>OX596238.1:33519148-34719148 GCA_951394345.1 Salicornia ramosissima
ATGAGGAAGAATTATTGTATTATTATTCATGTAAGGAGCCGTGTATATACATTGGTAAGTAATGGATAAGATTTCGACTTCTGAAATTTTGTTTATGATTGAATTATGTTGTTGAAATTATGATTAATGCATGTCTTTACGTATGAACTTGTTGGACTGATTGATTAATAAATGATGGACTATCGTGTGATTGCTTGTTATACTGTCGAGTATTACGAGTCTTGGACTAGAGTTTTGAGTCAATAAAGTTGAACTAGAATTGATTAGAAGTCAAGTCGTGTCAATAAAAGTTAAACTGTGAACTGGAAATGTGAACTTGAAAAGATAATTAACTATGAAGTGACCGCCTATCTAGTGGCTAAAGTGCCATGAACATAGGTATAGTTGAAGCCACTGTCCCTTCTGCGGTTTTGGGGCAGTTCTGGATCCCAGTGTCGGGAAGTAGATCAAAAGTGGTTGACCCGGCATGAGACAAGGAAAGTTGGGGAAGTGTTAAGGTTTCCCCTACGAGCATATGATTGTGTCACGGATTAGCACTTGAATTGAACTAGAACCGGAAAGTCAATAGTGGAGTCTAGAAGTCTAGAATTGGATAAGTTTGTCTCGAGAGTCTTGGTTGATTATTTCTGTTATGATTGATTTCCTCTGCGTACTTGAATGTGAATGCCTCTGAATGATTTTCCCTGCGGACTTGCTTGACTGTTCTGTTGACATGTTCTAATTATTATGTTCCTAATTGTGTTCTACTGATTAAGTAGAACAATCTAATTACTCCCCACTGACTGTGGACCCCATAATTCCTTTTCAGGTACAGAAACAGAATAGTTGGGAACGTAAGGGCTGGGATTGTGAGTTAGCAAGAGTAGAATTATAGTTATCCTATGTTTCTCTAGCCTTTGTAATAGATATATTAGTGAATTTCAGTAGTTTGTGGTTAACTTTGAACTTGGACTTTTCTTTAATTTTTGGATTATTTATTGGTTTATTTGAACAATTTGAATTAAGTTTAGAGCTTCCGCTGTCATAAATGAATTTATTATTAAAAGTTTATGGTTAATAATGATCTGTGTTTCTTCGAAAACAACGTTGCTAAACTGCGGGCCGTTACATAATAGTTTCTCATGATTTAATTATTGCGATTATATGTTTATGACTAGATTTATTTGCTACGATTAATTGTTGTATTTATTTGGATATTATTTATGATGATTAGAATTAAGATTTGCTTTATGAGTTAGAAGTCATAAGAATTAAAGTATACGTTTCACTTTCGATTAAGATTATCATAAGATAAGACGATTTAAGAAGAATAAGTATTGATCTCAAGATGATCATGTTGGTAAGATAAGAAGATAAGAAAATATTAAGATAAGAATTAAAATGAATATAACATGATTAACTATGAATTGATCGCCCGGTTAGTGATACACGAGTCACTAAACCGAGTTAAGTCGAGGCCACTGTCCTACTGCAGTCTTTTGGCAGTTCTAGATCCTAGGATGTGTTGTTGTTTAGGTAGTACTTCATGAGCTGCTACTTAGGAGTTATGACCATAGGCATAGTCCTCACATGAGGGGGCTACATGTAGGATACATGATTTCTATCCGGCATGATTTGGAAAAGTTGGGATGTATGTGGGCATCCTTATGAGCGATAGTAACCGAGTCATGGATTAGCAATAATTAATTAAAATAATAAGATAAGAGGTTAAGTAAGTTAAGTTGATTAGTAAGATTAAGTTTCCACTTTAGAACTTGTGGTGTTTTGGAATTGATATGATTTATATTGTGTTTCTGTTGCGAAAGACGTCAGATATGATTTTCTATGATTGTATTACTCGTTAAAATGCCTTGTTGTGTGGTATATTTCCCCTTGTTATCTGTATCTTGATTATTATATATCTGTTTTAGTTCTATTGTTAAGTGGAACAACCTAGTTACTTACCACTGACGGTGGACCCCCATTTCAGGTAAAGTTGATGAGTAGGGGTTTTGTAATAATTCAGGCATGGGTGTGCGTATGTGAGAGACTAGATTGCAACAGCGCCCGTTGTCTAAATCTCTTAAGTAGTCCTTTCGATCTCCTTAATTGAGCAAAGGGGAAAATGGAAATTAAGAATGATAATAATACTAAGTCAATAATATGATAGATTAATTTATAATTGCCACAATTAATTATAAATCATAATATACAGTCTATACAAACTTTCTAAACGACATTGCTTTATTCATTACTTGCTTGATGAACTTGCAGTGTAGTATGGAATATGACAGTAACGATAATGATACTGAAGATGAGATGGAACTTATCGCAATAATTAATGGTTTTAATTTGGTAGTAGAAGGGCATGGTTTAATACGTTTAAGAATAAAGAAATACCTTAGAATGAACATGAACGTGCAATTAAAAGATCGTACTGGTTAGATTCCTTAATGAATGATAGAATTTGTAGGAGCAGTTAATTGTTTTGTTTGTTTTTTACGATGGGATTTTCACTTTTAATAGTTGATGTTTGATGCCTGTGTGATCCTTAAATAGTTAACTTTTATTTTGTTTAAATTGAGACAACTTCTATAATCGAATTGGATTTTTATTTGGTTATTAAATGTTTGAAGTTGTAGAAAAGTAGGATTTTGTTTATTTGATTATTCTTACTCAAGTTTTGTTAGAAGAAATCAATAAATAATGAAAAATGAGATTGAGATTTTAAGCCCCAAGCCTATCAAGCTGCGGTGGACGACCTCCCAGACGAGTTTATAACGTTGAAAGAACTACTAGATGACGAGAAGCTTGATTAGGTACTCTTGTGCCTTGCTGTCTGATCGAATACTTTGATATATCATTGCACTCTGTATATTTTTAGTTATTGTATAAGTATCACTCTTTATGTCAAAGTTAAAATAATTTTTGTTGTGACAACTTTGGATTATTAAAATGTAACACATTTTATTTGCTAAAATTTAGTATTTCTTGTTGATGCAATTATTAAGTTATCCAAACTACAATATAGAATTGAAATTTGAGAATTCAATTCCAATGATTGCCAAACAACTATATATATGGATTTGAAATATGAGAATTCAATTCCTCACTTCCCAAACGCATTTGAGAAATTGAAATTGAAATTCAATTCCATAATTTCAATTTATAGAATTAAAATACAAAAAATGAAATAAATAGGAGTTGCCAAACGCTACCTGAAATTAAATGAACTGAATAGAAGTCCAAAAGAACGGGGCGTTAGTGTCATAGAATCATCAATAGTAAGCTGCCGGAATTCTCCATCATATTCTTACATTTTCTTTGCTTATTATCATTTATCACGCAAATCATCCAAACAGAACTTCAAAACCATAATGAACAATTAATTTAATTGTTTAGCTAAATTTTGCATATACCGTCACAAATTAACAGCGGTCAAATCAAATTTCTTTTACTACTACTACAAATTATAAACTAATATAGCAGCCAATAAAGTTCGTATCCACAGAAAAAAGGTACTAGCTTTTAATTATACACACGCTAAAAATAATCACCCAGATTTCTCTATCTAACCCGAATCCGAACTAGGGAGAAAACATAAACTAAATGGTATCCACCTCTAAAGTGTATGTTGAGTCTATAAAAGCATAAGTAGAATGCCACTTGATATTAAAACTCTAAGATAACATCATAAGATTTTTTTTTTTAATTCTTAACCTGTCCATGAAATTTGGTTACAAAACCACTGACACATGATTCAAAGATACTTGCCGTAGGTCTATTTCACTTCTGAACTACTTGAATTATCATGGCATCTTCATTGAAAAAAATTCCTGTAAACAACTAACAAGAGAACCTTAAATTAAATAAAAAAAATTACAAAACAAAGCTATTTACTGCAACAATACTAGTATAGCAAGCAGGTTGACAACCAGACTTATCTATTACAATGGGAGGGAGCAACTGGAGCCAAGTTGGTGATATGCTTACTTCAAATAGTATACCAGTCTTATTATAAAGCTGGGTGATGTTCTGGCACTCAGACAATCAACTAAGGAAGCCTAATTTCGCCTTGTATGATATTATGTTGGCTGAATGACCACATGAAAATGGGCATTGCCATATACACATTTTGAAAAGCAAGCTGCCAATATTCCAAGAAGTATTTCACCTCCCACGACACAGTTCTTGAAGACTACAACTAGACTGCCTCAGTTCTACCAAAAGAGAATTCCAGCTTACAGCTCTCGTTTTCTGTGCTGTGATAATACTGATAAACTATTTTGGGGTAATACATGCTTTAATTTAGGTTGCTGCCAACCATATTGCTGTAGAAACTCCTCAATCAACCTGCAATTATATCAGCGGAAAAAAAAAATGATTAAGATAGCAGATACGGGATAAGCAATGTAATGATCAATTGAGTTGCAAATTTTTACATGCTGCAAATAGACTTCTGAGAAGCTGCCAGCTCACGGTCAGGGAAAGCATCATCCAAGCGGTAACTCAGCCAAACATAAAGCTCTAAGACCTTTAGTCAAAACATAAATATGTCATTCATCATATAATTATTTAAACAAGTTAAAAAAAAGAAAAAGAAAGAGATCAAAGAAAATAAAAGGCTGTAAAGCCTGTAATTGCGGTATGTTGCATAATTGATCTGTCAAGATTAGCATAATTTGATGTCACCTATATTGCAGGATTAATGGGAGATTTCCCGCATATAAATCTTCAATGATACAAATGGAGATCTGGGAGGAAGGACTTCATTAATCAAGCAATAACAATTTTCAGAAAGGCACAAGGTGCATCAAACTGATAAAAGTTTCCTACAACTTAAGCCAGAGGCAGGCCTAGAACTTTAAGTTCGCGGGGGTGGGGGTCTATTTAATTCAACTATTTCCTCCACAAAGTAAAAAAATAGTTCAATTAATACTTCCTCCGCTCTATAATTATTGTAATGTTTGTAATTTGCCACTATTCACGATTTCACGGTCACTCACATAACTAGTTTATGTGTTTTATACGTGTACAAAAATATAGTCATGTGGGACCTTATTGGTTTTGTCTCAATGTGTATATTAAAATCTAATTTTTATAATTTTTTGCAAAACATAACTAAAGATATTAAGAATATCAATTATGTATTGACAAGCGTGAAATTACAAACACTGCAATAATTTGCTGAGAACCCACCCACTACACTGACCTATTCCAGAAGGAAGAAGAAGAGTACAGCCCAGGCCAAAGTACAGAGAAAATATAGAGTGCACGAGTGCTGGATGAGTTTGTTGGAGAGATTCTCTTTTTGGCAAGTGCTATAAATATATCCTAAGAGTCAGTGTAAAAGACATTCAGAAATACAATACAAAAATCCCCTTGGCTCACTATTTTCTGTGCTTTATTCTCTGTTTATTATTGACTAATGTGGTTTCCAGCATAATTATGGAGAGGAGGAAGTGCAATACATAAGCCATGAAAAAAAAATGTGTAATAAGGTTACCTCTTAAGTCTTGAGGTAATGAATTGAAGCAAACAACAAAAGAAATAGCAAGTTAGGGCAATGTTCTTTGATGCAATAAAAGGTGGAAGGAGAAGGTGGAGAAAAAACCTTAGTGGGATGCTAGGTATTGATCCCACGATCTCAAAGCTCGCAGCAGATTCATGTGAAACATGTTACCATTACACCACGGAGTGCATATGTGTTTATATAGTGCAGGTATTTTATATACTAGCTCTGTTTTTTTTAACATACAACGATTTGACATAAAGTAGAGACGAGACGACAAATTTCTAATCATTGCATTTAAGATGAAACGGAGGTAGTCTTTGAAAGTATAATTAGAAAAAAAAAAAATTAAAAATGGTGGGGCCGCTGCCACTCAGGCACCCTCTGTGGCTCCGCCTTGCCTTAAGCGCTCTTTAATGTGCCACATTGAAGAGTGGTAGACTCAAAAAAAAAAAAAAATCTAAAAAAAATGTGGCCTCAAATTGAGCTTGCTTGCACCTTTAAACATTGACTAGAAGGAACCAAATTTGTCACTAAGTGACCCATGGCATATCCAATCCTTTTTGAGGGATGTGTGGTATAAAAATTTTAGGAACTGAAAATGGATTCAATTTAAGTATTTACTTTTTAACTTGTTTGGTGAAGGTCATAAGTAACACTTACAATTTCAACGGGGTAATATAATCTCCTAATATGTTTCCATTAGCTTGTAGAAACAAATACCTTTTCTACCACTTAATTGCTTTCATTTCACCTTTAAACGAGACAACTAAAAAATAACATCTATTGTTACCCTTTTCCCGCATAACAAAATCCTTTCCATTTTATTTATGATTATCATAGCAAACACCTCTTAATGTGATTACAAAGTAAAGTATAACATGAGGCCATAACATCAAAAAAGGTTAACAGCAAAATCTTTTTTTTTTTCTATTTCTGAATCCATATTCAAAACCCAATAACAGAAACCAGTAAGTGTCAAAAACAGCACATACTTTTATTTTATATTAAGGAAAATGCTAGTTCCTATCTTACTTTTAAACGGCACGAGGCGCAAAGGCACAAGGTGAAGGCGCGTGCCTTTTGGATATAAGGCACACTTTGGAAATTAGTAAAAGACAAGGCAAAAAAAGATATAAAAAGGTATACGAAAAGAGAGCAAGAAAGCAGTCATGAAGGTTGTGGAGTAGTGAAAGAGGTGTATGGAGAAGAACAAAAAGTTTAAAAAAAAAAAGACAGGTGCAAGGCAAACACCAAAAGGTGGAAAAGGCGAACGAGTTGCGCCTTGCTGGAAGCGCACACCTAGGCGCACCTTTCCTGCACCTTTTTTAGTGCTCTGCGCCTAGGTGCTTTGAGGCGTTCCACCTGCACCTGTGAGCTTGCCTCGGGCGCTTTTTAAAACATAAGTTCCTATAGTTTGTACATCACCTTGATTAAATTAATTACAAACTAAAACAGCATTATAATGCACAGTCTTGGACATTTGATTTAAGTCAATATTCTTAAGATATTAAGAACATCTATCTTATTAAATGCCACTGCACCAGAACATGTAATGATGTTCTGTCATATACTTTGTAAAATACAACTATGTTACTTAGACATGGATAAAGTGTCTACTCAGATATGGGTGTCCAAGTATCCGACTCAGCTAATTTGAGAAAACGTTACTCCGTATAAGTTTTTAGTTAAAAATGAAGTATCCATGTATCTTATCGTGTCCGACACGACACGAGTAGACACGCGTTTTTTAAGGTATATCAAGGTGTCGAAGTAACACAGAAATATAACGCAAATTATGTCAGATTTCAACATCTAATACTGAAATCAAATACAATGAATGGTGTATTGTGTCTTCCGATGCAAATGCAAAGTCTGAAATACAGTGATAGGATGATAGCAAAGGACTTATTATTGTCATTGGATACCTTCAAGGGTGATCAATGTCATTCTTTTATCATTTAGTCAAGTGAAAAATGTCTGCACTAGAAAAAATGTGGTTCTTTGATTCTTTAAGAAAATGCAACCCAAGTTTTTGATTCATAAGAATGATCACAACCATATTAGAGTTTTGGTGCAACCTTTGTCCGCGATTCTTTTCTCTTAAAAGAAAGAAAAGGCATTCAATGTTCCTGATTCTTAATCAAACCAAATACTAAGAGTCAAACCTTGTGAATAGATTCCAGTTCTTTGAGAGCAGTTGGTGTTTTAGGCACTTTTAGCATCTCAGGTGTGAAAATCTCCCGTAAATGAACAATGCCTCTCTTGGCATATGTTTGTGCAAACTGTAAATTGACAATTAGTAAAAAAAAAATCCTTAGAAAACAAAAGGGATTAAGTAACTTAAGTTACTATCTACTACATAGATATGTTATTTTACCTGTGCAAGTCCTTGCGATGATATATCATCAACCACATCAACTGGACTGCATTAGAAACAAAAAAGACTTTTAAAGGCCAAGGGATATTAAAGTAAACCTCAACAAAAAGATACTGCGATTGCATGCAACTAATAGCTCTGAAGCTAAGGAACTTATAGAGTTTGAGTTAACTAGATCAAGTGATCAACAAAAGGAAATAATGTGTAACACTACTGCATGACGAATGAAAAGGTCAAGTCAGTACACAAGAAAATAGTCATGGAATGGTCCTGCAGTGGTAAAGTATCTAAAATTCTATCCGCTATGTTATGAGTTGAAATCCTGAAAACAACCTGTTTATTACATGGAAAACTAGTAGCAGAAAAATATAGCCAAGACAATGTTCAGTTTGCCTTATTTCTACTTCTTCTTGCGCTGCACTTTAATCCCAAAGCGATGGCAAGAGGACTTCCCAAGAGGTCACCCATCCTAGTACTATTATCGGCCAACCACGGAGTCGGTGGGGTTGGCGGCATGGCAACACAATGACTTCCCAGGAGGTCACCCATCCTAGTAATATTCTCGTCCAACAATGCGCCTGGATGTGACATATTTTTACGCTGGCTGTCACAAGCTTACCACAACCTTCCTCCTTTATCCGGGCTTAGGACCGGCAGCGGGAAACCCCACTGGCGGAGTTGCCTTATTTCTACTCAATTCAAATATATTATAGTTATGATAAGTAGCAGAATACTATCACCAAAAAACAAAAACAAAAAAACAAAAAAAGCAAAAGAATTTGTTTGAGGCTAAGTTTTGTTAACCTTGTTTTTACTTTATTTCAAAAGGTAATCATAAGGTCTAATTAGTTCAATTAAAAAAAAAAAAGCCTTGATGAGTTCAAAAATAAGTTACATAAATTTAGATAGCAAATAAATAAGTTTTAAAATCAGTTCATAAAGTTCAGAAAGGACAAAATATGTTAAATAGAACACACCCGAAAGTTTAAAATGATTGCGGAAATTTATGCAACTTAAATCTCAATTACGGTCGCAGAAAATAACTATGGTTTTGAATCTCAGTTGCGGTTTCCATTGCAATAACGGTGGCGGAAACCACATTCCCAGACAATGCAGATGGTTCGCGCCCGTTGCGGCCTAATATCTCAATCCCAATAAGCTCTAAATGCTTTAGTGCTTTACAATGCGGTTACGATGTGGTGATGCGACCTTGATTTAACACCATGGCCAAAATTCTAGAGCAACACTTCTTTCGTTCAAAAAATGTGATATAGCTTTGAGATCAAATCAAAATAATAAAATGTTACATAAAGGAAAGACCAACATTTAGTAATGAGCTGATCCAGAAGCAGACTAGCAAACTACATTCAAAGCTAAATTAATGTAGTACTAAAGAAACGGTGCTGAAATAACACCCCAAGGTTCTGAAGCTTAAGGGACACAACTAAAAGCTACGAAATGGTAATTATGGTAATATAGGAGGTTATTAGAGGTTATGGAAGGTTATTAGAGGTTATGGGTGGTTGTCAAAAGTTGTTAGAGGGTTTGATAAGATTATCAAAAGCTGATATGGGAATAAAAGAAGTTGTACATGGGCATGGGGAATGTAATATTTTTTTTCCTAAGCATGCTATAAATACTCCAATATGATTATAAACATGTATATAAGAAAATATTAGGTTCTATGAAGCTTAATAAATTAAAGACTCCATTATGAAAGAAGAGAGCTATTGGAAGAATTATTACCTCATACCAAAATTATGCAAAGCATGAGGACTTTGGCTACCTTAAGAATGTCAGACAGTCACAACAATTAATCAAAAAATTTCTAGATATAACATAATCTTACCACTAGGAAATAAATTACTATCACACCCCTATCCTTTAGAATTCAGGAGTCCAATGGTAAATATTTTCCTCTTTGAATCCTACCCCGCAAGGATTTGTTTTGTTGTAGGATCCTAAACACTAAAAAATGGGGGAATTACTATGGCATCAAAGCCATGGCCCATTTCGATGCCATGTAGTGCCTTCGAGGGCGTCGACATTTTGGGTAGGACTTCGGTCATATACCACAACAAATCCTCTAAGACCCAAAAAAGAATATATCTACTAATGGGCTCCTAAACACCCAAGGAAAAGATAAGGTGCCTATGGTCTTGGCTATCCCACATCAAAAGTTGGAGGGAACGAAACATTCTTTATATAAAAGTGGATACCTCAACCTAGTAGAGGCCTTTAGGGTAATGTTTCGAGTCCTACACTAAAGCAAATCTTTGCAGGATAAGGCAAAGAGAGGTAAATATCTGCTAGTGGTCTCTTGACCATCTAAGGATATGGGTATTACAGATGGTATTAGAGCCAGGTTTCATTTTGGTGTCCTGTTATGCCGATGCAAAATCCTTATAGGAGGGGAGATCGTGCCTAAGATCTGGCTATCTCACATCAAACGTCGAGGTGCACGAAACCTTCTTTATATAAAAGGTGGATACTTCAACCTAGTAGAAGCCTTATGAATAGAATTATGGGTCCCACACTTAAGCAAATCCTTGCGGGTTAGGACCGAAAGGGGATAATAAGTACAAGTGGGCTCTTGAACACCCGTAGGATAGGGGTGTTACAATTACCCATCTTTTTCTTTTAATTTCCTATTATGATTGCTGAGACAAAAGAAGACTTGGAAAATAGGTTGGAACTATGGCAACAAACATTAGAATCTCGAGACTTAAAATTAGTAGGAGTAAACGATAAGGGTGAATGTGATGTGATAGAAATCACTTTAGATGTGAAGAATATTAATGGGTCTGAATTTTTCCGATACCTAGGAATAAGGATCTATAATAAAAAAAAAATTGGTGAATTGGATGTAGATGTTGCTCAAAGGATCAAATCAGTTCAGGTGAAGTGGAAAGGGTTTTGTGTTTCCTTGTGACCATTGTATGCCACATAGATTGAAGGGGAAATTTAAACAAATAACTGTTGGCATTGCTCTATGGTACATAATGTGGGGCTTTAAAGTATTGTCATGCACTCATGCTCATGCTCACAATAATTTGGCAGAAATTTGTTTACTATGACGGACGTGTGGACATACAAAAAAGGACAAAACGAGTGAGGTTATCACGAAAAGATTAGGGGTTAGATTCCATAGAGGATAAAATGAGGGAGAATCGACCAAGGCTTTATTCTTTTGGACTTGCATTCAGTCCAGTTCAATTCTTAGTCCAAAAGAACGGGGCCTTAGAGCAACTTGGCATTCATAATTCATCATATGTTACCTTTAAATTCGCTTTCTAAACTCTCAATAACTTAGTTGATTTATTCCATACTGTTTAAAAATTATCTTAAATTGATTATTAGGCCTTGTTCTTTTGAATGTATTTTCATTTCAGTTTAGTTTTACTTAGTCCAAAGGAACGGGGCCTAAGATGGTTTACACAGGGAGTATAATGCACCAGTAACGACTAAGGAGGCCTGAAGAGTGTCAAAAGAGTAGACAAGGTGAGGGATAGAGGAAGACAAAAGCAAAACATGGAGAAGGGTGGTTAAGAGCGACGTGAGTTTTGTGGGTACTTTGAATGAAATTTAGCGGCAAATAAGGAAGATTGGAGGGGGGCATATGTGGAAGATTTTCATGATAAAAATATTCTACTCATGTCTAACCGGAGTTTTTGGGAATACAAATTTGATAATGGTTATTGTATTTGTTTTTAAAATTTTCCAATTTAGTCTTTTACTCTCTCTTATGTTCACTCATCCACAATACACTCTTTGCAGAAATCGTTTCTTAATGTCCTACTCCTAGAGTCATAAGATTTTCTATCCACCATTATCTCAGTTTCAATTGCATGTCGTTTAGAAATAGTGAATAAGCTAGTGTGACACATGTCATTAAGGTAAAATAGAGCTGGGATAGACTATGGAATCCAAATCATGTGATCTATAGTAGGTACTTAGATGTCATTGGTTAACTTAAGATTAGGAGCAAAAACAAGCACAAACAACTGGAAAAAGGTTGAAAATTTGATGACGACTCGTAAGGCTTACTTTTGAACGCTCGAATGATAATCGAGTTGAGTCAAGGCCAAAATGCCTCGGTCTTGCAAATCACATTTCAAAAGGGCCTAGAAAGTAAACACCGTGGACATCCCTCATCAAGGCATAATGCTTAAGGGATTTTATGCTCAGATGAGAAAAGAAGATCTAAGTCAAAGAAAATTTTAAGACCATACTATTTTGTTTTCCAAAATTGAATCTTACATGTCTGTATAAATTTTATAATGTGAAAATTCAAGCAAATGATTAATGCAATGAAAATATGAAATTCCATCAACTTTACCCCAATTAGAAAGCCTTCATAATAGAAAACTCAATTCATGAATAGGAAATTGGTGGTTGCTTCTATGGTAAAGTTTATAAGTGTACTATCTCCAGCATATATTTGCTTGCAGTCTTTAACAATCAAACATTCCAAGTGAATTTTTCTTGAATTTGCTCTTATTAATTCTTACTCGCTTTGATCTCTCCTATTTGATTGCCTTTTTTTTGGGGAAATTCTCAAGGGTAACCATTTACTTTTTAAGCTTCTCAATGGTGACCCTGAATTTTTTAATTCTCATTGGTAACCCTCAGTTATTGTCTCATTCTTGAATATGACCTTATGAAGGAAAAACCATTAGTTTAGTTAAAAAACTTGTTAAAATTAATATTGTATTTTGGGTGTCCAAAAAATTGCTAGGTTTGTTTGTCAGGATAAATAACTGTTAAAATTTTGGAGTTTTATGTTGGCCATTAAGGGTCAAATTTATGATTAAAATCAGAGAAAAAAGGACAAAAAAACACATAGTTTTGTGCCGCTTGATTTATGTGTCTTGTTTTTGTAAAGAGAAAATTACCCGATAAAGATTGGGTGGTTATTTTTGCCCTTAAAAGTCAGATTAACCCGTAATTCTAATGGAACTAACTTTTTTTTCCTTTATGAGGTCACTTTTGAAAATATGATAATAAATGAGGGTCAACAATGAGAATATTGAAAATTCAGGGTTAACAATGATAAACTTCGAAAGTACAGGGTTATCATTGACAATTTCCTTTTTTTTTTCAGCGTTCAACTGGTATTAATCTTAGTTTACACCTGAAGGTACGCCAACCCTTCTGATTCTACTAGGTATGTAATCCCTCTAAATCTTTTCTGATTTTTATAAAAAAGTGAGATATAATTATGTTTGAATTCTATTTTATATTTTTTTCTACTGAACATTTGATGCCAAAAGAAAATCTTAATAAAAAAGCTGCACCTCCCTTACGTAATGCGTGCACCTTCATTTTGACCTTGTGCCTAAGCACCGGGGTCCCGTTGTGTTTTGGTGCGCCCCCATATAAATACACTTCAAGATAACGTAGTTAGTGACATTTGTATCACATGAATGGTTCCCTGTAATCTGAAGTGTTATCACAATAGAAGGAAAGGAAATAGATGAACGGGGAGGGCACTTTGCAAACTACAGCATAATTCTACTACAGAAGTTACTTGGAATAAAAGAGTTGGAGAAACAGAGATAGAAAGGAATGTGAAAGCTATAAATAGCAGAGGTTAGGAATGAAAGGTACAGAGAAAATTGTTAATTGCTTTAGCTAGTTCAAAGAAAAGTACACTATAGAGAATGGTGTTAACTTGGAAAATTAAGAAGATGGACAATCACTAGTCCAAAGATCAATCAATTTATGTGCAGAGAGGTAAGCAACTCCACGTCTCAAATCTCCCAAGAGTCTATATAGTCTTCCCCAAGCCTACTTCACAATTAAGTGAAAAACTTTCCAGAAAGTAAAGAGAATGTGCTCTGGGCAGATTTGTAACACATAAACATGGTTTTAGAAAAATGTCGAAAGGCACTTTGAACTGATTAAGGAGTTTTTTTATTGCATCTTCATGCTTCATATGTTACTCATTCTATTTCCAGAGAGGGCAACTTGTCATTTTGCTTCAACATCAACATTGTTTAGCGTTTATCAGCATATAATGATGTTCAATTCATAACTTGTACAGGATGATAGCAAAGAACAACAAAGCCAATTGAATAAGAAAACCATCTTATATCAAGAAATCAACCATATAAGTTCCAATTGAAGAAATAGGCCCAAAACTTTTGAAGGGCTAGAAAGAGATGACAAAAATGATACCTGATACAGAAGAGGTATTTCTCCTTCAAACCAAGTGGCAGCTCATCAATAATAGTAGCTACTTTCTGCATCATAGTGGTCTCATTAGCATTTAAAAGACATCCAAAGAAAAAAAAAATTATGAAAAAAGAACAACGTTCCAAAGAAAAAAAATAAAACAACCAATCTAAACATGTTATATTTAAAAATAATGTTATAAGCAATTACTTAGCTCAGATGTTAGAAAATTAAAAATACATTGGAAATTGGTATGACACTTGACACTTCATTTTGAACCAAAAACATTCATATTTTTCACAAAGTTGCCGTGTCTGACACTTGGACACATATCCTTATCCGATACTTCCAGCAGAGTCCGAGTAACATCGTTGACCAATGTTCATTATGTTTCTTACAAGAGGTAACCACCAACGAGATTATATATTTGACAAGTTAGCTAACTTACAAAGTGAATAATATGACACACAAGATAACTCAATTGAAAAAAGTTCATTCATCAAATAAGTTAGCCTCCCTCACACAATCACACCCACCCCAACAAAAAAAGGAACCCACATGTGCAAATTGAGCTCTGAAGTATGGAGCAAAATTCTAAATGTGCTGAAGATTACTGACCAATTCATGAACTTTAATGATACTACTATTTGGGTCCTAAAATGCAGCAAAAAAACTACTGTTAAAGCCCAAGTCATTACAATGTGCTTCACAGAGACTATTCATAGCCTATGGTTGCACAGAAACAATATTATTTTTGCAAATATGTGTAAACCTACTCATGTACTAGTTAGGTAGATCATTATGAAAGTAGCTCTTAGATGCACTGAACCTGGTAGGAAAATGCTCATCACTCAATCTGTAGAGACTACCAAGTCAGAAATAGATCAATTAGGCTAATTTTTGGTTTTGGTTGTCAAGTAGAATGCTAGCCATGTAGGGGTCCAGCTTGAGAGCCTTTGGAATTTTTGTCTTTGGCCTCTTGCTACTAATTAGCAGGTTGATGTGCTGCAGGGCATGTACTGTTCAGACAATATTAATTTTGGTGTCTAGATGTGATCAAAGGATTCCTCTTTTGATCAGGTTTCAACCTTAGTGCCAACTGAGGTTGAAACTTTTTGGATGTATAGTTCACCATTTCTTGGTATATATAATATTTATTTACCAAAAAAAAAAAAGGAACCCACACAAAGACACACACAACAATAAAGCTTTCCCATCCCAGGTGTGAGAAGTTGTTCATCACACACATGATGTTTGCTAATGACCTGCTCTTGTTGGCAAGGGCAGATGCCTCCTCTGTCACCCTTCTGTTTGAAGCTTTCTCCAAATTCTCTAAGGCTTCGGGACTAGCTGCTAACCTAGACAAGAGTGAAGTCTACTTCGGAGGCATAAATGAGGCAGAGAAGAGCAAGTTGCAGGAGATTCTAGGAGTTACTAGAGGAACTATCCCTTTGCACTATCTAGGAGCCCCAGTCTCGTCTAAGAAACAGTCCATAGCAGAATGCAGACCTTTGGTCGACAAAATCACTTCAAGAATTGCTTCTTGGGCTCCAAGGAAGCTCTCCTATGCAGGATGGCTTCAAATGATAAAAAGTGTGCTCTTTGCTATACAAACATATTGGGCTCAAATCTTCATACTCCCAAAGAAAATCTTGAAAGAAATTGAGTCCAAGTGCAGAGTATACCTTTGGACAGGAGGTACAGCTAGCAGCAAGAAAGCCCCCATTGCTTGGGATCAAGTATGTCTTCCCAAGATCAATGGGGGGTGGAACTTATTGGCTCTCCCAGAGTGGAACAAGGCAGCAATAGGAAGAATTTTGTGGGACTTGGCACACAAGGCGGATAGCCTATGGGTGAGATGGGTTCATGTGTACTATTTCAAAAGCAAAACCAATTGGTGGACTTCGTGCTATCCTAAAAGTTGTTCATGGGTGTTAAGGAAAATCCTAAAATGCAGAGACATGGTGAACCAAGTTGGGGGTTGGAGTCAGGTGGAGCTTCATGGTAAGTATAACATCTCCAAGATGTATCAAGCTTTAAGACCTCAGATTCCTAAAGTGCCTTGGTGGAGAATTATTTGTCAGAATAGAGCTATGCCCAAAAGTGTTTTTATTCTGTGGTTAGCAATCCAAAACAAATTACCAACCAATGATAGGCTAATTAGTTGGAAGCTCAACATTTCCCCTCAATGTCCTCTGTGTAATGGGCAAGATGAATCAATTAGCCACTTTTTCTTTCAGTGTACCTATAGCAAGGAAGTGTGGCAGAGAGTTATGCAAGGCATCCATACCAAATGTGCACCAAGTCTGGAAGATGCAGCAAAATATGGCAACAGATGCAGCAGGTCAAAGAGGCCACAACAGCAAAGCTTTCTTATGAGTCTAGCTGAAACTGTGTATTCTATTTGGTTAGAAAGAAATAGTAAGGTTTTTACCAATGTTTGTAAACCACCTAGTGCTTTGTCTAGACAAATCCTACATAATGTAACTTGTAGGGGTGGGGATAATATTAGGGCCTTAATGTTATCTTAATGTAACTGATGTTGAGTCAGGTCTTTGATGTATAATTTAGGTGCTGGTAGAGCTGGTTTCTTTTTGGGATTAGAGGGTTGGTTATTCTTGGCTCAATTAAGGGCTTGTCTTACTTGAGCTTGGTGTAACCTTTTTGGGGGTGGCCTTTGCCACTGCTCCTTAGGTTGTATTTGATCCTATTTCTTTGGTATATATCTTACACTTACCAAAAAAAAAAAAAAAAAAAAAAAAAACAATAAAGCTTTCAAGCTAGGATGCTCAGACTCGGGTACGGGTGTCGGACTCGGATACATGTCGGAGTGTCGGACCTTTGAAGTTATGATTTTAAGGATTCGTGGACTCGTTTTGAAAGAGTCCAAAATTTGAATATAGACTCAGGGACACGGGTTTGTCGCGCTAGAATTACTAATTTTTTTGTTTTTCCTTTTTTAATAATAATTTTATTTTTATTAGTGAAGTAAGACTTGAAATGTGTTTAAAAAATTCTCTTATACAGCTATTAAATTTTTACTGTGTACTCAAATAATATAAGAGGAATAAAGTACAATAACAAAAAAGAGTTAAAAAAGGAAATAGCTCGGACTCCTACGAGCAAAATGAATTACTCCGTAAAAAGACATTGAAGTAAAACAAAGGCCTTTACTTTTTTTATATTCATATAAAAATAAATAAAAATATACTCACCTGTTGTATTTATTTGTATTTATTACAGTACTTATTAGTGCATAAACGGGGCCATCCATTACTTTTATATTCATATAAAAATAAAAGTGGACAGCTCTGATGCAAACAAATAGTCACTTAATTTGTACTTTACTCCACCCTTTCTCATTCTGTCAAAATAAAGACCTTTCTCTTTCTCTCTCTTCTGGGGTTTTTTGTTTTTGTTTTATGTGATAGAGTACTCATCCTCTCCAAAGCTTCATCTGCTCCAAAGTTTATCTTCTCAAAAAAAAGCTTCATCTTCTTGCCATACTCGTGAAAAAAACTATATTTTGCACCATGCTTTCACTTCCTCTTCTCTTATGTTGCATCTTAAAAACTATCAAAACAAAAGCCCTAAAACCTTCGAAATTGGTGAGTTCTATTCAAAACAGCCGAGTCCACTTTCTTCTCCCCGCGTCCCATCCGGATTCCGTACCGGTACCCCAGTCCCACCGGGTCGACGCCGTTACGGCGGGGGTGGTAGCCGAGTCCGAGCTTCCCAGCTTTCAAGGTCCTCTCCTAGTCAAGTTGCCAAAATGTGGTACAATTAAAAGTTATGCAGGCCTCAGAAGCTAGAGTTCAGAAGATCCCAACAAAGAAAGCAAGAACTGAAGACCGAATTGGACCAAAAGGTAATTAATAACAAAAAATTTCAAACTGGAACTACTTTTAGTAGAATTTGATTGATTACATGCAAAGTCTGCAAGCTAAGTTTGAGGTCCCAATTTTTTCCTCCAATCCTATTCACCATACAATGCAGTAATTCAACCATTCTATCCATTACACCATTTTTGAAATTTGTATCTGCTAAACCATTACATCATCGTTCCAACATAAAACACTTGACAACCCTGTAATGAAGTCCATAATCATGCTAATCCTAAGGGACATCTGAAACTAGAAATGGCGTGTAAAGCAATGCTCATTGATTGTTAACATGATGCCCATCTCTCGATGATCATTGCTCATCTTAGGTCAATAAGAATGCTCACTTTGTATTGTTTAGTCAAATGGTCTGCAAGCTTGGTTCCAGCTAGCCACTTCCGAACATTATAAGGTTCTTTTTAATAAAAAAAAAGGGTGGGAGGAGCGGGGTACCGTTAGTTGTTATTCAAATTAATCTTCATTGTTTCATTATTAAAGAAGATTAACTTTAGCCTTGGGCACTCCAACATTGGGCCTAGTCGTCCCTATACGTTCCTAGCCAACCCTGAGATGTCCCCATAAACAGTCAACAACATATATGTCCCCTACTAGTCATACCCAGTTTGTTAATACCATACCCATTACATGATGGGCTATAACTATACCCATACCCTCGCATACCTGCACCAAGTATATATGACATTTAAGGGGACTACCTGTGCTTCATAGCCAAAGTTTGAGGGCATAAACTATAAAATAGAATTCACAACCATAACTCAGGTAGTTCATTTTGGCATTTCCGCTTCATTTAAATTAAAGTAGCTCAAGGGTCGCATTTCTTATATAAGTATTGCACCAATATGAATGTCACTAGCATCACATTCAAACTCAAAAGATTTGGTGGAATATGGTAGTTCAAAGCTAGGTGGCTACACAACCGCCTTTTGATCTCGATAAATGCCGTTTGGGGAGGCATCCATTTGAAAGCATTTCCTTTTGCAATTTTGGAGTAATGCTGAACATTACTCAAATAGAACATGACTCGTAGCACAACATCAATATGAATCAAACAGCAATGCAAAATTGCTTAGAGTTTGGGTCATGTTCCGGTAATTATTTATTCATTGAGATTGAAGATCAACCACGTACATACTTAGACTTTGGGAGTATGTTGAGATCCAATCAAATTTACTTAGCATTAAGTTCGTTGTTCAAACACTAGTTATTTGTTCCAAGAGTCATTTTGTTTTATCTTCAATCTCAAACATACTCCCAAACTCTAAGATCAGCATTTCAAGATGATTGCAAATAATCTCAAACATGAACCTTTCTTCCGTACATCTTGAAAGTAAACTTGATTGGATCTCAGGATACTCGCAGCCTCCAAGTAATTAAATGGTCGATCTTCAAACTCAAATACTAGATAATTATTGAAAGGTTGTGAATTACAAATAAAACACATAAAGAACATAAAGTTCGAAAATTCTTAGCACAACATCAATATCCTTATTTTGGTTCGTGAAAGGCTTTTTTATAACACATGGATTTAATTTAAGCTAGAAGAATAGCAACAAGACAGAGTTTCGTACTTTCGTCCCTCTACATATTACAGACCTAGCCCAAGCGTAGCTATAAGATAGGGATCGAACATGTTTTAAATTCAATCTAAAAACTCCAAAAGCCTAATACACTATTCACCTTTGGATCACCAATATGAATCGACAGAAAAAAGCCTAAACCATATAAAATATAAAGTGAAAATTATAACTATGGAAGCAATATAACTAAATCAAGAAGATAGTAATCTAGGATAGTTGTATAGCTATTAAGTAATCCATATTAACAACTGAGAAATTCCTTCTTAGATGCAAACAAATGGAACCCCATTCTGTAATGGACCAAAGTTATTGGTTCTTCTTCACCTTTTGTGTTTGAATCTTAGGGGCTATTTGGTTTGGGGTAGTAAGAAAAGGGAAAGGGAATTTAGGCTTGATTCCCTTAGTGACAGTTTGTTTTGTAAATTTTCTCTTTCCCTTTCGGTTTTTTTAGGTCATTAAGTTCCCTAATTTTAGGTTACCCATTCTCACCTTCCAGCCTGAGATATGAATTCCCCATTCTTCATCTTCCACTCTCTCTCATTCGTCATCAACATTAACCCATCATCTTCCTCCACTTCCACATTTCCAGCCATAAAACCTCCATCTCCAACAATAAATCAACCAAAACCTAAGCACCAATGAAACAAAATCCCCCATTTTTCCAAATTGAATTGTCTGAATAATCGTCAACAATGGCAGAAATTCCTCCATTAATGGCGGAAACTCACTCAATAACGACGACCGTAGCACCTTCAACAACAACCGAATTGAAGCTTCATCGTCAATGGTAGAAGCGCAGTCATCAATGGAAGAAACTCCCTCAAATGCTCTGCCTCAAGAACAACAAACCCTAGGAAATAAAAATAAAGATGGAGATGATGTTGAATTGTGTCTTACTGAAGAAATAGTAGAGAGATGGGAGATTGAGGTTGTCTTGACCAAGAAGATGAGTGAGGGATAAACTTTGATTCACTTGCCTAACCAAACAAATGAGAGGAATTGTACAGTTTCCTTTCCATTGCTTTCTATCCCTTATTTGATTCCATTCCTTTCCCTAATTTTAAACCAAACAGCCCCTTAATCTATGTTATGGGTAAATATCATATGTATAACAATCAGTTTGATTAAGGGCATGCTAGCTTGATTAATCTACTTGATTGTATGTCAATCATATATAAGTGCTTGCTTAATTGAAGAGCTAGCTTGCTTGATTAAGTAAAGGGCTTATTCATAGCATGACTTAAAAGCTAAGGAACACAACTTAAGGAAGCAAACGATGAAGAAAGCAAGCAGATCAAGTGGTTTAGCCCAATGTAGAAAACCGTTGGTGCCCTTGTGTTAACACCAATGCAAGTGGCATATTTTTCATGTAATCACCAATTCTTTTTCTTTGTATTTCCTTCTTGTAATACACATTAGTATGTAGTTTGATGAAGTTTGGTTGTACTCCCTCCGTAACATATTAACTGCAACGATTTGACATTTTTCTCTTCATTTTATGTCAAATCGTTGCAGTTATTTTGTTACAGAGGGTTTAACGTAGAATAGTAAGTATAAAGCTTGCATTTCATTATGTATTATACGTATGGTGCCAGCATGAGTTGCTTTGCTATCGATAGTTTGAAATAGCTTTTGTCACTTAGATGTTGAAATTAATTGAAACTTTTAAGTGTGTTTAAAAACTAAACTTGAACGCGATTCTTGGATAGCTGTCTTACTACAAGATTTTAAAAATTAGATTAATTGGGTTAAGAGATTGTCTCTCTTATTTTGGATATATAGGTTAATAGAATAAGGGATTGACCCTCTTAATTGAAGCGAACCAATTTAGTTGTTAGGATAAAAGGGGTAAGGAATTAGAAAAAGTTGCTAAGATAAATTCTTCTCAGCTTGTATTCATATCCAAAGATGCATTAGTTCTTTAAGCTTTTTCATATCCATTTCTATTGCAATATTTATCTTCTTTATGGTCCACTATTTCTTTTATTACAACAAGGTGGCAAAAAAGTCAACAACACTAGATACTCCATGCACCTATCTTCGTTTCAATATATTGATGCGTATTTGGTGTGTCTAATGTAGAGTGAACAATACCAAATACAATTTTGAAGTTTAGGTAGGATCTTTGAAGGTTTCAATAGGTTGAATTTCAGAATTTTGTGTGATATGATTATGAAAAGATGAACAAATTGAATGTAACTTTGGATTTGGTGACACACACTACTACCAAAAGATCTTCAAGCATTCAAAGGGACACACCACTAAGGATCTTGAAACCTAGAAAGTCATATGACACACACTATACTTACTAGGGGTTGGAGGACAAACCATCCCAAAGAGACAAACTCTTTAAGCACAAAGCTATTTTTTTCATTAACAACACCACTACTAAATGGCTACAAGCCACCTCTATTTAGAGTGTGGTACTCCCTAAACCATCCACTAGGAAGGTTCTCAAGGGAGTTCACCTACATACTACATACTACATACTACACACTACAAGCAAGCCTAATATAATCAAGCCCATTGACAACTTTAAGTTTAGGCCCAATTATACAAAGTCACACCCCTAAAACAATACTACTACTACCATTACAATATATTTAGTGCAAAATCAATGCTACTAAAAATAAAATTAAATCTATGAGTAGAAGTGTGATCAAGATCTATCAACATCCGTCTCGTATATTAAGAAGCATACCAATATACTAAGGCCCCTCACATTCCTATTGTTGCAACTAAGAATGACATGCTAATGAAATCAAACAGTCTCACCTAATTCCCTAAGCTCCCTGTGAATTGCAAATTGTAATAAGCAAATTATGTTCAATTTTGGGATGCTTTTGGCTGAATTTGGGAAATTATTGAAACAAAATAAATAGCAAATTAGGTAACACCGAAATCCTCCAAAAACAAGGTAAATATCTGATCCAAGATCATAGTAAATAAAGTTTGCAACATCTTTAACGCACTATTGGATAATTGAATCTAGAAAAGTTTCAAAGTTGGTAAATTCAGGCAAATATCCCCTCAAATCGAGAGATGTTTTAAAGCTTCTTTTTAAAGAGATGGAGATCAGCTTTTCGCAGTTTAGCCATATTCAGGAACTAAAAGCTAAAAAAAAAAGACTGATGGATACATATTCTTATTTAGGATAAGGTATTTTGAATTATGAATCAACTTGGTCTTTCTTTCAAAAATTCATAAAAAATCAACCTGATCTGATTACATGAATATAATTTTTTAAAAAAAATTGCCTTGAATTTATGGAGGGAGCTTGCTGAAATTAGGGAGAATAATAGGAATTACAAGAGAAAGCAAGAACAACAATGGGTTTGGAGAGGGTGGAGGTAGGCACTATATATTGCATGAAATTTTACATTGGAATTAGGTCAAAGCCTCAAAGGACAAGTGAGCTTGTTTCGGGTAGAACCTCCATTTTAATGAATTATTAAAGTTGAAACGAAGTTTTTTCAACATTCACATGTGATAGAGCAATATTCACATACCAGTATATCTTCACAATCAGTAAAGAAGTAAGTTGTAGACAATTTAGCATTGGTTGAAAAATGTTCCTGCCAAGACAAGAACCAGATTATTGACAGTAGAGTAATGCTTAAAATGCGAAAAATGATAAATTTTCAATGCCTTCTATGAAAATAGTATAAGAATGTGACCCGTCACCAGTAAGCAGAGAGCAATATTAAAGCTTAATATCAACATAGGAACAAGTTGAATTACAGTCCATAGAATATAAAAACATACATCAAATCCAATTATGATGGAACTTATGTGCCTGGTGAAGTTTGCCAACAACGAATACCACCTAAATCATAAAAGTGAATAAGCTTCCAAGGACTCTATTATATTTGGTTTTGGTGTAACATATCAATAGCTTAGCGGTTGTACCCTTACCACACATATTTAATGTATACATCATTCTTAAATCTCAGAAAAACAAGATGAGAAATTTCAAATTGTGGATAGAAGTTCAAGCAAGAATATTATCTTTCTAATACACTTACAAAGTTCCCAAAAAATATGTTCTAATTGAACTTCACAAGATATTTATATTACCAAAAAAAAAAAAAAGTGTAAAAAAGCAGGCAAAACAAGGACTCAAAAAAGGGTGCAATAAATACATTACACTCCTTAACCAAGTAAATAACAACAACAAAGCCTTAGTCCCAAAATAAATTGGGGTCAGCTGGACATGAATCATTATATGGAATTGTAAAAATCATTTCTAAAGAGCCTGTTTGGTACAAGGGATTTGGGAGGAAAAGAAAGGACAGGAAAGGAAAATAGGGTATTTTCCAATGTTTAGATGAAAATATTACTCCGTGTGGGATTAGGTAAGATAGGAAAGGAATTGGAAGGAAAGGAATGTTACCTAGTTTTTCAGTTTCCTTCCCTCCCAATACTTAGGGGATTTCGGAGGAAAGAGAAAAAATCAATCAAAGCCTTATTCCCATAAGTGGGGTCGGCTACATGAACCAAAGTGATTATTCTGGGTAATTGTCCACAAAGATTCATTTGACACCACACTTGGGCAAGGTGGCCCATCACTTCGGGGCGACGTCCTAGCAACCTTAGCAAGAAAGAGAAAATATAGAGATATATAAAACAATTATTTGCATTTTCCCACCTTCCCACTCATTTCATTTTCCTTCCATCGTAATAAAATTCCCTCCAACCTAACAAACTTCCCTTGCCATACTATATATCATACTCATACTCTTTAAATCTTATCATTTTTCCCATAAATAAAAAAAAAAAAAAAGAAAACCTCATCATTTTCTTCATAGTATTTCTAATAAGAAGAAATTTGCGTCCATTGTTATGTTTTTTCCAATTAATCTGAAGCAGAAAACTTGAGTTTTTTTTTTAGTTTACATAATATTGCAGTATATTTCTAATGTGTGTGGATGTGGTATCACTTTGGTTGAATATCTTTTACATAGCATTTTAGATATTTAAGTTACTTGTTTTGGATTTTTTTTATAATTTCACTATAGTAATTAGTTGCTTTTTTTTTTATTGATTTTCTATAGCTCGTCACCATAAACTATTAGAATTCAATCAATCAATCAAACTCTTATTCCCATAAGTGGGGTCGGCTACATGAACCAAAGTAATTATTCCGGGAGGTCATCCACATAGATTTTCCTCCTCCACCCCATACGGTCGAGAACCTCAATCTCTTGTAGATCCATCTGCTTCATATCTTATCTAACTCCTTCCCGCCAAGTCATTTTCGGTCTCCCCCTACCACGTTTGAAATCCCACTGATCCCATTCTTCCATTCTTCGTACCGGTGCTCCCTGGGGTCTTCGTGTTACATGCCCAAACCAACGCAAGCGATTTTCTCTTAGCTTGCTCGCAATATCCGCAACACCAATTTTCCTACGGATATCTTCATTTCTGATTCTATCTAGTAGAGTGTTGCCACACATCCATCTAACCATCTGCATCTATGTAACCCCTACCTTTTGCATATGCTCCTCTTTAGTAAACTATTAGAATTATAATTGAAATATTTAAAAGAGTGAAATTTTCATTAAAATTCATTTGTTATCTATCTTTCAATTACTAATATCTAAACAAACATTAGATTCCTTTCAAATCCTTTCCTTTAAACCAAATATGAGAAAGTAGAATTAATTTCCTTTCTCATCCCTTCCATTTCTTTACTAAAGTAGAACCAAATAGGCTGTAAGGAAAAAAAAAAAAAGATTATAGGAAGAATTTTCTTTTTGTTAATAAAGTACTATATAATAATATAAAAAGTAAACAAAATCATTACAGAGTTTTGAAATAATAATTTTAAAAGAATTGTACCAAGTAACTTTATCGGAAAGTAAATCTTATACCTTTATAATTAGAGACCTAATGACCCATAACATATGAACAAAACAAGAAAGAAATAGCTATACCCCCCCCCCCATTAGAAGGGAAGTGCACAATGGAAAAACCTACCAATATATGATACATTCCATAATGTGGATTTGCTTGAGAATACATAGATAAGATATCATAACATGGAAACAATCCAGCACCCTGCAAAGCATATAATACATGATTAGAAGAATTAGAAATAAAAATGGCAATAGACTTATGACATTAAGACGTATTCATTTCATCTATAAAATATTTTGAAAGGGTGCTATGAAACAGAAATAATCAAATGTAGAATATTATTGCTGTAGCAGTTTCACTATTTTACCTCTAGCTCTGGGGAAGGAGATTTTAGTGAACTGTGAAGTAGTGGTAAATCTTTTCCATCAAGACATGTTACTTCACCAATGGGGTACTTGGATCCATATCTACCAGCTCTCCCTACAAGAACCATAAAATATCTAAGGCATGAAAAATTAAAGATTTGACATTAGGAATACCGAAACAAATAAGGAAAAAAAAATACAAAGCATCACAAGAAGAACGGTGTTAAGGATTCCTATTGCTTCTTATCAGATTCTAGTTTTAGTAGTTATTTCTATTAATAATTAATAATAACAATATTAATAATAAATTTGCCCTTGTATTGCATCCCCTGGTGTGCAAGATTCGTGATAGCTTTGACTTGTGTTTGCAGGCTAGGTATTTAGATGATGGCACTATAATGGGCGATACTTTGGTTGTGGAGAATGTTCTGGAGTTGATTATGCAGGAGGGACCTCTCGTTGGTCTTCATATTAAGGTTGATAAAACCGAGGTTTTTTGGCCCACCGAAGATCCTGCTACAAACCACCACGTGGCTAGTATTTCTTGGCTTTCGAGAGGCCAAGTTATCTCCCAAATGCTACTACAGGTTTCTGTTTATTTCTTAACATCAGAAAATTACACAAACAAATCCCTTATTTATAGACTAATTACAACTACAAACTGACAAATCCACCTATAAACAATTATTAAAAGACTATTCTACTCTTACTACTAAAATACAACAAAATATCAAAAAAGCCATCATTATTATAATTAGATGGTTCATAGCAGATCCACGTAGCAGGTTTGCACGTGATTTTCCACCTAATATAGCCCGACCCTTACATGGTGTTAAATTACTTGGTGGACCTGTTAGTTTGGATTTTAACTTTAGTAGCGAGCTTGTGATGAAGAGAGTGTCCAGAACCATTACTCTTATGGAAGCTGATGCTAAGATTGACGACCCCAGTGCAAGTTATTGCTCCTCCGTGCCTGTGTTGGTGTTTCTAAACTCTACTTTGCCTTAAGCACCTGCCCTCCTTGTAACTTTGCGTCGGCTCAACATTCTTTTGATACGACCCTTCATTCTTCCTTAGAACGTATAGTTACTTCTTCAGGACCTGGTTTTCGTAACTGGCAATGGAGCCTTGCCACTCTACCCTTCGTGTTTGGTGGTCTTGGTGTTTATGGTGCGGGTGATGTGTTACATTATGCTTTTCTTGAACTCTAGGATTGTTACCTCCAGTCCTTTTATGATGTAGTGAGTCTTTTTAATAGGACAGTGGAGGCTGACTTCTTTAGCAACCCTAGTGAGATCGTAGCCCCCAAACTCATGAAAAAATTGGCTAACATATATTTCACAAAGGTTACTAAATCTGCGGAATCCACTTTTTGTTTGTCTCCACGACAAAAGGCCTTGTGGCACTCACAACAGGAGGAGCGCACTTCTGATTGGCGCAGAGAATTTCCCATTTCCGGCTTAGGTCAGACTATGAATGGTAAAACCTATCGTTGCATGTTGTGTTAACGGTTGGGGATTCCGTTATTTTCTGTATCGAAACCATGTTCAGCTTGTTCCCGGGTGTTTGAGGGAGATATCTATGGTGATCATGTTGTGTCATGCGCAGGTACTGTGGGTATTAAACGTCGTCATAATTTAGTACGAGATACCTTATTTGAGATCTTGCTATCGATCTGGGATTCCTGCTGGTAAGGAAGTCGGCATTGGGTTATGTGATGGGCATGGCAAACCCCTCGATGCTTAGGATTTGTTACATTATTCTTGGGAAGGGGGGCTTGATGTATGTGTTGACTTGACTGGCTCATCGCCTTTAACACAATCGGGGTTGTCCGATTTCATGGCTGGTCGTGTTGTGATTGATGCAGCTCATCGTAAGCGTGTCAAATATCAGGCGAAATGTGAATCACTAGGATATAGGTTCCTACCTTTCTCGTTCTCTTCAGTTGGAGAATTAGAGGTGGATGTTGTTTCGTAGCTCAAGCGAATTGAGAACTTCTCTAAGACTCAAGATATTGAAGCGCATGTTATGGCTCATATCTTCAATACGATTAGTCTTGCTATTGCTAAAGGAGTGGGAGGCAAGATAGTATCTTGGCTGCCCATTAATTTCTTGTAAATTCTTTACACTCTTGTAAATTCATAATAATAATATTATTATTATTATTATTATTATTATTAATAATAACAACATTATCAACAATAACAATAACAACAACATCAACAATAATCCTTATCAAATTAAAATCCTTATCCTTGTTATCATTATTATTTGATAAGGATTATTGTTGTTGTTCTTGTTATTTGTTGCTAGTTTTAGTGGCATTTTTTTGGTAAGTTGAAAATAAAATGATTACATGGAAGAAAATCCGAAATTAGGGGTTATCTAAATGTGGATTTTGGGTGATTAATAGAAATTTGTTCAGAGTATGTTTAGGAATTTTTTAGCATGATTTTGTAAAGCCCCTGCGCCTTCAACACAAAACAAGCAAGAAATATGCAGAAATAGCAAATAGCAGCTCAACGTTTAATTGCATCCAAAAGAAAATTGAGGTGAGTACATTTGTAATGGATTCAGCCCATAACTTTCCAAAAAGCCAATGCTCTATTTCTTTGGATAATCTCTCTCCTTCCTCTCTACAGTTTATTTATACTCCTAGTTTTGTCTCTACTCCACTACATATCATCAAAAAGCTAAGTAAAATCATTAGTACAACCAGTCTAGAAACGAAAATAAAAGCAAGGAAGGCAAATAAATAAAATATTAGCAATTGTATAGTCTTACTCCCCTTCTGCTTGGCTGCCCTTTTTGTTCCTGCGACGATAGGTGTGAATAATGGTGGGATGGCTAGGTGGGGGCGTTACATTACCCTCCCCTCCTAAAAAGGACACTTTGTCCTCAAGGTGAAAAATTGGAAATCTGATCTTAAGAAGTTGAGCGTTTTCCCAAGTTGCTTCGAAGGCCGACAGTCCCTTACATTTTACCAAGACCTCCTACTCTCCTTCCTCCCCAGCCCTCACAGCCATGAGTTCCTCTGGTTTTGCTTCGAATTCCAGCTCAACATTAACTTGGGGAGGGATCTCCACCTCCTCTAAGGTCAACCCATGAGCCTTCTTTAGTTGTGACACATGGAATACCGGATGAATCTTTAAAGAGTCAGGTAACTTCAGCTTGTATGCTAACTTCCCCACTCATTCCTCCACTTCATAGTTCATACAGCCCATAGAACCGTGCTGCAAGTTTCTCACAAGGTCTTTTGGCTAAAGATTTTTTACGATAAGGTTGCAACTTGAGAAAGACCATTTCCCCCACCTCAAAGTCGAACTACCTCCTTTTGGTATCCACATTACTTTTCATGATTCTTTGGGCCTTAGTCAAGTTTATCTTGAGCTCATCTAGGATGTAATCCCGCTCTTAAAGCATAACCTCTACACTGTCCATCGGTGTTTTTCCCCTCCCAATCTTCATTAATTTAGGCAGTTCAATTCCTTAAACCACTTGAAATGGTGCCATGAGGGTTAAGGCTTGTGTAGCGGTATTGTAGGAATACTCTGCCTATGGAAGCCATCGTGCCCAATGTTTGGTTCACACCCCGACGAAGCAACAAAGATAAGTCTCCAATCTCTTGTTCACCACTTCGGTTTCGCTGTCGATTTGGGCTGGTAAGAAGTACTCCTCCTAAGGTCGGTCCCATGTAAGCGGATGAGTTCCTTCCAAAAGACGCTAAGGAACACCTGATCCCGGTCGGAGACAATACTCTTGGGAATCCCATGAGAGTTTCACCGCTTCCTTCATGAACATTTCAGTCACTACCATAAGCGTGAATGGGTGTTTGAGGCCCACAAAGTGTGTATATTTAGAGAGACGATCCACCAACACGTGAACCGAGTCAACCCCCTTTGACTTAGGTAACCCCTCTATGAAGTGCTTGGATATATCTTCCCAAATGGCTTCCGGGATAGGCAATGGTTGCAAAAGACCGATCGAGCTTTGTTGCGAGCGCTTGTTCAGTTGGCATATGGTGTATGACCTCACATAATCTGCCACATCCCTTCTCATTCCCCTCAAAAACCATTCCGAAGCCATCCTCAAGTAGGTCTTAGTCTCCCCGGTATGCCCCGCCCATGGATGAATCATGGTAGGACGAAAGCAGCATCCCCTTGAACTTGGAGGACTTGGGAATAACTAACCTTCCTTTATAACAAAGCCTATTTTCTACCAAGGTGTACCCGGTAGGGCCCTTCCCTTCTTCTACCTCTTCCTTCACCTTCGCCAATAGATCATCCAAGGCCACCTCATCTTCCAACTCCCCCCCAATCCACTTCATGTGTTGTCATTAAGGAACCCAATTCTGTTTAATCTTCCCCTTTTATAGATAAGGCATCTGCCACTCGGTTGGAGGCCCCGATTTTGTATTGGATCTCAAAATCGAACCCAACCAACTTGCACATCCATTTTTTATACTCCATCCCTACTTCCCTTTGTTAAGTGATGAACCTCAAACTTGGATATCTAGCTAAGCAATGCCCTAATCGTACCATGCTGACTACAAAAGAGTACTACACATTCGTGATAAGCAACATGGAAGAATGAGAGTTGGTTGTTGAAAGAGGTGCAACGTAAGGGGAACCAATAGGACATCGAAGATCCAAGCTTTTGGGAGTCACAAACAATTTGCAATGGCGGGCCAAACAACATTTTTTGAGCAAGAGTGCAAGACTCTTATCTAGTCCGCAAGAATTTCATGAGCATGTACAATTGTTAAATCTTTTACGATCTAAGTTCCTTCTAATGGTAACATTTGCTCTTTTATTGTTGGAAAAATTTACAAGAATAATTTCAAATTTCACTGGTCTTCCCACAGAATCCTAATTTTTTAGTATTCTAGAATAATCCTAAACTTCAAGATTATCCTTCTCAAAATAATCTGAAGTGTTCTATTTGTTACTTATATTGATCCATGCTAAGACCATTGTGAATAAGTAAATAGAAGATTCAAGTATTTTTAGAAAATACCATCTAAAGTTGAGATTATTTAAAAAAGACAATTGAAAGTTGGGATTATTTTTCTGAATTTTTCTATGGTGGATTCACTCAAACTGCCTCCACAAAAACACCCTTATTCTTAAAAGCACAGTTGTTCAATGTCAATGGTGTATGGGTATGGAAGCAAGCAATAATTGGCTTCAAGGTGGGTGACTACTCAAATAAGTTTGGTACTTTGGTGTGATTTCATTCCAATGACGACTTGTTATGTATTCCTCGGGTGTCCATGGCAATACTTGTTGGTGATAAGCGCATGGTTTCACATATTCTACCACCACGACATCTGAATAACGATAAGCGCCAATAAAAGCAAGAGGATGATAGGTCTCAAATGTGGCTAGTTTGTGCATCACCAAGAGGTACTTGGCACAGCCAAAGAGTTAAAGACAGGGAGTGACATGAACACCTGCTACATATGCATAAGGGCACTACTTTGGATGTTGATATTGATGGCAACCCTGGCAAACCAGTTGATGAAAGACCCTTTCAAATTGTTGAAAAGGGGCTTTGAGACTTTCACAGTGTTAGCAACGACGCTTGTGCTACACTTCCCTCTGCAAATTTGGAGCCAAGTTTCTATGACGACATTTGAGCAAGTGTCATTTGAAAAAGGGGGGGAATAATACGGAATCCAATGGCTTCATAGTTAATTCTATTTAGAGAATTTCCTTCATCCACAAAGGTTGGTGCACTTTTCTTTATAGTTTGCCCCAAAATAGTTGACACACGTATTAACTATTACTATAACAAAGTATGCTGACGTCACCACTTTCTTAATAAAAACATCCCCCCCTAAATATGAGGATGATAGTCATTTTTTGTGGAGCTATCCTATTTAACAATTGGAAATTTGAATATTAGAAACTTCCACATCACAATTACAACCTATCCTTTTTCCTAGAAAATTAAAAGAATTTTAAATAGCACACTAATAAACAACTTCCTAAGGCTTCTACATTGAAATATGTATTAGGCAATGAGAAAGTGAGGGATGGATCAGGTGCTTAGAGCTTCTCACCTAGTTCCAGGAGATCCTGAGATCAATTCTCATCCCCACCCTTGTGGCTCACTAAACACCACAAAAATATGTATTCGGCAATGTTGAACATGTACTATATCATTATTATGATGAAAATCTTAAATTTTAAAATTACAAATATTTTTGTAGAAGCTGCATAATTCTTATATAGATTCATGTATAATAGCTATTTTTTGTAATAATTTACAAATTCCAACAACAGGCTCTATTTAAGTGATGCATCACACGGGTGCACAAGATAGATGCACGCATAATTTTATTTGGATTGGGAGAGGATGTGAAGTGGGTATACATCATGGAATTTTATTATGTTATATAAAGGCCATTCTGTAACCTGTTTCTGAGACGCCGATACGCGAAATGTCGTTATAGCACTGGGAGTTGGAATTCACACACAAACGGTAGAACGCCCGTTCTATAACGCGTTTTTTGCAAGAAGCAGCCGTTATTTATAGAATAAAATAAAAATTAAAGAAAAAGTTAAGAGAAGCCATACTTGTACGTTGCAATAGTCTTAAATTTTTAATAAAAAAAGCTGGATTATTAGTAAATATTAATAATAATAATAATAACTAATAATCATCCTAATAATAATTTTTTTGAAATAGTGTGATACAAAAAAAAAAAGAATGACTGAAGATTGAAAAAGCTTAGTATTAAGCTTATGTGATTTTTTTTATAAAATTCATGTCGCGACAGCCGCAAAACGTTCTTTTTTACCGTTACAAGCAATTCCCGCGATAACACGACCGTTTCCGCGAACGCGACCGCGACCACTATTTTTTTCCATGGTATACATGCTTATTTTCTGGGAAGGACAGGTGTTTGATGTGGGGTTAGTGATTTAGTGATTTGATTTAGTGGATCCAGGCAATTGGTCCTACACAAGCTCTCTCTACTTTAAAGCAATTGGTCCCACACAAGCTCTCTACTTTTTAATACTACCCCACACATACTACCTACCTATCCAATTAAACTTTTAAAAAAATGAGAAAAGTAAAAATACCCAAATGTTGCAAACTTTTAGGGGACAGAGGTCGTAATAGGCATGCCAGTTTGTCATGAAACAGAGTCATATCTTAGTTTTGATAGATCGAATGCAGAATTTCAGAAATATCCCATGAACTAGCCCATTGGAATATAAAACCACTACTTGAACCAAAGTGATTGCAACAGCATTTAAAAAACATAGGGAAAAAAAAAAGAAATAGCTAATTTACATCAAAGCTTACACCAAGCAATATAGCATTGCAATTGAGGCTTTTGATGATTATGTTTACCCCTTCAAACACACACACACACACACACACAATTCTAAAAATACAAAGATATCTTAGACAAAGATACTTTCATTTACAAGCTCATGGTGGCTCTGCCGCTCTGGCATAAAAATTGAAAGTAAAGTAAACCAAAACGCAAAAGTACTACAAACCTGCTATTTGCTTGATCTCTGACACAGTCAGATCCCGCATCTCCAAACCATCAAACTTTTTCAGTGAGGAAAATATGATTCTAGAAATATTTAAATTAAGACCCATTCCAATTGCATCACTGGCCACAAGAACATCAAACTCACTGGTAGCATCATTGAACATAGTTGCCTGCATTTCTAAGCAAATGACATTAATATAATTTGACGCAGACATCATTGTACAAAATCCTTAAATACATAACATCTATACAATGATATTTCAGCTGCAACAAAACAATTATCTCTCACGTCTAAGATGTGTAAAGATCTTCATAAGATATCTTTAAAAAGCATGACGATAGTAAAACTAATAGGTCAAATGCATTCCGAAGATAGCACATATTTACATGTGAAAAGGAAACAAACTCAATGTGAAAAAATATAAGCGTGCTTAGATAATTCACAGAAACGGGAAGATTACTATAAAAATAAATAAATACAACAAAACAAGACAAAAAAAAAAAAGATTAGGACTAATGCAGATGCAAAGGCACTTGAGATTTAGAACCCATTATGTGGGTTTTGGATAATTTGGCTTTCAATCTATTCACAACAAGAAGAGATTTTTCGCCTTGTTTTACTTGGATAAACGAGTAGTCATGTAATAGTTATGTCAATCATCTTAGTCATAATTATTAGAGTATGCCTATGAGTATTTACCTTTCACTTGAAATGGTTTTTCTCATTTTAGGTATTGGGTGTTGTTCACTTTTTACGTACATTACGTGTATCTCTCTAGTTTCCTGTTGGTAATAGGAAAGTCTAATTAGTTTATGAATTATATGGAAGTCCTAACCATATTAGGATTCTTATACAAGTTTGATCAGTTTAATTACACTATGTTACATGGTTTGAAAATACAGTCGTTAAGTCGCGAAGCGGGCGTTTTGTAACGGACTCCCAAGTAATCAAGACGATATTTAGTGATTTGGCACGATGTTTTTTTTTTAAAAAAAAGTTTGATTTTGCCCGTTACAAACGTTACAAGTAAAAAAATCGTCCGTATGGCATGGAAATTCACTGAGAATTTCACGTCTTTCGGGTGAGGGATTCCAAGGTTTCCATGGAAATCGCTAGATTTAGTTGAAAAGAGGAGAGAGAAAGAAAATTACAAAAAAAAAAGAAGAGAGATAATGACAGGATAAGGTGTAAAGTTCTATGGTTTAAATTAAAAGTATTGTTACTTACACAACGACCACGTGACTACACTCTTAACTTCTCTCTGTTTTCTTTTTCTTTTAATCTTATATTCTGACTAATTATTTTGCCTTTTTAATTCTTTACTTTTTGCTATTATAAAAGGAGAACCGTAGGCTAAGGAAAAAGTACTTTTTCTTATGGGATAAGTAATTAAAGAGTAAATACTTTAATCTGCAAAATATTTTAAAAAGAAAAAAAGAATTACTTACCAAAACATGGGCAAACTTATTAAAAATTCTTACACGACAACAGCGACACAGTCCATGATAAACGCATTAGTTCTATTACCTTATCCCGTAACCATTTCCGCGATCGCAACACCGCATTTTCAAACCATGTTTTGTTATCAGTGCATTGATATTCAGATATCCTTTAAAAACAATTAGAGATATGAGCTTTCTTGAACAATTGCTTGTTCTTGAACCGTTCTAGATTACAGCACTTGTATTTTGTATATACATTGAGCAATACAAAACTTTCTAAAGTTTTATTTAAACAAAAGAAAGCTAAAATTTAACAAGTCAATACCTTATAAATATAACACATACTCCAACCTTATTGGGTGACAAGAGAATGTCCTAAACTCCAATTCATGCTTTGGTTGTTTATATTAATCTCACATGTACACAATCAATTCTTTATGGATAACTAGAATTGTATACACATCGAGGACTATAATGTCTACAAAACTTTCTTAATTTTTTTTTATAAAAAAAAAAAAAAAAACAGATATTTAAGATCATTTCAACACCTTATAAATATATATAACACATAGTTTAACCTTTTTGGATGACAAAGCATCCTAAACACCAATTCATGTTTTGTTCTTTATATTGATCTCATCTACACACACACTCAATTGTAAGACGTGCACGGTTATATGCAAGAAACCACACTTATCCCCTATACTCGTCAATATTCTCCTTGAAACCAATAACACAATAATATAGCAGAAACACATAATTTGCAGTATGTACAGAATGCTGTAAAGAATAGGCTTATAGCTAATAAATTCTAAGAAGATAGGAGTGGAATATAGAGAATGGTTATACAGATTGAATGCATAATAGGCTTTTTGGCCTATGCTAGTGTTGGAGGGGCTTGGAAGGTTTGTCACTTCCTTCCCTATTGGCTGTAAAGAGGACTTTCTTTGATTGAATATACGGATTCTTACATTAAAAAAATAAAAAATAAAAAAATAAAAAAACAAATAAATAAATAATAGATCATGTTATTACCTGTTTCGTTCGGGTTTCAGGGGGTAATGACCCATACACTACAGAGCAAAGATGCTTTCCTTTAGCTTCTATTTTTCTCTGGAAGCAGAGGACAAGTCCCATTAGTTTAAAGACTGCAAGGGGTAGTAAATACTAAACAATTTAATCAGTCCAATAGCATTCCCCAAAAGCCTGGTCCCAGCCTGGAACCAATCCAATGCACAGAAGCAGCAAGCAAAACCATGAACAAACAACAAACAAATAGAACCCCTAGAAACCTGCGGGAGAACCAAACTCAACAACAAGGCCATTTGTAGTGGGTTTATTTACTCTATCACAGTCAAATGGAGAAGTAAACCCTTTAATCTCATTTAGACTGCATCAAGGACCAGCTTCTTCAACATAATAAATAAAATGGAAGCTTTTTAAGACAGATCATCTGATTATCCCTAAAGCAGAAACTAGACAAATCAAGAATACTGATCTACATTCCCGAAAAAGATGTCCGTAGATGCAAAGTTTAGCTCTGTTGCTCCGACACCCTCTCCCGCCTGGAGTATCACGCGTCGACTCGACATGATGCGCGACACGCCTGGTTGGAGGTGTCGATAGACTCGATACGCATACCAGGAAAGTGTCGGAGATGAAAAGTAAGGATCTTAAGGTGTAAGAGAGAAAGAGGAAAAGATTAAAAAAATTTAAAGTCCATTTGTTAAATCATTGTTTATGCCTTAATTAAAGGGTTTAGAGTTTACCTACAGATCAAGAAATTTGTGCGAAATTCAAACGGACGTTTTTAGGTCATTTCAGAGGTTTTTTGAGTAATTCTTTTTGGTGTATTTTCATAGTACTTTCTAGTATTTTCAAATATTTGTTATAGAATTTTTAAAAATTTTTAAAGTATGTAAAAGTCCAAAACTAGAGAGTGCCCATATTTGCTTTGAAACTGAACACTCAAAAGTTTAAGGCTAGTGTGCATTGTATTTTTCGTATTTTTAGTTGATTCTTTTTTGTTGTAAACTATATAGTTTGGAGTTTCTTGAGTCGAATTTTTGTTGTATTTTTAGTAGCTTGGGGTTAGTATAAAATTCGTCAAAGTTTAAGATTTTGCACACCTCCATTGAAACAAACAAGAATTGAAGGTTGGATTCATTGAATGGTGTTTTACAAAAGAAACACAAGGGATGTTATGATAATTTTCGGCATTGTAAGAACGGTGAAACAAGAATTCGTTGTTCAAAGTGTCAAGGCTTTGGACATATTGCACATAAATGTGCAAAAAAGTTAAATCATTAGAAAAATACAATGAGGTGGAACATATCGAAGAGTTGTATGAAATATTAGTCATAGAGGAGATATTTACGTCCATTCAATCAAATGGAAATGATTCTAACCATGATGCCAACAATGAGATTATTCATGAGAAGGAGTGCATTGAGTCTACTTCAATGCCTACTCTTGTGTTGACTTCTGATGATTATAGTGGTCATGAAATAGAGAAAGTTGTGAATGAGGAAAAGCAAGGTTACATTATTTTTTACCGATTTGAAGGATGTCTTGAACAAGTGACAATTGAAAATGAGCAACTAAAAGAACTTTTGCATGTGTCATAAATATTCTAGGATTCAAGATCCTTAGTGGTGTGTCACTTTGGGTGCCTGAAGATCCTTTGGTGGGAGTGTGTCACTTTGAGTGTCTGAAGATCCTTTGGTGGGAGTGTGTCACTTTGGGTGTCTGAAGATCCTTTGGTGGGAGTGTGCCACTTTGGGTGTCTAAAGATCCTTTGGTGGGAGTGTGTCACTTTGGGTGCTTGAAGATCCTTTGGTGGGAGTATGTCACCAAAACTAAAGTTATATTCATCTTGTTAATCTTTTCCATTGCTCTATCCTACTAACATTTGAAATTCAACCTCTTCAAACCTTCAAAGATCCTTAAAACTTCAAGATTGTATTTGGTGTTGTTTACTCAACATTAGACAACCCAATTACACATCAACACACCTCAAGATTTTCGGAGCACGCATAGGTGTTCAGTGCATCAAATCACTAAAAACATTTTCCTCAAAAACGGCAGGCAAAGCAACCTACGCGGAAGGTGCACCCAAGAAAGGCGCAAAACATTAGAGGCTCAAGTTTTTGTCTTTAGCTAAACAAAATGATATTGTTATTAAATAAATAAACTGAAAATACCAAGTTCAAAAAGGAAAATGGCTTAGCTTTCATTAAAAACCACGACTTTATTTAAGAGTTAAAGTAAGGCCTGGAAAGCAAACTCCTTATTGTCTCTTGCCGGTCATTGCTCTCCGCTCAACAACAGCTCACTAGCCTCACTCAGATTTTTCTTCTTAAATTTTATTTAATTTTCTTTTCCCATTTTTCTACTCTTATGTCTTTTTTCTTTATTTTCATTTTACCCCCTTTTTTCAGCTGTTGCAGCTATGGCAATAGATTTCTTTCTTCTCTTTTTCAAGGTTTTTTTTGACGAAAACATCTTTAGAAAATCGCGCTAACCCATTTTTTGCAATTAAACCGATACAAAGAGAGTACATATTATAAAAGTTTATCGTGACCAAATATAAAATTGAGGGCCACAAATAAGGGCTACAAAAGTCAGACTCCTTCCAGCCCCAAGTAGATTCACACTTAGATGTCCTGCAAGAAAACACTTGGTGAGAGCTTTTAGGAATACCCTAAAAGCCCGTTTGCCGATTACAATTGGTGGTAATTTATAACTAAAAACTTGGAAGGAAAATCCAAATTCATTCCTAAATTGGTGCTAGTTTAACTCCAATCTATCAAATGTTCTTCACAAATATCCATGCTCATCTAATACCATCCTCCCTCATAGTAATGGATGGTAATGGAAAATAAGAAGAAATATTAAGTTTGGGAATGAAAAATATGTATTCCATGGAGATTATGAAGTTTTTCCTTAACAAATTACACTTAAAATTCATTACCATTACCACAATTTATTACCAACAACCAAATGCGCCGTAAGGGCCATAATGACCCCAAACATGTTAGAAAGGATGTTCATGATTTTTGTGACGAAGAAAGTTGTATAAAAATCAATTGTCAAATGGTGTCAAGAATATCTAAAACATGATCCTATTGATGGTAATGATAAGGAAGAGTTAGACTGTGAGATAACAAGTCAAAGAAGTGGTAAACGTAAAGACGGCACTGGGCCAAGCATCATAGTTCGACAATATGGCTTTGTTCGCCATCACAGAAACAGTTGCGATGTCGCGGTAGAGGAATTGGAACGTTGATCGCAATTGTTGCAAACGAAGTTTTAATTTTCAAGTTTTTAAAATAATTTTTTACTTTTTATTATTATTATTATTATTATTATTATTATTATTATTATTATTATTATTATTATTATTATTACTACTACTTCCTCCGTTCCAAAAAAAACGCAACGGTTTCCATTTTTGGATGTTTTGAAATTAATGCAACAAATTTTTATCTTCCTTATATAATAAACTTTTGCTACTTAAAAGACATAAATACCCTTACTAATTCTTTATTTGTCCCTACCTTTTCTCTCTCCAATTCTTTAATTGTCCCCACCCTCTCTCACAACTCATTTAATTGTCCCCACTTTTATCTCTATTTATTTTAATCAACTACCCCTCAGTTTTTCCAATTACCAACAACAACAAAAATACCTAGGAGTCCGTGCTATGACAATTGTTGCATTTTTTTTGAAACGGAGGTATTATTATCATCATCATCATTAAAGTGCAATAAGATTTATAAATTTAATTAATTTTTTTAAAATAATTGACTTATCATAAAGTACTCCATCGTTTTGTGAAAGTGCCAAACCATTAGGGGGTAACATGAAAATAAATAAGAAAAGAAAGGGGTCATGTGGGTGGGGAAAACCGTACAACGGAAAAAATTTAAATAAAAAAAGAAAAGTATTTTTACTTCCCGGCAAAATAAAATTAAAAAACCCTACTCATACATAGTTGGTACTTGCTAAGTCCTAAATTCAGCAAGTTAAAAGAAGAAAAAGATACAATAAATAATGAGTACCAGTTGCGCCACACCCAAGCATAGGAGAGTGTGGTTTCAATTTTAAGTGATTGTTGCAAATAAGAATCTTGTGTTGAATCCAAATTCTTCCGGGTTTCAGCAACCTTAAGTATAAATTTCTCACTTTTACTTCTCAAGAGGGTGAATTACAGGCCCATATGTAGTAAAATCATTAAGCAGCAAACACTTGTAATTACTCTTAATCTACCAACAGCTAAAACAGCTAAATTAATGCATGAAAATGTTAGCGGTCATTTAATTTTGTGTCCAACAAGCAGACAGCTACAATATCACATTTGATAATGTCATAACGCATATAAAACATAAGAATAAAATCAACGAAGAACTTACTTTGTAATCATATATTAAACGACGTGAAAAAGTAACAATGCAATCCCCCTTTCTCACATTTGAATATGATCCTAGGGGCACTTTCAATGGCTCCAATGGGGATAACCTATCATAATAGTGTAACTGCAGTATAAAAATGTTAAATTTTATTTTATTTTTAAACAAAAACATACAAAAAAAAGATAGACAAAAACAAATGAACTATTTTTAAACAGCATTGTACGCCGTATGAATATATGATAAATGATTTTGCAGTCATATCATCATATTTATTGTGGAGAAAAATAATCTTTATTGTTGCGGTAAATCCTAATTCCATGTGAAGTATTTAATATGCGGACAAACATTAGAAGCTCCATTTGATGGATGTTCATGTATAACGACTTCAAATCAGCAGAAGTGAGTGGCTCATGTCAATTGCTTCGAATATGTAACATAAAAATAAAAAAATAAAAAAAAACAAATTAGAATTTAAAGTGTTTGACTTAAGTTAGCAAAAAGCTTGGTTGCTACTGGACAAGGTAAACAATTGATGATCGAGGAAATTCACTAATTTAATTGCTAAGCAGCTAAATGAAGAGATTAAAGTACAAATTTGTACAATCATTTCATGACAATACCAACTAATGCCAATAATGCATGATTGTAAACACTAGCTAGTAATTTGTTTAGTTTTAGCCTAACTAGCTTAAGTTTACTTAAAGTATAATATTATGCAATACCATTTGGTTAACTAATATTGATGCATTATTCTTGTTTTGAGTAAAATATTTTCGGGTTTTAATAATTTTATATACTCCATATAGTTTTGAAAATTGGTTTTTTCACTTCATCAATTCTTTTTTTAGAGACTTTATAACCTTTCTAAACTCCATCAAAAGCTTTTCCATGTAAAAACCAATTGATCACAATCCACCAATGTCTTCTTCTCTCATTAATTATCAGTCATCCCCCTCATCACACCACCATGCTGACCTTTTGGGTCAGCATTTCTAATCAAATTTAAATCGTTATTTATGTTTACTTAATCATATTCAACAATCACAAAAAGAAAAGAATTTTGAATGGAATCCTTTTCACTTTCATTTTCACAAGTCATAGTAGCAAAATAAGCCAATTTCTTTAACCAGTTAAAGTCATTGTTTCTTATATTTCATTTGATTATAAGTATAATTTACAAAACATCAATGTCAAAGACACTATTTAATTACAAAATCACAAAATTTTAAACACTTGAAGTCACCATAGTGTTCATGTTTTTCACTTTTAGTGCTTTTGGCACAAAATTTGAATTCTTTCCTATAACCTAAATGATTTAGAGGGGAAAGGATTGAAATCCAAAGGAAGTTCTGGCAATTCATTTGGATTTTGAGTATGGTTTCATTTAAAGATTGACTTATGGGGTCTCAATTTTTAATCCGTATAATGTGCATCCGGGTGCTCAATGAACACCATGCACGTTCATTAAAAACAAAACATTTTTGTTAGGCATATAGAGTATTGACTTTGGACATTTAGAACATTTGTCATTTATATTTAGCAATAATTAAATTAATAGGTACCAACTATTGCACTTTTTATTTTATAGATACTAACTTTTGATTATTCACCAACAGCACGAACTATTACATAAAGTTGCAATGATAGTAATATGACCTAAATATTGTTGCAACTTATAGGTCATCCATGCCTATCGTTGCAACTTTATGTAATAGTTCGTGCTGCGGGTGAATAATCAAAAGTTGGTACCTAATAAAAAGTGCAATAGTTGGTACCTATTAATGTAATTATTCCTTATATTTAAACCACTTATATTTATTTAAAAAAAAAAAAAAAAATTACTTCCTCCGTTAAAAAAAAAACGAAACAATTTCTAATTTCAAAAGTTTCAAAATAAATGCAACAAATATTTTTTTTCCTTATTTGGTAAAGTTTTTGCTCTTAAAAGACAAAAATACCCTTACTAAAATATTTAAACACTTACCATAATTACCTATTACATCATACTCATTTATAATTAAAACCAAACACTCTTTTAATAATTCCCACCAAAATTAAACCCATCCCAACTACCCATACTTATTTTTAACCACATTCATCAACATCTAACTACCTTTTATCATCCACTCATCACCCATTTATCGTGTACCCTAACTCTTCTTTGCATCCCCAACCACTTGTATTCACACCCTAACTCAGAAGGAACCCCAAACCCTAACCCTAACCCTAACTCTTGTTCGTCCCCTCTCTCTCTTCTGAATTATTTCATCTCTCTCTCGTCTCATCTCTCTATTTTCTTGTCTCTGTTTCGTAGATTCAATCATGGTGATGTGATTGAAAGCAGTGAAAGGTGTTAAAAAGGAAGGGGTTTGAAGCTACCCAGAGAGAAGAAAGCTAAGGGGATTTTTTTTGGTGGAAGTCGTCGTAAAAGTGTTAGGATTCTGGGAAAAGGAGTTCATTTTGAGGATGATCTTGTGCGTGTGAAGGAGATGGTAGTTGAAGAGGAAAAAAGGGTTGTTGTTTGTGCCCTTGCTGCTCTGAATGTGGAGGATTCTGAGGAAAAAAAAAGGGGAAAGCTGTGGTGGAGGATTCTAAGAAAAAAAAAAGGCAAAGCTGTGGTGGAGGATTCTGGAAAGAAAAAAAAAAAAAAAAAAAAAAAAAAGAGGAAAGCTGTGGTGACAGAGTTATTTACGGAAGAAAAAAAAGTTATTTACAAGATGACTTGAATAAGACAAGTGGTGAAACAAGGATCTTTACATGTTGAAGTGCGTGGAAGATGAAAATAAAAGTTAGATCATAATAAGGACAACAAGGAAAGATGGAAACAATACTTTGATGAAATTTTAAATGGAAGGTAAGTGGGTGTCTCTATAAACTTTTTGATAAGAACTAAATTGCAAGTACGTCCTAAGAATTCAAAAAGCCGGAGGTAGATGGCAATGAAAGAAATTATTCTAAGGAATGTAGTTAACCTAATGGTAACATAATGAAGGTGTTGACTATGTTTAGAAAAGATCAATTTTAACTGAGATGAATCAAACTAAATACTATACTGAGCAGGAGTTGACTAAACTGACCCAGAATTTGTGGTGCAAGTATGACTTTATTTATCCCACATTGGAAAATGAATCAAGTTGCTTCTAGTTTATAACCGAAGTGAGTCAATCCTCCTAGTGCCATATGGTTTTGAGATAGAACCTCAGTTGAGCTTGTGAATGGGCATTTCTCTCCAACTTGCGTCTCCCAGGGCCTTTTATTTCTTTGAAATGAACTGAAATGTCAAAAATTAAGGTCAAAAGAACGAGGCTCTACTCAACAAGATTCGCTAACAAACTTATTCCACAAGATTTACAAGACTAATAAAATTACACAACATAGTTTGAAAATACACTTTTGGTCGCGATTTCGAAAATGGTCGCAGTGTCGCGATAATAAAATTGATGCATTCATCGAGGATTTCGTCGCGATTATCGCACAAGAATTTTTTTTTTTAATGAGGTTTTTAATAATTTCATAATTCTTATTCTTCATCTTCTTTTTCTTATTCTTCTTCTTATTATTATTACTATTACTATTTATGAAATTTGGTAGAGGTATAAAAAATTAATCTTTTTTACATAAAATATATACGTTGTGTATACTTGTATAAATTTTCTATGATATAAGCTCATGTACATTACTAAAAAGGATGGGAAATTATAAAGCCTTAAAAAATACCCTCTTAAAAAAAGCTCTAGTAAAGTTAGTAAAAAAATAAAAGGATGGGCAACTGGATCGTGCCAGGGCAATTCCAGTACGTACCAGCCGGATCGCCTGAAAACTCACTGCTTTCTAACAGCCAAGTATAAAGAGGCAAATTGTATTTTGATAGATTCCAATCCTGTATCAACTCAACCGGATCGCGACAATGCGGCCAAGTTTTTAAACCATGTTACACAAGTTTAGACAAATAGCACACTGGACTGACCCATAGGAACAAAGGAGATGCGCAAAGATTTTGCAAATTATCGAGGACTAAACTTATGAGCAGTACTATTACGTTTTAGGAGAGTGATAGAATATAGGGGAAAAAAATTAAACTTTTTGCTAGGGAATGAAGCTTCTGAAAATGGAACTCTCACATGAAGGGAATGAAGCTTCTGAAAATGGAACTCTCACAAGAGAAGAGCAAATGCTTGGGCATGTTTAGTCTTAAACCTATTGGCTTCCAATTAATAGACAACTAACTAGGGGCGAATAAATCTAATGACGTTTCTTCATTAGGCACCTAACTAAACATGAACCTATTCACATTTGATTGATGTGAACCATTGGCAATGATTAGCAGTCGATTACTCTTCCTAAACTATTGTTCTATTGGGGTGTAAAATTGCATAAATTCTTAGTAGGTTGTTCATAAAGCATGTGCACACAACAATTATTACCTTGTGGTTGTATTTACAACCTTCGTTTTAGGCCAATTTGCTAATTATATTCTTATTTAAAAATAAAAAAAATATTGTCAATTTCTACCTTTTCGTTATTCTTATTTATTGGCTTATTGCTACCTTAATGCAATTAAATAGATTGCAAATAATTCAATGTTTAAAGAGTCTTAACATTATTTGACATTATTAATATTATTATTATATTTTTGTCAATTAACTAAATTGCAAATAATTGCAAAATCAGAAAATCAAATACTAACTACATAACAATTTATTTGCAACGATTTGACATTTTCCCTCTCTAGTTTATGTCAAATCGTTGCAAATAACTTGTTACAAAAGGTAGCAATATAAATAAATTAGATTCGTGATATTATAATATGCAAAAGGTCACTGAAAATTGTATTGGGTAGCAATCAACAACAAAAAGAAAAAATTTAGTTAATTAACAAGGATATAATTAACAAGAAAAATTCATTATCAATTTTTTAATAAGAATATGCGTAATTAATAGTAGTAATGAACAATTAGGAAGGTGAAAGTTCATATCCTAAAAAAAAGTACGGAGTAATATACATAAAAGAAAACAAAAATCAAATAATGTTTCAACTATAAGTTACCATTTCGTTAAATAACGTACATTAAAAAACGCAAGGAAATTTAATTTAACATAATCATCAATAAAAAAATATATATATTTAGTAAGAAACTAATAATATAAGATACTAACAAAGATAATAGCATATCACTCAAATTGAAAATGTTACCTGCACAATGTCACCAGTAACCTTTAGTATTTCCTGAATAAGAGGTACAGCGGCAGGATCTCCACATAGGTGGAGTTCATCAGCAGCAAGTCCCAATAAAGCACGAGTAAATGAAAAGCCCCTGTACCTGCAGCCCACCATCTGAAATCATATAAAAAGCCTATCAATATGAGCATTGTGAATAAAGTATTAAAAAACAATATAAGCATCCATTCCCGTTATATAAAAATAATTATCCCACCCTTTTTCCTTCTTATGATGTCAAGAACTCTATTTCTATTTGGCCGACCAACGTTCAAACAATGACTACCTCCTTGCTTGCAAGTTACAAGGATTAGAACGCTCGTTGTCTCATTCCCTCTCTCTCGAAGATGTAGGGTTAGGAATTTGAGTATCTGATTGTAGTGGGCTAAGATCAGTGTTAACCTAAACCTTTTTTTTGTGACGGCTGTTCCAAGCACACAATAAGATTTTTTTATTACTATATTCATCAAAATATATAGATATATATGTGTCTGACCGGATTTACCCACTTTTTTTTTATTTTTAGTGTTCTTTTTCCAATATAAACTTGCCATTTTATGTTACATAGAACTTAAGAAATTACAACCATTTGACATTTACCGTCCTAATTTCCATCAAGTAGGACTGGTATAGGAAAATTGTTTCCCTACCTCCAATCCCTCTAAAAACAATTTCTCCTATGTATCAAGCAACAAAACTCTATTCAAACTTCAATTAGCTAAAATATTGGCTAAATTTTCCAATTGTAATATATGGCATACAATATATAAGTATAATTTAAGCAATTGTAATATATTGGCTAAATCAATCCGATCCAAAAAGTTGAAGATCCGAAAAATTCAGATCGTCCAAATCCCGATCCGATCCGAGACTAGTCAGATATATGATCCGAAAGATCCGAAATTATCGGATTGGATATCCGACGATCCAATGATCCGAAACCTTTTTTCACCTGTTGTTTATGATTAAATATTCAAATTCTCAAAGTTTAATGTAGGTAAATCAAGTGTCCAAAATAAAAGTAGAAGTCTAAAGGCTACTCTTAAATAAAACTGTAAGCACATAAAAATTATATTATGCCACATCAATTATATTTGCTCCGTTAAAAGTCAAACGTTGACTTAAATTTTAAATGGGTCGTGAATTAATTAATTTGGGCTTGTAATTACATTTGGGCCTATTTTAATTATTATGTGTGTCTAATTTTAAACCAAAAATTTAATAAGTAATAAGTTGGGCTTCAGTTTAAAAGGGAAATGTGATTTGAATACAAGCCCAAAAGAGCTAGGTAAAACCCTAGCAACATGGCTCAATAAATAGAGCATCATACCCAATCCTAAGATAAGAGAAATCTAGATCTAAGAAAAACTCAGCAAAGTGGAAATTCTATCTCAAATAAGAAGCTCCATCAAAAGGTGAATTATTTCTCAAATAAGAAGCTCTCTCAAAAGAAAGAAGGAAAGTGAAAGAAAGTGAAAGAAACTCTTTCAACACAAAGCAGCCGACAAATCAAGTCATCAAGCATTCATCAAAGGTGAAAAAAGTAGAAGAAGCACTTTCAACCCAGGAAGCAAACAAATCAAGTCATCAAGCATCCATCAAATTGCTCTTTTGAGAAACCTACCTTGAAAAGGAACAAGCCGGTGGCCCTCATTCAAGTCAAGCTGCAAAATTCTTATAAAGTTCATTTTATTGTGGAAATTGAATCAGTAGAAGAAATAGAATTGTACCCAAATCATTCTTTGATCAATAAAAAATTATTATTTATTACCAGGGTTCAAAAATACGGCCGCATCAACACGTTTCGGGTGAGTTGTAACGGTTTTCAAGTTTACCGAACCAAGATTTAGCAATTCGGTACGGCTTATTAAAATACACCGCATTTCTGGACTAAATCGGCCGGTTTGACAGATAACATAAGAATCACCCAAAAAAACTTGCATATTTCACGAATTTTTCCTTCAGACTCCATTAAAATACATAGTAGAGCTGTAAAGGAAAGAAAAGGAGGAGAGAGAGAAGAAAGCATGGGCTCGAGTAGATGATTGTGGCTGGTAAGGATGATATTTGAGTGGATATAAGTGAAGCTGAGTTGTCAATAAGATTGGGATATGAGAAAAGGAATCTGGACAGGTCTCTTCTTTATTTACCAAGTTTCTACTTTTGACTTTTTGACTACTATAGCTATCTTTTGTCTTCTCTAATACTCTAGAGCACATCACTCTATTTTGAATTTTTTTTTACACCGTTTTATATTTTTAAAATCTGGACTAAACATATTACTTGTAGTATATTACCCAATATACAGTAGTTAGTAAGCAATTTAATTTGAGCCTAACTAACTACAAATAAAAATAATATTGGAATAATTAAAATAAAATAATATTTTATTAAAATAAGAAAATTATAATAAAAAATAATTTCCAAAATTTGTAATTATTTATAATCAGAAGCATATAAAATTATAAAACTAAAATTTGGTCACTACTTCCGCGACAACCGCATTATTCCGATACCGCAACCGTTATTGCGACCGAAACCGTGTCCGAAACCACATTTTCGAACCATGTTTGTTGCATATTTTTATTTCTCTTCGCAGATTTTAAAAATTTGTGTTAACAATTACAAACATGTTCCTTTAAAAAAATATAAATATCGCTGGCGTTAGTTTAGGCATGTAACACCGATATGAAGAGTGGAAGAGTGGGATCAGGGAATTTCAAACGTGGTAGGGAGAGACTAAAAATGACTTGGCGGAAAGGAGTTAGAAAAGATATGAAGCAGATGAATCTACAAGAGATTGAGGCTCTCAACCGCACGAGGTGGAGGAGGAAAATCTATATGGACAACCTCCCAAAAATAATCATTTTGGTTCATGTAGCCGACCCCACTTATGGGAATAAGGCTTTAATTGATTGATTGATATATATGTAAAGCCAAGGTAAGTCTCAATTTGAGAGAATTTCAATCATGCTTCTATTTAGAACTTAATATTTACACTTCACAAGATCTAATGGCCCTTTTACTAAAAGGGCTGCAGGGACCATACATCCCATAAGGTGTTTTGAAAAAATCCGGCTGAAATAAAACAGTGAAATAACAAGATAATAAATCCTTGCATTCTAAAATGTTCTTAATCACAATCATTTAATCGCCCTAAGAAAATCCCTCTTTTCTCATACAAACAAATCAATAATGAATACATAATATTTGTCAAGAAAGGAATATTACAAGACCAACACACTACAAGCAGTACAAGGAAGTACTTGAAAATTTTGCACTTTTGGTTGCATCACCTATCACACAACCAAAAGTCTAAGTACAGAAATCTATACACATATTTTACTGAGCATCCATAAGGAATTACATGTAAATATTTATTTGTAATTGTACCACTTCATTGAAAACTAAAACCTCCATGATGGTTCAAAACTGACCTACTACAATAATTGTTTGATCACTTTGATGTAAGCAATCGGAGAGGCATGAAAATAGAGTGACTCCCTCCATCCCTTAGACTTTGACTTATTTTCCTTTTTGGTTTGTCCTATTTCTTTGCAGGGAAAAAAATTCTCCAATTGTCTCAAATGGTTTGGTGACTATGGTCTACATCAATTTTTTGGGACTAAGGCTTTCTTGTTAGTGTTGTTGTCGGTGGTACAGTCCACACCAAGACATTAACATTTCTTTCTCTATTTTTCATTATTCTAAACCTACTTAAATGTCAAATCTTAGTCGGGCAAAGTAACAAGCAAAAAAAAAAAAAGTGAATCTGCATTGATTGGCATGTGCCGTAACAAAGCCATTTAACTAGAAAACCAAAGAGCATGTCATCACACTGTTCTGTACAATAAGCTAAAGCAAATTACTTGCCTGAATTTCGTCAATAACTGCACATTGGTAGTCAGATGCCACATCTGCCATCTCAACAGTCACTGCCACGTGTTTAGCTCCTTCGATTTCGTCCCGTTCTTGTCCAGTGATTAGATCACAAGGAATATTTGCTTTATTCATACGTTTTGCTACTTCCCAAGCCAATAATCTTAAAGGTCCACAATATACACCTGCAGAACATAGCACATAAAAACAAAGATTAAGAATCTAGTTTTCAAATGAATATTGGTGCACCACTAGTATGATAGTATCAATGAAGTTTAGCATCTTTACAATTACCTGTTGAGCTACATTCCAGCTGCTTCAACGCATGATATGTTTTACCACTATTTGTGGGTCCCACATGAAGAAAAACAGTTCGCTGCTTTCGTCGAGCAATTGGATACCATGTATGAGGACGACTAAGCCAAAAGAAGAAATAGAAATGTTCAGGAAACACATAAGATATTTCAAAACAATCTAACAGTATCAATGACCGATAAGCTTGGAACATAACATCCCAAAACGTTAACAATCACAACTAGGGCATGTTTGGTTCACTAACTTGGAACGGTATGGTATGGAAATGCATACTAGAGTGGTATGGATTCTAAACCCCATACCACACTAAAGTTTGGTTTACTTTAAAATTTGATACTTGGGTACAGTGGGATGAGAAACTTAGGGGATAAAGAGAGTATAAGATTATATGGGGATGGAATGGAGTTAGAAACCCAAGGTTACTCACTCTAGGGTATAAAATTCCCAACCAAACATGAGAATGGATGTCATACCATTCCATACCATTATAAAAGAGTCAACCAAACACCCCCTTAATCCCTTATTGAATACTACCAAAAAGGGACCTACATTTAAAATTCTTGACAAAAATAGACAAACAATAATTACTAAGCATCCATCTTATATGTAACCTAAAGTCAACTAAGTGGATAGCCAAGAGCATAGCATGTTATATAATCCCTCCATTTTTTATAAGATGTAACACTTTGACTTTTGTCACTATTCATCCAACACACTTTGACTACTAATTGCGATTTATACATAAGGTAAAATATAGTCAAGCGGGTCTTGTTGGATTCGTCTCGGTCCACACTATCCGAATATATATCTTTTATAATTTTTACAATTATACAATTAAAGATATAGTCAATCAAAGTTGTGTCTCAACAAGTATGAAAAGTCAAAGTGTTACATCTAATAAAAAACGGAGGGAGTATATGTGTATATATATATATAGGGTTGGGTTCCGGTGAGAAATTTCTTATGGTGAGAAATGTGAGAAGAGATAAATACATCAACTATAACCTAGAGGTACATTGAGCACTAACTATAGGTACATTCACCATACACTATAAATACATTGAGTAAAAATACATTGACTTTATACAATATATACATTGACTCCAAACTATCAAAGGAGTAAGGAGGGAAAATCAAATTTAATCTTAGCCCTTCATTTGGTGATCAAAGGGTTGTGATTGCTTCTCACCCTTCTCACCAAAATTACATTTCTCACATGAGCCTACTTCTATATATATATACACTAAAGAAAGAAAGAAATAGACATATCAGCCAAAAGAAATTGACTGCCATGTGAGCCACCATCAAGGAAGAGAACTACGCATTAACCATTGTATCAACCACAACCACCTTACTACTTGCTATGGGGATTTGAAGTTCAACTGAAAGATCTAGGCTTTTCTAATCAAACCTAGATGTGAAAACTTCAATGTAACACCCCAAAAATTCTCTCTTTTTCCAGAAATACTTTACATGTCATAAACATAGAAAATTACTGTAATGGACTGAAAATTTCAAACTCTCAAATCTGGAAAACCACAGAAAATTGAAGCTAAAAGGAAATAAGAGTAGGTTGAAGAAGATCGATTTTTGAATAATAACAGTGTATTTGAATAACATAGTAATAGTAATCAAGAACTTCAAATGGTAGAATTAAGAGAAAGATACTACTTTTGATTAATAAACTCAGAAGGATCAATACAAGGATAGTTACCAACTTTAGGATGCCAATCTCTAAGTGACTTTAGGTCACAACTCTCAAGCCCAATGCCTTACAAAATAATTTTCTGGATAATTCTTTTTCCTCGCTACTGTCTGATATATATACTAAGACTCCCTTACTCTATTGTGTCCACTTGCTAGTACAAAATCACCTAAAAGCTAATAAACCAAAATACAAAAGTACTAAGGACAAATAATAAGGTCAATAAAACAAAAATAAACATAATAAAATTCTGAAAATAATTAAATTCTTAAGAACTAATTTTAATTACTTGGTGCATTACATTATATGATTATACCCCCCCCCCTAAAAAGCACCTTGTCCTCAAGGTGGGTAGTGATCAACATCATCTTTCAGGCACGGGAAATAGTGACCAACAACAAAGTTGTCTAGAAGTTGCTTGGTCATAGAAATATAATCTTGAACCTGATGTGAGGTAGATTGATTTTGGGTGGAAGGGGTGGTGGTGTTGGAGGAGTTGCAAACATAGGAACTAGGAACCTCAAAATAGTTACTTTCAGTAAATGATTTTGCAAGGAGTAGAAGCTATTGGGCAGGGAAGATAGAGTTGGGTATGGAGATATAATAAAATTGAAATTGTAAAATTAGATTCATATGTGGGCTGGGCTTTGAATGGAGATATAATAAAATTGTGAGTTGTTAGATTGGGTTGGAAAGTAAAAGGTTCAAGTGAGTATGCCCTACTGGTGCTTTCTTGAAACTTCTCCTTCACTTCAAATGGTCTACTGCTTACCAGAGCAATGATGTCACCCCTTGGACCATTTACCATGTTGCCTTACTAACTTCTGATTTTATCTTCCCCTCCAAGCCAAGGAAGAATCCAGAGTGACCAGTAGAAACTCCACCTTCAACTTCTGGAGTCTTCTTTAGATAGTACCACCTACATAATCTCTCAGCTCCATCACCGGTTTTCTTGCCGGCGAAATTATTTCCTCCATTCCAACCACCATATGCGGTGGTCCTTTCGCCAACGGTGCCTTTTCCATAATCACCACTTAATTCTTCCAATTTGAGGGACCGATAACCAGGCCCGCCTCCTGACCCGCATCCCGTTCCAACCTCAAAGGCCATTGGCAGGTTCAGTACCTCTTCCTTAAACACCGGCATCTCCAACTTGCGAAATCTACAATTCCCCCTTCCTTCGTACCCGCCGCTGCCGCTGCTGTCGCCGCCAAAGTTGCGTGTTCGGAACCCTAGGGCAAACTGAGATTCGTCCTCCCACCCTTGAGGTCTCTCCACCGTAACCCTAATTACTCCCCTAAATTCTTCTTGGACGATTTTTAGGGTGTCGAACTGCTGGGCTTTCTTGCCTTCAAGCTAGTGGCTGGTGGCTTCTGGTTTCTTCGCCATCCTCTCTTCAAAGTATTACATCTTTCTATTATCAACATTCCCACATTACACTTGTTGCTACTGTACTTCTTTGTGAACTCCATTGAAATTTCCAGATTATCTTGCTGAACTTTCCAGTCCATTACAAGTGGTATCAGAGCAGGACGTTTCTGGAGCAATGGTGAACACCACGCAACGAATCGACAGCCTCGAAGAGCAGCTCACCTTACTGGGGACCAGGCTGAGTCGGGTGGAAGAGAGGATCAAAGGGCAGGAAGACTCCATTAGGAGAGTAGTAGTTGCTGGTAGGGGTGCACAAAAACCGGTCCAGACTGGAATTTGGACCGGTCCAGACCGGCATTTGGACCGGACCGGACCGGCTATACCGGTCCGGTCTCCGGTCCGCCAAAAATAGGATTCCTGGTCACCGGTCCGGTCCGGGTAAAAACCGGTCCAGACCAGAAGACCCGGTTAACTTAAAAAAAAATTCAGAATTTTTAAAGTGGCCAGGTCATATTGGGCTTCTAATTTTTAAACTGCTCCCATTTTCATTCTTCCTCATTTCCTCTCACTAAACCCTAAAGGCCTAAAGTGCTGCTCACTTTCCTCCTCCTCCCTCCTAGCTCCTGTGGTGCACCGGTACTGCACTGTTGCTCACTGCCACTGGACTGCCTCCTCCTCCCTCTTGCGTTGCTGGTCACTAAACCCTCGCTGCCTCCTCCTCCCTCCTGCGGTGCTTTCACTGTCCTTTGTTGTCGGTCGGTCGCCGCCAGTCGCACGCCAGCAGTCGGATGCCACCAGCAGTCGCCACTCGCCAAATTTTGTAAGTGTTTTTTCGATTTTTTTTTTGAGGTTCTTTTGTGATTTTTTTTGTGATTCTTTTGTAAATCTTTGTAAGTGTTGATGTTGATTTTGATGTTGGATTTGAGTTGAATGTTAGATATTATTTAGTCTATTTTTTAACAATTAAGTAGTTAGGTTCTTTTTTTTCGTTTTTTTTTTTTTTGGGGGGAGGGGGGGTTCTTTTGTGATTTTTTTGTGATTCTTTTGTAAATATTTGTAAGTGTTGATGTTGATGTTGATGTTGTATTTGAGTTGAATGTTGATGTTTTTTCGATTTTTTTTTGTGATTTTTTTGTGATTCTTTTGTAAATCTTTGTAAGTATTGATGTTGTATTTGAGTTGAATGTTAGATATTATTTAGTCTATTTTTTAACAATACAATAGTCAGTAGGTTGATATGAGTAATATATTGGGTAATACCTTAATATGGAGATATGGTTGTATACTTGTCAGTGTTGTCACTTGTGTTTTGAGTCTATTTTTTCGAACAATGCAGTAGCAAAGTAGCATTAGGTAGTAAATTAATGTAATTAATTGCTTTTTCATTACATTTGTTTTTTCATAATAATTGTTGATATCTGATTTGAGTGTATTTGTTCTTGCTTAATTTAAAATTTGATTTGAGTTTCCACTATAATTGTTTAGTTGCATAAAGACTTCACGCCTTCACAAGTCACCAAAACGGAAGCCCTGGATTTATCTTCTACTAATGTAAGTGCTATATTTATTTATTATATTATTATTTGTATTTAATTATTTATAGGTTTGTTCTAATTAATAACCCCTAATCTAATTTTGAAGATGGCGATCTTCCGATCCAAAAGGCCAATCTATTCTTCTGAAGAAACATCAACCCTACTTACAGATGCGGCTAGTACAACAGACCTTGTAGAATTGCAAAAGGCATTGCCCTCTTAGAAGATCTTAAGGAAGGACGTAAATATTTGGTGAGGAAAACCAAAAGGATAGCACCATATTGGGATTTCTACATCGAGTACTTGGATGATGATCTAAAACTTCGAGCTGAATGTAAGTTTTGTGATAAAACTTTTGCTGTTGATAGTAATATTAATGGATCAAAGAATGTGAAAAATCATTATGAAAAAATGCCTTGGAAATCCTGCTAACAAAGATAAAGATAAGGGGGGATGGAAACAAACTGAATTAATTTTTCAACAAGGGGACAAAGAATGTGATGATGGTAAATTAAAGTATGGGAATGTTAATTTGAAGGATGTTAGGGAAGCTTTGATTCGTATGATTATTATTGATGAGCTTCCATTTAGACTTGTAGAGTATGTTGGGTTTAGAGAGTTTGTGCATGCTGCATGTCCTAGATTTCACCTACCTTCTCGAACCACAGTTGCCCGTGATTGTTTACAACTTTATTACACTAAAAAGGCAACTCTAAAAGAAACTTTGAAGAAGTGTCAAAGAATTAGTGTAACAGCTGATACTTGGACATCAATTCAAAGAATAAACTATATGTGTCTAACTGCTCACTATGTTGATTGTGATTGGAAATTGAATAAAAAGATAATAAATTTTTGCCCAATTTCTAGTCATAAAGGTGAAGCCATTGGAAAAGCGGTTGAAGCATGTTTAGAATCATGGGGTATTGAGGATAGGCTTTTAACTGTTACGGTTGACAATGCTAGTTCCAATGATATTGCTTGTGTGCATTTGAGCAGAATGGTTCAAAGAACAACTTGTGTTGGTGATGGAAAATTTTTACATGTTAGATGCATTGCTCATATAATTAATCTCATTAAGGAACATCTCGTGTCAATTAATAGAGTTAGGAATGCCGCAAAATATGTCTAAAATTCTCCTGCAAGAATAGCTAGACTTAAAGACCTTACTCAAAAATCAAATATAGATTGCAAGGCATCTTTTTCATTTGATGTTCCTACTCGATGGAATTCAACCTACACTATGTTGGAAACGGCTTTAAAGTTTCAAAAGGTTTTTAGTGGGATATCTCTTCCCAATGGTGATGGTTTGAATGATAATGAGAAACCCCCAGATTCTAATAATTGGAAGAAAGCGGAGAGGTTGGTTGAGTTTTTGAGAGAACTTTACGAATTAACTTGTCGTGATTCTGGTTCACATTATGTCACAAGTAATACGGGTTTGTTTGAGATTGCTGGAATATATAATTCGTTAAGTGAATAGGAAAAAAGTGATGATTTGGATTTTCAAGCTATGGCAATTTCTATGAAAAGAAAGTTTGACAAGTATTGGGGGAATGTGGATAAAATGAATATGTTTATATATATGACTATGGTTGTTGATCCTCATTGTAAATTGTTGTATGTTGAATTGACACTTAAGAAAATGTATGGAGAAAACAAAGGGATGGAAATTGCTAATAAAGTGAAAGAATATGCATATACTTTGTTTGATGAGTATCGATATGAGTATTCTTCTTCGACGGTTCAACAATGTGCACAAACTGATGCTATGTCAGTAGATGTAGAGAACAATGTTAGTAGTCGTAGTAAGAGTACTGGTGCTCATATGAAGGATATTATCAAAAAAGAAGCTAAAAGAATGAAAGGATCGGGAGGATATGTGAGGAATGAATTTGAGAGGTACTTAAATGAACAATTAGGAGCAGAAGAAGAGGATATGGAAGTTTTAACTTGGTGGAGTATTAATGGTCATCGTTTTCCCATTGTTTCACGTATGGCACGTGATGTACTAGCTATTCCATTATCTACTGTTGCATCGGAATCTGCATTTAGTGCGGGGGGTCGGCATCTTGATCCATTCCGGAGTTCGTTGAGACCTAAGGTAATTTTTAAACTCTCTTATACTTTGTATTTATAAAAATAAAAAATAAAAATTGTATAAACATAAATATTATTTTAATTCTTTGATTTTCATATTTTATTAGATGGTTCAAGCGTTAATTTGCACACAAGATTGGCTTAGAGCAAAATCAAAGGTGGTTCCGCAAATGCAAGTTGAAGAAAATGTTAAAGAGTTAGAAGAGATGGAGAAAGGTATTACTTTGTTTATAAATAAATTTAATTCATTTTATATTGCTAGTATTGTCTTTAATATTTATTTTACCAAGTCTTTTCTTTTGTTAATAGATTTACAAGGTATTGATCTTAACGATGAAGTGGTTTTAGTGGACACCTTGTTTTGATCTAGTGGAGAATGATCTAATTCCAAGCAAAGAAGGATACTGCAATGAACTGAAATATTCAAGGAAGAAAATGTGGAAATGTTGATTAATAATTCAGAAAATGGTAATACAAGATAGTGAGCAACTTTAGGTTGCAAATCTCTAATGAGTGACTTTTGGTCACCAAACTCACAAAGCCAAAGCTCTCAAAATAATTTTCTGGATAATTCCTATCTTCCCCCTCCCTACATATTTATACTACCACTACCACTACATATTTTGTCCATACTCAAGTACAAAAATCACCCAAAAAGCTATAGGACAAAATACTACAAAACAAGGACAATTAAAGGTAAATAAAATAAAATAAAAATTCTGAAAATCTAAAAATATTAGAAACTAATTTCCTAATTAATTCCTAATTAATTGATTCATTACACTACACCCCCCTTAAAAACCACCTTGTCCTCAAGGTGGTGTCGTGGAAGCTTGTGCGGCCTCCATGGCGGCAAGTTCTTGCCTCTCGTACTCGTCCTCATCCTCCACGAGCATGACACTCAACTCGCGAGCCTTGCATTGATGCCCCACTCCCCACCGCTCATCACACTTGAAACACAACCCCTTAGCCTTCCTCTCTTGCATCTCCCTCTCTGTCAAACCGGCGAACTTCCCTTGAAAATCGTCCCGTCGACTGGGCTGGACGGCTGGACCGGTGATAGCCTGTGTTCTGGGAGTTCGGGTGGGGGGATGAGTTGCTGGACATTTGTTTTGAAGCTCTAGTAGCCACGTGGGGTGAGGGTTGGCTGAATTGGGAATGTGGGAAATAATTTGAGTGGGGTGAGTAGTTTTGTGAGGGTGCTTGGGCCGGCCCACTTATTGTTGGGGAATGGAGTGAGGATTTTGAAGTTGGGCTGTCATTAAAATGAGAAGCACTGGGTGGGGTTACTGGGTTGTCAAAGTAAGAAAAGGAAGTAGGGTTTGTAGGGTTTACCTCATGAGATTGGTGGACCCGGTTTTTCTCTTCTATCCTTATGGATAGATCCATGGCCTGCTCCAAAGACCTAGGGTTAGCATCCTCACTTCGGCCCTAATTTGCTCCTTGAGCCCATTAATAAACTGGCCTTGCATGATACTTTCAGGAACATCCCCAAGAGGTGAAGCTTTGTCAATAAAATCCCTCCGGTACTCAGCCACGGTTGTGGTCTGCTTGACGGCAAGCCACTGTTGGTGGAGGTCTCCGGCGTTCGTCGGCCGATACTAAGCAAGTATTCGCTCCTTCAAGTCCTCCCACGAAATCATCGGCCTCCGCCTATTCAACCACCGATACCATCGTAGGGCCATCCCTTCCAACGAAACGACGGCCGCCTGAAGTTTCTCAAACTCTCTCAAACCTTGAAATTCGAAGTATTGCTCCCCACGAACAATCCACTCATCTGGATCCTCCCCGTTGAAGGTTGGCATCTCAAGCTTTCGAAACCTAGATTTTCCCTTTCTCTCGAGTCCCCCATCGTCGCCGCCGCCATTGGTTCGAGCTCGGAACCCTAGCCCGGTCTGGGATTCTTGCTCGTGCCCTTGGATTCTCTCCCCTAGGGTTCGAATCTCAACCCTCACATCAGCAAAAAAGGTATTTTGCTCCCCTTTTAGGGTTTCGAACCTATTCTCTTGACTTTCCTGGTGTTGGTTCAGGCAACCTTCCAGCCACCGGTGGTTCTCCTCTTGCATCTTAGCTAAAGGTGGCCAACGGGCGGGCTGGGCCAGGCCGGGCCGGGTTGGGGACCGGGCCGGGCCGGGAATGGGTAACCCGGAACCGGCCCGTGGGTGGGGTTGGGCGGGCCGGGCCGGGCTGGGTCAGACGAGGGTCGACCCACGAACCGGCCCGGCGGGTTGGGGACCGGGTTGGGGACCGGGCTGGGCTGGGCTGGGTTGTGGGTTCGTGGGTTGGGTTTGTGGGTTGGGTTCGTGGGTTGGGCTCGTGGGTCGGGTTCGTTGGTTGGGTTCGTGGGTTGGGCCCATTGGGTCATGGGTTGGGTTCATGGGTTGGGTTTAGGGGATTTGGGGGTTTTGTGAGGGTTTTGTTGGGGTTTAAGGGGGTTTAAGGGGGTTTGGGGGGTTTTGAGGGGGTTTGGGTTTTTTTTTTGGGGATTTTTAAATTTGTAAATGTAATCACTAGTTGGCAAAAACATGTTAATTATATATTTAACTTGTTAATTTAAATTCGAACAACTAAATAACTAAATATTATGAATTGGAAACGATTGCTGACTGGATAGAATCCCACGTAATAGAGGTGCGACACAGTGGTCAACTTAAATACCAAATCTTGCCTAGACAGATTCCGGGCTCCTGTTTGAGCCAACTAACCAATCAAATTGTAAGTTTTGTAACCTTATGATTAAACTGGAAAGTTCATACAAAACAATGAAACATTTTTAAAATCATGTATTACATATATAATTTTAGTTCTTAACATATATTAAAATCATGTATCACATATATTATTTTAATTCTTATTAAGATATATTAAAATCATTAATCACATATACAATTTTAATTCTTTACATATATTAATATCAATATCACATATATTTTAGTTCTTAACATACATTAAAATCATGTATCACATATATAATTTTATTTCCTAGCATATATTAAAATCATGTATCACATATATAAATATAATATTAATTCTTATTTCTTAACATATATTAAAATCATGTATCACATATATAAATATAATATTAAATTATTAATTCTTATTTCTTAACATATATTAAAATCACGTATCAAATATATAAGTTTTGTTCCTAGCATATATTAAAATCATGTATCACATATATAAATATAATATTAATTCTTATTTCTTAACCTATATTAAAATCATAAATCACATATATAATTTCAATTCTTTTAAAATCATATCACATATATAATTTCAATTCTTAACATAAAATAATAAAAATAATAAAATGCTAGTAATTCGCACGGGCGGGCCGGGCTGGGCTGGGTTACGGGCTGGGTCTGGGTCGGGCTGGGTTACGGGCTGGGTTACGGGTTGGGCTGGGTTCGGGCTGGGTTACGGGTTGGGCTGGGTTCCGAACGGGTTAGGCTACGGGCTGGGTTTTTAAACCACAACTCGTAACCAGCCCGTCTGGGGACCGGGCCGGGCCGGGCTGGTTAAGGGTCGGAGCGGGCTGACCCAGGCGGGCCAAAAACCGGGCGGGTTCCGGGCCGGGCCGGGCCAACCCAGCCCATTGGCCAGCTCTAATCTTAGCGAGCTTCTCTTCCACCGACTTCCTCCATTCCTCCATACTTGACGCGACAGCCATGGCGACCACCTCTGGTATTGAAGCCTCCAGCCGTTCTACCCTCAAGGTTACCTCTGCCAGCGTTCCTTCAACTTGGTCAACCCTTTGCGAGGTACTCCCAGGAGCCATGTTGCTCTGATACCAAGTGCAATGAACTAAAAATATTCAAGGAAGAAAATGTGGAAATGTTGATTAATAATTCAGAAAATGGTAATACAAGATAGTGAGCAACTTTAGGTTGCAAATCTCTAATGAGTGATTTTAGGTCACCAAACTCACAAAGCCAAAGCTCTCAAAATAATTTTCTGGATAATTCCTATCTTCCCCCTCCCTACATATTTATATTACCACTACCACTACACATTTTGTCCATACTCAAGTACAAAAATCACCCAAAAAGCTATAGGACAAAATACTACAAAACAAGGACAATTAAAGATAAATAAAATAAAATAAATATTCTGAAAATCTAGAAATATTAGAAACTAATTAATTCCAAATTAATTGATTCATTACAGATACTTAATTGTATATTTTTCATCACTTGACTTAGTTTATGTACTAAACTTATTTTCATTCTCATCTATATTTGGACTTGTATTTTTAAATTTTTGATGTAATGATTTGGCGGTGCATCGTGTATCGGGCTTGTTTATCGATATTTGATCACATTGGTAGTCTACTATGGAATATGTGTAGCGTATGGATTATGATGTAAAGATTATTAAAATGTTTGTAGTAGACTTTGGAACATTTATTTTTTTGACTTGAAACAGGTCCAACAGGTCCACGAGTTTTTTTTTTTTAAAAAAAAAAAAGAAAATCAATTTAAAAAGCCAAAACAGGTCCAACCGGCCCGTTCCAGGTCCAGACCGGTTCCAAATCAGGTCCGGTCCAAGTCCTTCATTTACCCATAAACCGGTCCGCCGGTCCAACCGGTTCCGGTCCGGTCCGGTCAGGGCTAGCTGTTGGGGTGGCTCAAGGCATTAAGCAGATGCAAGCTGGGTGGCAAGAAAAAATACAGGAGGAACTTTCGAAGTTGCAATCTAACAAACCCAGAGACAAAGAGTCTGAGAAGGCTCTGGAAATAGAAGATTTAGGGAGCAACCCAGAGAAGGACAAACGTAAAGGGTTCGCGGTGGAGGAACGCTCTCAAGGGTGGCGAGTGGAGAGCGGTCCTAAGGATGAAGTCACACAAAAATGATGTGGGAACATCACTAGGGCAGTGGAGAAGAGTATGGAGGAGTGGCGCCGATCATTCGAGGAAAATATGCAAAGAGACAAGCAGCCACAAGCCACCAGCTCGAGGCCAAATGGGCCCAGCAGGTCAAAACCCTAAAAAACGCCCAACGGGAATTTAGGGCAGAAATTGGGGCTACGGTGGAGAGAACTCAGGGGTGGGACGAATCTCAGTTCGCCTAAGGGTTTCAAGCACGCACCTTTGGCGGCGGCGACGGTATTATCGTGGGTGGTGGCCATTTTTGCGGTAGTTCATGGAGATTTTTTGAGTGTGGAGGGGCTGATGGAAGTGGATCTGGTGGTGGCCCAGGTCTATCTATGTGAAGTGGAAGCAAATATGGAGGTAGATTTGTGGAAAGGGAGAGTCGTGGTGGTGGCTATGGGAAAAGAATTGAGAGAGATGATGTTGGAAGTAATGGGCCTGGTGACGGGCCAGGCAGCGGACTAGGCGGCGGACCAGGCAGCTTCACCCGAGGAAAGAGTGACGGTGGAATTTCCCCCTCTGTAGGGCAGCTTGGCAGAGAAGTAGGGGAAAAAACCCTAGAAATGGTGAGACATGATTTTCTCAATTCTGTGGAGAGAAAGACAATTCTAGAAGGCCAGTAAGGGCAAATGGGTAAAAGGGCTGCTAGTTGACAAAAAAAAAATTTGAAAAATCCTTACATGAAGATATGGAGATTTTTACCTATTTTTAGGATTGAAATGGCTAATACCACTTTGTAACACCCCGATAATTGTCTCTTTTTCCTGGAAATACTATACATAAACATAGAGAATTGCCGATGTGTCACCGCCAAATGCTTAAACATTAAAGGCTTTGAATTAGAAATAACAGAAGTGGAAACCCAATAGTCGAACTTAACCAAAAATAAGAAATCAACTTCAGAGATTATATCAATATAGCTTGGAACCATTAAAGGTTCTTATTCAAAACCAAACCTGAATCCAAAACCCAATTTAAAAAATTCAAACAAAGTCTAGAGTATACAAAAATAAAACACTCAATTCGTTCCCCAACAACCTGATACTATGCAAAAAACATATAACCTAGGTACCTGCAAAGACTCTTGTGTAGTCAAACTTATGGGCCACTTTAATTCAACTAGATATCATTGAAATTAAACTTTTCTATCTTTTTTTTTTACTACTGATTTTACCATGAAAGAGGAAGAAGAGATGTTTTTTAGGAGTCTTACAAGAAAATTGAAAAGTGAGGAAGAGGAGGGAGAAGGAAGATTAAATAATTTGCAATGGGTTTAGGCCTATTTTTGAATTTTACTAGGATTAATTTAACAATAGATATGAAATTAGTTTACCTAACTAATTTTGAAAAATCAAATAACGGCACAATATAACCAAAGCATACTGTTAAACCATATTTCCACCACTTCAAAATATTATTTGCTCACAATTTATACTTACAGAAAGAAATAAAAATTAAAATGTATTTGGAAAATCAAAATAATTTAATTATTTTATAAAAACTTAGCAAAAATTAATTATAAACTCCATTAAAGTATAGGGTATAACATTCTAATCTATACCTTTTAATTTCTCTCTTTGCGAAGAAGCAGAGTCCAAGTGCAACATACAGCATTCAAAAAGAATTTCATACCCATATGTCTCATTTTGTATCAACACAAGTATGTTGTGTCATACCCAAATTACATATTTGTTTCCTGGTGGACTAATAAGCAAAGTCCACCACTATCTATCATATTATTAAACAAGAAAGTTATGCAAAGATAGTGGACAAAGAAATATCAACAGTTAATCTAATAATAGCAATTTAAAGTGATATTATTCTTACGTCAAATCAGTAAAATCAAATCGAGACGAAGTAGCACCATTGTTGAACTGCCTCAAGCAACCACAATGACTTGCCAATAGCCGAAACCTCAACTCAAAGGAGAAACCCTGAATTTTTTCTGGGAATTCAAGGCGCAAGAAAGTTACAACTTAAAACAAATTGAAACATTAGAAGTATCAAGTAGAGAAATGATACACCTACATACAGCAAGATAAGCTTGAGAACTTACTGACAAAAACTTCACAATAAGCTTGAGAAGACGCCCGAATTAAACCCCCAGAACCCGCTACAAACAATTGGGCGATTATCCTTGCTGCCTGCCATCATTTTATCAATCAATTGTTTCAAACCAATTAGTATCTGCCGAAATATCAACATATAATCAAACAAAATAACATAAAAGAACTGCAAATTTCTCTAAAACAAACATGTGGGGGTGAAGAAGATACCATTTTAGGCTATATTTTTACTCGTTTTTTGAGTTTATATAATCATTTCACCAAAATTCTGGAAAAAAAAATTAAAAAAACAAAAAAAGCCCCAATTCAATTTTAAAGGTTATATACTCATTTCATTAAAATTCTGTATTTACAAAAAAAAAAAAGCAGATAGATCGAAGAGCATAACCTGGACGACGTAGCAGCACAGGGGAGAGGGGCTGAAGCAGCAACGCAGGGGAGGAAGGATGAAGCAGCAGCACAGGGGAGGAGGATAAGAGTCAAGAACAAAAAGATAAGAGCTCACTTGCGAGGAAATTTCATAGAGTTATGTAACACTTTAATCTTTATACCCTGACCAATGGAAAAGTCATGTTAGAAGTTTCTGACCCTGTTTGTTGCTTCTTAAACCATCAATATATAACACCAAGGCAACAAGCATACATAATAAAAATGACTTATTAGGAGTGAAATTTGTCAGCAGCTTAATCAAAGAGGGGATGCAATTAATACGCATATCGTTAATCAAATTCCAAACTAAGCCCACACAAGTTAAACCCACTAATCAAAGAAAAATTATCTATAATAGGTGGGTGATAATGCTCGCTTGACACATGTTTAAAACATTAAGTAACAAGTATGACTAAAAATGCGAACACTTATAAAAAATTACTTAGGTGGGCATAACTTTTCTACAATATGTAGTAGCTAGTAAGCTATAAATTGCAATTATAAAAGTTTCAAAAAAACAGAGAACATACAGCAAGCTACACAGAAAATCATCAGACCAAAACACAGCTCTAAACTACAACAAACCAGTCCCTAACACCACCCTAACAAGCCCCATACAGCAGCAACAATCCAACAGCTATGTAGCCCCATAAACCACGCAAGTAATCCCTATAACCAGACAATACACAGCCCCTAATCAGAACCATTAAATGCACTGATCCACCACCCTAACAAAGCTCAAAACTGCACAAATTACAAACTTGTAACATACTAAACAACAGCAAACGTAACATACTAAACAGCACCAATTTCAAACTTATAACTGGCATAACTCCTAGCACACAACTCTAAATCAAGTGATTCTTGAGCCTAAATTCGATAACTTTTCAAGCTCTACAACATTTAAGAAGGGACCAAGAGCAAATAAAGATTGCAGGGGTAAGAAAAATGGAAAAAACATGAGTAACATACTAACAACTGAACATGACATTATTTATACTAAACAATAACAGTTTCAAACTTGTAAAATGCATAACTCCTAGCACGCAACTCTAAATCAAGTAATTCTTGAGCCTAAATTCAATATCTTTTCAATCTCTACAACTTTGAAGAGGGGACCAAGAGCAAAAAACAGATTGCAGGGCTGAGAAAAATGGGGGGGGGGGGGGGGGGGAACATGAGCAATAACTGAACATGTCATTATTTATAATAAACAACAGCAATTTCAAACTTGTAACAAGCATAACTCCTAGCGCACAACTCTAAATGAAGTGATTCTTAAGCCTAAGAAGGGACCAAGAGCAAAAAAATTATTGCAGGGCTGAGAAAAATGGAAACAAATAGCAGCAACAAGTGAGCATACAACACAACCCTATTTCAGATTCATACGCTAGACAAAATTTAGCCAGAAAAAACAATAAAAAAAACAAGCGTAATATCTTACCCAGCAAAAATAACCTGAGAAATCAATAGAAAAACTACAAATAAAATTAAATTAATCAGATAATGTAAACGAAAAATACCCAAAAATCAATACAAAAACCCCTAAAACTGAATTTCACTGCCCCTGTAACCACCCTCCCCTGCCCCTGCAGCCCCCAACAGCCCCACAAACCCCTAAAAACTTAATTTCACTAAAATAAAAAATTCAACCCTAAAAATTGAAATTTATCCCTAAAAACAGAAAATTACAAAAATTAAAAACTAAAACAGGTAATGAAAAACAAGAGAGGAAAGAAAAACAAGCAAAGATAAAACGTTATGAGATAGGAGAAAGAATAACGAGTACATATACCTTCAACAGTCTAAATCTACAGGACTACAGCAGTCTAAAGAAAATAAGTTGAGATTAAATCTACAAGAAAGTGTTGGTCAGTCGTCTTCAGTAGCAGCAGTTGGTCGTCGATAATTTTGAGAGACGAGATAGAATGCTGGCGATCAGTATCTGGTTGGTCCTCGGTCGCGAGCGTTGAGTCAGTGCCGGTGGTCGTTCGTCGTCGAGCTCAGAGAAAATGCCTTTGGTGGTGGTCGAGTGTAACAACGAGTGTTGAATGAAAATGAGTTAGAAATGTGAGGCAGAATTACTCCTCTTGGGACTAATTTTGTTGAGCTATTGTAACGGGTAGACAGTTACAATAACTGATGTAAAGGGCCTAAGCCTGCAGTAAAAAAAAAAAAAAAAAAAAAAGAATTTGTAACGGGCATAAGGTAGGCACTTTACTAAATTTTGTTTTTTGTAACGGTCAGACATAGGCCAGTTACAATAAACATTTTAGTTGTAAATTTGTAACATATAATAAAGGATTAACGGGCATATATATTGCTCGAGTGCCCGTTATAAAAGACATTTATTGTAACTAAAAATTTAAGGCAAATTACAATACGAGCGTTACAATTAATGCTTTTTTATTAGCGATTACACCCTCAAGTTATTTCCTTAAAATGTGTACAAAAACAATTAATATTCTATGGATTTTAACAATGGTTCGTCCCTATCTCTCCTACGAGGTTGCAACCTTTCTTAAAAACAAGGTTGCAACCTTCCTTAAAAACAAGGTTGCAGCCGTGCATGAGGGAGGGGGATGGACCATTGCTAAAAGCCATAGAATAATAACGAAACATTGAGCTATGGAATGGCATAAGACTCCCCTAAAAAAGCATTCACAAATCTGTTCCTAGCCTGGTAACATTACCTACAAAAGAGTTATGTTCAGTATTTTTCAGAGAACTAGTTGTTTAACACTATATTGTCGAACGCTTTAAAGTACGCTTTAATGTATCGTGTAATTGTTTGACTATTTTTTATGCAAATTATTGTGCAATGTAAAGGTTTCACAAAGCTATATATGTTGTGGATGTGAGTAATAGGCGTTGAGTTGTAGCTGTTTAACTATTCTTTTATGCGCATCGTGCTCAACATATCACTGTCCAACATTTTGATGTACCAAAAAGTTATTTGAGTAGCATTTTTGCAAGTTATTATACGCAATAAATCGTATGTCATTAATATGTTGAGCAGAACTACAAACAGTTTGATTATTATTAGAAGACGCATATGTGGTGAACTAAATGTCAGTTGTCGATGATGTATAGTATTTGAAATGTATTTTATTGTACTACAAGCGATTTGATTATTACGCGTCATGTCCAACATAAAGGATGTCGTAATTATATTATTCACATTATCATAATTTAGTCTACAATTGTATAAAGCTATAAAAATTTTATCTACTATAAGTTACATAACTCCACAAATAATGTCGCCACTACACTTAATTATATATATGTCGTAAAAAAGTGTGTATATTGTTGCTGGTGCACTTAAAAGCACCACACAATGTCACAATATATGATATAACATTAAAGTTGATTATTGACACAAGCGAATTCAGGTTACAAAGAGAATTTGATTATGGTCTTCAAAAATAAACCACAATACCAATTTAATATGTGACGACCCGACTCGCTTAAATCGGCGCGGAAGAAACCGACGAGTCGAATAGTCAGTCCTAACATACTAACATACTTAAAAATTAAAACAAAACCTCAAATTGAATATATGCTAAACCAAAAGTACAACACCCACAAGATTGTACATATCTAAACCCAAATATCATTACTACTACTACGAACAACATTAACTCCAAAGTAAATGTCAGAGTTAGAAAATACAAATATCACTACTATAGTCTAATACTAGAAATCGTAAAACAACAATACAAGATCTAAATAACATCGGCACTCGCCCAACCCAAACCTAAGCAAGAACCTCATCATCAGAATTACCTGAAAAATAAACAACAGTCCACCGTCAGTGGTGAGTAACATAACCGTCCCACCCTAACGGGGATACACAGATCATAGCATAAATCAAACAATCAAACATACCAACACCATCACGCGAAACACATATCATAACATCAATAATAATAATAACAACAAGTAATCATGCTGACTTGACTAACTTTAACCATCAATTAACATTGTTAAACTTTGGCGCAATCATTTACATATGAGACCGGACAATGCACGTACGAACGCATCTTACACGAACGAACTTTCTACTATGTCAGGATTGAGAATCTTACTCCCAACCCCATGAAACCCATCTTACGGGAAATCCATATCAAGAGACGACATAGTAAGACCTCCAACTATCCCAATACCGTGGATAGGATAGGGGCAACGTCTTAACCCAATTATTAGAATCTTACTCTAAGATTAGGCGTCTAATAGTAAAATCAAGTAAATCTTTAATCGAAATTTACATTCTTAGTTAATCTTAAGTTGCATCTTACGCCTTGACTTAAGAATAACATGTAAATCAACAAATCTTGGAACCTCATAAACCATTCTTTAACTTTCTTTAATTATCTTTAACTTTCTTTAACTTTCAAGATTCGACCAAGAACCCATAAAGAACTATCAAGACTCATAAAGAACTCATCCAAGACTTATAAAGAACTCAACCAAGATTCAAGAACTCAATCAAGATTCAAGAACTCAACCTCATAATCATCATCAACATACACACATAACCATGACATATTATAACAACTTTTCATCAACTTACAAACATCAAAACTTCACGAAACATGAACATGATCAACATCAAACATGAAATTAACATAATCAATCATAAAATACATATAATTAAGGCAAAATCATCACAAAACCATTACCCAAATCAGCCCATATTCACGCATGGACATAGGGTACTAAACATCAATTCCGGTTTAATCTAATCACTTAATCTACCCCATGAATCATAGTAGGATTAGGATAGTATGCTACCTTGTTAAAGATTAAGCAAATAACATACAAAACTTGCTGCCCGGAAAAGTATTCACACGGCCCAAACCCACGCAGCAACACGCACAGCACGACTTTAACACGGGTACCACCACGGACCACCACGGGACCACCGTGCACCACCACGTCTTCACACGAGCACCACCACGGGTACTAAACATGGTTAGAGCAAATGGGCCAAATTGGGCTTTCGATAAATAATTGGGCTAATTGCATTCTTGCATGATTAATCATGCCTAAATCGATTTGGCCCAACAATATTAATTAACTAATTAGAAAATTAAATAATAAAAATTCTAATTAATTAAATAATAATAAAATAAATAATAATCAACCAAAAATACAAATAATCGAATTCAATCAAAATTATTCACATAAAATAAATATAAATAGTCTAAAAAATAAATTTTGGACCATACATAAAATCACATAAATAACAAATAAATCAATGGCAAAAATACCGAAAAATTTGGGCCATTACATAATATACATCAAAATCCACTCTAACATAAGTTGCATTGATTTGCTTCATTTATTCCTTGCCGCCACCATAAGTTATTATTTGAAATGATTTTCATAATACTCTAGAAACTTGGGATGGGCCTTGATTCTTGAATTGTGAAAGTAAGAACAAAAAGAAAGACCATCGAAACCCCTTAAACGGCAAAGAGCAAGTGAGCCTATCCAACACGTCATTGTCTAACACTTTTCTTGTGCCGGAAAGTTGTATGAGCAGTGTTCCTACAAGTTATTTTACTCAATAAATTGTACTCCCTATGTCCAATATTAATAGCTCCAATTGACAAAAAAATGTGAGAACTTTTTTAGTTAAATGGAGCAATTAATATTGGACAGAGAAAGTATGTCAATAATCAATTGGAACGTGAAGAGCATAACGAGGAATAAAATTAATATATTGATTTGATCATTATATTTCAGCTAATCTTACTAAAACTATTAACGTTTTTAGTTAAAGTTTTATAAATTTTATAAGAGCCATTAATTATGGCCAGATCAGTAGTGTAAAAACAATGATGGCTATTTCAAAATCGCTATAATAAAATAAATTGTAATATTACCTGTCATTATTCAAAATTGTTGGTATATATATATATATATAAATATAATAAGAACAATACTAAATTACAGATTTATAGCGATTGCAATTACTAAAATAAGTGTAATATATACTTCTTCTATCCACATTTAATTGTTCCATTTATTTTTCCACATCTCCCGAAGCATAACTTTAAGGAAAAATTGCCAAAAATAAGCCAACCTTTGGGCGATCTTCCACAAATAAGTCAATCTTTTGAAAATCCGGAAATAAGCTAACCTTGTTATCATTTAAGCCAAAAATAGGTCAAATGATTATTTAACATGTTAATTTCTATTGTTTTTTATCACTATCTTACAATTATTCAACCTATTTTTTGCTTTAAATGATAACATTAACTTAAAACAATAGATCACTAATAGGTTAAATAATCGTTTAACCTATTTTTGGCTTAAATGATAACAAAGTTAGCTTATTTCTGGATTTTCAAAAAATTGGCTTAATTGTGAAAAATCGGCCAAAGGTTGGCTTATTCTTGGCAATTTTTTCTAACTTTAAATATTAATATATTTAACTATACATAAGAAAAAAATACATATAAAAACTATATATTTGGAAAATACGCTCCGAGATGAATCAAACAAGATCTCACATGACTATATTTTTCATTTCGTATATCAAATTAAACAATGTCAAAGTAATAATGTAAATAGTGTCAAAGTCAATTTTGAGCAATTAAATGTGGACATATGGAATAAAAAAAACAATAATATACAAAAGGAATACAAGCTTTACATCGACCCTTGTTTACAAATTGCAAAGAACAACAATAGATTAGACGACTACGACCAGTTGTTCACTAATTGGAATTACCTAAAAAATTGTTTAATAGCTAATCTCCCTTAAAGGGGATACAAGCATCATATTGATCCTTGTCGAATGGTAGTGCTTCACTGCTTCATAGGTGAAAAGATCCAACATAATGAATTGAAGAGCTAAGTATACCGGGAAATGGATTCAAAAACTTGACAAAGTTCAAACTGTTGAACCATGTTTGATTTGATTGATGACAAAACAGTTCTCTATACTTGATTGTTATGCATGTCTGTGTATGAACAGGTTTAATCAAGTGAGGACTCATCAAGACAACTTTGAAGGCCTTGAGATACTTGAAGATTAGAAGCCAAGAGCTTGGAGCCTTTTATTTTCTGTCTTTCTAGGATCTTCTTGTAAAATAAACTTAGGAAAATATAACTTGTATTTCTAAGTAAAGAGTAAAAAGAGTTAAAGTTTATGTCCAGTAAAGAGAACAAGTTAAGAACAAGCTAAGAACAGACAAAGAACAATCTTAGAACAGTTCTCTTTACCAGATGTAGACTTTTTAGTACTGAGACCATTGTGGGAACAGACCTGAGTATTACGCACATGCAATTAAGTGATCAGTATCGATTTTCGTGTTCAAAATTATTTTTGAAAATTTATTTGAAAAATATTTATCACTTATGTTTTGAAAATCTGCCAAATTGATACACAAAATCAGCTTGCAATGTACTTGTTGGACTTTAGTGTACTTTCCCACTACATGTAGTGGAAGGAGACAAAGGTCTGAAACAGGTACCTTTGTACTTGTGTCAGCTGAGTTTGTTTGCACAATTTAGGCAAGTCTCCAAGCACACTTTTAGGAGACAATTTTTCAGTTGCATATAAAAACAATCTTTTGGAAAACCCTAAAATTACTCTTGCTCTTAAAAAGAAAACCAAGCCATATTTTTTGAGAGTTTATCCATAGAGCAAAATTATATCCATACCCATCTTTAAGAGAAAATTTACGGAGATTTGAGAATGTAATTTTTGAACCACTTAGAGGAAAGTGGTTGGGGAGTATTCTGTGAACACTGAGTAAACTGTTAGAGTTAACAGTTGGGGAATTAAGTGTTACAGAGTTGTAGCATTTAATTGAGTGTGTAACCTTAATTCAGAGTTGATTAATAATATTGGTGAGAGAGTGGAGGACGTAGGCTAGTTTAGAAGTTGAACCTCGTTAAATCATTGTGTCCCTACTCTTATTTACTGTTCTGTCGTTGTTCTCACAAAATATAAACAAACCTTGAAAACGATTTGAAAAAACACACATACACAATTCAACCCCCTTCTTGAGTATACATTGAACTTACACAAACACCAAGAAAATTCAACTAAACTCCAACATTCAATAGTATAATTGAATAGCAAATCGACAAACATCTGCTCAAAGATTATATTTTGGAAATCTTTGCTTGGAAATCAATACCAAGAAAACGAAGCATGAAAAAAAGAGGATTATTACCTTGTGGTCCTATATGGAAAAGTATAGTCATAGTAGAACTTTTGAAATTCGGTTTCTTTAATTAGATAGATTTAGATTAGAGCAAATAAAAGCAATACATTAATAATTAATGGAATATTACATGCATATTTCATGTTGAGAAGAAATTTTGTAGACATTTGACTATTTGAGCATCTTTCTCCAGTAGTGCAGTGTGGATTGTGCATCATTGCTTAGTCATATTACGGAATATTAGTCCAACTTTGTATCCCCATATACTAACACATATTATAAATAGAAATAACTTATTATTTGAGGCATTACAAATAGGCATTTGAGAAAAAGAATACAAACAATGACATGAAGAATGAGGACTTACCATCCATAAATCTGCAATAGTCAATTAAGCTCACTGCCAAAAGAAATAGGGAAATTATAGCAGATATCACTGCACATTGGGCTTTTCTATTTAATACCTATTTTTTTCCCTATTTCCTCACTGTTCCATCAAGAGGGAAAAATGAGTTGTCTTTCGAAACCTATTCGCACAGTTAATTCAGATCACATTATACCAAGGAACATAATGAACAAAAACTAACAAACGAGAAAAAACATAATTACCTAGAGAAGATACTTCAACGCGATCGCCAGCCTTTGCAACAATCCTTTTAATGAACATATCCCCAGTGGCAAAGCCAATCTCCTGTGAAATTAAAGAATGGAAATGTCAATCAAATGACAAACTGCAAATAAAAGGGAGCAACATTGTGCATATCATGATGCATCTCAAATTAATATGATACCTGTAGAATAGGTGGTGCTTTGATTATAACAATACATCAGACACCTCGGGCTGCCTAAAAATATAAGAAACCTGAAAAACAAAGACAAAAGAAAGAGGTTTAATCTTCTTAAGCTCGGAACCACATTATACTTTGAACAAACTATATGTAAATCAACAACCTCTTGCTTCTAGACATACATAAAGGATGAAAAGACTTCAGTTTTTCTTAACTGCAAACACTTGCACATCTCTTCATTTCCACAACAAGGCTTCTAACAAATTTATGTCGTTCACTAACGTAACAAAGACAATAGAATAATTACTGGAAAAAAATGTACAAAAGCATGTAAGTTCAGTTAAACTTTCTTGATATATGACACTTACACTTGTTCACCTTTTTCAAACCCAAGAATCATGAACCCCCAAAAGCAACAACTAATCAATCATACTATAGTTTGTTAAAAATGAATCATATATACTCCGTGGTCCGTATTAGATTATGTCTCTCACTATCATTTCTCATAAGCCATTACATAATACTGACCCAACATGTGACGACCCGACTACATAATCATAATAAGAAACCAAGATTCATCATGACATAATCAAGATTACAATCTTTAACTTAATTCATCAATTCAAGATTCAAGAAACATAAAGAACTCATCAAGAATCATCAAGAATCATCATCATCAATACACACCAAGTACACGCATGACATAGACCAACTTTATCAACATAACTATCAATTCTATACACGGAAACTTCATGGAAATCGAACATGAACATGATCAAACATGGAACTTATCGAAACTAATCATAATTACTACGCAAAACATCACGAAATCATCTCCCAAAATCTGCCCAAATTCACGCAAAACTAATCATAACATGCATAAATACTACGCAAAACATCAACTTTTAGTCTAATTTAGTCATCTAATCTACCCTATGAATCAAAGTATATAAACTAGGATAGGATAGCATGTTACCTTAATGAAGTATAAACAAATCAACACACGAAAACTCGCTGCCCGGAAATGGAACCACACGGCCCAACAATCACGCACACGACATGAACAACGTGCACCACCGCACAGCCAGACCCATGAACACGCACGGCTGCCACCACGGACACGGCCACCACACGAGCACCACCGTGCACGTCCACCCCACGAGCCACACGAACACCCACGTACAACCCACACGAACCAAATACAAAAACCAAACCCAAAACCCAAGTCTTGATCAAGGCAATGAAGGCTACTTGTGTTTTTAGTCACTTAAAGATCAATGGATGATGAATCTTTAAGTTTGGGTTTGAAAAGATTGATGAACAAAGTTTAGGTGTTTGAAAGCCAAAATAGGCGTATGGAGCAAGGCTAAAGAGGAGGGAGTGTTTGTGTTTAAAAGTGGGCAAAGGATGATTAAATGGAAAATGAATCTTAAGCCTTACTACCACTTCTATTTATAGAAGTTGGTTAAGGTGTGAACATGAGGCAAGTGGCAAAATCATGCCACATTATAAGAGAGGCCGGCTATGGCTTGCTCAAATGGGCTTCTAAGTTCATTAGGGCTAATTGCACTTAAGCATAACTAATCATGTTTAAATTCGCACTTGGCCCAAAACTTAATTAATTAATTAGAAAATTAAAATAAAATTCTAATTAATTAAATTAAAACAAAATAAATAATAAAAAAATTAACATAGAATAAAATAATCACAATCAATTAATAAAACAAAAATAAATAGCCCAAATAAATTTGGACCATATATAAAATAACATAAATACTAACAAATAAACAAAGCAGAAAAATACCAAAAACCTGGGGCGTTACACAACAAAGACAAAAAACTTGACCAATTAAAACATAAAACTACAGAACTTCCAATAAAAAATAATCCAACATTTTATTTCTCATGGTGTGTATAATTAATTTTTACTTGAGCTTTACACATACCATAAATACAAAAATTAGAGTTCAAAACTACCGGGTGATGGAACTTTTTTTGTGATACAAGAACAATATTATTGTTAGCAACACAATAGTAACGTAGCACAACTCAATATAATCTAAAGGACCACCATTATTCCATTACCACTCACTGCAAAAAGCTAACAAGAAATTATTCATTATTAATCAAGCTGATATTATGTCAATGTAGTCATATAGTAAACAACAAACTTAAAAAAACTAAAAAATTAATTGCATTTCATACTCTGAACTACAATCCTCCTATATCAAGGCTACACTTAATAAGATTATCTTCTCAGCCAATATCTAATCCCCGGCATCCAGGGGTGGAGCCGGGGGGCGGGCGGGGGCCTGGGCCTCCCCCTTGGCCCAAAATTATTAGTATATATTAATTGAAAGTAGAGATAAATATTAAAAATATAGTAGTTCAATTGGTTTGATTGGGTGTTTATACTTCTCTAGACTAAGGTTCAAGTCTCACTAACTACATTCATAACATTTTTTGCTCTTTATTTTTTTTTTACTTTCGTGTGATATTGACTTCGGCCCCCGTAATAAAAAATTTCTAGCTCCGCCACTGCCGGCATCAAGTGTAGCTCAGCTAAAGATGACTTCTACAACAAATTAACGGTAATAGTAGAGAAACAATAAGAATTAACATGAGTGCTACCTCTTGTTCTTCCTTTTCTACATTAAGATTCATTAAGCTGGAGGTTCTTTCATAAGCTCCTGACACAGAGAAGTAAAACCTGAACAGATTCAACCAAAAAATTATAGAATACTTTGAAATTCAACCCAGAAAACACACTTAAAAATACTGAAATTAAAATGCAAAAATCCGACAAATACTAAACCAAAAGCAACTCACAAATTTGATCACAATTCGACCCCGAAAAATCCCTTAAATTCGACCTTATGCCAAAAAAAAAAAAGAACACCCACAAATATCCAAATAAATTAAATTTTACAAATGAAACTCAAAATTATTGACTAATAACAAATACCTTGAAGTGCTTACACTATTTTAAAGGCCCCTTTACCCAGAATTTCATTGTACTGCAGAGAAAACATCAGAGAAGAAGAATAAATTGGGTTTTACTCTTCCATATCTTCTAGAGGGATCAAAGAAAATCAAAGAAAATAATAAAGAAATATCATCAAGAGAAAAAAAGGAAAAAAAATCGAACAAAAAAACTCACCCACAAATTGAAAAGAAACAGACAATGAAATCGAAAATCATAAACCTAAAGTATAGCAAAAAAAAAGCATTAATTATAGTTGGAAATCATTCGAACATTGATTCGAAAACAAGCAGATCGAAAACCCTAAACCTAATTCAAAAACCTAAAACACGAAATTCGAACACTAAACACGAATTGCGAAAAACCCTACCTCCTTGATGACATCGAAAATGTTGCTGATGCTGATGATGGTGCTGATGATGATGCTGAAGAATCTGAACTAGGTGAAGATGGTGAAGATGGGAGAAGGAGAGTGAGAAGCGTGAAGAAGAAATGGAGAAAAGACTAGGTTTTTTTGTTCGAATGAAATAGTTGGGGGGGGGGGGTGGACGCGACTTAATGGAGATGAATAAGATAAATGAGTAAAATGGAGATGAAGCAGAGGATGGGGAACACTGACAAGAGAGATGAAGAAGTAAAATGGAGATGAAGGAGTAAAATGGAGATAAAAGGCCATATCAGAGTATATGGAGATGAATGAGTGAAATGGAGATGAAGCAGAGTGTATTACATGGGGTGGACGCGCATAAGAGTGAGTGAGTAACACACACCAAAAATCACATGTGCAAAAACTTAAGAAAGTGTGGCTTTTATATAGTTATAGATTATAGATATAGATATAGATATAGATATAGATAGATATAGATTATAGATATAGATATAGATTATAGATTATAGATATAGATATAGATATAGATATAAATATAAATACAATGCTCAATTACCGGGGAAAAAAACCTGAAATGAAAATAACTTAATCAAAAATTAACCCTAATTAAAAAATTTGATTCCGTAACTTACACAACTTTAAGCTACTTCCACCCACCATAGGAACCAGATTCAATGTCTTGGCTTACTATCTCATTTCAGACAATCATCAAACATATGCTTTTGCATATTAACCCATTTATCTCAATCTCAATTCAAGTTTTAAAATGTGTATTGTATTGCAGTTACGTCTACAATTAGTACAAAATTTTAGGATAAGATGGAAGAAAGGGGAAATGGTTATAATTTCAACAAAAAAACAAAGGTAGAATTTTTATTAATTAAAACCTAAAAAAAATATGTTTACAAAACAGAATATAGGGGAAAAAGAAGAAAAGAACCGAACTGTGGGGATGACGATAGCCCTTGAAAGATGAGAATTTCCGGCGAAAGAGTGAAAACGCCATTTTAAAAATAAACTTCCGTCAATTGCACCCGAATCAAATACAAGTAACAAGCTTCTACCTCACTGCCATTATTAATCAAATACAACAAGGGGGGAAACATAACAACCAATAAACATCATATTCAAAGATTACCATGCTTACTTATCAATACAATTAATCTACAATATTAGACATCAAGAATATTTCCGACACGACTGAAGTCGATACAACAAATAAGTCCCCGACACGATTCATCACAGATGAACCGATAACAACAAACAAGTCCCCGACACGATTCATCACAGATGAACCGATACGACACGGCGCAAGGCTGATAACAACAAACAAGTCCCCGACACGATTCATCACAGATGAACCGATACGACACGACGCAAGGCCGATAACAACAAACAAGTCCCCGACACAATTCATTACAGATGAACTGATACACGCACGGTATTCAACCGCTCAACATGACACGACTCGACAAGACTCAAAAACACTATAAAAGATCATCATAAGAACCATCAAACATCATCACGCATTATTAAATTCACAACTAACAATAATTTCAACCAAAAAAAAAAATATATCAAAGTAAGAACTCATGATTCCACTAAGTATATATATAAGTGAAAGTATTGGGTCAGACGGTCTGACCAGACAATCTGGTCAGACGGCTGACCCTTATAATCAATTATAATGGTGAAAAAACTTCGGGAGGCTATAACTTTGCGCTCGGGTGTCGGATCGGGGCATATGATATGTCTAAATTGATTAATTTTTCGAGAGGAACGCAGCCGCAAATACCAAAAGGGGATTTGGCCACTGAAAATCGCCAAACGAGGCCTCTAAAGGCCTCAAAATGCAAAAAAAGTTTTTTGTCCAATTTAGTTACAAAATGTGTCCATGTTTTACAATATGTGTCCATGTTTAAACAATATGTGTCAAGGTTTACAAATAAGTATCTAGGGTTAACAATATGTGTCCAGGTTTGTCCAGGTGTGTTCATATTTGTTCATATTTGTCCATATTTGTCCAGGTTTTTGTCAACATTTTTCTAGGTTTGCATGTCCAGGTGTGTCCAGATTTATCCAGATTTGTCCATGTTTGTCTAGATTTGTCCATGTTTGTCTAGATTTGTCCAGGTTTGTTCATATATTTGTCCAGGTTTGTTCATATTTGTCCAGGTTTGTCCATATTTGTCCAGGTTTGCATGTTCAGGTGTGTCCAGATTTATCCAGATTTGTCCATGTTTGTCTAGATTTGTCCAGGTTTGTTCATATTTGTCCAGGTTTGTCCACATTTGTCCAGGTTTGTCCATATTTGTCCAGGTTTGCATGTTCAAATTTATCCAGATTTGTCCATGTTTGTTTAGATTTGTCCATGTTTATCTAGATTTGTCCAGGTTTGTTCATATTTGTCCAGGTTTGTTCATATTTGTCCAGGTTTGTCCACATTTGTCCAGGTTTACAAATTGTGTCCAGGTTTCAAATGTGTTCAGTTCTGTTTCCAGGTTTACAAATGTGTCCAGGTCTACCAATACATGTCCAGATTTAACAGCATGTCTCCAAGTTAAACACATATGTGTCCAGATTCAACAATATGTGTCCAGGTCCAGTAGACTGGTCTGACAGAAACGTTACTGTCAGACCGGTCTGACACAATACCTTCTCTATATATAATATGAAATACAATAGTAATACCATAAACAAGAATACCAACTTGTTAAATTCACTAAAATATAAGAATCCAAATAGTTAAAGCTTTAAGTTACTTAACAATAATATCATGCTTTCATCAATTATATCCTGTTGAGGTGATTTTGTGGTGAGAGAGAAAGTGAGAGAGAAGTTTGAGGTGTGTTTAGTATTTTTTGGATACCTTTTCATGTGCATGGATGAGGACTATTTATAATACCTTGAGAATATGTGAGGAAAACTGCCCCTGGTAGGTTGAACTAGACCAGGCAGGCTGGGCTGGACCTGGTCAGTAACCCCGTACCTGGTAGGCGTTCCTTTGACCTGGTAGGCTGGACCTGGGCCAGGCTGCTGTTCTCAGGACCTAGTAGGTGTAATCTGGACCAGGTAGGTGCTTGAGCATGGATTTAGGTGATCAGGTCCCCTGTACAGACTTTGGCCTGTACCTGGGCCTGATCCTTTTTGTGGGCCTTCTTTGTGATGGATTTCTTTTGTTTGCTGATTGCTGGATTGGGCCTTAGCTTTGCATGTGGCTGGCCCAACAGCTAATGGGTGCATTATGCCCCATCAATTTGCCCCCTAAGTCCATAAAAATTAAGTATTAATTTTTGTGGATTTTGTCGAGTGGGCCCTGGTCCTGGTAGCAGGACGTCATGAACAGTCTTCTTCTTCTTTTGAATTTGAAGAGTTTTTTTTTTTTTTGAACTGTGGGACGTGGGGCAGCAGTTATGGCCGCTTTAATTGCTCCACTTACCATCGTGTTGAGGTGGCTGTCAGAGTGAGGGAGGTGTATTTAAGGGAGGAGCTGAGGAGTTTTTTGAATTTTTTTTTTTTTTTTTTTCAAAAAATTTTCTTTCTCTCGTCCTTTAATTCATTTTCTCTCTCTTTCTTCTTCCCGTTCTCTGCCTTTGTTCTTTCTTTTTCCTCAAACAGCTTTCGAGTTCATTTCCAAAAAATGGCAAACCAACCTAGCACCTCTGATTTTTCCTTGACTCTCAATGAACCCGGGGACGAGATCTTTCAAGAAGACCCCGATGTTAGCAGCGACGCCCTTATCGCAGCTGCCTGAGGAGCCGGAGCCAGAGTTGAGCAGGGCTCTGGTTGTTAGAAATGAGGACCAGAGGGTCCTTGGAAGAATTGGTGGTCCAGTGGGTAGTGACCACTATTTAAATGCTGAGGGGTTCTGGACCTCCATAAGATGGGAGGATTCTGACGCCCTCTATGGGGTTATGCACATCAGGCCTTCTACGGCCTTTCTGGGGAGGGTGCGTCAGCTGCACCTGGTATCCAAGGCCAACATTCTCACTCTGGCCCCTGGCCTAGATGTGTATCAGTTTTTCCCTCCTTCCTCAAATTCATGTGCTTAGGATTCCGAGCCGGACCACATTGTCGTTTTCCTCGCCCACTTAAATTCTGGGGTGAGGTTCCCCCTTCATCCTTTCGTGGTGGAGATGTTAGACGTGTGGAACGTCTGCCTGTCCCAATTAATGCCCAACGCCGTTCAGAGGCTGATCGGATTTATTTGGGTGTGCGAGTTCAGGAACCTCCCCATGAGCTCGAGGGTCTTCCGGACCATGTACAGATTAAAACCGTATAGGGGGTCCAACGTGCCTAAAGGATGGTGGACAGTGGAGGTCCTGAGGCAGGACAACGAAACTTACGCCACCACCTACCCTAAGCCCAAGGAAATGGGACACTGGTACTATGAGTTTTTGTGGCTGAGGGTCCCCTTAGACAGCAGTGATCCCAATGTCTACCTTCCCAGGACGGAGTGGGCCAGGCCCAGGAACACGGAATGGGTGGGATTTGAGACACTGACGGCTGAGGAGCAGGCCGTGGTGAGGCAGTTCGCTGCCAGTCCTCCCAACAACAGTACCGGGAGTGCTACCCCCCTGGTTTGGTTGCCCCATCTGGATATAATCAGGAACGAGGCCTACTTGGCCTTGTGTAACCTCAGCTGCAAGATGACTAGAGGTACTTCTCTTCAGCTCTTTTTCATTTTATTTGTATGTATTTTGTTTCTTAGCCCCTGGTCGTTTTGACCTGGTGCCTTCTCATGTCTCCCTGATCTGACCTTGTTTTTGAACCTCTTTTGGCAGCTGAAGCAGAGATGGTGGTTGACCTGGACAGGCTGGGAGTGGATGAGGAAAAGAGGCCTGACCGGGTGGTTCCGGTGGATCCTCCAGCCAGGGTAAAGTTCCTCCCTCTGGAGAACAACAAAAGTCTCTCCCTGCCCCCTGCTCCAAAGTTTGTACCCTTTCACACCGAGGTGGTTCCAACTGCTCCTCGTGGGTTGCCTCCCAGGCCCAAGGTGGGTTCTGATGTCTCTCCCTCTATTGCTTCCAAGGTGGTGACTGGACCAGTAAGGAGGTCCAGGAGGAGCGTAGGGCTGACCCCTCCTGTGGCCGGGAGCGCCAGGGCGGCAATGGCCAGACATCAGGGATCTTCCTTGGTTATCAGTGAAGGTGGGAGCCTAGCTGGGAAGAGGTCCAGGTCCTCTGGTCCTGGGGAGGCTAGCCTGAAAGGCAAGGAGGTGATCACCTTGGAGAATGATGATGATGAGGATGACGATGATGATGAGGAGCCCTTGAGGCTTAGGAGGAGGAGGAGGGTCCAGGAGCAGGCTGGATTTCAAACTGCCATGGCCATCCATGAGGATGACCTGGCCTAGGCTGGTTTGGACTCTCCTGCGGGGGGAGATGAGTTCCTGCTGGGGAGTCATCCCTCTGACAGGGCTGGGTTCTCTGGCATGCCCTCTTATTCTTAGCTTTCTAGCTGGAGTGGGAGGTCTGCAGAGATGGCAGGGCCTGTCAGCTCACTTTCTGAGGTACCTGGTTCTTCCTCCCTTGGGGGTCAGGTAGCAACAGCAGCAACAACAACAACAACACCAACAACAACAACAATAGCAGTACCAATAACAACCCCAACAACACCAACAGCAACAACAACAACAACAATAACAGCACCAGCAGCACCAACAACAACAGATGCACCAACAATAACAACAACAACCGCAACAGCAACAGCAAAAGCAGCAGCCACAGCAGCAACAGCTACAAGATCAGCACCAACAAATGTCCTTCCCACTTACAATTTGCCACCTGAGTTGGCGGTTTTGTTTGGCTCTGAGTTTCCCATTCCTGAGGAGGGAAGCTTAGATGCTGATCCTGGTGTGTCTTCTGACAGATACATCAGGGGGATGCTGCACAGTACTTTGCGTCCCCAGTTTAGGCCTTCTAGCTCTGTGGCCGATCCTGGTATCACCTTAATATGGGTGATTGGGCAGGTAAGGAGTCCTCTTGTTCCCCCTTTATTTTCTTCAAATTGCTATGCCTTTGTCTAAACTGTAATCTGCTGTTTTTTCTGTAGATGGTAAAGCACGGGCTGGTGGCCAGTGAGTTTTTGACCTTCGGCCTGCCCTATCTGTCCTATGCAGAGGGCAGGATCACAGCCCTGCAGGAGGAAGTGGTCTCCGTGAAGAAGAAATACCTGGCAGTACTCGCGGAGCAGACCCAGGCCTTTGAGGCTTTTCACGAAAAAATAGCAGCTGTTGAGAAGGCCAAGGATGAGGCCCTGGGGAACCAAATACAGATTGCAGTAGTTCCAACAGGTGGTTGAGTGAGCTGGCTTGATTTGTGAATTTTGATATTGGCTGCTCTTTTTATGCATGCATGTGTTTTTGTATTACCAGGGGCCAGGTGAACACATGGACTGGCCAGGGTGTTTGGGGTGGATGAGTTTGCTATGTGAACTCTTTACACTACCCTACCCAGGGCCAGGGCATTTAGGAAATATCCCTTTATATGGCCTTAGGCCAAACAGGTATATGGGCTGGCCAAGGTGCTTGGGTAAGTGTGTTTGCTGGGCAAACTCTTTGCACTACCCTACCTAGGACTAGGTTATGTGAGGCACATTCCTTTGTATGACTTGAGGTCAAATGGGAATATGGACTGGACAGGGTATTTGGGTAAGTGTGTTTGCTTGGCAAACTCTTTGCACTACCCTACCCAGGACCAGATCGTTTAAGGCATGGACTTGTGTATGACTTTGCGTCAAAGAAGTGCATGGACTGGGCTAGGAATGGGACCAGGTGTGCTTGCTAGGCAAGCCTTTTTCACCTGCCCCCACCAGACCAGGACTTTTGGTACATGCATCCTTGGCCTTAGGCCAGCAAATGCATGGACTAGGCTAGGAATGGGACCAGGTGTGCCTGCTGTGCAAGCCTTTTTCACCTGCCCCCACTAGACCAGAACTTTTGGAGCATGTATCTTTGGCCTTGGGCCAACAGGTACATGGACTGGGCTAGGAATGAGACCAGGTGTGCTTGCTAGGCAAGCCTTTTTCACCTGCCCCCACCAGACCAGAACTTTTGAATATTCTTAATACAAAGACTTGTAGGAGCAAACTTGAATTTTTCATTGATACTACGAATTTTGTTTTTACATATCTGCTTTACAGTAATTGAAATAAAACTCTAGGCATAGTATTTTTTGAGCTGGTCAGCATTCCATATGCTGGGGAGTTGGTTTCCTTCCAGGTCCATGAGACGAAATGTTGATGTGGACAGCTCTTCGTAGACTTGGTAAGGACCCTCCCAGGCTGCTGAAAATTTGCCATGAATTTTATCTTTTTGGACAGCTGCAGCTTTCCTTAAGACCAGGTCACCTGTTTTGATAGGCCTGCTCTTAACTTTTCTGTTGTAGTACCTGCTTATTCTGTTTTGATAAGCAGCTAGCCTGATTGCAGCTTCTTCCCTGACCTCGTCGAGCAGGTCCAGGTTCTCGGAGAGGACCTGGTCATTAGTTTTTGCTTTATATAGGTGAACCCTTAGAGAGCTGCTTCCCACTTCTACAGGGAGCAGGGATTCAGTACCAAAGACAAGATTGAATGGTGTCCTGCCTGTGGATTCCTTGGAAGTGGTCCTCAGTGACCACAATGTGCTGGGAAGTTCTGTTAGCCATCTTCCTTTTTTATCGTCCAACCTCTTTTTTAAGGCGTTCAAGATTTGCTTATTGGCTGCTTCAGCTTGGCCATTGGATTGGGGATGACACACTGCAGAATAGGCGAACTTGATGTGAAACTGGGTGACGTAATCTCTGATAGGTTCGTTGTCAAACTGTTTCCCATGATAAAAAACCATGTGTAATGACCCAGATTTTATTGGTATTTTTGCCGATAACTATGTGTGTTTATGTATGTTGTTGTGTTAGTTCAAATTTATTTTGAACTATTTATTTTTATTTTATGTGAATAATTTCGATTTAACTCGAAATATTTATTTTTAGTTTTAGTTTTTATTATTTATGTTAATTATTATTTAATTGATTAGAATTTTATTATTTAATTTTCTAATTAATTATCTAATATTTTGGGCCAAATCGATTATTGCATGATTAGTCATGCGGTTTTTGCAAATTAGCCCAATTGATCACGAGAGCCCATTTCTAGGCCCAATTAGCCCTCTTGGCCGGTTTTCATAGTGGCATGGCAAGGCTTGCTACTTGCCTTGTGTTCACACCTTAACTAACTCTATATATAGAGGAGTTAGTAAGGCTTTTGCTCATTTTTGCTCACTTTGCCATCTAATGCTCTTGCCATCCATTTCAAACACAAAAACTCACCCCATTTGCTCTTCCACTTACACGCCATTTTTGATGAACAAGCCATCAATTGTTCATCATCAATTCTAACCTTGAACTTAAAGATTCAAAGTCTATTGATCTTTAAGTATCCTAAACACAATCTAAACCCATTTGTTTTATTCAAGATCTCTAGTCCGGGTTGGGTTTTGGGTTGTATCCGTGTGGGTGCCGTGTTGAAGACCAAGCAAGGGTGGTGGTTCGAGTGGTGAACCGTGCAGAGGACCGTGTGCAGCCGTGGTGGTTCGACTGGTACAGTCCGTGGCAGCCGTGCAGTTCGTGAGGCAGCCGTGTGGTGCGTGGTGGTGGTGCCGTGTTCGTGTTTGCTTGGGCCGTGTGTACTTTGTTCCGGGCAGCAATTTTTGTGTTGTTTAGTGTGTAATCTTCAATAAGGTAATATGCTTTCTCAACCTTGTTGGTATACTATGTTCATAGTATAGATTAAATGCATGTATGGGTGGTTTGGTGATGATTATTCATGATTTCATGTGTTGTTTCTAATCTGAATTTTTTATGTGGTTTTCATGATATTTTGATGATGGATTTTATGATTTTATGATTGATTCTATGTTGTAATATGATCATGAATATTATGTTAAAGTTTGATGAATTTTGGATGAGTAAAAGATGGATTTTCGATTGATTGATGATGATTGTGCGTGTAGTTTGATGAATTTTGGATGAGTTCTTGATTGAGTTCTTGAATCTTGATTGAGTTCTTGATTGAAGATCTTGAATCTTGAATGAGTTCTTTATGAGTTCTTTATGAGTTCTTTATGAGTTCTTTGAGTTCTTTATGAGTTCTTGATGAGTCTTTATGAGTTCTTGATTGAATCTTGAAAGTTAAAGAAAATGGTTTAAAGGTTAAAGAAAGTTAAAGAATATGTTTAATTCGATTCAAGAATGATTATAGAATGATGAATTATGATTGGTTAGACTCAAGATTAAGGCTAGAGGCAGTTCTTGAGAATAACTTCGGTATTTTAACTAGTTAAATTCGAGAATCAAGGCTAGAGGCAATTCTTGAACTTAATTTAGTTATGTTGGGTAATAATGATGATAATATGATTAAGTTGATTAAAAGATTTAATTAATTAATTAGCTTGATTTCATTTTTAGACGCCTGATACTTTGAGTAAGATTCATTGTATTTGGGTTAAGACGTTGCCCCTATTCCATCCGCGGTATTGGGATAGTTGGAGTCATACTATGTGATCTTTATGAATTTCCAGTAAGATTGGTTTCACGAGACATGGATTTCCAGTAAGATTGGTTTCATGGGGTTTGGGAGTAAGATTCTCAAATCCGAGCATAGTAGAAAGTTCGATCGCGTAAGATGCGTTCGTACGAGCACAGTCCGGTCTAGAATATGAATGATTGCGCCAAAGATAGTTGATTAGGTTGGTTTGAGTCAAGTTCAGGTATGGGTTGATCTTGTACTTGGTTTATTGATTCGATGTTGATTATTTGATTTATGCTATGTGCATGTGTATTCCCATTGGGGTGAGTCAGTTATGTTACTCGCCACTGATGGTGGACTGTTGTATATTTTCCAGGTATTTCTGATGACGGTGTTCTTGCTTAGCTTTGGGTCGGGCGAGCGACGTTGTTATTTCCATTGTCTGTTGTATTTTCTATTACTGTTGTTTTTAGATGATATTGGAGTATTGTATGGACTCTTTTACGTTGTTTATAACTCTGACTTGTAGTTGGGGTTTACTTGTATTTTTAGTATTTTTAGTTTGACTTTTGGGATTAGTATGTACAAACTTGTGGGTATTTGTACGTTTGTGGTTTATTAATAATAATTCGAGGAATTAGTTTTAATTTCTTAGGTTTCGAGTTGTAGTTTATAATTATTCGACTCGTCGGTTTCTTCCGCGCCGATTTAAGCGAGTCGGGTCGTTACACCATGCACCTGGGCACTCCATATCTGGTTATAATGTTTTTCCAGATAAACTGCCTGACGTTGCCTTCTGTGATTGTGACTAGTCCCTCTGCCTCTATCCACTTGCTGAAGTAGTCAATGCCCACTATCAGCCACCTCTTCCCCCCCTGGGCAGTGGGGAAAGGACCTAGCAGGTCCATGCCCCATTGAGCAAACGGAATAGGGTTGAGGATGGGACAGAGGTCGTTTGCTGGTTGAGATATGGTTGGTGAGAACTTCTGGCACTTCGAACATTTCTTGACCAGGGCCCTTGAGTCTGCTATCATGGTTGGCCAGTAATACCCGGCTCTGAGGGCTTTGTGGGCCAGGGTTCTTCCTCCCATGTGGTGGCCACAAATGCCCTCATGAACCTCTCTCAAGATATAATTTCCCTCATCAGTGTCAACGCACTTTAGCAGGGGCTGGTCTGTGAATGATTTTCTGTATAACTCTCCATCGACCAGGGCGTACCTGGTAGCTTTTCTTTTTACTTTTCTGGCCTGACCTCTCTCGGTTGGGAGCTGGCCTGTTGTTTTGAAGAGGATGATCTCACTCATCCAGTTTATTGGTGAGTCCACCTGGCAAGTGTACTCCTTTGTTTGCTCTATGGATTTCGTGGGCAGGATTTCCACGAAAACCTTTCTGGTCAGCTCTTGAAGGGTGGAGCTGGCCAGCTTTGCCAATGCATCAGCTTGCATCTTTTCCTCTCTGGGGATCAGCTGTATCACAAATTCCTCTAGCTTAGAGGACCGGTCCTTCATCACTTTTAGATATTCGATCAAGGCTGGTTCCCTTGCCTCGTATACTCCGTTGAATTGATTGGCAACCTGCTGCGAATCTGTGAAGAGGTGGACCTTGGTGGCTTTCATTATTGAGCATAGTTGAAGACCTGCTAGGGCTGCTTCATACTCTGCTTCGTTATTTGTGGCAGTAAACTGGAACCTCAGTGCGTACTCGATCACGTCTCCTTCAGGTGAGATCATGACCACCCCTGCCCTTGATCCTTGCTGTTGGGATGATCCATCTGAGTAAATAATCTAGGGACCAGGGGCTTCGGTTGCTTCTTCGTGATAAGAGCACTCAGCAAGAAAATCGGCCAGGGGCTGTGCTTTGATTGCATGTCGTGGTTGGAACTTGATACCAAATGCAGTCAACTCCAGGGCCCACTTTGATATCCGCCCTGACCGGTCTAGCTTTTCCAGTGATTTTTCTAAAGGCATGTTTGAGAGGACCACTACCTCATGTGCATCGAAGTAGGGTCTGAGCTTTCTCGTTGCTAACACCACTGCATAAGCTTCTTTCTCTATCAAGGGGTACCTGGTCTCAGCCGAGACCAGGGCATGACTTACAAAATAGATTGGTTGCTGAGTTTTCCCCTCTTCACGAAGGAGCACTGCACTGACGGCCGCCTGGCACACGGCTATATACAGGTGCAAAACTTCACCTGGTATAGGTCTGGCCAGGGTGGGGAGCTTTGTAAGGTGGCTCTTCAACTGTTTGAAGGCCTCTTGTTGTTCTTCTCCCCAGGCGAATTGCTTGTTGCCTTTTAGGGCTTTGAAGAAAGGTTGGGTTTTTTCCGAGGACTTGGCGATGAACCTGGACAGGGCTGCCATTCGTCCAGTCAGTCTTTGGATATCTTTGACTGACTTGGGCTCTGGTAGGTCCAGGGCTGCTTTGACTTTGTCAGGATTGGCGTCGATTCCTCGCTGGCTCACCAGAAAACCCAAAAACTTGCCTGATCTGACCCCGAATACGCATTTTTTGGGGTTCAGCTTCATGTTGTGCTTTCTCAGGTTGGCAAAGGTTTCTTGAAGGTCCTTGACGTGGTCTGATGTATGTACACTTTTGACGATAGAGTCGTCCACGTAGACTTCAAGGTTTTTGCCTCTTTGGTCCTTGAAGACCCTGTCCACCATTCTCTGATACGTTGCCCCTGCATTTTTCAAGCCAAATGGCATCATGACATAGTTGAACACTCCACAGCTGGTTATGAAGGCTGTTTTGTGCTTGTCTGCAGGGTGCATGAAAATTTGGTGGTATCCAGAATAGGCGTCCATGAAGCTTAGCATAGCATGTCCGCTGGTGGAATCTACTAGCTGGTCTATCCTTGGCAGAGGATAGAAGTCTTTGGGGCAGGCCCTGTTCAGGTCTGTGAAGTCCACACACATTCTCCATGTTCCGTTGGACTTTTTAACCATGACCACATTGGCCAGCCATTCTGGGTAGTTGCAAGGTTCAATAAAACCTGCTTTGATCATCTTGTTCACCTCTGCCTCGACAGCTTTGTTCTTGTCAGCAGGATAGTTTCTTCTCTTCTGTTTGATGGGTTTTGCCTCTGGGCAACACTCAGGTGATGGGAGATGAGACCGGGGTCTATCCCAGGCATGTCACTCGCCTCATAGGCAAAGATGTCACAGTTCGTTCTGAGCAGGGTGATCAGGTTGCACCGCTCCTCTGTGTTCATCTCCATCCCAATGATGACAGTTTTACCTGCCCCCTCTTCTAACTGGATCTCCTCCGTGGTTTGACCAGGTTGGATAGCCTGGTCTTTATTTTGCTCTTCAGTTGGCCTGGATTCTGGGTCCAGGTGTTGGTCTACCTCCACCGAGGTGCTGAGAGTTTTGTGACTGGTGCTGAAAATTTTGTTCGGTTGGGGTTGCTCCTCCCCTGTCAAGTGGACTTTGTTGGGGCTGCTCCTGGCTAGCTCAGTTAATTCTTGAGCCAGCCTTCTGGTCTTGGCCACCTGCTCCGGCCTAGATTGCCTGACTTGGGTCAGGTTACATGTAACGACCCGACTTTTCTGAACTGTCGATTTACGAGGGACATCGACAACTGGATCATTACTAAACATAAAACTTAACATTAATATAACAATCAAAGTCTAAAGTTTCCTTTATTACTTAAATACTGAAATAATAATCCCAGAAGTAACTAAATAATACTTAAATTACATAACAATAATGTTCTATCCCAACAGGCCGGGAACAGCTAACTAATGAATAAAAGAATTAACTCCAAATAACTACGGTTATTCTAATCAACTCTAAAACACACATCCCGAGCCATCGCAAACCCAATCTAAACCTCAGCATCGTCACCTGAAATGGGGGGGGTCCACCGTCAGTGGCGAGTAACTAGGCTGTCCCGCTTAAATGAGGGACCGTTAACCATATAATAGCATAGAATCAAACGAGGAAAACGTACAAAAAATACATGCGTAATACGTACAAAAATACATACGAAATACGTACAAAAATACATACGAAATACGTACAAAAATATGTAGAAAAATACGTATAAAAATACATACGAAATACGTACAAAGATACGTAGAAAAATACGTAAAAAAAATACATACGAAATACGTACAATATATGTACAAAAAAAAAAAACGTATAAAATACGTATACAATATAGATACAATTACGTATACAATTACGTATAAAAAAACGGTTAGAAAATACATACAAAATACGTTTACAATATAGATACAATTACGTACAACGTACGAATACAAATACGTACAACATACATACACAGTATTACATAAATAAAATACAGACCTACCAGACGTACGCAGCGGAAGACTTAATATTACCAAATCATTACATATATACACGAAAATACACATAAGCACATATCCCTTCCCGTGAAATACTTATTTATCATATTTTACCCTTAAACCCATCTTTTAACCTTCTTATCGGACCGGTCATATTGCTCGTAGTGGATCCCGTGTGAACCACAACTTTCCTAAAACATGCCGAGGTGAACTCGTGTATTCAGCCCGTAGTGGATCCCGTGTGCACCACTAAGCCTAAGCTATGGCCATAACTCCTAAATAGCAGCTCGTGTACTACTACTTAGACGACTACATATTTTAAGACCCAGAACTACCCGGGTGAACTCGTGTATTCATCCCATGGGGCAGTGGCATCGACTTAACCCGATCTGATGACTCGTGTATCATCAAAAATGGCGTCCTTAAGTATCTTGTCTTTTCTAAGGCCATCGTGAGACCTCTAATTAACACGTCATATCATACAACATATCACATCTCATCATGTCTTAACATATCTTATCATGATCTTATCATATCTTATTCATATTGTTACTTTATATTGTAACTTATCCTTTTTATTCCTTAAATCATATTAATTCCTAAAATTACTTCCTAAAATTACTTCCTAATAATATTATAAGTCAAAAATTAAACTAAAATTGGTCAAAAGTCAATCTAATCACTCGACATTTTTAGAAATAAAACAACAATTAAATAAATTCATATAACAGTCATATAACAATTATTTAAATTATCCGAATTAACAAATAAACATATAGTTCAATAATAATCATAAAAAAATTACACAAAACAAGATAAAAACTCCACCTTTCACAATTAAGACCACTCGACATTTTGTGTAAATAATACCAAATAAATTCAATCTTCAAATATTAATTAAATCAAATTAAATAATTAATTAAAATAACAACTAACAACAATAATTACCTAAAAACAAGATAAAAAATACTATTCTTTATTCATCAAGCCACTCGACAACTTTTATATGAACAACCAAAAATCATGCTTCAATTTAGTCAAATACAATAATTATCAATTAATCATAAAAACATAATATAACAATTTAAATTACACTATTTTACGCAGTCTGATTTTAAAGAATTAAATTAAGATCAACCATTTAAAGGTCTCGAATAATCTGGAAAGTTTAATGGAAGTTAAATATGGGTTAAAGGTTTAACGTGCATAAAGTTCGTCCAAAAATAACGCCATTTACTATTTTTAAGGTATTTTATAACTAACAAATCAGATTTGGCTGTAATCAGTTTCCGATTTTTCTGCCATAGCAAACGAACTTTAAAAATTACGAAAATTTAGAACAAGCTGTAAAACACTATTACTGACTTCCACCTAAAATTTCGTAGTCATACGAATTGATTAAGGGTCTTGAATAATTCGTAAACTAAATTTGGACAGTTTTACCGGTTTGAAAGATTAAATTATTTCAAGCAAGAAAAAGGACGAATTTTGCCACGAAATAAATTATGATTCATAATGAAACAGTAAAGAAACTCCCACAAAAAATTCATCAAGAAATAACAAGATTTGATAAAAATTCAACCTTTAATACTCCTAATACACGCATAAAAATCCATAAAACAATTAAAGATTCATGAAACATCAAGAAAGTAACATAGTAAATTATACTATATGGTTCAAAAATTTAACCCTAACATGATACTAAATATTTTAACTTTTCCTAGTTTTAATCCTAATTAACTATACAGAAAACTACCCTGATCTAAGTAGGCAAGTCTAGTTACCTTAAATCGCTAAAAATTCCAAGAAAATCACCCTTTGGTGATTGAAAGCTCACGGCTAAGAGAAGGAAAACAAAAGGGATATTTTTATTTGAGAAAATTAAAGTGTAGAAGATTTTGTAAAAGGAAATAATTTTAGGGTTAATTCCCCTATTTATAATATAAGAATACAAAAGAAATAAAAAAATAAAATAAAATAAAATAAAATAAAACAACCAAGGGGGGGCCGTGTGGTTGAGGAGTAATAGGGAGAGGAAGAGAGATTTTAGGGGAGCTTAGGATAATAGTTGGTTAGGGTTTTTACCAATTCCAACTAATTAATTAAAATATTATTAGTTAAATAAATAAATGATAAAATCAACAATTAAAATAAATTAAAAAGAAAATAAACCCTAAATAACTAATAGGAGGGCAAAGGGTTATAGGGCTCAATTATTAGGCTTAGAAAAAGGTAGGAACAAAAAGGGGGCCTAGAAGAAATAGTTAGGGTTAGTTTTACTAATTCAAAATAATTTAAAAATATTATTAATTAAATAAGTAATAAAATTAATAATTAAAATAAATTAAAAAGAAGATAAACCCTAATTGACTAATCAAGAGGGCCGGCTAAGAAAGGAGGAAAATTGGGTCATAGGCCCAATTTCGGGATCAGAAAAGAAATAAAATGAAATAGTCCAAATAAATGGGCCCTTTTGGACTCGGAAAGTTAAAATAATATAAATAACCCGCGAAATTTTCTGGCCCTAAATTTCGGGGTATTACATTACAACTTCTGGCAGCCTCCTATGATCCCCTTAGGGTGGCTACCCCCCAGCATCAGTCACATATTTGAAGCACAAATGGTAGGTAGATGCTACACCCTCGAACTGGTCAATGAAGGTTCTGCCGAGGATGGCATTGTATGGTGAAGGTGCCTCTATCACGTGGAACCTCACCATGCAGATTCTTTCAGAGTCCTCCTGTCCTAGCTGGACAGGCAGGTTGATTTCTCCCCTGGGAACTATTGATTCACCCATGAAACCTGATATTGGCCCAGGGGAGGGGACCAGCATGTTGTCTTTGAGGCCCATCTTGTGGAAGCACTCTGCATACAGAATGTTGATGGAGCTACCTCCATCAATCAGGGCTCTTCTCACCAGGCTATGAGAAATTTGAATTGAGCAGATTAGGGGATCATTGTGAGGGTGGGATACTCCCTCGCAGTCCCCAGGTCCGAATGATATGGTGGGGAGAACTGTGGGCCTGGTGTTAGACAGGTCTTTGACTGAGTATGACCTGCCCGACCCCATGGCTCGCAGGTCTGCCCGTAAGGAGCTGCTGGAAGGCTGGTCCCCAAAGATGACCGCTATTATGTTATAGGGTGTCTCTGGGGTCTTCTTCTTTGGTGGCTCCTGGTCACGTTTCTTCTCGCGAGCGGGGCCACCTTTTTCTTGGGTTGCCTTCCAGTCTTTATATTGCTTGAAGTACCCTCTGCTAATCAGGTCTTCAATGTTGTTGCGTAGGGATTTGCACTTTTCCGTGGCGTGACCAGGGCAGTCATGGAAATCACAGTACAGTTTCCTTTCTCGACCAGCCGTCTTCATGGGGGGTGGCCTTCGCCACTTGTCCTCGTCCTTGTGGGCAGCATAGATCTCAGCCACAGAAACGGTCAGGGGGGTGTAAGAGTCAATGTTGAGCTATGTATGGTTTTGATGATAATGAACAAATGATGATTATCTAACTAACATGTGTGTTAAGATGTGCATAAACAAGTTCATAGGTCTTAAGGAAGAAGATTCCTATCATCTTTGATGATGTATGCAATATAAGTTCCTGAGTTGGAACAAATCAAGAGAAGCTTCTGAGTTGAAGCAAATAAATAAGCATTGAAGATTCAAACATGAAGATTCAATCATTTGAAGAAACAAGATGGTGATTCAAGTGAAGGTTCGAATTATGAATCAAAGATGTTGCTGTCAAGTTTCTACAGAGAAATCAGAGAAGTTCCTGAAGAGAATTCAGCAAGGAACATGAGAAGAACTTCAAGTATTCCAACGAATCACTTGATGAAGAGAAGAGAAGCATCCATGAATGTTATAATGTAATGTTCTAGGGTAACTGTAAGTATATTAATGCATTTAAGTCTGATTGGAACTTAGTCGTGTCTGTCAGAGGAACTTTGGGTCATGTTCCTAGAGGAACTTGTGTCGAGTCAGTTAGTTATTTTGGTCCACGACTGTTGCTACTTTTTAGGGTCGGTTTAAACAACCCCTTGACTGTTTTAACTTGTTTAAAATGTTCAAAAGATGACTGAATTAGTGCACCCTAATTTTAGGAGTAGTTGGTGAGTGTTTTTGAATTAGTTAGTAGTCAAGATTAGTCTCCTTAATTTTAGGACTAGGTTGGTTACTTTTTATTTCTGATTTCTTTTTGTTTTATTAGTTTATTTTTGTTATTAAAATTGATTTAAAGTTTTAAAAAAAAGAAAAAAAACGGAAAAATTTAAAAAAAAGAAAAATCCGGTCTTTGTTTTTTAGTAGGGTTGACTGAGCTAATTTTTAGGAGTAGTTTTTTTTTATTTTTCTTTTCTGATTTTTTGGGTCAAAAATTAGGTTAGTGGGTTGTTTAATTAGTGAGTCAAAATTAGTGGGGTTTTATGTGAAGTAGTGGGCATGCGTTAAGTTTATGAATTAACCTCTTCACCATGTAAGTTTATGTCATACCACACATAGATATTAAAATCAGTCATGGAGACCTAAAAATAAGGAGTCAACAAGTAGTGGGACGTGGCTGTAGTTAATGGGAACATGGGCTGCTAATGTAGTGGGCAATTACAAGTTCCTGACAGAACTTTGAGTGGGTTTAGTGGTGTATTTAGTGGTTTCTTGGAGAGCACGACCTATTTGCTTATAAATATTGTTTGAATCACCATTTCTAAAGTGAGCCAAACTTCAATAATGTGGAGAGCTAAAACGTACCATCTTATACCCACATATTGAGTCGGTTCCACTCAAAGTTCCTATCGTATGTTCCAGATTATGTTCCAAGTTCCAGTCAGATTTATCGTCAATATATTAGAGTTTGATTTCTATTAAGAGTCTGTAATTTTAAGAATAGAGAAGTGAGTTTGAGTGAACTCTTGTAATGGGGAATTTGTGAAGGGTTTGAGAGAATTCTTGTAATTGGGGTGTGAATTTGAGAAAAGTGTGAGAACAGAGAAGAGAAGAGAAAGAAAATGAGAAAAAGAACAGAGAATAGAAAGAGAAAGAGAAAGTGAAAAAGAGAGAAAGAGAAAAGGGAAAAGAACACTAGAATATAGAGAATAGAGAAGTAAGTTCCTAGAGGAACTTACGGGTCCAGTAGAATATTATAGGTTGTAATTGATTTATTGCCCTATAGTGAAGTGTTTTAGAGAAATCCCTAGTGGGTCGAGGTTTTATTTCCAATTGGGCCCTGGAAAGTTTCCTCGCTAAATCTCTCTTGCATCGTTTCTCTTTATTTTCCTTTCATGTTCTTTAATTTCCGCAAAAATTGACTATCATGTTCCATACTACAATTCACCCCCCTCTTGTAGTAGTTCATCCGAAATAACAGTCAAAGTTTGGAAAATCACGCTTCCTTGATTCCCTCTGCTCCTTCTTCCCCTTGTCTCCCTTTTTCTCCTGTTGTCCTCGTTTTTCACCAGGAGGGGCTCTTAGAGCTTTATTGAACTCCTCTGTCCTGATGAACTTATCGGACTCTTGCATTGCTTCAGTGAGGGAGGAGACATTCTCCCTGACCAGGTGGTCCCTGTAGGAACCCAGTTGCAAACCATGCTTCAAGGCCATCATTACTATGTCCGGGTTGAGTGGGGACACAACAATGGCTTCCTTGCTGAACCGTGCCAAGTATTCCCGCAGGCTTTCCTCCCTGCTTTGCTTGACACTCATGAGCTCCATGGAGCTCTTTTCTCTTCTACGTCCACTAACAAAGTGGCTCGTGAACTGTTCAGTGAGTTGGGCGAAGTCATAGATGGTGCCCGGTGGTAGGTTCTGGAACCAAGATTGGGCCAAACCTGTTAAGGTGGTGGGGAAGTACTTGCACCAGGTGACATCAGTGTAGGGTCCCAAGTACATGTGGCCTTCGTATAGCTGGACATGATCATTGGGGTCCCCTGTTCCATCATATTTTATATGGCCTGGTAACTTCACCCTTTGTGAGGTCTCAAAGATCACCGAGGCATGAAAAGGTGACTTTGTAGGGGTCCTTATTTCTGGCCTTGGTGGCCTTTCTGCTCTGAGACTCGCCGAGGGTCCAGGAGTCCTATGATGGGTCGACTCCTGCCCTTTTCCAGATGCTGAGGCTGAGCCCAACCTATCTCGGACAGACCTGGGTTCTCCCAGCCTGTCCCTGATTGATAATGGCGCACTCAGTCTTTGGTGCACAGGCGTCCTCGCGCCTAACCTGTCGTATACTGTGGTCCGGTTAGAAGACCCCGTGTTAGCTTCTTCCCGGACAGTAGTACGAGTGTAATAACCCGAAATTTAGGGCCAGAAAATTTCGCGGTTATTAGTTTTATTTATTCAATTCAAGTCCAAAAGGCCCATTATATTTGGACTGTTTTATTTTAATCTGATCTCTTTTTCTCAAATTGGGCCAAAGGACCCAATTTCCCCTTTTCTTTGGCCTTGGCCGGTCCCCTCTAGTTATTTGGGCCAAGTGTTATTTTCTTTTTGATTTATTTAGTTAATTAACAATTATGTTATTTAATTAATTAAATTAATTATTTAACTTAATTTCCTAAAACCCATTCAAATATAAGCTAACAACCCAACTATTTTCTCCCTATTCTACCCATTTACACGGCAACCTTAACAACCCAATTAGGGTTTGTTTGCTTTTCTTTTTGTTTTATAAATAGGACCTATTCTATTCAATTGGTTCCTATTTTGCTAAATGTACACTTAAACCCTAAAAAAAATATAAACTTTCTCCTTCCCCTCTCTTCTCTCTTTGGTCGTGCATTATATCACCAAGGAGGTGATTTTCCTTTGGAAATTTTAGCGTAATCAGGTAACTTCGCTATCTCGTTTAATTTTGGAACAAAGTTAATCATATAGTTGAATAGGATTAAAACATGAAAATTGCTAGGATTTAGTATCATGTTCATCTAGGAAAAGTCGAACACCATGATGATGTTATTATTTAATTATTCTTGATGAGAGTATGTAATATTTATGAATTATTATGAAATTTTCTTGATTATTTTATGTAGTTTCTTGAAATCTGCAATTGTTGAATAATTACTTGTATGAATTTTTTTCTTAATCAAATCGTATTATTTCTTGATGAAATTTTCATGGCAGATTATTTATTGTTTTATTATGAATCATGAATTGTTTCGTGACAAAATTCGTCCGTTTATTGCTTGAAATAATTTAATCTATCAAACCGGTAAAACTGTCCAGAATTGGTTTACGAATTTATTAGGATACTTAATCAATTCGGAATGCTACGAAATTTTAGGTGGAAGTCAGTAATAGTGTTTTACAGCTTGTGTAAAATTTTTGTAATTTTTAAAGTTCGTTTGATATGGCAGAAAAATCTGAAACTGAATTCAGCCTAATCTGATTTGTTAGTTATAAAATTCCTTAAAAATAGTAAAAGATGTTATTTTTGGACGAAAATTATGCACGTTAAACCTTGAACCTATATTTAACTTTCCTTAAAATTTCGAGAGTAATAGAGACCTTTAAAAGGTCGTTCTTAATTTAATTCTTTAAAAATCAGATTGTGTAAAATATTGTAATTAAATTATTAAAACATGTTATTTTGAATTCTTGAATTCAATCTTGATCTTGTTTGAACCCTATGATAGCCGTGTGGTGTGATGTAAATAAAGGAATGATTTTGATCTTGTTTTAATCCATGTTTTATGATTTAATGTTTAAAGTAAATTAAATTGTTTATTATTAAGTTTATTTGATTAATTGTTGTTAATTGTATTCAATTGATTAAAAGTATAGTTTTGGTATTTTTATTCAAGAGTGTCGAATGGCTTGTTGTGATAAAAATAGGATTTTTATCATATTTTGAGTAATATATGTTGTTAATTGTTAAATTGTTTATATGATTGTTAATGAACTGATCTGATTATTATGTTATAACTAAAGAAATGTCGAGTGGCCTTTTTATTTTGATCAACTTTAGTTTATTTTGGGACTTATAATAATATTGGGATAATTTTAGGAATTATTATTAGTATTAGTATTCGGATATTACTATTAATATTATTAATATTACGGTTATTATTAGTATTATTATTAATATTAGGAATCAGTAGGGATAAGATATAAAAGGTACGATAAGATACTAATAGGGAAAGAAAGGAAACAGAGTAGGAGGATTACGAATCGTTTCGATCTCTGGCTAGGAAAGACTTGGTATTTAAGGTGGCCAATATACGTGCCGCACCTCTCTTTCCTGGGACTTCGAACATTTCATTTCCGATTACGGCCACCTAGTATTTCCCGAATTAAGAAAGACATAAGATTTGAAAGATATAAGATAAGATAAGGACGCCCACTTGATGACCCGAGTAGTCAGACTGGGTTAAGTCGAGGCCACTGCTCAATGGGACGAACACACGAGTTCCCCCGAGTAGTTATGGGTCTTAGGATATGTAGTCGTCTAAGTAGTAGTACACGAGCTACTATTTGGGAGTTATGGCCATAGCTTAGGCTTAGTGGTGAAACACGAGATCCGCTACGAGTTGAGTACACGAGCTCACCCCGGCATGTTCTAGGAAAGTTGTGGTGAAACACGAGATCCACAACGAGTTATAGTGACCGGTCCAATGAAAGATTATATGATATGATATAAATTATAAGATATGATATGATGAAATGAAAGGATAAGATATGATATGAATACGGAATTTATGGAAACCATATAGTATAAGTTAGGAATTAGTTGTATTAGTCTTCCGCTGTGTATGATTTGATGTGTGTATTTGTACAGGAACGATTCACGTATTTGTACTCGTATGAATGTAATGATATATGTATCTGTATTCGTATGTATTGTGTACATGTATATCTGTGTTGTATTCGTATTTGTATGTATTCCTAACCGTATTTTGCAGGTATTATTATACGTATGGTATACGTACTTTTATACGTATTTTATACGTATTTCTAACCGTATTTCTGCAGGTATTTTTATACGTATTTTATACGTATTCGTATACGTATTTTTGTACGTATTTTTTTATACGTATCTCGTATAATTTTGTATACATTGTATCATGTTGTATATGTGTTTTCATGTGTATATTCTATGATATTATGTGTTTAGCGGTCCCTCAATTAAGCGGGACAACCTAGTTACTCGCCACTGACGGTGGACCCCCCCCTCAGTTTCAGGTGACGATGCGGCAGCATAGAGCGGGCTTCCGTTGGATGGGCTTGAGTAGTTTAGATTTATTTTAGATTTATTTTAGTTATTCCAGAACTTTTGAGACAATAATATGGTTATATTTATAATCCCAGTCTGTTGGGAAGACATTTACTTTGTTCATGTAACGCTTAGGCCCCATATGCCTTATTTGACTCTTGGATTATAGTTCAGTATTTTAATAAAAGTTGTTTAATTTTAGTTAATTAATTTCATTTATAGTTTAAATTGTTTAAGTAATGATCCGAATGTCGATTCCCTTCGTAAATCGACAAGTCAAAAAGTCGGGTCGTTACAACGAGGCGGCGGAGAACGTTGGTGGCGATGCTTCGTCTCTCGAGCAGTGGGTGGTCGTCTGACCACCTTGCGGGTTACCTGGGCAGTTTCGCCCTGCACCCTTGTTCTTCTCGAGGCTGAGAACCAACTTGGGTGGTCCCGTGCCTCTTTTGTCGTATCCCAGTCACTCTCTTCCCATTCTTCCGGGAGAGATGCTGGTGGGGAGGACCTTCGTTTGTTGGTGGAGGCCTTTTGGCTACTCGACTTGCGTGAGTAACTTAGCTTCCTTCTTATGCGAGGTGGGCTTGGATCGCCCTTTGGTGAAGCTCTTGAAGCAGATGGCCTTTTGGTGCCAACGGAGGAGGATGGCCGTGACAGGGACTCTGTGTAGTCCTCGTCCGAGCGGTCATCCTCTTCCTCCGATGGTCTTACTGCACTAGGCTCACCGGCCTCCACTTCTTCTTCTTCCAGCATGGAGGCTGCTCGGAGAATCTTGAAGGCTTCCTCAACTTGAGAAGGCGTTGGCATGGCACTGCGTTGGCTCCTCACAGAGCGAGGTGTGTGCACACTGCCGCTTTTCTTTTGGCTCGAGTGTTGTGGACGTCTGCTCGGGTGGTCACCGGAATCACCGCGTTCAGACATGGTTGAAGATTGTTTGAAGGTGGAGAAATGAACTGAATATGGCACTCAGACCCTCCTTCTAGCGCCAAATTGTTGAGGTGATTTTGTGGTCACAACAATGTAATTTATATTGGTGGGCTTGAGAGCTAGTCCAAATTCCACGTAATGGGCTTATGAATCTGCACAACGAACAAACGTGAGCTACCCCCGGAGATGTTACCGGGAAACGGCTCTCCGACGCTCAAGTCAGTGAAGTGTGAGAGTGTGAAAATGTAGAGAGAGAAAGTGAGAGAGAAGTTTGAGGTGTGTTTAGTATTTTTTGGATACCTTTTCATGTGCATGGATGAGGACTATTTATAATACCTTGAGAATATGTGAGGAAAACTGCCCCTGGTAGGTTGAACTGGACCAGATAGGCTGGGCTGGACCTGGTCAGTAACCCCGTACCTGGTAGGCGTTCCTTTGACCTGATAGGCTGGACCTGGGCCAGGCTGTTGTTCTCAGGACCTGGTAGGTGTAATCTTGACCAGGTAGGTGCTTGAGCGTGGATTTAGGTGATCAGGTCCCCTGTACAGACTTTGGCCTGTACCTGGGCCTGATCCTTTTTGTGGGCCTTCTTTGTGATGGATTTCTTTTGTTTGCTGATTGCTGGATTGGGCCTTAGCTTTGCATGTGGCTGGCCCAACAGCTAATGGGTGCATTATGCCCCATCATATCCTATGCTTGAACGCCATTATCATCAATAATAAGCCAACACTAGATCAAATTCTTGCTTCCCAAAGTAATGCATATACACGCATAACACAAAAAAAAGGTCAAAGCAAATCAAGATTATCATAATACCCTCATCAACATCACATTTGGCAATAACATAGCAACCATAGCATCAATCACGTAATTAACAACTCAAGCAATATAAGATTAATATTCAAAACAAGAAAAAAAAAAAACAACCATTCTTTTACCCATCAAGATTATACGCAGCAAAATGTCAAGATTTGATTAATTTGCACCAAGACTAAAAGGATACTATCAATATATGACATATATTCCATAAACATTAAAATACCCAACAAGATTCAAGATTGTTATGTAAAGAAAATAAGAAACGCAACTTATTCTTCACGAACAAACACCTAGCATGAACATAAACATCAACTACAATCCGACAATAATCTAATCCTATTATTCTACGTAATCTAATTCTAATTCTAAGTAGAATAGCTACTTACTTATTGATTGAATTGGTGAAAGAAAATTAATTGGTGGAGTTTGATGGGTTAGCCGTGAGGATTGAGAAGGAGGAAGGAAGAGTTTTTGACTGAGTTTATGATGATCATATATTGAATAAGAAGTAAAGGGTGGGTTTTTGTAGTATAAATTGAATATGGTTTACTAAATTTTAGGAGTTGGTTACTAGATAATAGGAGGTGTTTTAGAGTTAGTTTAGGAAGTGAAATAAGGGAGGAATAATAGGAGGGGGCCGGCTAGGGTAGGTAGAATAGGAGTTTGTTTCTTAAAATTTAGTGATGTGGTTAGGGAAATAAAAATAAGATTTTTAGGTTTTAAACAAAATAGATATGGATTGCTAATTATGGAAAATAAATTAAATTGATTAAGTAAAAGGAAAATATAACAAGGGGCCGGTTTTAGGAGGAGTCAAACATGGGTTTTGGGCCTCATCAATTAAATAAAAATTAAGTCTTAGGGCCCAAATAGGATGATTTGGACTTAAAGGCTTAATTTTACACGAAATTTTACGGCCCAAAAATCCGGGTCATTACAATTGGGTTTAAACAATACACATATAAATCACTTGTGTCATACTACAAGTTTTGGTCGATCCAAGCTTCAATGCACATACCTGAAATCGCAAATTTCGAAGTTACAACAACACATAAATAATCGAAGAAATTATAAATGATAAATTTTATCTCGTTCAAATCATAAAAAAATAAGAGGGTTTTTACTATATTAAAATATTTACTTTCAAAATATATATACATACATACCCTATTATTTTAAATAATAAAAAAATAAATATAGGACATATAAAAGGAAATAATTACTCAAATAAATAATTGAATTAATACACATACATATATTCACTTACATTAAGCACGAAATTTTAAGGGTATTACATCCAGCCCTACCCACAAAAAGTATCGTCCTCGGAACTTGCACATAAACACCAAAGAAGGAACAAGAAAAGAAAGAACAGAAAACTTAAAACTGGTACCAGCTTCGAACAACTCTGGGTACTTCAGTCTCATGGACTCTTCCGTTTCCCAAGTGGCCTCTTCATACTTCTGACTCCTCCACAATACCTTTATCAAGGGAACCTCTTTTCTCCTGAGTGTCCTTAACTGATGATCAAGTATCCGAACTGGGCGTTCCTCATAAGTCAAGTTGGGCTCGACTTCGATAGAGTCAGCAGTAATCACGTGCGAAGGGTCACTACGATACCTTCGCAACAGGATCGATACATGGAACACATTGTGGACTTTTGACAACTCGTGCGGTAAAGCCAGAAGATAGGCCACTTCACCAATCCTCTCCAGAATTTCATAGGGTCCAACATACTTTGAACCGAGCTTTCCTTTCATTCCAAAGCGCATTACCCCTTTCATTGGAGACACCTTGAGAAATACCTGGTCCGCTACTTCAAATGAAATGGGTTTCGATGAAGATCCACGTAGGACTTTTGCATGTCTTGAGCCACTTTTAGTCTAGCTCGAAACACTCTTATTTGTTCAACAGTATCCTGAATTAATTCTGGCCCCAAAATCAAAGAGTCACTGATGTCGCTCTAGTAGGTACGACTGCAACATTTCCTTCCATACAAGGCTTCATAAGGAGCCATCTGTGTAACGACCCGACTTTTCGTACGTTGTCGATCTCGTAATCATCGACAAACCGGTTCGTTGGCAAGTTAATAACTAATAGTTAAACTACTAATTTGAGTTCAAAGTCTAACTTTTATTAATGGAAAAGAAATAAATGGAATCCACTAAACAACTAATAAGGAAAAACAGTCTAAACCGAACATTAAAAGGAAATCCTAGCCCTACAAGCTGAGCGAAAAAGAAAGAAATACTGAAACAAAAGACTAAAAGGTTGACAAGCTAAAGCTAATCTCGCTACTGCACTCAACCCAAACTAATCGATGAAAATAGATAAAACACTAACAAAAACCCGAGTTCAAAATTAATCCACAACCCTAACTACTGAAAAAAACAGAACGAGCCTTAAATTCACGCACAAATGAAAGAATCAGACAATGCAAATTATTAGGTGGACCCGGGACCATGCAGTTGGGTGGTCCCGATTTAAATGACGTTGTGAAAATTTGGTACTTTTGTTGTGAACATTTGGTACTTTTGTTGTGAACATTTGGTACTTTTGTTGTAAACATTTGATAGTTTAATGCTGGTGAACATTTGATACGTTGTGAACATTTGGTACTTTTTTTTGTGAACAATTGGTACTTTTGTTGTGAACATTTGTTACTTTAGTTGTGAACATTTTATACTTTTTTTGTGAACATTTGGTACTTTTGTTGTGAACATTTGATAGTTTAATGCTGGTGAACATTTGATAATTTTGTTGTCAACATTTGATAGTTTAATGCTGGTGAACATTTGATATTTTTTTGTGTGAATATTTTATAGTTTGAGATTGATAAACAAGTGATAACCTTGTTGTAAAAATTTGATAGTTTGATGTTAATGAACATTTGATAATTTTGTTGTGAACATTTGATAGTTTGATGTTGAAGAATATTTGATAGTGTGATGTTGTGAATATTTGATAGTGTGATGTTGTGAACATTTGAGGGACCACAAAAAGTTGTGTGCTCCCTGGTCCATCCATTACCTATTGATCAGACAATTCAAATAACAAGATAAACCGATTGAAAAACAGCATCAGATTACTAGACCATACTCGATCTCAAAGTGAACAAACAATAAGATTAAATTTATGGGTGAAATATTTTTGTGAAAAGATAAAAAACAGATCTAGGGAAAAAATTCAATTAAAACGAAATTAATTTATGAAAGCAAACAAAATAAATAAGAAGATATAAGAGAAAAATAGGGAGGAAAACGATTACATAAAAAAAAGATTAAAATTAGGGGAAACCTCATAAACAAGGACGAAACGAATCCAAGAGAGTGAGCGTTGTTGTTTATGGCGAAGCTGTGTAGAGAGCAAGGCCATGGCAGAGGATCATAGTCGATGGTGGTGCGCTGCTAGGGTTCCGATGCGTTGGTAGGGAAGTGCGGTGGTGCGAAGATAAGGCGGTGTGAAGGTTGGGAGAAGGTGCTGCGAAGCCTGGTACTAGGGGTGCTTATCGAGCGAGTCGATCGCGAGCTGGAGGTTGCTCGACTCGTGCTCATTAGGTTTCGAGCCGAGCCGATCACAAGTTGCTCATTTAATGTTTTAGTCCTCTTGAATCTTAATTTTATCAAAAGAAAATCATTGATTATATTTTCTTTTCTTTATGAAAATTATATATTGTTAAAGTTTATTAATTTATTATATTAAATATCAAGGTTAATTTTGTTTTTCAAATATTTAACTTAGAAAATTATTGATTTTTTGTAAAATTATAAGACCACGAGCTGTTTCAAGCAAGCTCGAGGCAGCTCGAGTCGAGTTTTGACCGAGTCGAACTCGAGCTGCTCGCGAGCTACCCAGCTCAATAAGCACCCCTACCTGGTATGATGACATCAGCAGAGCAGGGCCACGTGAAGAACATTGTGCATGCAAAGCGTCGAGCTGGTGACGGCGGTGGTGAGCAAGGCCACGCAAGGAACCTAGGGTTGGGCTGTGCGAGTGAGAATGTCTTTTGCACTTGTGCGTATATTTTTTGGGAAAGGGGTTGTGCGAGTGTAAAACTATAAACTGTAAAGGATGTCTTTTTTTTTAAAAAAAAAAAAATAAGTTACTTATGGTTGCGGTTCTAAAACACACAGCCATAAGATTAGGAACTGCATCCATAGGTACTTATAGCTGCGTTTCTTAGGAAGCGTAACCATAAGTACTTATGGCTGCAGTTTTTCAACCCGCAACAATAAGTGATGCAGTTTTCCCAATATTTTAGGTACTTTTGGTTGCGGTTCCAAAAGAACCGCAGCCAATGTGGTGCAACATATGTGGTTTTTTCTACTAGTGTTGTCAAAACATATTTTACAAAGTGCTATTACATGGTATTTATAGAGAAACTAAACTATGGCTACTACTACTACTACTACTACTAGATGATTGTAGCAATAAACAAAGCAAAGAAAGCCAAAATAGCTAGCCTAAAACCACCCATACGTCCCCCCCTTTGGCCAACCACTTTGAATATGTTGTTGCACTTGCATCCACTTACACCAAGCATGCTTCACCTTGCTTTCATGACCCCCCTAAGTTACAACCAAGGTAGCATGCCACTATGTAAAGCTACTAGATTACTAAATAAAACTAGGTACTCCACTTGCAAGCACTTGCAAAAAGCCTAAGCACCAAGTTAACAAAGCAAAATCACGTAGGAACAGGGCAGTGGAACCTCGCAACTCGCGAGTTCCCTCGCACCTCGTGACCACTGGCTGGCCTTGAATCTCCGTTGCTTCTATTGTTGCTTTTTGGTTCATGTACTTGCATAATTTAAGCTAGTTATTACAATCTCTACTTTAACTAATGTTAAATAGGAAAAAAACCAAACCAATAACTAAAGAATCAAACTAAGTAGTAGCAAATATATCATTTGAAACAATTAATCATGCTACTATAATTCTATTACAAAACTAATACTACTTATTACCATACTTTCACTCACTTAATGTGGTTCACTTTGACTGAAATTGATTTCTCCATCTTATTTTTTCTAATTTTTTTTTTTTTTTTAAAATCTTCTCAAATGAATGAACCAATATAATAAAAAATTTATTATTACATTTGGAAATATTTATTTTATGTTTAACAAAATATGAAAAAGAAATTCATGCATAATTTATTCTAAAAGTTATTAAAATTAACAACAAGATAACCATGGATGATTTTTTTTTAGTTTTTTTTTAACAATAGTACAGTTATATTACAAGAAATAACTGCATAATCTTGATAAAAAAAATAATGTATAAGATTGCAGTGTAAACATTAGAACACATAAACTTTATGAAAATAAAGTAATTTGATTGATATCTATCCAAAAATTATAGTTAGTGAGCTAAATTTAATCTATTGCATAAGTTCATTTGAAAATTATGTATATTTTAGGTATTATATATTTATTCTCTAATATAACTAAAATAAAGTACTTAAATAAAATTTTCATTTACAAGAACGTTTTAGAAATTTTTGCATAGATAGACTTAATTTAGATCTACATAGTTACCTTAGTTAATAAATAAAGCGAGCAGATTCTATTGCGAGCAGGCTCAGAAGAGGTTGCAGGATTAGCAATACCAGATCCGGAAGCATTCTCCTTTTTGGGATAGGCATAAGACTTGTTTCCTTCCTGTTTACAATAGTAGCAGACGATCGGAGTACCGTCACAGTTCTTGCCAGGATGGTAGTCCTTCTTGCAGATCCAACACTTCCTGATTCCATCGTTCTGACGAGATCCGAAGCTTTGACGGTTTCCCCCTTTACCAGAGTTATCATACCGCGGCGTCTTAGCAGTTGCTTAGGGAAAAGATGAATACGGATTCCTCACAAACGAAGTCTTTGCAGACTCCTCTTCTTAAATGGATGCATGAATGCTGAGGGCGATCTCATAAGCCCCTTGGAACGTGGAGACACCCGAACGCAGAACATGGATTCTTACCTTAGGATCCATCCTCTTAATGTACCGCTTCACCCTCTCTTCTTCGGTCGGCACCTGACCAGTCCATTTAAGGACCGAATTTCCCGGCTCTTTTCGCTTGTTTTCCGTGCTTTTTAGGCTTAGTTTTCCATGTTTTAAGCCTTTTTAGCTTAGTTTCGGTTTATTTTGCGTTTTCTTTATTTTCGTGATCCTTTGCCTTGACTTATTTTTGGTACAGTTATGGGTTAAACTCTACGGAAACCCTTACGAGAGCACACTCGTCCTCTTTGGCGACTTTGAGGTTTAAATGGCTTGTTGCTTTTGCTAAAAGCAACTGTGATACATACGAAAGTGAGTTACATTTTTACTTTTTAGTTTTTCTTGTTCTTGTTTACTTGAGGACAAGCAAAAGGCAAGCTAAGGCGCGTTTGATCAGTCCATTTTAGGACCGAATTTCCCGGCTCTTTTCGCTTGTTTTCCGTGCTTTTTAGGCTTATATTTCCATGTTTTATGCCTTTTTAGCTTAGTTTCAGTTTATTTTGCGTTTTCGTTGATTAATGTTGTTTTCTAGCTGTTTTCTCTAATAATTGAGCACTTTTGTGTTACTTACTCCTTGCGTTCATTAATGCAGGTGTTTTGCAGGCTTCCGAGCGATTCTCGAAAGCTGTCAAGGATCGTGAGAGGTCCTAAGAAGCTTTGAGAGGCGTGCCACAAAGCAAAGACCACAAAATAAGACAAAGGACCTCAAAAGGGAATTTTTTTTTAATTTTGAAGACTTGTCGGGATCGAGCCCTGATGTGGCGACCCGACTCACTTAAACCGGTGCAAAAGAAACCGACGAGTCGAATTGTCGATCTAACATACAATCATACTTAAAATTTAAAACAAAACCTAAAAAATTATTATTACTAAATCCCAAAAAGTACAAAACCCACATGATTGTACAAAAAACTAAACCCAAAATAGTCAATACTAGGAATTAACTCCTAAACATTATCAGAGTTAGAGTATATGAATTACAACCACTAAAAGTCCGAACTAAAAACAAAATACCAACTAAACAAATAGAAATACAACGGCACTCGCCCAACCTAAAGCTAAGAAACACCGTTATCATCAGAGTTACCTGAAAATGAACCACAATCCATTATCAGTGGCGAGTAACATAACAGTCCCACCCTAACGTGGATACACATGATCATAGAATAAATCAAATAAGCATATCAGGCACTCATACATACCAACCATGCTACATAACATCATAATAATAATAATATTAAAAATGATAATAACAACAAACAATGATAATATCCAAACTCGACTAACATCAATTACTCAATCTTTGTCGCTATCATTTACACATTAGACCGGACTATGCTCGTACGAACGCATCTTACGCGAACGAACTTTCCTACTATGCCAGGAATGAGAATCTTACTCCCAAACCCATGACCCCATCTTACGGAAATTCATATCATTAAGATGACATAGCAAGTATACACTATCCCAATACCGCGGTTAGGATAGGGGCAACGTCTTAACCCAAGTCTTAGAATCTTACTCTAAGGTTAGGCGTCTAAAAGTAAACTCAAGCCATCCTTAGTTTCTTACATCTTGGTTAATCTTAAGTTGCATCTTACGCCTTTACTTAAGACTAACTATGAAAACCATAATCTTGGAACCTCCTTAATCAATCTTTACACTTTCTTTAACTTTCTTTAATTAATCTTTAATTACTTTTAACCTTTCTTTAATCAAGACTACATGGTCTATACTTAAAGACTTCATAATCATAATAAAGAAAATCAAGAATTCAAGAAACATGACCAAGATTACAATCTTTAACTTAATTCATCAATTCAAGATTCAAGAAACATAAAGAACTCATCAAGATCATCTAGAATCATCATCATTCCATGGTCAATAGTACACGCATATCACCACCATACTTTAACAACATTTTCATCAATAACATGCATCAAATTCATAGAAATTGAACATGAACATGAGCAAACATAAATTATTTATAAGTAATCATAACATGCATGAAACTAGGCAAATACAACACAAAATCACCACGTAAAATCCGCCCAAATTCACGCATGAACATGGCTAAGTTCATCAACAATCTAGCCTAATTTGATCATCTAATCTACCGTATAATCATAGTATTCAAATTAGGATAGAAAAGTATGTTACCTTAATGAAGTATAAACAAATCAACACACGAAAACTCGCTGCTCGGAAATGGAACCACACGGCCCAACAATCACGCACACAGTCACAAACAACGTGCACTACCAAACGGCCAGACCCACAAACACGCACGGCTGCCACCACGGACATGGCCACCACACGAGCACCACCGTGCACGTCCATCCTACGAGCCACACGAACACCCACGTACAACCCACACGGACCAAATCCAAAAACCAAACCCAAAGCCCAAGTCTTGATCAAGGCAATGAAGGCTACTTGTGTTTTTAGTCACTTAAAGATCAATGGATGATGAATCTTTAAGTTTGGGTTTGAAAATATTGTTTAACAAAGTTTGGGTGTTTGGAAGCCAAAATAGGCGTGTAGAGCAAGGCTAAAGAGGAGGGAGTGTTTGTGTTTTGATTTGTAAGCAAAGGATGGCTAAATGGGCAAATGAATCTTAATTAATTAATTGGAAAATTAAAATAAAATCCTAATTAATTAAAATAAAATAAAATAAATAATAAAACAATTAATCATCAAATAAAAATATTCATATTCAATCAATAAAACAAAATAAATAGTCCAAATAAATTCGGACCATACATAAAATAAACATAAATAGACAAATAAACATAGCAGAAAAATATCGAAAAACTAGGGCGTTACACCTGATGTCTCGATAGGCTTGTTGACCCGTCCCGAGAAGCCCGAGAAAAAATTGGAGGGTGTTGGGCCATTTTTTTGTCGCGGGCGTAAGCTAAATGCACCTGTGAGCCTTGTACACGTCGCGGACGAAAACACATGCACAAAATTGCTCCATGCCTCACTCGCGGCCGCCCCACCGTCCACGTCACGCCCGTGACGCCAGCTACGCGCTCGCGGTGGTCCTGTAGCGCGTGTGTGCTTGAACTGGGAGTTTCTACTCTATTTTCAGGCTGTGTTTGCTGCTGGTGTGTGCTATTTTAATGAAGGCTCGTACCTCTTTTGTGCTTAGCCTAATGCTTCCCCCTCCTGTATATATATATATATATATATATTCTAAGGTCCCTAAACATAAACAACATACTTAAGATTAGATTTTAGTCCCAAAAATCAGATTTTTCTTAGGGTTTGAGGAGAGAGAAGCCATCTCTTCCTCTTAGTTTTCTTAGGGGTATGTTTAGTTCTTGTTTCCATAGTTTTAGAGGTAGATTTAGCTCTTGATTTTGAATGCTTTTTGATGTTAGTGAATGAATTTGAAGGTTTGTTCAAGTGACCTAGCCAATCTAAAGTTTTTGTTCATCAAAATTCAATAAGTTCTCAATTTCTCTACTTTACTTGTTCTTGCTTTCCATTGATTTAATTGTTGTTTATTTCATGTTGGCAAGTAGAATAGTGTCTAAATTATGCAATTTCAAATTTTCTAGGTTTATTTTCTTCCTTGTTGGTAGATTTAGTGTTTAATTTCATGTTTTATGCTTGATTTTTAGTGCAATGCTCTTGTTCATATTTTGTGAGTAGTAAATTTCTAGGGCTTGAAGGTGATGGGTTTATGACATAAAATTGGGGTTTTTTCATATAGTTTTTGGTTGAATGGAGTTAAAGGTTGGTTAATGTTAGTGTCAAAGAGCTTAGAGATTAGCTAAAGGCCATAGTTGAATGTAATGATAAAGTCCATTCGGGAGAAGCCGTTATTGTTATATTCATGTGCTAACTCCTAAATCATTCCGGGAGGAGGTTTAGGTATCTTTAGAAGTGTAATTCCCCCTCCTTGAATTAGTTTGTTCATTAGATTGTTCGAAGTAATTCCCTGGAAATCAAGTGAACATGGATCCAACAACCCTAGAACTTAGTTTATTATTTTCCGCATTTATTTTCCGTAATAGTTTTAGCTTCAATCTCAAACCACAAAACCAAGATCATTAATTACCCTAAATTGCACAACACGATTCACGACTTTTTCCCCGTGTTCGACACCCCCACTCTTACTACAACGGGGGTATTTATTTGGTAAGGAGCCCGAAAACCCCTTCATCAGCACCACATAAGTAGTAAAGAATGAAAACTCAGTGATAATATGTATTTAGTTAGTATTTTTTAGCTTTTATTTATTTATTTTCTATTTTTATTTAGTTTTTGTTAACATTTTAGGCTTTTAGTTTAGTTTTGTTTTGTTTCGGTAGTCCCCTTCCCCTTTTTCTATGTGATTTCCTCTATTTTGCTTTGTTTCTGCGTTTTCTTTCCCTTTTGCAGGTCTCGAGTCTATTTCGGAACCCGAGGAAGCGAGCCGGGAACTCGAGGAAACCACAAGCCTAAGCCATTGCTTGTGAAAAGAAAGCCTCAGCGGGTGCTGGGAATTCCTTAGCTGTAATACCCCGAAAATTCGGGATATTTTAAAATTTTTATTAATTAATTAAATGTATAATTAATTAACTATTTAATTGATTATTATTTAATTAATTATTATTTTGTGTAGCAATCTAATTATTTTGAGCCTAGCCTTAACCTTTTCATTTTATCTTACCAAAACCCGAGCCCAATTATTTCCTTTGAATTTTTGTTGCACGGATTATCTTATCTTTCTTTTTAATTACTCTATTCCTTCTAAATCAATATTATTATTATCATACCTTTATCTATTTTGACTAAGCCTATTTTGTTTTCCATTTTGACTGCTAAATTTTAGGAACCAACTAACTCTCTATTATTCATTCTATTTACATGGTTCCTTCATTTATTTTCATTCCAATCAATTCATTTAATTGCTTTATTTAATCTGTATTAAACTATATTGATTTTGGACCCCATTTAAAAACCCTACCTTTGTTCTCCTAATTATTCTACTGACCTTTAGGGGGGCATCTGATAAGTGGTATTTTGGTAGTTATTTTCTTAGTTTTTATTAGTTTATTTTCTTATTTTATTTAACTTTCGTTAGCGTTTTTAGGCTTTTTAGCTTAGTTTTGCTTTTGTAGTCCCCTTCCCCTTTTTCTATGTGATTTCCTCTATTTTGCCTTGTTTCTGCGTTTTCTTCCCTTTTTGCAGGTCCCGAGTTGATTTCGGAACCCGAGGAAGCGAACCGGGAACCTCGAGGAAACCACAAGTCTTCTATACCATGTTGGTGTTGGAAAATGTAATACCCCGAAATTTAGGGCCAGAAAATTTCGCGGTTATTAGTTCTATTTATTTGTTTTAAGTCCAAAAGGCCCAATTAATTTGGACTGTTTTATTTTATTTTCCTCTCTTTTTTCTCAAATTGGGCCAATGACCCAAATTTTCCCTCTCCTTTATGACATGGCCGGCCCCCTCCTTCCTTTTGGGCCAATGTCACTTCTTTTGTTTAATTTAATTAGTTAAATGATTTAATTAATTAAATTAAATAATTATTTTAAAACCCTAAAACCTAGTCTTCTAGGCCTTTTTGCTAGGTCCAATTGCCCCCTATTTCCCCTCCCTTTTCACGGCAACCCTATTGTTTTTTTTAGGGTTTGTTTGCTCTCTTTCTTCTATAAATACAAGGCTTAGCAACTCATTTGTTTCCTAATTGCAAAAAGCTTTGAACTCCAAAAATATTTTTCTTTCCTCTTCCCTCACAAAAGCCGAACTACATTCACCCAAAGTGGTGAATTTTTCCTTGGAAATTTAAGCGATTTAAGGTAACTATGCTATTTCGTTTAATTTCGGTACAAGTTAATCACATAGTTAATTAGGATTAAAACATGAAAATTGTTAGCAATTAGTGTCATGATCACCTAGAAAATTTCGAATCATATGATAGGATATTATGTAATTTTTCTTGATGATAATATGTAATCTTTATGAATTATTATGAAATTTTCTTGATTATTTTATGTAGTTTCTTGAAATCTTTAATTGTTGAATAATTACTTGTATGAATGTATTTATTAATCAAATCTTGTTATTTCTTGATGAATTTTTCGTGGCAGTTTCTTTAATGTTTGATTATGAATCATGATTTATTTCGTGGCAAAATTCGTCCTTTTATTGCTTATAATAATTTAATCTTTCAAACCGGTAAAACTGTCCAGATTTGGTTTACGAATTTATTAAGATACTTAATCAATTCGGATGGCTACGAAATTTTAGGTGGAAGTCAGTAATAATGATTTACAGCTTGTGTTAAATTTTCGTAATTTTTAAAGTTCGTTTGATGTGGCAGAAAAATCTGAAACTGAATTCAGCCTAATCTGATTTGTTAGTTATAAAATCCCTTAAAAATAGTAAAAGATGTTATTTTTGGACGAAATTTATGCATGTTAAACCATGAACCTACATCTAGCTGCCATCAAAATTTCCAGAGTATTCGAGACCTTTTAATGGTGGTTCTTAATTTAATACTTTAAAATCAGATTGTGTAAAATATGGTGTTTTAAGGATAATTTTAATGTTTATTATAAAGTTCGCTATGATTTATTGGTTATTGAATTTAATTAATTAAAGACGTAATTTTTGGTATTGTTGTTCATGATTTTCGAGTGGTATAAAATATGAAAGGTAGAATTTTTATCATGTTTTATGCAATTTTTGGTGATAATTATTAATTATTTGAATTATTGTTAATTGAACTGATTTTGTTAATTATTATGTTGATGAATTTATCTAATTAGTCAACTAACCCTAAAATGTCGAGTAGGTTAGTTATTGTTGACCAATTTTAGTTTAATTATTTTGGCTTATAATAATATTGGAACAATTTTTGGAATTAGTTTTATTATTATAATAATTAATATTTATAATTAGGGATAAGTTATAATATGAAAGGATAATAATAATACGATTAAAGGACTTAGTTATTTTGGACAATAAGTTGTATTTATTATTATTATTAAGGAATCAGTAGGGACAAGTTATAATAAGATATGATAATATATTAAAAAGGGAAAGAAAGGAAACAGAGTAAAAGGAATTTGAATTGTTTCGATCTCTGGCTAGGAAAGACTTGGTATTTAAGGTGGCCAATATACGTGCCGCACCTCTCTTTCCTGGGATTTCGAACATTTCATTTCCGATTACGGCCACCTAGTATTTCCCGACTCAAGAAGATATAAGATAAGATTTAAGATATGAAATATAAGATAAGATAAGGACGCCCATTCGATGATACACGAGTCGTCCGATTGGGTTAAGTCGATGCCACTGCTCCATGGGACGAACACACGAGTTCCCCCGCGCAGTTCTTGGTTGTAGAATATGTAGTCGTCTAAGTAGTAGTACACGAGCTGCTATTTAGGGGTTATGGCCATAGCTTAGGCTTAGTGGTGCACACGGGATCCACTACGGGTTGAATACACGAGTTCACCCCGGCATGTTTTAGGAAAGTTGTGGTGCACACGGGATCCACAACGAGTTATAGTGACCGGTCCGTTAAAAGATAAAGATGATAAGATATGATATGATTATAAAGTTAAGATGAATAATATGATATGATTATAAAGTTAAGATGAATGATATAATACGATTATAAAGCTAAGATGAACGATGTGATACGAATATGGAATTAAGATAATATAAGGTATAATATGATAATTGAAGAATAAGATGGATTAAAGTATAAGTTAAGTATTGGTTGTAATATAATATGTTTGGTATAAGTCTTCCGCTGTGTATGTCTGATCATGAAAGTATATGTGTATTTCGTATGTAAGCTAGTTTGGTGCACCTATTTAGTACGTATTTCTAACCGTATTTTGCAGGTATTATTATACGTATTGTATACGTATTTTTATACGTATTTGTATACGTACCCCGTATGTACTTGTGTATGAAATGTTATTTGTATACATGTGTTTTCGTGTGTTATCCTATGCTATTATGTGTTTAGCGGTCCCTTACTTAAACGGGACAGCCTAGTTACTCGCCACTGACGGTGGACCCCCCCCTCAGTTTCAGGTGACGATGCAGCTGCGTAGTCGGGCTTCCGCTAGTTGGGCTTTGTTGAGGCAGAGTTTTAGTTCCACCTTAGTATTTCTTTTCTAGAATTCAATAAGACAATATTACATTATTTCATTTATGATCCCAGCATGTTGGGAAGACATTATTTCAGTTTATGTAATTCTTTAGGTATTTTACTTTTTTGACTTTTGGGATTAATTTCAGACTTTTAAGTTAATAAAAGATGTTTTTATTTTAAATATATAATTAATGTTTAGTTTAATGCTTAAGTAATGATCCGCAAGTCGTTTTCCTTCGTCAAACGACAGCTTAAAAAGTCGGGTCGTTACAGAAAAGGCCTCAGCGGGCGCTGGAAATCCCTCAGCGCCCGCTGGGATGAGTCCTGGTGAATGGTGAAGCATTTGCCAATGTTGAAAAAAAGGCCTCAGCGGGCGCTGAGAATTCCTCAGCGTCCGCGGAGATGAGTTTTGGGCATGAGCATTTTTAGGCTGAAGGCAGTAGCATTTTGATGACCTTTCAGCGGCCGCTGATGGATTCCCAGCGGCCGCTGATCATGAAGCTGCAGGCACTTTTGAGCACAAAGGAGAAGACAGCGGCCGCTGACCACAAATCAGCGCCCGCTGCCAATTTTCCTCCTAGCCTGCAAGCCTAGGAATATAGGGTTCAGCGGGCGCTGTCATCGCCTCAGCGCCCGCTGACGTGCTTTTTCTGCGTTTTTTTATTACTTTTCTTTTGTTTTGCTCGCATTTTTTGGGGGGTTGTATAAATACCCCCCTCTTCCCGTTTCTTAGGCAGCTGAGGATAGAAGCTCACTTAGGGTTTTAGGTTAGATTTTGTTGCTTTCTTCTTCAATTTCCTTGTAATTTACATTGTTGTTCTTAATTTATGCAAGTAGTTAGTTTGTTCTTCATCTTCTTCTTGTTCTTCTCTTCAAGGTACTTTTATTGCTTTCATTATTTGCTTTGATTCCTTATTCTTTGTTGTTAGTTATTGATGTCTAGTAGTTGATAGTTGTTGTTGTTGTTTATTTAGTTAGTTTATTTGTTATTTTCATGTTTGATTAGTTGTTTATTTTGATTTCATTGTTGTTCTTGGTAGTTTAGTTTGTAGCTTTCTAGGTCTTAGTTTTAGGTTTTAGTTTGTTAATTTAGTTGTTCTTAGTTTTAGGTTTAATTTATGCTTTTAGTTATAGTTTTAATTATGCTTTTATTAATTAATTTTGAGTAGTTAATTTCTAGGGTTTGGGTGAAACTTCTCAATTCCTCCATGATTGTGGTTTAGTTGTTTTTAGGCTTGGTTGTGATTTTGTCGGTACCTTAGGATTCGGTAATGTTGAGTCATGTGTTTAGCTAGCATAGGATTCATTGAAGAATCCCCACCGAAGGACCGAAAGGTGAACGTGGGTGATGACTTCCTTTGCCCAATTGATGGAAGCACCACGAAAGTTGGGCCTTCGATCAAGGGAAAGTTACCGGTCTTCGCGATTTTGTGCTTAGGACTCGTTAGATGTGTCGCTGCACGAAAGTGAGTTGTATATGTCTTTCCGGTCATCGTACTAGCTCGAAAGAGTAGTACGATCATAGAACGACCTCCCCTTATCCACGACCTAAGTCTAAGTTCGATTGACTCACAATTCATGATGGCATGAGTTGTGGATCTCTTACCCTAGTCCCTTTTATTCTTGTTTCCTTAGTGTAGTTTTAGTTAGTTCTCTCCGCCTCTCGCGACCATCACCCGACCTAGCTTGGTCGACGCTCATGCCTAGATTAGTGCAATGTACCTTCCCCATGTTCGACACCCCCACTCATACTACGACGGGGTTTTTTATTTGGTAAGAAAACCCCTCCTATCAAATTGGCGCCGTTGCCGGGGAAGGCAATGCCATTAGTTTAGGTTGAGTAGAATGGTTCTAGGTCTTTCTTTTTCTTTATTTTTGTGAATATTTGGGCCTTATGGCCACTCCTTTGATCGATCCCCAATATGAGCATGAATTGTTTTGGGTGTATTATGACAGGATCGGAAGCTCTCTTCCGCCTAATCATAATCTTGGTAACTGGGATATATGCAATATGTTGTATGAGGGTTTGAACTATGAGACGAGAAATTGGATAGAATACCTATCTCATGGCGATTTCTTAGCTCTCGACTTGGATAGAGCTTGGCTCTTATTCGAGTGTCTCGCTAAGGACACCTATGAATGGGATATAACTAGCCAAGGAATACATGATTATAGTCATGAGTTGAGTGCACTTGAGGAATATGGTTTTAATCAACAATCACCTCATGCCACTACCTTTGATTTTTCTCATCATTTTTCACATGAGTCGAGTTCGCTTAATCATGTTCCTGATGAGTATTTACAAGGTCTTGGCATGAACATAGTTGATTCACCTCATATTCCCCTAGGTGAGCCCTTCGATGATGACCTTAGTCATGGATTCGATCCCTCACCCCTCATAGTCGAGCACACCATCCCGACTCGCATAGACGATGACATTTATTGGCAATGTTGTGATGAGAATCATGACACTTTCATACCGTCATGTGATGTTGTAGAGGATGAGGCCCTTATAGCAGAGTCGAGTGAAACCGACGAGGTAATTAATGTGGAGGATGTGGTTATACCACATTCTCTTATTCCCTTTGTAGGAGGATTTAACCTCGTCTATTCACATCCCACTCCACCCCCATCTGTGCTCATATCACCTCCATCCGAGGGCATCATCTCTTGTCTTGACTCCCATGTTTCTCTTCCAGAAACCAAGGCAAGTGAGGTGTATGGAGGTGTTCCCCCTACTTTATTTGATTTTTCTTTTTGTAGTTTTTATTTTAATTTACCTCCCTGTGGGCACTCACTCCCACATAAGCATAGGATGCTGGTTTTTAAACCGTTTTCTTTGCTTAATTTATCTATCACTTATGTGGTTTTTAGTGAGTTGAGTGCCAGTGTGTTTGACAAGCTCTTGCGAGCTTTGCGGGGCTATTTACTGAGCCCCGGGTGGTTGTTCCCGCTGGATGACTTTGACATAGTTTTTCTTCTATGTCTTAGTCCTTGTGTCCAGCTCCTTTGTCAAGCTTAAGACGTTAAAGCAAGCGCTTCTCGGGAGGCAACCCGAGTCTTTTTCTTTTTCCTTTTTCTTTTATTTGTAATTATTTTGTTTTTTGGAGTTTGGTTTCTATTCTTTCTTTTTTGCAGGTTAAATGAATAAGCAACTCTCATGGACATGTATGGTACTAAAGCGCAAAACGGAGGTTGTATGCTTACTTTATAGCCTGTTTTGGTGAGATCATTCCAAATTCCCTTTCTTTTATTTTTCTTGTGTGCTTAGTTGTAGGATTAGTTTTAGGAGGAGATGATTGTTCGAGGATGTTTGGCTTTCAATTTTTGGCTTTTAAGCCCTTGAGGACATTTGGATATCGATGGCGTTGGGCCTCGATTTATTTATTTGTTTGATGCTTGGTTGCTTGATTGAGAGTCATTCATGCTTGATTTTATTTTCCTTCCTTTTGTTAGTTTTTATTTCTATTTTCCCTTTTTCCTTTTCTTTTTCTTTTATTTTTTTTTCAAGGCAAAGTGTATTTTTGTTTTGTTTGTAGTTTGGACTTGGTTCTTAATTTCTTGGACTTTGAATGCATTCCTTCCTAAGTGTTAGTGGTCCACATGGTTTGAGATGTTGGGGTTGATTTTCAAATACTACATGCTAGGTTTCAGAACTTTGGAGTTCATGAAACCTAATGTCTTGGCTTGTGGTACGATTGGCAAAGCTTTGCTAGCTAGTTGAAGCCCTTGAGGTAGTATTTGCAATTCACTACCCTTCATATGTGAGAAAATTGTCAAATCTTTCTAGCCTTCATCATTTTGTTTGAGTGGCAATAGGATCCTTGTCATAGTATAACTCGATCAAGAACTTGATTCATGACTTTCCGAGACTGTGACCGAGCTAATCTAGGGGAGGATAGAGGCGTTCATTTCTTAGTTATTTTCCATTTTTTTTTCCTTTTTCATTTTCCTTTTTATTTTAGCATCTTGCTTCTTTTCACTTTTCTAGGTGTTTGCTTTACATTCATCCTTTGAAACCCTTTGAGCTTGGCCCTTCCTTTCTTCTAGCCACATTACAAGCCTTGATTCCCATTGTTTTGTTTTGTACCCTTTAGGTGTAGTGAAGCAATTGGAGCGTCTTGGTTTGTATATGTTTTGTATTGAAAATTTGTGAAGTAAGGAGTTCGCCCAAGCGAAAGTGTGTTAATTTGTATGAATTAGAGCAAAAGCCGACCTAAGTTGTAAAAAAGGCATGATAAAAAAAAAAAAAAAAAAAACACAACCAATTATTCCTTCCTTTTTCACAATGAGGGCATTGTGTCATTCAAGCTTGGGGGGAGGAATAGTTTGAGAAAAAAATTTAATTTGATGTATATTTTTATTTTTTTCATTTTTCATATAGTTTTTTGAATAAGCTTGGGGGTTTTTGGTGTATGTGTGCGAATTTGAGGAATTCGTTTGCTATTTGATGCTCATTTGTACTTATTGCTTCACTATTTAGGTTTGAGCACCATAAGCCAAATTGATTCCTACCCTATCCCTAGCCTTACATTACAACCCTAAAGCCCTCTCGATCCTAGATATATAGTTGAGTCCTTTTCGGTTGAGGAAGTCATGTTTCAAGCATATTGAGCGGTTTGCTATGATGAGATGTCGGGTAGCCTAAATTGTTTCTCCTTTTTGTTTTTCCGACTCCTTCATGGAGTTATGAGAAACTAACTTTATGGGTGGAGACGACACTAGCTTAGCATGTGGATGCTTGGTTGTTGAGCGAAAGGGGAATGCTCCTCCCTAGTTCTCCAATCTAGCATGTTTTATTTGACTTTCCACCCTTGACATCTTTGAGCATGTTTTCCGTTAGTGCTTAGAAAGGTTCGCATTCATTGATCCTCGGTCCCTTGACAAGTCCAACTAATTGTTTTTGTTTTGTTTGGTTTTCTTTTTATTTTCCTTTATTTTTTGTTTTTCTTTTCTTTTGTTTCTTGTGAACCTTTGCCTTGGTTTGTTTTTGAGAGAGTTATGGGTTAAACTCTTTGGAAACCCTTACGAGAGCATACTCGTCCTCCTTGGCGACTTTGAGGTTTAAATGACTTGCTGTTTTTGCTAAAAACAACCGTGATTCCTACGAAAATGAGTTAGTTTGAATTATTAGTGTTTTGTTTTCTTTTCTAGTTTTACCTCCTATCAAGCTCTTCCATCACTTCTAGCTTAAGTTTTGCTCGGGACGAGCAAAAGCTAAGCTTGGGGGAGTTTGATAAGTGGTATTTTGGTAGTTATTTTCTTAGTTTTTATTAGTTTATTTTCTTATTTTATTTAACTTTCGTTAGCGTTTTTAGGCTTTTTAGCTTAGTTTTGCTTTTGTAGTCCCCTTCCCCTTTTTCTATGTGATTTCCTCTATTTTGCCTTGTTTCTGCGTTTTCTTCCCTTTTTGCAGGTCCCGAGTTGATTTCGGAACCCGAGGAAGCGAACCGGGAACCTCGAGGAAACCACAAGTCTTCTATGCCATGTTGGTGCTGGAAAAGGCCTCAGCGGGCGCTGGAAATCCCTCAGCGCCCACTGGGATGAGTCCTGGTGAATGGTGAAGCATTTGCCAATGTTGAAAAAAAGGCCTCAGCGGGCGCTGAGAATTCCTCAGCGTCCGCTGAGATGAGTTTTGGGCATGAGAATTTTTAGGCTGAAGGCAGTAGCATTTTGATGACCTTTCAGCGGCCGCTGATGGATTCCCAGCGGCCGCTGATCATGAAGTTGCAGGCACTTTTGAGCACAAAGGAGAAGACAGCGGCCGCTGACCTTAACTCAGCGCCCGCTGTCCCTCCCCTGTATTGAGGCAGTACCTTCACAAAGAGCTGGCAGCGGCCGCTGACCACAACTCAGCGCCCGCTGCCAATTTTCCTCCTAGCCTGCAAGCCTAGTGTAACGACCCGGAATTTTGGGCCAGAAAATTTCGCGGTTATTAATATTATTTAATCAATTTTAGTCCAAAAGGCCCATTAATTTGGACTGTTTTATTTTTAGCCCAACTCTTTTCTTTCCAAAATTGGGCCAAAGACCCAATTTATTTCTTTATTTTAGTGGTGGCCGGTTTTTCTTAGGTACTTGGGCCAATTTTTGGGTTGGTTTATTTAATTGATTATTAGATAATATTTGAATTAATTAATTTAATTAATTTAAATTATTACTAATTACTTTGTCAAATGTTTGTTGATTGACCAACAAACTTTCTCCTCTTTTTCCTCTTGTTACACGGCTGCTCAAGGGTGAGTTGGGGTTGTTTGGTTTTTTTTATTTTCGTTATATATATAGGACCCCTTCTCTCCCTTTGGGTCCTATTTGTTATTTTGCTCCAAACCCTAAAGTTTTCTCCATCTTTCTCCCCTCTCATATAGCCGTGAACCTCCATTGTTACCTTGGAATTTTTGCGATTTAAGGTAACTAAGCTTTTCTATTTAATTTGTGGGTAGCTTTTCACATAGTTAATTAGGAATTATATCATGAAAATTGTAGGAATTTAATCCTTGTTACTTTTATGTAATTGTCGAATGAATGATGATGATGTTCTTGATTTATCTCTTGTATTTTCTTGATTTGTTTGATGTATTTCTTAATTTTATAACTAGCTATTCTACATAGGATTATAGGATTAAAATATTATTTGATTATTGTTATTGAGTCATGCGAGTAAAACCGTGAGTGGTAGGATTTGTAGTGTTGATCACTTTCTTGATTGATGAATATTCTTGATGAATCTTTCTATATTAAATTATTCCATGATCTTGATTTATTGTTCTAGAACAATTATCTTGGTTAATTAATTGTTTCTTGCTACTTTGATGATTAGTACTGGTACTGTGCGTATGTTTTGGAGGGACTAAAGCATGATGGTTGACTTGATTTATGTAAAGTATATAGGGTGTCATATATTCATATTTTTATTAGTCCTTATGCATTATTACTTATTAGTCGATTAAAGTCTGAAGCTTTAAGATTCTTGAACTATAATCCTTCTTGTTAATGTATCTTAATCGTTGTTCACGTGGACCTTGGAATCATAATGATGACTTATTTGCCTTTTTCTCCTCTTGTTTATGCGTATACTACGGTGATTTAAAGGCTTGAATTTTGTTCTTATTTTGTTAATTAATCTTGTTAATTTAATCTTGATAGTTGATGTTAGGTATGATTTGTATGATAATTTTTTTTTTATTTAATTTAATTAATTGTTGTAGATTGATTTTATATAAATTAATTGATGAGTTTGGTCATTATTGGTGAAAGTGTCGAATGGAATAAGAATTAGGAAAAATAGAATTTTTATCTTCCTTTGGTAATTTTAGTTGTTAAATTGATTAATTAAATTAATTTAGGAAAATAATTAATCTTTGTTATTATGTTAAAGGTGCCGTGTAAAAAGGGTAGAATTAGTCAAATTATAATAGTTTGAATTATTATTAATTTAGGGAATAATTAATAATAAAAGTTACGGACAAAATAATTATTAGGGATAAGTTGTAAAGTGTGGGGATAAAAAGGAATAATATTAGTATTATGTTTATTAAGAGAACCGAAATACTAATAGTAATATTAATATAATATAATTGTATTATTTTTGGATAATGTTACGAATTAATTAGTATATAATGATAAGGTTAGTATCCGAAGGGATAGGTTTATAAGAATATGTTATATATTTTGAAGGATAGTATGTATTATGAGAATGAAGTTGCATAAGATATTATTAGGGATAAGAAAGGAAACAGAGTAATAGCTATACATGTCATGTTTCGGTCTCTGGCTAGGAAAGACTTGGTATTTAAGGTGGCCAACACACGTGCCGCACCTCTCTTTCCTGGGACTCCGAACATTTCATTTCCTATTACGGTCACCTAGTATTATCCTAATATATGAGATGATTAAATTAAATGAAGATATAAGATACAATATGGACGCCCACCTAAATGATACACGAGTCATTAGTGGGTTAAGTCAAAGCCACTGCTCAATGGGACGAACACACGAGTTCCCCCGAGTAGTTTTGAATCTTAGAACATGTAGTCGTCTGGTAGTGGTACACGAGCCGCTACTAGGAGTTATGGCCATAGCTTAGGCTTAGTGGTGAAACACGGGATCCGCTACGGGTTGAGTACACGAGCTCCTCCCGGCATGTTCTAGGAAGTTATGGTGAAACACGAGATCCATAACGAGTTATAGTGACCGGTCCAACAAAGATGTTATGTTATGATCATACGATTGATATGTTAAGATGAAATCATAAGATGAAGTATGAGATGATTTCAAAAGATGATAAGATATGTTATGATCTAATATGATAAGAAAGACATGATATGATATGATTAAGATATGATTTATGATGATATGATATGATTATGATAAGATTTATATGATGAAGGGAATGTGATGAAATTATGATTAAGATTTATTAATGATATGATTTAAGAAGGGTTAAGAATAAGTTAAGGATTGGGATAATTTAAGAAGTATATTATAAGTCTTCCGCTGTGTATTTCTGAAATTATACGAACATGTATGAGTATAAATATACGGATGATGTATGTATTTTGGTATGTATTCTAACCGTATTTTGCAGGGTTGATTATACGTACTTTATACGTGAATATACGTATTTTAACCGTATTTCTGCAGGGGTATTTATACGTATTTTTATACGTACCTTTATACGTATTTATATACGTATCTGTATGCGTATTTTGTACGTACTTTTATACGTATTCTTGTATGTACGTTTATACGGAATTTGTGTATTGATGTGTAAAGCATGTATTAAACTCTTTATAGTTTTTATGATATTTTTCTATGCTATTATGTGTTTGGTGGTCCCTCGATTAAATGGGACAGCCTAGTTACTCGCCACTGACGGTGGACCCCCCCCCCCCAGTTTCAGGTGATGTTGCAGCAGATTAGAGCGGGCTTCGCCGGATGGGCTTGAGTGTTTAGGCCTTTATTCTTAAGTTTCTAGTATTTTCTAGAACAATTTAACATTTATTAGTTTATTATGTGTTCCCAGCATGATGGGACAGTATTTCTAGACTTTTAGATGTAATAACAATTAGTGATTTATTATGGATTTTAGTAGTTACATTAATAAAAGATCATTCTTTCTTTCATATTGATAATTTATTATTATTAAGATTAAGTAATGATCCGAATGTCGATTTCCCTTCGTAAATCGACAAGCTAAAAAGTCGGGTTGTTACACCTAGGAATATAGGGTTCAGCGGGCGCTATCATCGCCTCAGCGCCCGCTGAAGTGCTTTTTCTGCGTTTTTTTATTACTCTTCTTTTGTTTTGCTCGCATTTTTTGGGGGGTTGTATAAATACCCCCCTCTTCCCGTTTCTTAGGCAGCTGAGGTTAGAAGCTCACTTAGGGTTTTAGGTTAGATTTTGTTGCTTTCTTCTTCAATTTCCTTGTAATTTACATTGTTGTTCTTAATTTATGCAAGTAGTTAGTTTGTTCTTCATCTTCTTCTTGTTCTTCTCTTCAAGGTACTTTTATTGCTTTCATTATTTGCTTTGATTCCTTGTTCTTTGTTGTTAGTTATTGATGTCTAGTAGTTGATAGTTGTTGTTGTTGTTTATTTAGTTAGTTTATTTGTTATTTTCATGTTTGATTAGTTGTTTATTTTGATTTCATTGTTGTTCTTGGTAGTTTAGTTTGTAGCTTTCTAGGTCTTAGTTTTAGGTTTTAGTTTGTTAATTTAGTTGTTCTTAGTTTTAGGTTTAATTTATGCTTTTAGTTATAGTTTTAATTATGTTTTTATTAATTAATTTTGAGTAGTTAATTTCTAGGGTTTGGGTGAAACTTCTCAATTCCTCCATGATTGTGGTTTAGTTGTTTTTAGGCTTGGTTGTGATTTTGTCGGTACCTTAGGATTCGGTAATGTTAAGTCATGTGTTTAGCTAGCATAGGATTCATTGAAGAATCCCCACCGAAGGACCGAAAGGTGAACGTGGGTGATGACTTCCTTTGCCCGATTGATGGAAGCACCACGAAAGTTGGGCCTTCGATCAAGGGAAAGTTACCGGTCTTCGCGATTTTGTGCTTAGGACTCGTTAGATGTGTCGCTGCACGAAAGTGAGTTGTATATGTCTTTCCGGTCATCGTACTAGACCTCCCCTTATCCACGACCTAAGTCTAAGTTCGATTGACTCACAATTCATGGTGGCATGAGTTGTGGATCTCTTACCCTAGTCCCTTTTATTCTTGTTTCCTTAGTGTAGTTTTAGTTAGTTCTCTCCGCCTCTCGCGACCATCACCCGACCTAGCTTGTTCGACGCTCATGCCTAGATTAGTGCAACGTACCTTCCCCGTGTTCGACACCCCCACTCATACTACGACGGGGGTTTTTATTTGGTAAGAAAACCCCTCCTATCAGCATCAACCTTTTGCTCTTCAATATTCACGGCCCCTTTATTCATTTTCTTTTCTCCTAAATATTTTATTATTCTAAGTCCAAAAAGGGTCATATATTTGGACTGTTTATTTTATTTCATCAATTTTATCCGGGAACCAGGCTCCGTGACCCGTCCCCTCTAGCTTGGCCGGCCCTCTTGCAAAGTGGCCATCAATTATTTTTCTTGTTAATTGTTGTTAATTAAATAATTTAGGCATTTATTTAATTAATAATAAATTAATTATTATAATTATTTTAAATTTTGAACCTAGTCTACCCTAAAACTAAGTCCCCTAAAATCTCTCCCTCTCCCCATTTTTCTCCTCTCTTTTCACGGCACTTAGGTGTTGTTTTTTTTTAATTTTACTTATTTTGTTCCTTTGTTTTTAAATTAGTTAAGAACAACCCCCTTATTTCCTTTACTTGTTATTCAAAGAAAAGAACCTCAAGAACCCTAATATTACCTAGCCTAGCCGTGTGATCTTTTTCCAAATACGAGAGATTTTTCTTGGATTTTCTTGCGAACCAGGTAACTAGACTATCTCCCTTAGATTTGGGTTTAGTTAATTGCATAGTTAATTAGGATTAAATCATGAAAATTGTTAGGAATTAGTGTCACGATCACCTAGAAAATTTCGAATCATATGATATGATATTATGTAATTTTTTCTTGATGATGTTGTGTAATCTTTATGAATCTTGAATTGTTAAAATTAATTTCAAGCATGAATTAAATTATTTGATTATGTATTTACATTGAATAATTGCATGAATATTTTTGTTCTTGTTGTTCTAAATTGTCGAGTCACTTAGAACAATTTTAGGGAGTCTCCTTACTGTTTGATTATTGATCAAGATTTATTTCGTGGCAAAATTTGTCCTTTTCTTGCTTATAATAATTTAATCTTTCAAACCGGTAAAACTGTCCAGATGGAAGTCAGTAATAGTGTTTTACAGCTTGTGTTAAATTTTCGTAATTTTTAAAGATCGTTTGCTATGGCAGAAAAATCTGAAATTGATTTCAGCCTAATCTGATTTGTTAGTTATAAAATTCCTTAAAAATAGTAAATGACGTTATTTTTGGACGAAATTTATGCACGTTAAACCTTGAACCCATGTTTAACTCCCATAAAAATTTCCAGATTATTTGATACCTTTAGACGGTCGTTCTTAATTTAATTCTTTAAATCAAATTGTGTAATATAGTGTGATTAAATTATTAAAACATGTTATTTTTCAATTCTTGGAATTGTTCTTGTTATTTTCTTTTGCCCTAAAATGCCGTGTGATAATATGTCCAAGAAGTGTTTATTTGGATCTTGGTTGTATAATTAATCTTGATGATTTAATGTTTAAGTATGATTTATTTGTTAATTATTAAGTTTAATTGAATTAATTATATGATGATTTGATGAATTTATTTAATTATTAATTTACTCCTAAAATGTCGTGTGGTACTCATTTATTTTGAGCAATGTTAGTTTAATTTAGACTTATAATAATATCGGGATAATTTTAGGAATTATTATTATTATTATAATTATTACTCATTAAAGGAACTATCAGGGATAAGTTGTAGTATGAAGGGTAATAATAATATGAGAAAAGGAACAAGTTGTAACATAATAATAAAAGGGTTTCAGGGATAGATATTATATTTGTCACCATAATATTTATTATTATTATTTTTATTACGGAAGTCAATAGGGATAAGTTACAATAGGAAGGAAAGTATAATAAGATATTAATAGGGAAGGAAAGGAAACAGAGTAAAAGGTTATTGATTTGTTTCGATCTCTGGCTAGGAAAGACTTGGTATTTAAGGTGGCCAGTATACGTGCCGCACCTCTCTTTCCTGGGACTTCGAACATTTCATTTCCGATTACGGTCACCTAGTACTTCCAAGTATAAGAAAGATAATAAGTTAAGGTCGCCCCTGCGATGACGCAAAGGTCATTAATCGGGTTAATAAGATAGGACGCCCCTGCGATGGCGCAAAGGTCATCAATCGGGTTAAGTCGTTGCCATTGCCAGACTGCGGTATCCGCGCACTTCTTGATTCTAGGATATGTAGTCGTCTAGGTGGTTCTCGCAAAGGAGGACTATTTAGGGGTTATGGCCATAGCTTAGGCTTAGTTCTCGCAAAGGAGGGCTACGGGTGGGACGCAAAGGTTCACCCCGGCATGTTTTAGGAAAGTTGTGAACGCAAAGGTTCACTACGAGCAACAAAGACCGGTCCGCCAAGAAGTTAATATGATATGATAAGTCAAGATATGAAGTTAAGTTATGATAAGATATGATATAGTATGATATGTTAAGGTATAAAGATAGCTACGTTATATGTATATTTACAATATAAGATAAGGATGATATGGAACGTATTAGATGATAAGTATAAGTCTTCCGCTGTGTACGTCTGTATAAGTATAGGTACGTCGTATGTACTGTAAATGTATATTGTATGTATAAGATTGAGTATGTATTTGTGTATACGTATATGAACCTGTATGTTGTACGTATTTCTAACCGTATTTTGCAGGTATTACTATACGTATTGTATGCGTACTTTTATACGTATTTTTGTACGTATTTCTAACCGTATTTTGCAGGTATTATTATACGTATTGTATACGTATTTTTGTACGTATTTTTATACGTACCCTGTATGTATTTTTGTATGAAATGTTATATGTTTGTGTATGGTTTTCATGTACGATTCTATGCTATTATGTGGTTAGCGGTCCCTCATTTAAGCGGGACAGCCTAGTTACTCGCCACTGACGGTGGACCCCCCCCATTTCAGGTGATGATGCAGACGCATAAGTGGGCTCGTATGGATCGGGTTGTGAGATGTGATGAGATTAGCTTAGTGAACCTAGAGTCTATTTATGTTTTTCTATTTATTTATTAAGTATTTATCCCGGCTTGTTGGGATTAAACAACATTTCAATATGTACTTTAGAGTTTACTTTTGGATTTTGAGACTAGTAGTTATTACTTTAATTAATAAAAGATCAATTGTATTTAGAATATGTTATTTTTGTTACGTTTATGCTTAGTAATGATCCATTTGTCGATTTCCATCGTAAATCGAAAGTCTAAAAAGTCAGGTCGTTACGTTAGCGTCCGCTGAGATGTATCTGGGCATGAGATATTTTTTGGCTGATTTTGAAGCTGTCAACCATCATGAGCATAAAGTGCAGAACAGTGGCCGTTGACCCCAACTTAACACCCGCTGTCCCCCTCCCTTGTTTGAGGCAGTGATTCCTAAGTGCTTTTCAGCGCCCGCTGACCACAAGTCTTGCCAGCCTGTAGCCTAGTGTAGTAGGTCTCAGCGGGCGCTGTCATCGCCTTAGCGCTCGCTGTAGAGATTTTGTACGTTGTTTTTATTATTTTTTCTGCTCTTTTGTTTTGTTTTTTGGGAGCACTATATATACTCTTCTCCCCTCTTTTTACTATGGATTTTATTCGCATGTCTAGCTAAGGAAACCTATGAGTGGGATATGACTACCCAAGGGATACATGACTTTTGTAACGAGCCGAGCTTATTTGCGGAATATGGCTTTAATCATCTTTCGGTTCATACCCCTACCTTGGATGGTGATCATCAATACTCGCAAGAGCATGCTCTTGATGAGTTTTTATAAGGTGGTGGTGTGAATTCCGATGATTCATCGCATAGTCTTCAAGTCGAGCCCGTTGTTTGCGGCTTTAGTTATGATTTTGATCCCTCTCCTCTCGTTGTTGTACAACCCATCCAAACTCACATAGACGTTGATGTTCCATTGTAATGTCATGATGAAAATCAAGACCATCTCGTCTCGTGATGTGATGTTGTATGGGATGAGGCCTTCTTAGTTGATGAAAATCAAGACCATTTCGGTTCATTATTAATGTGGAGGATGTGGTTATGCCACCTTCTCTTATTCCCTTTTTAAGAGGATTTAGCCTTGTTTATTCACATCCCACTCCCCTTCCATCCATGCTCATATCACCCCCATTCGAGGGCACCATCTCTTGTCTTCACTCCAATGTTTCTCTTCCAGAAACCAACGCAAGGGAGGTGGTTGGAGTTGTTCCTTCTCTTTTATTTGATTTTTCTTTTGGTAGTTTTTATTTTGATTTTCCTCCCTGTGGGCACTCACTCCCACATAAGCATTGGATGCCGGTCTTTAAACCATTCCCTTTGCGTAATTTGATCATTACTTAGGTGGTTTTTAGTGAGTTGAGTGCCAGTGCATTTGATAAGCTCTTACGAGTTTTGCGAGGCTATTTAATAAGCCTCGGTGGTTGGTCCCACTGGATGACTTTGACATAGTTTTTCTTCTATGCCTTAGTCCCTGTGTCCAGCTCCTTCGTCAGGCTGGGGAAGTTAAACAAGCGCTTGTGGCAGGCAACCCTCAATTTATTGCTTTTTAGGATAGTTTATTTCTTTGCATTGTAAATAATTTAAAAAACAATGATGAGAGAAAAGATTGAGTAGTTCCTTCACACATTTGCGCATATATGTGATCTTTACATGTATCCATAAATGTGTGTTAGAAAAAAAAGGAGCATTCGAAAAAAAAATATCACGGGTGAGTTTAAAAGAAAACGAGAGATTTCCTTGATCGCAACTTTCGAATACATCAATGAGTGTGCTTTTGGCCTTTTTAGGCTCTTATACATGTTGATGTATCCCTTAGTGTGCAATCAAGAGGAGATGTTCCAAGCTTGAAATTATGATACAATTTTTGAGCTTGTTTTGCTCCAATTTCGGCTACAGGTTAGGTGCAGCGGCCGCCGGAAATCCATCAGCGCCTGCTTGCACAATTCTCAAATTCTTACATTGACTAAAAATTAGCTTGTAGCGGACGCTGGTCCAAATTCAACGCCCACTGAAATTTCAGGTAAAAAAACACAGTAGCACGCCAAAAACGTCATACAGCTGGCGCTGGCCCATTATCAGCGCCCACGGATGTGTATTCTTGAGAATAGGCAGTAGGGTTTTGAAGAGGGAAGCCCCCTCTGGCAAAATTTTAGCGCCCGCTGAGCCTCATTTTGCATTTCTCCATTAGCCAAGAAAAATGAGAGCAGCGGACGCTGGCCCATTCTCAGCGCCCGCTGATGAGCTTCTTGAAAACAGGAAGAAACATTTTGAAGAGGGGCAGTGGCCGCTGGGATTAAGTCAGCGCCCGCTGAAGATGATTAATATAAAACATCAGAGCTCAGAACTCATCATTTTTCAAGAGCAGCAAAACATAAACACGAGTTCTCTCTGATTCTCTCTCAAACCCTAATCCTCAAACTCACTCATTCTCACAAATCTCTCTCAAACACCATCATTATCTTCTTCTTCACTCCATGATGCCATTTCTTCCTTTCCATCACACTTTTCTCTCCTTTTCTCCCCACATATTCGAACCCTAGGTTTGAAATTAAAAAAAAAAAAGAAAGGAAAAACACGAGCAAGAACACGTTCTAGGATTACTTTTGAGGCTCTTTTCTTCAACAATTACAACAAGGAGGCATAATCTTGAGTGTTTTCATACTCTAAGTTTGGTATTTTCTAAACCCTAATTTCTTAATTAGTTTCTTTTTAAACTTAGTTCGAATTTTAGGGTGATTTTTTATGTTGCAATTGTTTTGTTGAGTATTTGAGTCCCTATTTGTAGTCTTAGATTGTGGTTTTGTTTTGTGTTGGTTGTATTTTGTGACTTGGATTTGTGTTGGTGAATTTTTTCTGTTGTGATTTTTTGAACTTGAGGCACCTGTGTTTAGACCTCTTGTTCATTGACTGGTTAGGTAAGTAATCTAGCTGAATTATTATTTATAGTTAGTTTTTGGCCCTAATTTGATCAATCATGTCTGAGCCCCGTAAAAAGAATAGGAATGACCGACTCGGTACCTCAGACCCGAACCAACATGATGATTCAACACCACAAGCACCATCCCCCATTAGGATTCCACAGGCCAATCGGGCCAAGTATGACAACCTCTTGAGGCGAATATTTCTCCTTACCCGATTCTATGATGCACGCCCTTGTCTGGCGCTGCAGATCATCAGGGAAATGCAAACCCTGTTCACCAACTTTGGGTGGGAAAATCTGACTGACCCCAACATGGCCGATTACACTTACCCACCTTTGGCCTGTAAATTCCTTAGTACTTTGACCTGTACTGAAATAACGTCCACCACTAATGTACCAGAATACCAACTGTCCTTTCGATTGTTCAATGACCATCATACCATTACCATTTCCCAGCTAAATGAATTTCTAAGATGTGACCCGACCAACCCCATCATCGATTTTAGTCCTAAAAACTTTCCTGACTTTAACCCGCTTGCCTTTTGGCATGCGATTACAGGTGAGGATCGTTTTGACTCTACCTGGGCAATCGTCAGCGCGATCCATCACCTTGCCCTCCAACTGTTCCACAGGTTGTTCACCTAATCAATCTTCTCCAAAAAAAAAGGTTGGGAAGATCAACAAGGACGAGTTGCTTTGTATTTACTTAGCAACAACTCCATCTTCGTTGGGTAAGGTGAACACGGGTCACTTGTTGGTCAAGCGTATGCTTGCCCAAACAAGAGACCCCAAGATGACCGCTTGATCGGTCCCTTAGGCGTTGTTAATTCTTAAGGAGCCGGAATCAAGAATAAAAACCCAAATTCCTAACTAACCTAAAAGGGTAGTATAATGGAGAAAGGGGTCGAATCCACAGGGAGGTAGGTGAGTGAGAATTGTCTTTAAAATTATATTCACCTAATGAGGGTCTACTTTTTTTGGGATTTTTTTTTTTTGAAGATTGAAAAATTAAGAAATTCAACTAATAAAACAAAACTAACTTGATTAAAGGAAAGTAAGGTCGCTAGAAACTATAATAAAGCATTAAAACGATTGCTAGGGAGAGGGGGAAACTTGTATTAATGCAATTTCAATCAAATGATCATGGAAAACAAAGTGTTGGCTCATGAAAGGGGTGATTTGCACTACATTGGGAAGTCACTCTCGTACACTCCCTAAATTCATCCAAATCGTCAAATATCAAGAAGTCACTCTCGTGTACTCCTATAATCCGACTACCCAACCAAGGCGTTGTGGTCGTGGTCAATCCTAGTCTAGTTATCCGCTACACACGAGCTTGCTCTCGCACAACTCATGAATAGCTCAATATTCAAGCATGAAGTTTGCTACTCTTCAAACCTTACTCATCAAAACCTAGGCTAATCAACATTCATAACCCAACTACAATGAAAATCCAACAATCATCCAATTCCAATCACAAAACCAAATTATCCTCCTTCCCTAGCTACTAATCTAACCTAAGAATGAGAAAATCATGAAAGAAATAATAGAGAAATAAGAAACCGAAAGAAACAACAATAAAAAAAGATACAACTAATAAGCATTAACAAAGAAACTAAAATCTAAACACTAAATTACCAAAATAACATGATAAAAACATTAAATCTCTAAACTACATCTAAAAATCATGATAGAACAAACTTTCTAATCTAACAACTACTAAAAGCATCAAACTAATTGATTAAACATGAAATAAAACTACACTAACAAGGCATAAATTCAAGAAATTAATAGAAGCAAGGAAAGTAGTAAAATGAAGAAAGAAAGGAGAAATTACCAAATAATGGATGCTTAAATTAATTAAAGAGAGTGCTTGAGCAAAATGAAGAGAGAAAATAATAAATCCTAAACTAATACTAAGCTAAACTAAACTAAAAATCAGAAAATTTGGAGAGAGAAAATTATAATGGAGATGGCATAAGAATGGAAGAGGCTCTCAAATGGGGAAGATGACTCCCAAATGAGGCTCTCAAAAGACAATTGCCCTAAAATGGGTCTTTTTATATGTGAGAGTCTGAGAGAGATAAATGAGGGTTAGGGTAATTAAATAATAAACAAAAGAGAGTAAAAGTAAAATAAAATATAGAGTAAAAGAAAGAAAGAAAAAGAATATATAAAAATAAAAACAAATCCTAAAAACTACCCCAGCAAACCCACGAGCCCCCCCCCTACTTCATTTCACGACATTTCATAATCATCTTCATTCTTCAATCAACACCACGCACCATCATCTTCGAATCATTATCATCAAGCCATCATCATCATTCATGCTCCTAATACTAGCTCATCTTTAACGTAGAACAGGGGAGAACAGAGGAGCTCGGAGCGAACGCTCCATGTCGCCGGAGCGCGCGCTCCAAACCCATGAATAATCTTGCAATTTCAAGCTCCATTAGAGCGGACACTCCAAAATTCAGAGCGGGCGCTCCAAACTCACGACATTTGGATATATAATTGCAATTGAATTGGAGCGGGCGCTCCAAATTCGGAGCAGACGCTTCGAACTCTTTGAAATTGATGATGAGTTTGGTGTTGAAATGATGGTAATTTTGAGCAGGGTTTTTGACGGTTGATGGGGCTTTGCTGTTAGGGGCATTTTATGTCACATGTTATATTAGTTAATTGATTAGTTAAGTTGTTAGTTAGATAAATAACAAACTTTGTCCTATTATGTTAGTGCTTATATATATGTGTATTGCTGTGAGGTTTGAATAATAAGAAAGATATTTTTACAACATTCTCTTAACTCTCCTCCTCTCTTCCTTTTCTTTCCTTCCTCATCTCTCTGTCTCTCTGTAAACTCTTATTCCCCTAGCACAATTTGAGCATTTATAGGCTGTGCCTATAACATTGGTACCAGAGCCATAACTTCCGTCGCGTCATTACTCTGTACTGGTGGACAAGGCTGGCTCCCTCCACTAGAAAAACCAGTGCCATGGAACAACACGTGAAGTCCTTGGAGAAAAAAAATTGAAGATCAGGCCAAATGTCTTCAAGATCAAGCCCAAATTATGCAACAATTGATGGATATGATGCGAGAACTTAAAGATTCAGCCAATTCATCCATGTCAGGATCGAATCCAGGAGTTTTCCCTGGATTTTTCTCTCCAAGACCCCAGGGCATGATGTCAAAAATTGAATTCCCCAAATTTGATGGATCAAATTCAAGAACATGGATTAAAAATGCAGTCGATATTTTGTATTATGCAAGGTAACTAATGAACAAAAGGTTGACTTAGCAGCCCTACATATGACTGGAAAGGCAGAATCATGGGTAATTAGTTATTTGACAGTAAAAAGAAATGTCCAGTGGGATGATTTTATCATTGATGTTACGGCGGCTAGGTTTAAAGATGATGATGGATTAAATGTTATTGAGCAATTTAATAAATGCTGTCAGTCAGGTTCTCTTGAGGATTACATTGATGAGTTCGAGCATTTGAAAGCTATTTTACTGCAAAACAATCACTTCTTGCCTGATTCTTATATTCTGGACTCCTTTATAGGAGGAATTAAACCTGCCATTAAGCCTTTAGTCAAAGCATTTAAACCAACTTTCAATGGCTTTGGCCATTGAGCATGCTAGACTCCAAGAACAGCAACTTACAGCCACTCAAAGACCCTTTAAACCCCAATATAATCCTAGGCCCATTTCTTCTTTTTCTTCATATCATCATCATATTCAGCCTCAAATCACCCCTACAAAACCCACACCTTCCACTTCTTCCATTGGTTCATCTTCTAATAAACCACCATTATTGCCAACCCCTCCATTGCTCTCTCATTATTTCTCAAATCCCAGGCCAACAAAACATATTTCAGCTGATACAAGGCAAGAGAAAATTGCTAAAGGCCTTTGCTATTTTTGTGATGCACCTTATAAAAGGGTGCATAAATGTGACTTTAAGGAACCTCAATTATTTATTGTGGAGTTTGCTGGTTCAGAGGAACCTGTAGCACCATTTTATGAGGAAGAAGATCCTCTAGATGCTCCTAACCAAGAGCCATACATTACTCTCACAGCTCTATCTGGTAATCCAAGCTACAACACCATGAGGGTCACTAGAAGGGTGGATAGGCAAGATTTGCACATTCTCATTGACTCTGGGAGTACTCATAATTTCTTGGACATTTCTTTAGCCAGGAAGCTATGTTTTCCAGTTGAGACCATGCCTGCCCAAGCCATCACAGTAGCTGATGGGAACCAAATATCTTGTCAGTCCAAGTGTAAGGGCTTTGAATGGAAAATGAATAAACAACTTTTCAGAACTGATGTAATGCTTATTCCTTTGGGGGGTTGTGATATGGTCCTAGGCATTCAGTGGCTGAGTACTTTAGGAGAAATCCAATGGGATTTCCAGAAACTCTCCATGACCTTCAAATACAATGATTCTTGGTTGACCCTTAAAGGAATTTGTCCTAAAAAATTAAAGGTAATTAATGGACAACCTTCTTGCAAATTATTGGAGAATGCATCCCAGCTATGTTTGTTTCAGTTGATGATTGAACAAAAACCTGATAAAATTATTATAGGTCAACCTGATTCTGTAAATCCACATTTGCACAATTTAAAACTCAAGTATCATTCTGTTTTTGAAGATCCTGTGCATTTGCCTCCAGTAAGGGAGAACTTTGATCATAGGATTCCTCTTCTTCCGGGATCATCCCCTGTCAACATTAGGCCCTATAGGTACCCTTTGAAACAAAGGGATATCATTGAACAGTTGGTTGATGAAATGCTTGAAAGAGGCATTATTCAGAACAGTACTAGTCCTTTTGCTTCCCCTGTGGTATTAATTGGAAAAAGGGATGGCACATGGAGACTTTGTGTAGATTATAGGGCCCTTAATAAAAAAAACTGTTAAGGATAAATTCCCTATTCCTATAATAGAGGAGTTGATTGATGAACTTGCGGGTGCTACCGTCTTTACTAAGTTGGATTTGAGAGCTGGCTACCATCAATTGAGAGTCCACTCTGATGATGTTTTTAAAACAGCATTCAAAACTCATTCAGGCCACTTTGAATTCTTGGTTATGCCTTTTGGCTTGGCTAATGCTCCAGCCTCATTTCAAGGATGGATGAATCAAGTTTTCAAGACTCTTTTGAGGAAGTATGTTCTAGTCTTCTTTGATGATGTCTTAGTATACAGCAAAACTGAACAAGAACATTGGCAACATCTGGATCAAGTTCTTTCTTTAATGCTTGCTAATAATATGCATATTAAGGAGAGCAAGTGTGCTTTTGCAATACACAAAGTAGAGTATTGGGGCCACTATATATCTACAAAAGGTGTTGAAACTGATCCTAAGAAAGTCCAGGCTATTGCTCAGTGGCCAACTCCTTCTACAATCAAAGAACTCAGAAGTTTCTTAGGCCTTACAGGTTATTATAGGAAATTCATTAGGCAATATGCCCTTATCACTAAACCTCTGCATTTGCTACTTAAAAAGGGGAATTTTGGTTGGACAGATCAAGCCCAACTTGCTTTTCAGAAATTAAAAGAAGCTATGATGTCTGCACCTGTCCTAGCAGTCCCTAATTTCTCTAAAACCTTCATTGTAGAAACTGATGCATGTAACACAGGGATTGGGGCAGTATTGGTTCAAGAGGGGTACCCTTTAGCTTTCATTAGCAGGGCCTTGGGACCCAAATGGCAAAGATTATCAGTTTATGAAAAGGAGCTCTTAGCCATTGTGCATGCTGTTCAAAAATGGGAACAATACTTGGCTGGACATCATTTCATTGTGAAGACAGACCAAAAAAGTCTTAAATGGCTACTACAACAAAAGATTTCTACTCCTTTCCAACAATTTTGGCTCTCCAAATTAATGGATTTTGATTATGAGATACAATATAAAAGTGGGTCTACAAATCAAATAGCAGATGCATTATCCAGATTACAAGGTTCTGAAATTTTATACATGGAAATTTCCCTAGTCTCTTCTGATCTGAAAAGTCAGATCTAGTCTAGCTATTCTCTTGATGATCATCTTTTACAATTATTAGATAAACTTCAGCATTCTTTTAGCCAATATCCTTACAAACTCCAAGATGGGTTGATCTTTAAAAGAGATAGAATACTAGTTGGCCCTGATGTTCCATTAAGAAAGAAGCTCATCCATTGGCAACATGCCTCTCTAGAAGGGGGACACTTATGAAGGGATCTTACAATTAAAAGGCTGAAATCTATCTTTCTATGGAAAGGCCTCAGCAAAGATGTGAGACAGGCTGTTAGAACATGTCAGATCTGCCAAGCTTCCAAATATGATACTTCTGCAGCTCCTGGACTTCTACAGCCATTACCTATCCCAGAAGAGGTATGGATGGATGTATCCATGGACTTTATTACTGGTTTACCAAAATCTTTGGGGAAGGAAGTTATTTTTGTCATAGTGGACAGATTGAGTAAATATGCTCACTTTGTAGCCTTAGCCCATCCCTTTTCAGCTATTCAAGTTGCTCAAGCATATTTGGATCATGTGTTCAAGCTTCATGGATGGCCTAGGAGCATTGTGTCCGATAGAGATCCTATTTTCATTTCATTAGCCAATTTTGGAAGGGACTTTTTCAATTCATGGGACTGAATTCAAGCTATCTTCAGCATACCACCCTGAAACAGATGGCCAAACTGAAGTTGTCAATAGATGTTTGGAAACATATCTTAGATGTATGTGTGGAGATCAGCCTAAGGACTGGTGTTTGTGGCTTCCTTTGGCTGAGTGGTTGTACAACACACACTTTCACTCATCCCTCCAACTCACCCCCTATGAGGTGGTTTATAACCAACCTCCTCCTTTACACCTTCCCTATTTAGCTGGAGAATCCTCTATTTTGGAGGTTGACAGATCCTTGCAAAAGAGGGAAGCCATGCTTAGACATCTTAAATTCCATCTTCATAGAGCTCAATCCAGAATGAAGTCTCAAGCTGATCAACATAGTTCTGAAAGGAGTTTTCAGGTTGGGGATTGGGTTTGGTTGAAATTGCAGCCCTATAGGCAAGCAACTGTTCAGTCCAGGTCAAACCAAAAATTATCATATAAATTTTTTGGGCCTTTTTAAGTTGAGGAGATGATTGGTAAAGTAGCCTACAAGTTAAAGCTTCCTCAAGATGCTCAAGTTCATAACTTATTCCATGTGTCTCAACTTAAACAATTTCATGGTACCTTGCCTACATTGATCCATATACCAACATGGTCTCAGGGAACATCTGCATCACAACCACCTTCTCCAGCAGCTATCATTGGCAGAAGAGTAACTAAGTCTTAAAATGGAGCCAGAGTTCAATACCTTATTCAATGGCAAGGATATAGTACCCAGGAGGCTTCCTGGGAGGATGCTGAGGGTTTCGAAGCTAAGTACCCCAGCTTTGGTACTACTCTAACTTGAGGGCAAGTTAGCTCTTGTAGGGGGGAAGTATGTTAGGGGTATTTTATGTCACATGTTATATTAGTTAATTGATTAGTTAAGTTGTTAGTTAGATAAATAACAGACTTTGTCGTCCTATTATGTTAGTGCTTATATATATGTGTATTGCTGTGAGGTTTGAATAATAAGAAAGATATTTTTAAAACATTCTCTTAACTCTCCTCCTCTCTTCCTTTTCTTTCCTTCCTCATCTCTCTGTCTCTCTGTAAACTCTTATTCCCCTAGCACAATTTGAGCATTTATAGGCCGTGCCTATAACATTTGCTGCGGTGGATTATTGGGCGGTTATAATGGCTGAAATGGGCTGGCTTGTGGTGGATATAAGGGTCGTGGTTGGGGCGGCTTTGTTGTGGTTGAATGACGGCTGAATTGGGGTGAGTTGCGGCTGGAATTGCAGCTCCATTGGGGCTCGAATCGGGGCTGCAGTAGGTGGCTGGTGGTTGCGGCTCGCTGTGGTGCAGCCGGTGGTTGCTGGTAGTGGTGGGTGACGGCTGGTCGCTGTTGGTGCACGAAGATGCTGCTGCTTTGCTTAGCTATGGTTGAAGTGTAATTGCTTGATAAAGAAGATGAGTTAAAGTTTTGGTGGTGAGGTCAAAAGATCAATTCCCATTAAAACTATTTTGGGCCTTTTCTTTTATTTTGATGCATATGATGAGATCCCAAATCTCAATCCCACCACCTGCACACAAATACAATCACACAACTTAAACTCGTGCATTAATAATTTCAATTAAGAAACAAAATGAGTCCAAACAAACAACACCATGCCATTTTATTTAATTAAACTAAAACTCTATGAAAATAAAAAGATAAAATTAAAAATAAAACTAAAAAAAAATAAAAAATAAATGGGTTTTGCTACCCAAAATGGAAAATAGAAATAAAACAAAAATGATACTAAATAAATTAATACGATTTATTCACAAAAATAGCGATAAAGGCTAAAAGTAATAAAATGACATAAAAGTTATAGAATAAATAAAGTGATAGAAAATAAAGGAAAATCTATTAAAATTGCATAGAAAATTAGCAAATATCAAGTGGAAAAGTATGACAAAAATGGACTCATCAAGCTCCCCCAAGCTTGCCTTTTGCTCGTCCTCGAGCAAACTAAAATGAAAACATGAGAAAAATAAGTTTTATTCAACAAAAAGGAAATTAGATGAGAATATACACTAACTCACTTTCGTAGGAATCACGGTCATTTTTAGCGTAAATGACAAGCCATTTTTAAACCTCAAAGTCGCCAATGAGGACGAGTGATGCTCTCGTAAGGGTTTCCAAAGAGTTTAACCCATAACTCTTCCAAAAATAGATCAAGGCAAAAGGTTAACAAAAACAAAGAAAAGAAAAACAAATGGAAGAAAAATAAAACAAAAATCCCTAGTTGGACTTGTAAATGGAGCAAGGATCAATGAATGCAAACCTTTCTAAGCACTAGCGGAAAACATGCTCAAAGATGTCTAAGGTGGATAGTCAAATAAAGTATGCTACATAGAAGAACTAGAGAGGAACAATCCCCTTTTCGCTCTACAACCAAACAATCACAAGCTAAGCTAGTGTCGTCTCCACCCTTTGAGGTAGCTCCTCATGACTCCCCGAAGGAGCCGGAAAAACAAAAAGGAGAAACAATTTAGGTTACCCGACATCTCATCATAAAAAACCACTCAATATGCTTGAACCATGACTTCCTCCACTGACTATGACTCAACTCTCTAGGATCAAGAGGGCTTAAGGGTTGTAATCTAGGGCTAGGGTAAGGTAGGAATCAATTTGGCTTGTGGTGCTCAAAACTTAAATAGTGAAGCAAATAAGCGCCAATGAGCAACAAATAGCAAACTAAATCCTAATACGCCACACACATACACACAAAATTCCCCAACCTTATTAAAAGAAATAAACAAAAATTTGAAAAATTTTATGCAATTTTTCGCAATATTCCTCCTCCCCCAAGCTTAAAGGACACAATGTCTCATTGTGAAAGAGAAGGGAATAAATGCTCCCTTTTTTTTCTCTTTTTTTTAATTTTTTTTCAATTATTTAACACAACCTTGCCTTTTTCAACTTAGGTCGGCTTTTGCTTGCAACTATGCAAATCAACACGTTTGCGTTTAGGAAAACTCCTAACTTCTCCACAAATTCTAATGCAAAACAAATACAAACCACAATGCTCCAATTGCATCACTATACCTAAAAGGGTATAAAACAAAACAAGGGGCATACAAGCCTAGTATTGTGGCTAGAAGAAAGGAAAGGCCAAGCTCACAGGGTTCCAAAGGGTAAATGCAAAGCAAAAACCTAGAAAAATGAAAGAAGCAAGACAAATAAAACAAAAAGGGAAATGAAAAAGGGAAAAAAATGGAAAATAACTAAGAAAATGAATGCCTCTGTCCTCCCCTAGAGTAGCTGGGTCGCGGTCTCGGCGAGTCATGAATCAAGTTCTTGATCAAGCTAGGCTATTACAAGGACCCTATCGCCATTCAAACAAAATAATGTTGAAGGCTTGAAAGATTTGACGCTTCCTCACATGTTAAGGGTAGTGGATTGCAAATACTACCTCTAGGGATTCAACTAGCTAGCAAAGCATCACCAATCATTACATTACCCAAGAGTTTAAGTTTCATGAACTCTAAAGCTCTAAAACCTAGCACATGATATTTGAAAATCAACCCCAACATCTCAAACCATGTGGACCGCTAACAATTAGGAAGGAATGCATTCAATGTCCAAGACTCTAAAGTGATCAAGTCCAAACTAAAAACAAAACCAAAAATACGCTTTGCCTTGAAAAGAAAAGAAAAAGAAGTGGAAAAAAAAAGGAAATACAAAATAAGAAAACTATCCAAAAGTGAGGGAAACAAAATCCAAGCATGAATGACTCTCAAATAGACAATCAAACATCAAGCAAATAAATAAATCGAGGCCCAACGCCATCGATATCCAAATGTCCTCAAGGGCTTAAAAGCCAAACATCCTCGAACAATCATCTCCTCCTAAAACTAATCCTAAAACTAAGCAAACAAGGAAAATAAAGGGGATTGGAGCAATCTAACCAAAATAAGTCTTGAAAATAAGCAACAAAAACCTTGTTTTCACTTTTAAGTACCACAAATGATCCATTTGAGTTGCCTTATCATCAAACCTGCAAAAGAAGAGAAAGCAAAAACCAAACTCCAAAGAAAAATTAATTACAAAAAGAAAGCAAAGAAAAGAAGGGAAAATTAAGGAAAACTATGTGCAAGGAAGAAGGATGCCATATAGTAAATAGCATCGCAAAGCTCGAAGAAGCTTGTCAAATGCACTCGCAAATGACCCAATGAATATCAAATAGGCAAGAGTGTAAAATAAAGTAGGCACAAGGCAAAGCAAAACTCTATGCCTAAATGATGACAAAAATGAAAAATGAAAAAAATTATAAGGAAAAAAGAAAAAATAAGAAGAAGAAGAATCGAAACAAAAAGAAGAGTTAAAATAAAAAGAAGAAAAGTCATCACTACTATATAGCTTTGCGTCGATGGTAATAGCATGAAAATCATGGGAGACACTAAAAGTAGAAGACTCCTCAAGTGGTGGACACATGACACAGTGTGGAAGAGAGATGGGGAAAGAAGGAATAATATCAAGTCTCTTGGAAAAATTGACATGAGAGGGACGAATGGGAACATTTTCCTCATAAAAACTGTCACTCACATCACAAAGCTTACTAAGAGAACTATCACTCAAAACCTCTTCACCGAAAGATTCCTATCTCAACTCATTACCTACATCATCGTTATCCTTAAATAGAGGGTTTTGATAGTCACGAGTTTCATAAGTATCCTCAAAGAGGGGGTTTTTAAACTCTAAGCATAACTCATCATCATCACTATTATGGTGCATTTTAGCTAACCTGATTACAGGTAGGAAGCCGAGTGTAATGACCCAGATTTTATTGGTATTTTTGCCGATAATTATGTGTATTTATGTGTTAGTTCAAATTTATTTTGAACTATTTATTTTATTTTATGTGAATAATTTCGATTTAATTCGAAATATTTGTTTTTCAGTTTTTATTATTCATGTTATTTATTATTTAATTAATTAGAATTTTTATTATTTAATTCTTCTAATTAATTATTTAATATTTTGGGCTAAATCGATTATTGCATGATTAATCATGTAAATTGTGTAAATTAGCCCAATGGATCACGAGAGCCCATTTTTAGGCCCAATTAACCCCCTTGGCCGATTTTTTTTTAGCAAGCATGGCAAGGCTTGCCACTTGCTTAGTTTTCACACTTAACCAACTTCTATAAATAGGAGTGGTTAGTGAGCCTTAAGATCATTTTGTCCACTTTTCCATCTAATGCTCTTGCCATCAAAATTCAAACATAAACTCCCTTCCATTTGCTCTAGTTACACGCCATTTTTGGCACTTTGGTCCCATCAAAGTGTTCATCAATTTCTTAACCCAAAACTTAAAGATTCATACCCTATTGATCTTTAAGTATCCTAACACAATCTAAACCCAATTGTTACAATCAAGATCGTTGGTTCGGGTTTGGTTTGATCGTGTTCGTGTGGGAGCCGTGTGGTTCGAGTGGGTTCGTGTGGTGGACCGTGTTGATCAAGATGGTCCGTGGTGGTGGCCGTGCATAACAGCCGTGCAGCAGCAGCCGTGTGTGGTGATTGCCGTGGCAGAGCCGTGTTCGTGCGTGGTGTTGCCGTGGCCGTGCCGTGTTGTGCGTGGTTGTGAGTCCGTGTGGGACGTGTTTCCGGGCTGCACTTTTTGTGTTGATTTTGTGTGTAATCCTCAATAAGGTAACATACTTTCTCAACCTTGTTGGTATACTATGTTTATAGTATAGATTAAATGCATGTTTGGGTTGTTTGATGATGATTATCTATGATTTTATGTATGGTTTATATTCTGATTTTTATGTGTTTATATGATGTTTTGATGAAGGTTTTTCATGATTTTATGATTGGTTATATGTTGTTTTATGATCATGATAATTATGTTGAAGTTTGATGAATTTTGGATAAGTTTAGTGGTAATTTTCGAATGGTTCTTGAGGTTATGCGTATGATGATGATGGTTTGGATGAGCTCTTGATTGAAGATCTTGGATCTTGATTAAGTTCTTGATTGAAGATCTTGAATCTTGAATGAGTTCTTTGAGTTCTTTATGAGTTCTTGATGAGTCTTTATGAGTTCTTGGTTGAATCTTGAAAATTAAAGAAAAGGGTTTAAAAGTTAAAGATTGAGTCTAAATTGATTAAAGAATGGTTAATGAATGATGGATTAAGGTTGGTTAGGCTCAAGATCAAGGCGCAAAGGCAATCTTGAGTGTAACTTCGATATTTTAACTAGTTATTTTCAAGAATCAAGGCATTGAGTCAATTCTTGAGTTTAATTTAGTTATGTTGAGATAATAAAATGATTAAATAATTGATTAATAAAGTTAGCTTGATTTCATTTCTAGACGCCTAAAACTTAGAGTAAGATTCTTTGTTTTTGGGTTAAGACGTTGCCCCTATTCCATCCGCGGTATTGGGATAGTTGGAGTCATACTATGTGATCCTTTGAATTTCCAGTAAGATTGGTTTCACGGGACATGGATTTCCAGTAAGATTGGTTTCATGGGGTTTGGGAGTAAGATTCTCAAATCCGAACATAGTAGAAAGTTCGATCGCGTAAGATGCGTTCGTACGAGCACATTCCGGTCTAGAGTATGAATGAATGCGCCAAAGATAGTTGATTAAGTCGGTTTGAGTCGAGTTCACGTTTGGGTTGATCTTGTACTCTGGATTATTGATTTGATGTTGTTTATTTGATTTATGCTATGTGCATGTGTATTCCCATTAGGGTGAGTCAGTTATGTTACTCGCCACTGATGGTGGACTGTTGTATGTTTTTCAGGTATTTCTGATGACGATACACTTGCTTAGCTTTGGGTTGGGCGAGCGACGTTTACTATTTCTGTTATTTGATGTATTTTCTATTTCTGTTGTTTATAGTTAGTATTGGCGTATTGTATAGACTTTATACGTTATTGTTGGACTCTTTTTACGTTGATTAGACTCTGACGTGTGGTTGGAGTTACTTGTATTCTAGTATTTTTAGTTGACTTTTGGACTAGTATGTACAAACTTGTGGGTCTTTGTACGTTTTGGATTGATTAATAATATTTTCGAGGAATTAGTTTAATTTCTTAAGTATTTGAGTTGTAGTTTATAACTATTCGACTCGTCGGTTTCTTCCGCACCGATTTAAGCGAGTCGGGTCGTTACAGTTGGTATCAGAGCCGAATGGGTTTTAAGTGAAGTTTTTAGGATTTGAGTTAAACCCGGGAGTTGAGAGCGTTACTTTTCCCGAGTGAATAAACCAAATTCTAGGATTAAGTAAAGAGAGAAGAGTTGGGTAGAAAGACCGGGATAGGATTCTTCCTATTTTCTTACTTTATGATGTTTACTTGACTTTGGTGGGGTATACGACTAACATTGTATTCTTGTTATGTCTTTTGTTGTGATGCGTTGCAGCATGTTTACACCTCGCCGGTTGAGTACGGGACGACAGAGGTTGCGGGCACTCGAGGAGGCGATCCTTACGTTGGCGCACCATAGTCGTCATCCGCCGAGTACGCAGTCGACGTTCGATCGTATCGCACGTCATCGACCTCCTACATACGAAGGGGTTGCCGACCCTACTACTTTAGAGAGCTGGATCCGCGAGATGGGGAAGCTCTTCGACGCGACGTTTTGTCCCGAGCACGAGAGGGTGCAGATCGCCGCGTATTACTTACGTGGAGAGGCCGATAACTGGTGGACGTTAGCGAAGGACGCGTACCAGCCGTTGCATGCGATGTCTTGGACCGAATTTATCGATAAGGTCCAGGAGTGTTTCTACCCCGACGAGTTGCGGTGGTAGAAACAGGAGGAATTCCTTACTCCCGCACAGGGTAAGATGTCTGTCCAGGCGCACACTGATCGATTTACGGAGTTGTCGAGGTTCGCTACGTCTGTGGTTCCATCGGAGAAGGATCGGGTCAAGCGCTACATCAAAAAGCTAGATCCGAGGATTCGAGTTCACGTGATCAGCATTGGAGCGACGACGTTCCAGCAGGCTTACGAGGTAGCACTCGAGATTCAGGCATCGATGACTGAGGAGGATTCGAGCAAGAAGAGAGCTCCGGTTCCGACGACTACAGCTTCGTTTAAGAAGCCCCGTTTTAGTGCACCTAGCAGTACCCCTCCGACCACGAGTTCGCATAAGGGTAGTGATGGCTCGAAGTGTAGAGGTTGCGGCCGAGACTTCCATCCAGGGAAGAAGTGCGACGGTTCTCCAATCACTTGTTTTATTTGCGGGAAGGTAGGCCATAAGGCGTCGACATGCCCCGAGAGGAAGCCAGATTCTGAGGTTAAGCAGCTTCCAGCACCGACGAAGACTCCTGTGAAGAACTGAGTCTACTGTATGACCGAGGCGGAGGCCGAGGTTCAGCCTGACGTCGTATCAAGTAGATTTCTTATCTCTGGTGTGTTAGCATTAGTTTTATTTGATTCTGGTGCTACCGTTTCTTTTGTGGCTAGTAGTTTTGTCTCGAGGTCTAACCTTCGAGGCAGCCTTCTTGTTAGTTCAGTTATTACTCTCCCTTCCGGAGAGGATTTTGTTTGTCAGCGTGAATTCCAAGGAGTGCCTATCGTGATAGCTGGGGAGCAAGCGACGGCCGATCTGAAGGAGTTTCCGCTGATGGAGTTTGATGTTATACTTGGTATGGACTGGCTGTCGAGGTATCGAGCGATCATTCGTTGCCGAGATCAGTCAGTGACATTCCGAGGATCTCAGGGCAACCGAGTTACCTACTCTGGGTTCGTCCTTAAGAAAAGGAGTAAAGGTAATCTCTGCCTTGAAGATGAGGAAACATCGCCAGAAGGCCGATATGGTGTATCTATGTCAGGTACGAGACTTGACTAAAGAGCATCTGTTGGACGATATTCCTGTAGCGAGGGATTTCGGAGAGGTATTTCCTGATGAGCTACCAGGCGTTCCACCTGAGCGTGATGTCGAGTTTCATATCGACTTAGTACCCGGGACAACGCCGATCTCGAAGGCACCGTACCGTATGGCACCATCTGAGTTATTGGAGTTAAAGATACAACTCCAGGATTTGATCGATAAGGGCTTCATTAGGCCAAGTGTTTCTCCATGGGGAGCTCCTGTGCTCTTCTTGAAGAAGAAAGATGGTAGTATGCGCCTGTGCATAGACTACCGAGAGTTGAATCAGGTAACTATCAAGAATAAGTACCCGTTGCCTATGATTGAGGACCTGTTCGATCAGTTGCGAGGAGCAGGAGTGTTTTCGAAGATAGATCTTCGATCTGGATATCATCAGATTCCAGTCAAGAAAGAAGACATTCCGAAGACTGCTTTTCATACTCGATACGGCCATTACGAGTTTGAGGTGATGCCCTTCGGCCTCACTAATGCGCTAGCCGTGTTCATGGACCAGATGAACCGGACATTTCACCACTTACTCGATAAATGTGTCGTAGTATTTATCGATGATATCTTAGTTTATTCGAGAGATGAGTCTGAGCATACGGAACATCTCCGGATGGTACTCGAGATATTGAGGAGTCATAAGTGGTTCGCGAAACTCTCCAAGTGTGAGTTCTGGCTTCGCGAAGTAGCCTTTCTAGGCCATGTGATTAGCAAAGAAGGCATTAAGGTAGACCCAGCTAAGATTAAGGCTGTAGTAGATTGGAGCAGCCCGAGAAATGTGGCGGAGGTTCGTAGTTTTCTGGGTTTGGCCGGATACTACCGACGATTCGTCCAGGACTTCTCCAAGATTGCTAGGCCGATGTCTAGTCTCCTACAGAAGGAGGTCCGATTCGTTTGGACGGAGGCTTGCGAGCAAGCATTTAAGCAGTTGAAACAGAGATTAGTCTCTGCTCCGATTCTTACTCTTCCGAACGATGAGGAGGGCTTCGAGGTCTATAGTGATGCTTCGAAGAGTGGCCTAGGCTGTGTTCTCATGCAGGGTGGGAAGGTCATCGCTTACGCATCGAGACAACTGAAGGTGCATGAGCGTAACTATCCTACGCATGACTTGGAGTTAGCGGCTGTAGTGTTCGCACTCAAGATTTGGAGGCACTATCTCTATGGTGGCTCGTGTAGGGTATTCACGGATCACAAGAGCCTCAAGTACATCTTCAATCAGAAAGACCTCAATATGACGCAGAGGCGGTGGCTTGAGTTGATCAAGGACTACGACCTGACGCTCAACTATTGCGAGGGCAAGGCGAACTTAGTTGCGGATGCGCTGAGTCGCAAACATCGCTTGAGCTTCAGTAGAAGCCGTGGTTCCGTCAGACTTCGTCTGACATCGATGAGTGCCGAACCTGATTTAATTCGGGAACTGCGCGAGGGTCAACAGAATGACCCGCACCTTGCTAGGATTCGAGAGGCTATACGGCAAGGTAAAGCCGTAGGTTTCGAGATCCCTTCTGATGGTGGTATGCGCTTTCGAGGGAGATGGTGTGTACCAGACTGTTCTGATCTTAGGAACAGGATCATGTCCGAGGCACATAACTCGCCTTATTCTGTTCATCCCGGTGGTAATAAGCTTTACCAGGATCTTAGGGGCCAGTTCTGGTGGCCTAAGATGAAGAGGGACGTAGCGGAGTTTGTTGCTCGGTGTTTGACCTGTCAGAAGGTCAAGATTGAGCATCAGAGACCAGGAGGTCTGTTGCAGCCACTACCTATTCCGACCTGGAAATTTGAGTCGATATCTATGGACTTCATAGTGAGCTTACCCACTTGCAATGGCTTGAATGCTATTTGGGTCATAGTGGATAGGTTGACTAAGGTCGCTAGATTCATTCCGATGAAGATGACCTGGTCGATGGAGCGTCTAGCTGAGGCGTACACTCAGGACATAATCCGACTTCATGGAGTTCCGAGGGAGATTGTTTCTGATTGGGATCCGAGGTTTCTATCTCGTTTCTGGAAGTCAGTTCAGGAAGCCTTTGGGACGAAACTGAAGTTGAGCACCGCTTTTCATGCGGCGACTGATGGTCAGACTGAGAGGACCATCCAGACTTTGGAGGATATGCTTCGAGCATGTACTCTGGAGTATCACTAGTATTGGGTACGTATGCTCTGCTTGATAGAGTTCTCCTATAATAATAGCTATCACTCTAGCATTGAGATGGCTCCGTACGAGGCCCTGTATGGCAGGAAATGTCGGAGTCCTATATGTTGGAATGATATCAGTGATACTGTGGCTTTAGGACCTTAGATGGTACGCGATACTATCGAGAAGGTCCGAGTCATCCGGTCTAAGATGCAGGCCGCTCAGAGTCGTCAGAAATCGTACGCCGATAATCGATGTAGACCGCTGGCTTTCGAGGTAGGTGACAAAGTCTTGCTTAAGGTTTCACCATTCAAAGGAGTGGCACACTTTGGTCAGAAGGGGAAACTCCGACCGAAATATGTGGGACCTTACGAGATACTTGAACGAGTTGGGGAGGTGGCATATCGATTGGCATTACCACCTAGTTTGGCTAATGTACATGATGTATTCCATGTTTCCCAGCTAAGGAAATATGTACATGATCCTACTCATGTGATTACAGCGGATCCGGTCGTGATCGAGCCGAATCTGACTTACGAGGAGCGACCCGTCCAGATCTTGGATCGGGAAGAGAGGACCCTGCGGCGTAAGCAGGTACCGCTTGTCAAGGTGTAGTGGAGAAATCAACACCATGAAGAAGCGACTTGGGAGACGGAAGCGTCCATGCGGCAGAAGTACCCAGAGCTGTTCGAAGGGGAGCGATCTCCTGCACCTTGAAATTTCGGGATGAAATTTCTTTAAGGAGGGGAGGTTGTAATGACCCAGATTTTATTGGTATTTTTGCCGATAATTATGTGTATTTATGTGTTAGTTCAAATTTATTTTGAACTATTTATTTTATTTTATGTGAATAATTTCGATTTAATTCGAAATATTTGTTTTTCAGTTTTTATTATTCATGTTATTTATTATTTAATTAATTAGAATTTTTATTATTTAATTCTTCTAATTAATTATTTAATATTTTGGGCTAAATCGATTATTGCATGATTAATCATGTAAATTGTGTAAATTAGCCCAATGGATCACGAGAGCCCATTTTTAGGCCCAATTAACCCCCTTGGCCGGTTTTTTTTTAGCAAGCATGGCAAGGCTTGCCACTTGCTTAGTTTTCACACTTAACCAACTTCTATAAATAGGAGTGGTTAGTGAGCCTTAAGATCATTTTGTCCACTTTGCCATCTAATGCTCTTGCCATCAAAATTCAAACATAAACTCCCTTCCATTTGGTCTAGTTACACGCCATTTTTGGCACTTTGGTCCCATCAAAGTGTTCATCAATTTCTTAACCCAAAACTTAAAGATTCATACCCTATTGATCTTTAAGTATCCTAAACACAATCTAAACCCAATTGTTTCAATCAAGATCGTTGGTTCGGGTTTGGTTTGATCGTGTTCGTGTGGGAGCCGTGTGGTTCGAGTGGGTTCGTGTGGTGGACCGTGTTAATCAAGGTGGTCCGTGGTGGTGGCCGTGCATAACAGCCGTGTGTGGTGATTGCCGTGGCAGAGCCATGTCCGTGCTGGTGTTGCCGTGGCCGTGCCGTGTTGTGCGTGGTTGTGGGTCCGTGTGGGACGTGTTTCCGGGCTGCACTTTTTGTGTTGATTTTGTGTGTAATCCTCAATAAGGTAACATACTTTCTTAACCTTGTTGGTATACTATGTTTATAGTATAGATTAAATGCATGTTTGGGTTGTTTGATGATGATTATCTATGATTTTATGTATGGTTTATATTCTGATTTTTATATGTTTATATGATGTTTTGATGAAGGTTTTTCATGATTTTATGATTGGTTATATGTTGTTTTATGATCATGATAATTATGTTGAAGTTTGATGAATTTTGGATAAGTTTAGTGGTAATTTTCGAATGGTTCTTGAGGTTATGCGTATGATGATGATGGTTTGGATAGTTCTTGATTGAAGATCTTGAATCTTGATTAAGTTCTTGATTGAAGATCTTGAATCTTGAATGAGTTCTTGATGAGTCTTTATGAGTTCTTGGTTGAATCTTGAAAATTAAAGAAAAGGGTTTAAAAGTTAAAGATTGAGTCTAAATTGATTAAAGAATGGTTAATGAATGATGGATTAAGGTTGGTTAGGCTCAAGATCAAGGCGCAAAGGCAATCTTGAGTGTAACTTCGATATTTTAACTAGTTATTTTCAAGAATCAAGGCATTGAGGCAATTCTTGAATTTAATTTAGTTATGTTGAGATAATAAAATGATTAAATAATTGATTAATAAAGTTAGCTTGATTTCATTTCTTGACGCCTAAAACTTAGAGTAAGATTCTTTGTTTTTGGGTTAAGACGTTGCCCCTATTCCATCCGCGGTATTGGGATAGTTGGAGTCATACTATGTGATCCTTTGAATTTCCAGTAAGATTGGTTTCACGGGACATGGATTTCCAGTAAGATTGGTTTCATGGGGTTTGGGAGTAAGATTCTCAAATCCGAACATAGTAGAAAGTTCGATCGCGTAAGATGCGTTCGTACGAGCACAGTCCGGTCTAGAGTATGAATGAATGCGCCAAAGATAGTTGATTAAGTCGGTTTGAGTCGAGTTCACGTTTGGGTTGATCTTGTACTCTGGATTATTGATTTGATGTTGTTTATTTGATTTATGCTATGTGCATGTGTATTCCCATTAGGGTGAGTCAGTTATGTTACTCGCCACTGATGGTGGACTGTTGTATGTTTTTCAGGTATTTCTGATGACGATACACTTGCTTAGCTTTGGGTTGGGCGAGCGACGTTTACTATTTCTGTTATTTGATGTATTTTCTATTTCGGTTGTTTATAGTTAGTATTGGCGTATTGTATAGACTTTATACGTTATTGTTGGACTCTTTTTACGTTGATTAGACTCTGACGTGTGGTTGGAGTTACTTGTATTCTAGTATTTTTAGTTGACTTTTGGACTAGTATGTACAAACTTGTGGGTATTTGTACGTTTTGGATTGATTAATAATATTTTCGAGGAATTGGTTTAATTTCTTAAGTATTTGAGTTGTAGTTTATAACTATTCGACTCGTCGGTTTCTTCCGCGCCGATTTAAGCGAGTCGGGTCGTTACACCGAGCCTCGGCTTGGTATGCCGAGAGTTACAGGTTATAAACCAAGGACATGCCGGGAGTAGCAGGAGCATAAGTAGGAACAGATACATAAGCTGAATGGTGCTAGGTATCGGGTTCATAAGCTGGTTGAAAGTTGAGAAGCAGGTAAAGCCGAGGAGCAGAGATGCAGGTCTACGTTAGAAGATTCTAGAAGGAAGCACGAGTTGCAATTCAGACTAAGTGCCAAAGTCAAATGAGGAGTGGCTGAATAATAGGAGATGTGCGCTAACGTGGCAAGAAGTGGTCACCATGATTGTTGCAAGGCTACCTAAGGAATAGGAGTTGGTTCCTAGAAAAGAGGCAACGACTAGCCTGGTATTTTTTAGGGTTTAAATAGATAGGAAGCCGGTTTTTTAGGCAGATTATTATCATTCATCATCACTTATATATTACTCTAGAGAAAACAAGAGAAAAAACCTATTGCAAACCCGTATCTACACAGCCCAGAAATACTCTGCTTAGCATATCTAACCAGACAGTTATCGTTTGTACTCGAAAGAAGCAGGGCAAAACCCCTAGGGTGCTACTCAGCTAGTTTCAGCCATTTTCAATGTATATTACTCGAGATGTTGTACGTGTACCAATTCAAACGGCTTTTACGCCCGAATCATAGTGGATTTGTGGACTCATAGCCACCCGCAGTTTTTTCCCTTGTTCTTGGGTTTTCCGCGTCACCATTTTCTTGTGTCTTCTCTCTTTTATCTTTCGCCATTTATTTTCCGTACCTTAGTCTAGCTATCGCCTGTTCCAACCTTAAATTGTCATCTTGACGATTTTTGGCAAAAACAGTTTAGCGCCCACCGTGGGGCCGATTACTAGAATTTCCCATCAAAAATGTGTATCCACAAAATAAATATGCTCTTTGACACAAAAGATTAATCTATCCTTGTTTGCATCAAAACCTAGCAACGAATGCAGGCATTATTCCTGGATTGGTTCATGCCATTATCAATAACGCCCAATATATGGAGAACATGGAGGAAACCAAGAAGCTAATAGCAAGAGTGGTTGAATTAAATTAAGTTATTTCGAGAATCATCAGATAACCGATCTGGTCCATTGTGCAATTGGGTAATTGTAAATGGATTGAAAAAGTCTCTCCCGACAGCTTTGCTGTTATTTGGTGAATTTCCAAGGCGTTGCCATGCCAAAGATAACTTGTAGATGATTAAAAGCTTTGAGGATTGTTATTTTTCATAAGATCCAGGTGAATTCAGGTTCAAAGCATTCGGGTTCCAGCTAGCCTGTTCGGATATACAGCTACCCAGCTAGGGATGCAAACGTGCTTTAACAAAGTAAGTGTTATTTCAATTTTTAACTAGCAAGGAATATGATTCTGATACAAATTAAATATGTGTCTTTAAGTCGTAATCTGTAAGCTGAACTCGCAGCTTGAGCAAGTAGGTTCCTCAACCCACGAATTGGGGGCTAGTCATTACACCGTACTTTTACTAACCCGTATGCAGGTCGTTGCAAGTTGAAATTTTAAAGTGAACATAATTTATGTTTAATTACCCGAATTTAGGTTGCAAGATGAAAGATCGGCTTAGCCAGATTAGATTCACTAGTTTTGAAATAAGTTGTTATTGCGAAATTTTGCTAACCTGAGCAGATTGCAAGCTGTAAGCTGCAAACTGCAAGTAGAATGCTGTGAGCCGCAAGCTGTAAGCTGCAAACTGTAAGTAGAATACTGCTAACCGCAAGCAGTAAGCTGCAAACGACAAGTAGAATGCCGTAAGCCGCGAGTTTTTTATGGAAGATCTTTCAGGTACAAATTTGAACACTGTTGAACCTTAGTTTTGATGATGACAATATAATTAAATAAAATAGATTTAAGGAGAATCGCCTAAACGTAATTTTAGTTGAAACTAAATTTATTTTATATTTCATATACTTTGTGTTATATATTTATAGAGAATGAATTAGGTGAGTGTCTAATTTATAATAAATATATTTCATTTAGTATATACTTGATATTTTATATAATATATTTATTGGGAACAAAATTAGAGGAGTATCTAATTTTAAGGTAAATATATTTTATTAAATATGTTCTAACTCTTATCTTATGTTAATTTATTTTTGGAATACTAATCTTGGTGTGGTGCAGGAAATTATTTTTGCTAGTATAAGACTAGTATGTCACTCGTATAAATAGAATTATATACTTAAACTAATGTGTGTTTTAGTTTTGGTATAATATTTAAAGTGACCTATTGTTAGTAGTAGTAATTAATTATTCTATTTTATTTTGTAGATTAACCGTGTTTTTGTCCATTAGGAGAGTCTTTAGGAATTTGTTAAGTGTGTTAATTATTTGAAAATTAAAAATTTGATTTTTAAATTCTAATAAGGTATCACACGTGTAGTAGGGTAAGTGTTTTACCAATTTAATTTAGGTATTTTAAGAATTAGTTTTTATTAAACCCATTATAATAGGTAATGGTTAGTGGGTTTGCTCCTTCCTTTATTTGTGCGTGTGACTTAGTTTTATTAGGAATTAGTTTTACTTTTGAAAGTTAGTTTTTTGAGTCAACCCATTATATTAGGTGTGGTTAGTGGAGTCTATGGTCATGCGTGTAAATAGGGAGTATGGTAAGTGTGTTGACTAGATTAGTAAGGTGGTTATATTAATTAATTTTAATTAATAAAAATTTGATTTTTATTTTTTCTCCCTCAAGTCACACGTATGGTAATAGGTTTTTAGGTTTAGAAATTAAAATTAAAAATTTAATTTCTTTTCTTCTTTCACGTAAGTTTTAGAATTAGTGGGCTTGACTTAGTATTTTAATATATCTAGTCTTATATTAGGGTTTGTTCTTTTATTTGTTATGTTTGTTCTTTGGTCAACCTAACTTGTAGGGAAAGTGGGCAAGTCATGCAAGTGGAAGAGACTTCTTCTCCATGGCAAGGAATTAGGACAAAGCTTCTAATATAAATACAAGGGCTGCCAGCATTTTCAAAACAACCACAACCAAGAGAGAATTCAGAGATCAAGATTTTCAAGTGAAAAATTATTCTAAGTGTTCTTTGAATTTTCAATCTTTAGTTTTTCAATTGTAATTCATAGTGATAAGGGTTGGGTGAGAGAAAAATCAAAAAGAATATTTGATTGTAATCAAAGAAAAAAGAAAGAGAGAATTCAGATTTCATTCGAAATCTGAAGTGAGAAAAATCGATCTTTAGTTAGATCGTGGCATCTGTTCAGGGAGAACAGGTGTCAGGGGGAACAAGTTCCTAGTGGAACGTAGAGAATAAGAGAAGGTCCTTTTTATAGGTTGTAACAGAGTCGTTTGGCCTATAATTAATAAGAGAAGTCCAAGAGTCAAAATCCCTCGTGGTCAAGGTTTTTCTTCCTATTTGGGCCTAGGAAGTTTTCCTTATAGGTTAAAACTCTCTGTCTTTTATTTCTGTTTGTTCTTACTTTCGAGTTTAAGTTAAAATTCCGCGAAAAATTAAAAAACTCCCTCAACTACAATTCACCCCCCTCTTGTAGTTGCTATAAATATTACATCAATTGGTATCAGAGCCAGTTCCTCCAGGAACAGGTAACACTGCGGAGCACAATCCTGAAAAATGAATACTACGGGAGAAAGAATCGAAGAAGGTTACTCAACCCAGAGACCACCTATGTAACAGAATGGAAATCTTCATCCAAGGAGAAAACTATCAAGTATGGAGAGTGACTGAAATAGGTGATTTCGAGGTCACTACAACAAATGAGAAAGGAGAGGTGGTTCCTAAACCTCTGGAAAGGTTTGACAAGGAAGATTTCGAGAAGAAGGAAATGAACAGTCTTGCAAAGAAGCTTCTCCTTTGTGGTCTTGGACCTCATGAACACAATCGTGTCATGGGCTGCAAAACTGCAAAACAAATGTGGGAACTCTTACGAGTTACACATGAAGGAACAAGTAAGGTTAAAAGAGCCAAAATTGACATGCTCATGCATAAGTACGAGTTGTTCCAAATGAAGCCAAAGGAGTCTATTCATGATATGTTAACTCGGTTTTAATTGGATTCACTAGGCAAGAAAATCACTCCTGAAGAACAGGTACGAAAAGTTTTGAGAAGTCTGCCCCAAGATGATAAATGGATGCCTAAGGTTACGACACTGCAAGAAACCAAAGACTTCACCACTTTCAACATAGAGCAACTTGCAGGTTCCTTGATGACTCACGAAATTCATCTCGGATCTAAAGAAGTTGAACCTGTGAAAAACAAAGCAATAGCCCTGAAGGCTGAAAGTGAAGGAGAATCAGATTCAAAAGATGTGGAAACGGCCATGATGGTACGGAAGTTCAGAAAGTTCTATACTAAGAAGTACAAACAGGCGAAGAAACCAACAAAGTTTAAATGTCACAAATGCGGTGAATCTGATCACTTCATAAAAGACTGTCCAACATGGGAGAATGAGAAAGGTAAAGGGAAAGCAAAAGAAAAAGGATAGGAAACTCAGAAACCATTCTCAAAGAAGGACACGAGGAGAGCTATGATTGCTGCGTGGGGTGAGCGGCTGACTCAGATGAGGAACAGGAACAAGAAGAAGAAGAAACAGCCCACTTATGTCTGATGGCGAGGACTGATGAACATGAGGAACCATCCAATTCTCAGGTAAGTCTTCTTTCAATTGATAAGGAATTAAGTAAAATGTCAAAGAATAAAAATTCAAAATTACTGATTGAAACACTAGAGGACTATAAAGAAGTATGCTTAAACAGAGATCAACTTGAAAAATCCTTGGAAGTATCCAAGGAACATACAGCCTGGTTAAGCACACTTCGGTCAGAAATAGAAATTAGATTTTTCAATCTATTTGACAAAAATAGAGAAATTCAAGAAATCTTTGAAAAATTAAAAAACGAAAATTATCTTCTTAATATGAAACTGGCAGAACTGTAACTTCTTGTTCCCGAAGGAACAAGTTCCTCTTCAAAGACGAGTTACGAATTTGAAAATTTGACAAACGATTATGAAAAACTTTTGAAAGAAAATCAGTCTTTGAAGAAGAATCTGGATCCTCTTAAAAAGAAACTTCCTGATGTTGTAAGCTGGATTGAGAAATTCCAGAACAAAGCAAAGGAAGGTCTGGGCTATAAGAAAAACAAAAAGAAAAATAAGTATGTAGATTTGCCAAGTCATAAGATCTGTTCCTACTGTGGTAAAACTGGTCACCTCGTGAACAGTTGCACCCCTAAGAAAGAACAAGATGAGAAAAACTCTACTTTTGTCAAAAGGATCTGGAAAGAAAAATTAATTTCTGATTTACCAGAGGAACCCAAGCAGGACTGGGTTCCTCATACTAAAGTTTGATTATGGATGCAGGCTGAAGTGAGGGGGAACAACCAGTGGTACCTCGACAGCGGTTGTTTGAAGCACATGACAGGAGACAAATCAAAGTTCCTTTCACTTGCAGCCTACCATGGAGGATCTGTGACGTTTGGAGACAACCAGAAAGGAGAAATAGTTGTCGTTGGCAAAATTGGAAAGTCACAGACGAACTCCATTGATAATGTTTTTTTATTCGAGGGTCTTAAACATAATTTACTTAGTATTTCTCAGTTTTGTGATAAAGGAAACAATGTTAGTTTTACAAACAATAATTGTGTAGTTAGTGATAGTCGAACAGGGAACAAGGTACTTGAAGGAACTAGAAAAGGGAACACGTATTTTGTGGACCTGGATCTAGTTCCTCGTAACAATTTGAAATGCTTGAGAGTGATTGAGGAGGATCCATTACTTTGGCACAGAAGATGCGGACATGCAAGTTTTACTGTCCTAAACAAATTAAATTCAAAGAATTTAGTTGTGGGATTGCCTACAATGAAATATTCTATGAATGAAATTTGTGATGCATGCGCAAAAGGAAAATAGGTTAGATCCTCTTTCAAATTGAAGAAGATAGTGAGCACACAAAATCCTTTGGAATTACTTCACATGGATTTGTGTGGTCCAATAAGAACTCAAAGCAGATCAGGTAAGAAATATGTTTTTGTAATAGTTGATGATTTTTCTAGATTTACTTGGGTTATTTTTCTTCATAGCAAAGATGAAACTTTTGATGAGTTTGTCGCATTTGCTACGAAAGTTCAAAGAGTCAGTGGTTTTAAAATTAAACATTTAAGATCTAACCATGGTAGGGAATTTAAAAACTCACAGTTTGATGAGCTTTGCAGGGAACAAGGTCTAGATCATAATTTCTCAGCACCAAGGACTCCACAACAAAATGGAGTGGTAAAAAGGAAAAATTGCACTTTGGAAGACATGGCTAGAATAATGATAATTGCTAGCGGTCTACCAAAGAACTTTTGGGCAGAAGCCGTGAATACGGCTTGTTATAACATTAATCGTGCTATGATTAGACCTATTTCTAATAAAACTCCCTATGAACTTTTTAAAGGAAGAAAACCTAATATTTCTTATTTTCGTATTTTTGGTTGTAAGCGCTTTGTTCACAATGATGGAAAAGATAATCTTGGTAAGTTTGATCAAAGAAGTGATGAAGCAGTCTTTTTAGGATATGCATTGAATAGCAAAGCATATCGTGTCTACAATAAAAGGACAATGTGTGTCGAGGAAAGTGTCCATGTTATTTTTGATGAGACTAACAATTTGCAGGAAGAAATTGTTGAAAAAGATTTTGAGATTGGTTTGGCACGGCCAGATGAGTCTCAAAAGGAAGACGAGGAGCAAATTGCAAATAAACAGAAGGATCCAGTTCCTGCGGAACAAGTTCCCGAGGAACAAGTTCTTGAAGAAAATAATGAACAACAAGGAGCTGAAGAAGAAAAAGAACAGGTTCCTGAACAAAACAACGAGATGCAAAGAGGAAGAACTAGCCAAGTCTTTGAACCAAAACCATGGAAACACCAAAGCTCTCATCCTTTGGATCTAATAATGAGCGACATGGAAAAAGGAATACAAACTCGATCTCAGATGAGAAACTTTTGCGGGTTTCATGCTTTCCTTTCCAGGTTAGAGCCCAAAAATCATGAAGAAGCCCTAGGAGACTCGGATTGGGTAACAGCTATGCAAGAAGAGTTAAACGAGTTTGAAAGGAACAAGGCATGGCATCTTGAACCCAAACCTAAGTCTCAAAAGGTAATTGGTTTAAAATGGGTCTTTAGAAATAAACTAGATGAACATGGTACAGTGGTAAGAAACAAAGCTAGATTAGTTGTCAAAGGCTATAACCAACAGGAAGGTATAGACTTTGATGAAACCTTTGCACCTGTAGCAAGATTAGAAGCAATAATAATTTTAATAGCTTTCGCATCTTATATGGGTTTTAAGCTGTATCAGATGGAGGTCAAATGTGCATTTTTAAATGGATATTTGAATGAAGATGTCTATGTGGAACAGCCACCCAGTTTCGAAAATCCAAAATTTCAAAACTTTGTTTTTAAACTAGATAATGCGCTCTATGGACTTAAACAAGCCCCTAGATCGTGGTATGAAAGACTATCAAAATTCTTGTTGTCAAATAATTTTGTTAGAGGAAGAGTTGATAGAACCTTGTTCCTCAAGTCTAAAGGAACTGATATATTTGTAGTTCAGATTTACATTGATGATATTATTTTTGAAGCTACTAACGATTCTCTATGTGAAGAATTTGCGAGTCTTATGAGCAACGAGTTCGAGATGAGTATGATGGGCGAATTAAATTTCTTTCTCGGTTTGCAAATTAAGCAAACTGAAAAGGGAACTATGATCCATCAGCAAAAATATGTAAAAGAGCTCTTGAAAAAGTATGGACTAGAAAATTTTAAAACAAACCACACACCGATGGGAACAGGTACAAGGTTGGATGAAGATACAAATGGTAAGTCGATAAATGAGAAACAGTACCGAGGTATGATTGGATCTCTGCTTTATCTAACTACGAGTAGACCTGATATAGCTTTTAGCGTAGGTGTGTGTGCTCGTTTCCAATCAAATCCAAAAGAATCTCACTTAATTGCGGTTAAGAGAATTCTTAGGTATTTGAAAGGAACTGATGATTTATGTCTTTTCTATCCTCGTAGCGATATTTTTGATCTAACAAGTTATGCAGATGCTGACTATGCAGGGGATCTTGTAAATAGAAAGAGCACATCTGGTATCGCTCAATATTTGGGAAACAGTTTAGTATCCTGGAGTTCGAAAAAGCAAAATACAGTGGCTTTGTCCACAGCTGAGGCAGAATATGTAGCAGCAGCTGCATGTTGTTCTCAGGTATTATGGATAAAACAACAGGTACGTGATTTTGGTATTAAATATGAATGTGTCCCTATTTATTGTGATAATACTAGTGCTATTTGTATTTCAAAAGATCCGGTGCATCACTCTAGAGTGAAGCATATACATATAAGGCATCACTTCCTAAAAGACTATGTTGAGAAAGGTTTGGTAAAAGTATTATTTTGCGAAACTGAAAAACAAATTGCAGATATTTTTACTAAACCATTACCAAGAGAAAGATTTGAATGCATTCGACTAGAGCTAGGAATGCTTAAAATTCATTAACTATTTTTTGTCATACAATAATTCCCTAAGTGTTGTCAAATATATTGGTTAGGATAAGCTTGCAATATAAGTGTGAATTTTATAATTCATAACAGTTTATGGATTACTTAAATCTCGCAGAGGTCTTTATAATATTACCCTTATGGTCCAAATATTTGATAATGCTTGCATGATTAATTGATGAGCAAATTTTCTTTATTTTCATTTGTTTTATTTAGTGGCAAAAATAATTCTTTTGCCATAATATTAAATAATATTAAAAAAAAAAATTCAAAAACCGTGTCCAGCATTTTAAGGGAAAGTTACAACAATATTTTAAAATTTTGAAGCATAGTCAAGGGATGTAGCATGATATTAGGAAATAAAATCAAGTACCATTATTTCCTCCTATATTCATGTAACAAGATATTTGATTCCCCAAGATTCTTTTCCATTCACCAACACCTATTACCCACTACACACTCCATCTCACACGTCCCATCTCCCTCCTCTCTTACACTCAACCCATCACTATTACTCACTCTATCCCACTCTTACACAAACATCATTACACTACCTCTCTCCATTCCCCATAACCGTCCCTCCTACCCTCTCTCCTCACATTTTCTTTCCTTCCTTCACACACCAACACCGAATCTTTCTTTCTCTCTCTTCCAAAGATTTTCAGATTTTTTTTACTTCATCTTCAACCTCAAGAACTCATCCATGGCACCCAAAAGAAAACAAACTTTACCAAAATCAAAATCTCCACCTCCATTGCCGAAAAGAAATACACGAAGAAAGCCTCTCATCAATGAAAGTGATGAAGACAACACTCAAGAGGTTGAACCATCACCATCCTTTCAAGAATCCATCTCAAAACAACAATCTGAAGAGGTTTCACAAGAGGAAACCGACATGCAAGAGGACGATGGTAGCACCACTTCCACGAAAAAGGGTAAGCAAAAAAGTTCTCTCAAATTTTTGGTTGGATGTAGGGTGGATATGGCGTGGGTGACACCAAATTGGCCCGAATTCTCACGCATCATTTCAAAACAAAAATGGGCCAAATTGGTTGACATTCATGCCACCAAAGGTTTATATGAAAAGGAAATGAAAGATGTAGCTAGGGTATTTGATTTTAAAAATGACATGGCCATACTCTTGATTCACGGACAAATCCACACATTTTCTGAAAAAGATTTAAGCAAATGGTTAGAGGTCCCAAACATTAGCTTTGCTGAGTTAGTTGGAGGTAAAGATAGAGTGAATCTAAAAGGGAAGAAAAATGGAGATATTGTTAAGTTTTTTGGTGGAAATCCGAAACTCAACTCGGTTCCCCAAGATTTGTTAAACCCTTTTCATAAGATGATTTTTCAGTTTGTTAAGCGTTTTTTACACCCCCGTCCACAAAAACGATGTAGTGCTAACCTTCTTGACCTTTGCCTCATGTATTGTCTTATTCATTATATGCTTATCAATTTCCCATCCCTCTTTTTAAAACAAGTGGTTTATACCGTAAAAAAAAAGAATATGTTGGGGTATGGTAATATTTTTACAAAAATCTTTAAGTGTTTGAATATTCCACTTGCACCTCAACCCACATTTCCACTTAAAAAGGAGGATATATTGGATGATGGAATGGTAGAACGACATGGGCTATGTATGGATGATGGGGAAGTCATTACTAAGGCTGAAAAAATCCGTCGAGAGTTAGTTCGGAATGTGGCTAGTGGCTCGGGTGGACCCGCGGTGGACAAGGGGAAGGCCCCAATGGAGGAAGCATCCACCGTAGCTCCAAACATGGATTGGGTTTTAACCACGTGTGGTGGCACGATCGGTAGGGAATTGCAACAACTCAAAGAATTAGTAGGACGTGCCGTGGACAAAATCGACGCCTTGGATGTACGGGTTAACAAGTTGGAAGAGAAGATTACTTCGGTTAAGGCGGATCTGATTAGCAACATCCGTTTGAATCGCCTTCAACTGGAAGAAAAGGTCGAAAAGAAGGCCTCGTATTTTGTTCGTTCGGGTTAACATTTGAAATATTGTTTTGTAACTAAGACTTAATTTCTTTCCTGGACACTTTACAACTCTCTTACGTATTTGGTCCTCACGACCTTATACTGTTTAGTATTCTATTCTCAGTTTCTTTTGCTACTATGAGTCTTCGTTACTCAAGAACTCTTTCCTTTGCTTTCTAATAGTAGTTGCTCATCATTTAAAATTGCTTGCATATTTAATTCGTTTGAATGGCTAATATTATTAGATTATATGCTTGAGAATTATATGATCCTAGAAAAATTGTTTACTTCACATTGTTAAGTGCTGCAGGTTTATCCCTAGTCATTTGATGATGACAAAAGGGGGAAGAAAAATGACAGTGACTGGTTAAGCCTTTTAAGTATGATCTATGCTATTAGTATGCTTGCTTTCTTTGTTTCCTTGATAATTAAAAAACAAAACAAAAATTTAAAATCTTAAAAATATGTCTTTAATGTCATTATATTTGCCATCATAAAAAAGGAGGAATATTGTTGAACCTTAGTTTTGATGATGACAATATAATTAAATAAAATAGATTTAAGGAGAATCGACTAAAAGTAATTTTAGTTGAAACTAAATTTATTTTATATTTCATATGCTTTACGTTATATATTTATAGAGAATGAATTAGATGAGTGTCTAATTTATATTAAATATATTTCATTTAGTATATACTTGATATTTTATATAATATATTTATTGGGAACAAAATTAGAGGAGTATCTAATTTTAAGGTAAATATATTTTATTAAATACGTTCTAACTCTTATCTTATGTTAATTTATTTTTGGAATACTAATCTTGGTGTGGTGCAGGAAATTATTTTTGCTAGTATAAGACTAGTATGTCACTCGTATAAATAGAATTATATACTTAAACTAATGTGTGTTTTAGTTTTGGTATAATATTTAAAGTGACCTATTGTTAGTAGTAGTAATTAATTATTCTATTTTATTTTGTAGATTAACCGTGTTTTTGTCCATTAGGAGAGTCTTTAGGAATTTGTTAAGTGTGTTAATTATTTGAAAATTAAAAATTTGATTTTTAAATTTTAATAAAGTATCACACGTGTAGTAGTGTAAGTGTTTTACCAATTTAATTTAGGTATTTTAAGAATTAGTTTTTAGTAAACCCATTATAATAGGTAATGGTTAGTGGGTTTGCTCCTTCCTTTATTTGTGCGTGTGACTTAGTTTTATTAGGAATTAGTTTTACTTTTGAAAGTTAGTTTTTTGAGTCAACCCATTATATTAGGTGTGGTTAGTGGAGTCTATGGTCATGCGTGTAAATAGGGAGTATGGTAAGTGTGTTGACTAGATTAGTAAGGTGGTTATATTAATTAATTTTAATTAATAAAAATCTGATTTTTATTTTTTCTCCCTCAAGTCACACGTATGGTAATAGGTTTTTAGGTTTAGAAATAAAAATTAAAAATTTAATTTCTTTTCTTCTTTCACATAAGTTTTAGAATTAGTGGGCTTGACTTAGTATTTTAATGTATCTAGTCTTATATTAGGGTTTGTTCTTTTATTTGTTATGTTTGTTCTTTGGTCAACCTAACTTGTAGGGAAAGTGGGCAAGTCATGCATGTAACGACCCGGAATTTTGGGCCAGAAAATTTCGCGGTTATTAATTATATTTATTTAATTCTAGTCCAAAAAGGCCCATTATATTTTGGACTGTTTAATTTGTATTTCCTATTCTTATTCCCAAATTGGGCCAAAGACCCAATTTTTCTTTCTTTTTCTACTTGGCCGGCTCCCCTCTTTTTATTTGGGCCAAGTATTGTTTTTATTTATTTAAATTGGTTAATTAATTATTTGATTTAATTAAATTAGTTTTTAAAGCCCTAAACTAATTCAACCTAGCCTAGTCATACCTAACTAAGTCCACTCCACCTCCCTATTCTTTCTCCTTCTTCACGGCAGCTTCATTAGTAGCATTAGGGTTTGTTTTTTTTTATTTCTTTTCCTTCCTCTCTTCTATAAATAGGACCATTATCATTTAGTTAGTCCTATTTTTGCAATTGTTCCTAAACCCTAAAATACATTTTCTCTCTTCCCCTTCTTCCTCTTCTCAAAAACAGTGAGCCATCATTTTCCCTTGGAATTTTAATAGCGAATCCAGGTAACTATGCTCTCCTCTTTAATCTATGGGTAGAAAAACACATAGTTAATTAGGAATTGAAGCATGAAAATTGTAGGAAGTTTAATATTGTTTTCATATGAATATGTCGAGCATGAAGCATGAATTTCTTGATTGATTTTTATGTATTTTCTTGATTTTATGTATGATCTTGTATGAATTTATTTACCAATCAAATCTTGTTATTTCTTGATGAATTTTTCATGGTATCTTGTTTACTGTTTGATTATTAACCATGATTTATTTCGTGGCAAAATTCGTCCGTTTATTATTTATAAAAATTTAATCTTTCAAACCGGTAAAACTGTCCAGAATAGGTTTACGAATTTATTAGTGTACTTAATCAATTCGGAATGATACGAAATTTTATATGGAAGTCAGTGATAATTTTTTACAGCTTTTGTTAAATTTTCGTAATTTTTAAAGATCGTTTGATATGGCATAAAATTCTGAAACCGAATTCAGCCTAATCTGACTGGTTAGTTATAAAATCACTTAAAAATAGTAAAAGATGTTATTTTTAGACGAAATTTATGCACGTTAATCCTTGAACCCATATTTAGCTCCCATAAAAATTTCCAGATTTTTAGGGATCTTTAGATGGTCGTTTTGAATTTAATTCTTTAAAAATCAGATTGTATAAAATAGGGCAATTGAATTATTAAAATATGCTATTATTAATTATTGAATTTTCGAGTGACTTAAGTATTAAAAGGGAACTAAAAATATGATTTTTATGATGAATCTTGATAGTATTGAATTATATTGATTAACCTTGAATTAAAAATTAAATCTTGTTATTATCTTCTAATTGTCGAGTGTATAGAAATTAAAAGAAGAGTTAAAAATATTATTTTTATGTTAATCTTGATGAATGTTGTTGAAGAATATGATTTTTATCTTATTTTGGTAATTTTTGTAATTATATTGATTAATTAAATTAATTCTAGAAAATAGTTAATTATTGTTATATTTTTAATAATGCCGTGTAGAATTGATGAATTAGTCAAATTTAGTTAATTTTGTTTATTATTAATTTAGGGAATAATTATTAGTAAAGGTTACGGATAAAATAATTATTAGGGATAAGTTGTAAAGTGAAGGGATAAAAAAAAGATATTATTAGTAATATAATTAAGAGGACCGAAATACTAATAGTATTATTAATATAATCATATATTTGGATAAAGTTACAAAGTGGTATATGACGTAATATTAAGGTTAGTATCCGAAAGGATAGGATTATTCGTATATATATATTTTAAGGATAGCATATTATAAGAATATAAGTTGCATAAGATATTATTAGGGATAAGAAAGGAAACAGAGTAATAGCTATACATGTCATGTTTCGGTCTCTGGCTAGGAAAGACTTGGTATTTAAGGTGGCCAACATACGTGCCGCACCTCTCTTTCCTGGGACTCCGAACATTTCATTTCCTATTACGGTCACCTAGTATTATCCTAATATATGATATGATTAAATTAATTGAAGATATAAGATACAATATGGACACCCACCTGTATGATACACGAGTCATTAGTGGGTTAAGTCAGAACCACTACTCAATGGGACGAACACATGAGTTCCCCCGAGTAGTTTGACCTTAGAACATGTAGTCGTCTGGTAACCGTATCTGCGAGTCGCTACCAGGAAGTTATGGCCATAGCTTAGACTTAGCGGTGAAACACGGGATCCGCTATGGGATTGGGTACACGAGCTCCTCCCGGCATGTTCTAGGGAGTTATGGTGAAACACGAGATCCATAACGAGTTATTAGTGACCGGTCCAACAAAGATATTATATTAGGATCATACGATTTGATGAGATGAAATCATAAGATGAAGTTTAAGATGATTTCTAAGATGTGATGATAAGATATGTTATGATCTAATATGATAAGAAAGACATGATATGATATGATTAAGATAAGATTATGATATGATATGATTAAGATAAGATTATGATATGATATGATTAAGATAAGATTATGATAAGATATGATTAAGATTTATTAATGATATAACTTAAGAAGGGTTAAGTATAAGTTAAGGATTGGGATAATTTAAGATGTATAGTATAAGGTATAAGTTCAGTATGTTAAGTCTTCCGCTGTGTATTTATGTATTTATGGGTATGTATGTATGCGAGTAAGGATGCATGTATGTATGAATGTTGAGTGTATTTTTGTACGTATTTCTAACCGTATTTGCAGGGTTGGTTGTACGTACATTATACGTAGATTATACGTATTTCTAACCGTATTTCTGCAGGTGTGTTTATACGTATTCGCATACGTACTTTTATACGTATTTTTATACGTACTGTTATACGTATTTTTGTACATTTTTATAAAGACGTGTATTAGATTTCTTTACAGTTTTTATGCATATTTCTATGCTATTATGTGTTTGGTGGTCCCTCGATTAAATGGGACAGCCTAGTTACTCGCCACTGACGGTGGACCCCCCCCTCAGTTTCAGATGACGATGCAGCAGAGTAGAGCGGGCTCCGCTGGATGGGCTTGAGTAGATTAGTGTTTTATTTTGAGTATTTAGTATTCCCAGAACAGTTTGAGACATTAATTTAGTTTATCTTATGATCCCAGCATGTTGGGACAGAATTTCCAGACTTTATATGTATTAGTGACTTTTGGATTATGGATTTTCAGTAGTTAATTTAATAAAAGATAACTTATTCATTCAATTAAGTTGATTTATTGTTATTTAAGTTAGTAACGATCCGAATGTCGCTTTCCCTTTGTAAATCGACAAGTCGAAAAGTCGGGTCGTTACAGTTGGTATCAGAGCCATAGGTTTGACCCTAAAGTTACTTCTTCATAAGTAACTTCGAAAGTTGAGTGCTTTATGAACCCGAGTGAAACTTAGCCTAATATGGAAAACCTAGATGAGTGAACCATGGGTAGAAGCCAGGGTTAAGACGATTTATCGTTTTCTTTTCGCGTTGGCGCCTTTTCGTATGTCGTGTGTTTCTAAACGCGATTGTTGTTTCAGGATGTCGATCCCACGACCTTCAAGTTCCTGCCGTCGTCGTCGCAACTTAGAAGACGCAATTCTTACTTTGGCACAGATTAGCGTGCGGGTCCAGAATTCCCAGTCGTCTTCGTTCGATCGGATTGCTCGTTTACGTCCTCCGACGTTACTATGTGCTTTTGTGTGAACTAACAATAGGAATGTTTAAGTGTGTACGTACAGGATGACGCCCCCAAGGCCAACCCTCAGACTTCGACGCCGGAACCATCAATTCGTAGCCGTGACCGGTGTTTTGTCAGAGTGGCGCAGCAGAAGCGTGGTGAGCCCATAACCCACAGGTCCAGGATCGGATTTCTCGTCATCGTCGTCCTACCAATGATGGCACGTCTGACCCCGTGATGCGCAAGAGCTGGATTTGAGAGATGGAAGAACGGTTCGACGCAATCGGTTGTCCGGAAGATAAACGAGTTCAGATCGCTAGCTACTACCTTCGACTAGAAGCAGACGACTAGTTGATAACGGTTCGCCGCAGGGAAGAGCTGTGAAGAGCATGACACGAGAAGAGTTTACCTCCAAGCTACGAGAACGTATCTTTTCCGACGAGCTTAGGTGGCAAAAGCCAGAGGAGTTCCTCACGCTCACTTAGGGCACCCTGTCAGTTCAGACATTTACCGACAAGTTCGCGAAGCTGTCCAGATTTTTCGCTGCAATATCTCTATCGGAAGCTGAGAAGCTGAAGCGGTATATCAAAATGACGAGTCCTCGCATCAGGGTACACGTTACCGGCAACAGGTCAGCATCGTTCCAGAACGCGTACGAGACCGCTTTAGAGGTTCAAGCATCGTTCGAGGAGGAAAAGGCTACAAAGAAGAGAACCAGGGAAAGCCAACCAGCCGCAATCGCAGGACGGGCAAGCAACCAACGTTCCCGAGACCCCGGTTGGCAGAGGATGCGAGAACGAACGTCATTCCGGAAAGAGGTGCGACGGGTTACGATAGCATGGTGCGTGTGCAGTCAAGGAAGGCACAAGATTTAGGCGTGACCAAAGAACAAACCGGCAGCAATGGTGAGCCGAGTACAAGTGAAGGATCGAGTCTTCTACGTGACCAAGAAGAGGCGGACGCGCAGCTGACGTAACCACGTGTACGGTTTCCGTATCCGGTTGATCGTTTATGTTATAGTTGTTCCATTGTTTTCTTACGTGAGCTTCTTTAAGTAAATTTCGAGGACGAAATTTATTTAAGGAGGGGTGATTGTAACGACCCGGAATTTTGGGCCAGAAAATTTCGCGGTTATTAATTATATTTATTTAATTCTAGTCCAAAAAGGCCCATTATATTTTGGACTGTTTAATTTGTATTTCCTATTCTTATTCCCAAATTGGGCCAAAGACCCAATTTTTCTTTCTTTTTCTACTTGGCCGGCTCCCCTCTTTTTATTTGGGCCAAGTATTGTTTTTATTTATTTAAATTGGTTAATTAATTATTTGATTTAATTAAATTAGTTTTTAAAGCCCTAAACTAATTCAACCTAGCCTAGTCATACCTAACTAAGTCCACTCCACCTCCCTATTCTTTCTCCTTCTTCACGGCAGCTTCATTAGTAGCATTAGGGTTTGTTTTTTTTTATTTCTTTTCCTTCCTCTCTTCTATAAATAGGACCATTATCATTTAGTTAGTCCTATTTTTGCAATTGTTCCTAAACCCTAAAATACATTTTCTCTCTTCCCCTTCTTCCTCTTCTCAAAAACAGTGAGCCATCATTTTCCCTTGGAATTTTAATAGCGAATCCAGGTAACTATGCTCTCCTCTTTAATCTATGGGTAGAAAAACACATAGTTAATTAGGAATTGAAGCATGAAAATTGTAGGAAGTTTAATATTGTTTTCATATGAATATGTCGAGCATGAAGCATGAATTTCTTGATTGATTTTTATGTATTTTCTTGATTTTATGTATGATCTTGTATGAATTTATTTACCAATCAAATCTTGTTATTTCTTGATGAATTTTTCATGGTATCTTGTTTACTGTTTGATTATTAACCATGATTTATTTCGTGGCAAAATTCGTCCGTTTATTATTTATAAAAATTTAATCTTTCAAACCGGTAAAACTGTCCAGAATAGGTTTACGAATTTATTAGTGTACTTAATCAATTCGGAATGATACGAAATTTTATATGGAAGTCAGTGATAATTTTTTACAGCTTTTGTTAAATTTTCGTAATTTTTAAAGATCGTTTGATATGGCATAAAATTCTGAAACCGAATTCAGCCTAATCTGACTGGTTAGTTATAAAATCACTTAAAAATAGTAAAAGATGTTATTTTTAGACGAAATTTATGCACGTTAATCCTTGAACCCATATTTAGCTCCCATAAAAATTTCCAGATTTTTAGGGATCTTTAGATGGTCATTTTGAATTTAATTCTTTAAAAATCAGATTGTATAAAATAGGGCAATTGAATTATTAAAATATGCTATTATTAATTATTGAATTTTCGAGTGACTTAAGTATTAAAAGGGAACTAAAAATATGATTTTTATGATGAATCTTGATAGTATTGAATTATATTGATTAACCTTGAATTAAAAATTAAATCTTGTTATTATCTTCTAATTGTCGAGTGTATAGAAATTAAAAGAAGAGTTAAAAATATTATTTTTATGTTAATCTTGATGAATGTTGTTGAAGAATATGATTTTTATCTTATTTTGGTAATTTTTGTAATTATATTGATTAATTAAATTAATTCTAGAAAATAGTTAATTATTGTTATATTTTTAATAATGCCGTGTAGAATTGATGAATTAGTCAAATTTAGTTAATTTTGTTTATTATTAATTTAGGGAATAATTATTAGTAAAGGTTACGGATAAAATAATTATTAGGGATAAGTTGTAAAGTGAAGGGATAAAAAAAGGATATTATTAGTAATATAATTAAGAGGACCGAAATACTAATAGTATTATTAATATAATCATATATTTGGATAAAGTTACAAAGTGGTATATGACGTAATATTAAGGTTAGTATCCGAAAGGATAGGATTATTCGTATATATATATTTTAAGGATAGCATATTATAAGAATATAAGTTGCATAAGATATTATTAGGGATAAGAAAGGAAACAGAGTAATAGCTATACATGTCATGTTTCGGTCTCTGGCTAGGAAAGACTTGGTATTTAAGGTGGCCAACATACGTGCCGCACCTCTCTTTCCTGGGACTCCGAACATTTCATTTCCTATTACGGTCACCTAGTATTATCCTAATATATGATATGATTAAATTAATTGAAGATATAAGATACAATATGGACACCCACCTGTATGATACACGAGTCATTAGTGGGTTAAGTCAGAACCACTACTCAATGGGACGAACACATGAGTTCCCCCGAGTAGTTTGACCTTAGAACATGTAGTCGTCTGGTAACCGTATCTGCGAGTCGCTACCAGGAAGTTATGGCCATAGCTTAGACTTAGCGGTGAAACACGGGATCCGCTATGGGATTGGGTACACGAGCTCCTCCCGGCATGTTCTAGGGAGTTATGGTGAAACACGAGATCCATAACGAGTTATTAGTGACCGGTCCAACAAAGATATTATATTAGGATCATACGATTTGATGAGATGAAATCATAAGATGAAGTTTAAGATGATTTCTAAGATGTGATGATAAGATATGTTATGATCTAATATGATAAGAAAGACATGATATGATATGATTAAGATAAGATTATGATATGATATGATTAAGATAAGATTATGATATGATATGATTAAGATAAGATTATGATAAGATATGATTAAGATTTATTAATGATATAACTTAAGAAGGGTTAAGTATAAGTTAAGGATTGGGATAATTTAAGATGTATAGTATAAGGTATAAGTTCAGTATGTTAAGTCTTCCGCTGTGTATTTATGTATTTATGGGTATGTATGTATGCGAGTAAGGATGCATGTATGTATGAATGTTGAGTGTATTTTTGTACGTATTTCTAACCGTATTTGCAGGGTTGGTTGTACGTACATTATACGTAGATTATACGTATTTCTAACCGTATTTCTGCAGGTGTGTTTATACGTATTCGCATACGTACTTTTATACGTATTTTTATACGTACTGTTATACGTATTTTTGTACATTTTTATAAAGACGTGTATTAGATTTCTTTACAGTTTTTATGCATATTTCTATGCTATTATGTGTTTGGTGGTCCCTCGATTAAATGGGACAGCCTAGTTACTCGCCACTGACGGTGGACCCCCCCCTCAGTTTCAGATGACGATGCAGCAGAGTAGAGCGGGCTCCGCTGGATGGGCTTGAGTAGATTAGTGTTTTATTTTGAGTATTTAGTATTCCCAGAACAGTTTGAGACATTAATTTAGTTTATCTTATGATCCCAGCATGTTGGGACAGAATTTCCAGACTTTATATGTATTAGTGACTTTTGGATTATGGATTTTCAGTAGTTAATTTAATAAAAGATAACTTATTCATTCAATTAAGTTGATTTATTGTTATTTAAGTTAGTAACGATCCGAATGTCGCTTTCCCTTTGTAAATCGACAAGTCGAAAAGTCGGGTCGTTACAGTTGGTATCAGAGCCATAGGTTTGACCCTAAAGTTACTTCTTCATAAGTAACTTCGAAAGTTGAGTGCTTTATGAACCCGAGTGAAACTTAGCCTAATATGGAAAACCTAGATGAGTGAACCATGGGTAGAAGCCAGGGTTAAGACGATTTATCGTTTTCTTTTCGCGTTGGCGCCTTTTCGTATGTCGTGTGTTTCTAAACGCGATTGTTGTTTCAGGATGTCGATCCCACGACCTTCAAGTTCCTGCCGTCGTCGTCGCAACTTAGAAGACGCAATTCTTACTTTGGCACAGATTAGCGTGCGGGTCCAGAATTCCCAGTCGTCTTCGTTCGATCGGATTGCTCGTTTACGTCCTCCGACGTTACTATGTGCTTTTGTGTGAACTAACAATAGGAATGTTTAAGTGTGTACGTACAGGATGACGCCCCCAAGGCCAACCCTCAGACTTCGACGCCGGAACCATCAATTCGTAGCCGTGACCGGTGTTTTGTCAGAGTGGCGCAGCAGAAGCGTGGTGAGCCCATAACCCACAGGTCCAGGATCGGATTTCTCGTCATCGTCGTCCTACCAATGATGGCACGTCTGACCCCGTGATGCGCAAGAGCTGGATTTGAGAGATGGAAGAACGGTTCGACGCAATCGGTTGTCCGGAAGATAAACGAGTTCAGATCGCTAGCTACTACCTTCGACTAGAAGCAGACGACTAGTTGATAACGGTTCGCCGCAGGGAAGAGCTGTGAAGAGCATGACACGAGAAGAGTTTACCTCCAAGCTACGAGAACGTATCTTTTCCGACGAGCTTAGGTGGCAAAAGCCAGAGGAGTTCCTCACGCTCACTTAGGGCACCCTGTCAGTTCAGACATTTACCGACAAGTTCGCGAAGCTGTCCAGATTTTTCGCTGCAATATCTCTATCGGAAGCTGAGAAGCTGAAGCGGTATATCAAAATGACGAGTCCTCGCATCAGGGTACACGTTACCGGCAACAGGTCAGCATCGTTCCAGAACGCGTACGAGACCGCTTTAGAGGTTCAAGCATCGTTCGAGGAGGAAAAGGCTACAAAGAAGAGAACCAGGGAAAGCCAACCAGCCGCAATCGCAGGACGGGCAAGCAACCAACGTTCCCGAGACCCCGGTTGGCAGAGGATGCGAGAACGAACGTCATTCCGGAAAGAGGTGCGACGGGTTACGATAGCATGGTGCGTGTGCAGTCAAGGAAGGCACAAGATTTAGGCGTGACCAAAGAACAAACCGGCAGCAATGGTGAGCCGAGTACAAGTGAAGGATCGAGTCTTCTACGTGACCAAGAAGAGGCGGACGCGCAGCTGACGTAACCACGTGTACGGTTTCCGTATCCGGTTGATCGTTTATGTTATAGTTGTTCCATTGTTTTCTTACGTGAGCTTCTTTAAGTAAATTTCGAGGACGAAATTTATTTAAGGAGGGGTGATTGTAACGACCCGGAATTTTGGGCCAGAAAATTTCGCGGTTATTAATTATATTTATTTAATTCTAGTCCAAAAAGGCCCATTATATTTTGGACTGTTTAATTTGTATTTCCTATTCTTATTCCCAAATTGGGCCAAAGACCCAATTTTTCTTTCTTTTTCTACTTGGCCGGCTCCCCTCTTTTTATTTGGGCCAAGTATTGTTTTTATTTATTTAAATTGGTTAATTAATTATTTGATTTAATTAAATTAGTTTTTAAAGCCCTAAACTAATTCAACCTAGCCTAGTCATACCTAACTAAGTCCACTCCACCTCCCTATTCTTTCTCCTTCTTCACGGCAGCTTCATTAGTAGCATTAGGGTTTGTTTTTTTTTATTTCTTTTCCTTCCTCTCTTCTATAAATAGGACCATTATCATTTAGTTAGTCCTATTTTTGCAATTGTTCCTAAACCCTAAAATACATTTTCTCTCTTCCCCTTCTTCCTCTTCTCAAAAACAGTGAGCCATCATTTTCCCTTGGAATTTTAATAGCGAATCCAGGTAACTATGCTCTCCTCTTTAATCTATGGGTAGAAAAACACATAGTTAATTAGGAATTGAAGCATGAAAATTGTAGGAAGTTTAATATTGTTTTCATATGAATATGTCGAGCATGAAGCATGAATTTCTTGATTGATTTTTATGTATTTTCTTGATTTTATGTATGATCTTGTATGAATTTATTTACCAATCAAATCTTGTTATTTCTTGATGAATTTTTCATGGTATCTTGTTTACTGTTTGATTATTAACCATGATTTATTTCGTGGCAAAATTCGTCCGTTTATTATTTATAAAAATTTAATCTTTCAAACCGGTAAAACTGTCCAGAATAGGTTTACGAATTTATTAGTGTACTTAATCAATTCGGAATGATACGAAATTTTATATGGAAGTCAGTGATAATTTTTTACAGCTTTTGTTAAATTTTCGTAATTTTTAAAGATCGTTTGATATGGCATAAAATTCTGAAACCGAATTCAGCCTAATCTGACTGGTTAGTTATAAAATCACTTAAAAATAGTAAAAGATGTTATTTTTAGACGAAATTTATGCACGTTAATCCTTGAACCCATATTTAGCTCCCATAAAAATTTCCAGATTTTTAGGGATCTTTAGATGGTCATTTTGAATTTAATTCTTTAAAAATCAGATTGTATAAAATAGGGCAATTGAATTATTAAAATATGCTATTATTAATTATTGAATTTTCGAGTGACTTAAGTATTAAAAGGGAACTAAAAATATGATTTTTATGATGAATCTTGATAGTATTGAATTATATTGATTAACCTTGAATTAAAAATTAAATCTTGTTATTATCTTCTAATTGTCGAGTGTATAGAAATTAAAAGAAGAGTTAAAAATATTATTTTTATGTTAATCTTGATGAATGTTGTTGAAGAATATGATTTTTATCTTATTTTGGTAATTTTTGTAATTATATTGATTAATTAAATTAATTCTAGAAAATAGTTAATTATTGTTATATTTTTAATAATGCCGTGTAGAATTGATGAATTAGTCAAATTTAGTTAATTTTGTTTATTATTAATTTAGGGAATAATTATTAGTAAAGGTTACGGATAAAATAATTATTAGGGATAAGTTGTAAAGTGAAGGGATAAAAAAAGGATATTATTAGTAATATAATTAAGAGGACCGAAATACTAATAGTATTATTAATATAATCATATATTTGGATAAAGTTACAAAGTGGTATATGACGTAATATTAAGGTTAGTATCCGAAAGGATAGGATTATTCGTATATATATATTTTAAGGATAGCATATTATAAGAATATAAGTTGCATAAGATATTATTAGGGATAAGAAAGGAAACAGAGTAATAGCTATACATGTCATGTTTCGGTCTCTGGCTAGGAAAGACTTGGTATTTAAGGTGGCCAACATACGTGCCGCACCTCTCTTTCCTGGGACTCCGAACATTTCATTTCCTATTACGGTCACCTAGTATTATCCTAATATATGATATGATTAAATTAATTGAAGATATAAGATACAATATGGACACCCACCTGTATGATACACGAGTCATTAGTGGGTTAAGTCAGAACCACTACTCAATGGGACGAACACATGAGTTCCCCCGAGTAGTTTGACCTTAGAACATGTAGTCGTCTGGTAACCGTATCTGCGAGTCGCTACCAGGAAGTTATGGCCATAGCTTAGACTTAGCGGTGAAACACGGGATCCGCTATGGGATTGGGTACACGAGCTCCTCCCGGCATGTTCTAGGGAGTTATGGTGAAACACGAGATCCATAACGAGTTATTAGTGACCGGTCCAACAAAGATATTATATTAGGATCATACGATTTGATGAGATGAAATCATAAGATGAAGTTTAAGATGATTTCTAAGATGTGATGATAAGATATGTTATGATCTAATATGATAAGAAAGACATGATATGATATGATTAAGATAAGATTATGATATGATATGATTAAGATAAGATTATGATATGATATGATTAAGATAAGATTATGATAAGATATGATTAAGATTTATTAATGATATAACTTAAGAAGGGTTAAGTATAAGTTAAGGATTGGGATAATTTAAGATGTATAGTATAAGGTATAAGTTCAGTATGTTAAGTCTTCCGCTGTGTATTTATGTATTTATGGGTATGTATGTATGCGAGTAAGGATGCATGTATGTATGAATGTTGAGTGTATTTTTGTACGTATTTCTAACCGTATTTGCAGGGTTGGTTGTACGTACATTATACGTAGATTATACGTATTTCTAACCGTATTTCTGCAGGTGTGTTTATACGTATTCGCATACGTACTTTTATACGTATTTTTATACGTACTGTTATACGTATTTTTGTACATTTTTATAAAGACGTGTATTAGATTTCTTTACAGTTTTTATGCATATTTCTATGCTATTATGTGTTTGGTGGTCCCTCGATTAAATGGGACAGCCTAGTTACTCGCCACTGACGGTGGACCCCCCCCTCAGTTTCAGATGACGATGCAGCAGAGTAGAGCGGGCTCCGCTGGATGGGCTTGAGTAGATTAGTGTTTTATTTTGAGTATTTAGTATTCCCAGAACAGTTTGAGACATTAATTTAGTTTATCTTATGATCCCAGCATGTTGGGACAGAATTTCCAGACTTTATATGTATTAGTGACTTTTGGATTATGGATTTTCAGTAGTTAATTTAATAAAAGATAACTTATTCATTCAATTAAGTTGATTTATTGTTATTTAAGTTAGTAACGATCCGAATGTCGCTTTCCCTTTGTAAATCGACAAGTCGAAAAGTCGGGTCGTTACAATGCAAGTGGAAGAGACTTCTTCTCCATGGCAAGGAATTAGGACAAAGCTTCTAATATAAATACAAGGGCTGCCAGCATTTTCAAAACAACCACAACCAAGAGAGAATTCAGAGATCAAGATTTTCAAGTGAAAAATTATTCTAAGTGTTCTTTGAATTTTCAATCTTTAGTTTTTCAATTGTAATTCATAGTGATAAGGGTTGGGTGAGAGAAAAATCAAAAAGAATATTTGATTGTAATCAAAGAAAAAAGAAAGAGAGAATTCAGATTTCATTCGAAATCTGAAGTGAGAAAAATCGATCTTTAGTTAGATCGTGGCATCTGTTCAGGGGGAACAGGTGTCAGGGGGAACAAGTTCCTAGTGGAACGTAGAGAATAAGAGAAGGTCCTTTTTATGGGTTGTAACAGAGTCGTTTGGCCTATAATTAATAAGAGAAGTCCAAGAGTCAAAATCCCTCGTGGTCAAGGTTTTTCTTCCTATTTGGGCCTAGGAAGTTTTCCTTATAGGTTAAAACTCTCTGTCTTTTATTTCTGTTTGTTCTTACTTTCGAGTTTAAGTTAAAATTCCGCGAAAAATTAAAAAACTCCCTCAACTACAATTCACCCCCCTCTTGTAGTTGCTATTCATATTACATCAAACACCAACCCAGCAACCCTGGTTCCCAGCAACTTGTAGCTAGTTCTCAACAACCTGTAGCCGGTTTCCAGCAACCCGTACATGGTTCGAGAAAGCTGCATATAGCTATTCCAACATGGTATGTTTTCAGCTATGTATTTACCCCTTTTAGCTACTTGGTACTGGTATGTATTTCGCAAATTGCAACCTGTTACACCTTTATTAGCAAGCATCGCCTTACAGTTAGCTAGCTTAGCTTACTATTAATTTATACACATGCCACGTAAGTAAATCTCCGTCCCGTAGCAGGCAACTAGGTATAACTCTGCATGATTACTTATGTTAGTTTCATTAATCATGATATGATTGTATTTATCATTCCGAATTGTTCCTAAGTAATAACATCTGCTAATACTTGTGACTTCATTTTGAAACAACTTAAGTTTTTAAGTATACACGTATTAGTATGACGTGTCAGGACTCCTTTGACATCCATTTTCATTAAACAAAGAAGCTCTAGCATAATCATGTGAACTTCAAGTCTGAAAAGCCGACAACAATGACACTTTATGGTTGAGAGAAACCAGAGGTTCTAGCTAGCAAGCTGTTAGCACATAAAGACAAGTGGAAGATACCTCTAGTTGAATTGCCTGGAAACATGAATATGTCACCGAAAGCTGAACAAGCTTATCAGGCTCGCACAATAAGCTATGTTAAACTGTTAATGACGGCAAGTAAGCTTTGAATTATCGAAATAGTTAATGTCATTCACATGTATGTTTTATTTCCGAACTTTATTCCCCTGGTTGACGTCACAGCTTACCCGATGTGGGAAGCGCACTTAGTAGTTTTCTTGTGAGGTATACTCAAGCATGACTTATACGCACTCGTATTCATTGTTCTTTTTGTTTGGTTAATTATCAACTTCTTGGTAATAAACAAAATATTAGTGCTTCCTCATAAACTAACGTGAAGTGCAGTGAAAGAGACTTATAAGAAACTTGATACCAACGTGTAAGTTGAAGACAACCAGATATTTAAAAGCTAGAAGAGCTTCAACATTGGTGATTTTTTTTTAAGATGATACCTAGCTAGTTGACAACAAGGTGCATGACATGGGATCAAACGACTAAGACACTTATTGTCACTGCATTGCTTCACAAGATCAAAAGTGTAAATCAAACAATCATCTGAAGAGCTAAGTAACTTTAATATACTCGACAGTCAAACTCGTTTGTTTACTTTACGTTCGTACGATCTCTCACCCATATTGCTGGCAACTGTTATTACTTATTCACTCTGAAATATCTTCGAATCTAATTTATATCCAAATCAAATTTGACATATGCACCATCGTAGCAAATCATGCTTTTACTTTACGAATTAATCATGTAGCAGTTGCATTTTTTATGCTTAAACTCACGCAAGTCATTCTAACAAAAAGCAGAGTTAAGCTGCACACATGTCTCTTCCCACCAGGTATAAAGTGCTATTAGCCAGATCTTAGCAGAGAGAAGCCGACGCAAGTCGAGCAAAGCTGACCCAAGCTGAGAGAAGCTGACGCTAGCTGAGCGAAGTAGGCGTAAGTTGAGAAAACAGAGCGAAGCTGACAGAACTTGAAACAAGCTGACATAAGCAGGGGAAAGCCGAAGTGAACCCGGAAAATTTCAATGTAAGTTGCCAGGGTTGCAAGCAACCCGACAAGTACCAGATACAAGCTGCAAGGTGTCAAACGTAAGCTGAGCAAAGTTACAGTAAGTTATCGTGTATCAAATGCAAGCCATTGGGTGCTAGACATAACTTGATTGCAAAGATGGATCACACGAAGCTTTATAATGGTGGTCGATTTATAAAGGCAGTAACATTAGTCAAAATCAACTTACATCGTTTACCATGGTAACGTATCAGCAACAAGAGGTACATACTCCCGAATTCACTAATGCATTTTCTTTAAGATCATTGAACTCATTGTCATACTCCAGCGAATTTACTTATGTTTATATTCATTTGTTCATTGACCCAAATTGTTATGTTCGAAGCTAAGACTCGCGTATTGAAACACGTAAGGCATCTACTCGTGCAAAGGAAAACACGCTTTCTCTATATGCTTTTATATAAATTTGTATCATGATGCAATATGATAAACTTGCTCTTAAGCTAGCTTGATAATAAGATTTATAATTACTCTAAAAGTAAGAGATCAATCTCATGCAAAGAGGTCTCGTTACCAGCTTAGCTTACAAAGTAGCCCAAGTGCAAGCTCGCAACATAGCCCAAGTGTAAGCTGGCAAGGTGACCTAAGCATCAGTTTACAAATTCGCCCAAGTTCCAGCTTACGAAACGGTTCAGCTACTAGCTTACAAAGCAACTCGGGTACTAGTTTGTAAACCGGCTTGAGTGCCAACTTACAAGTGACTTAATCTCCAGCCTATAATGGCTTAAATGCAGCTTGCAGATTGTCTAAAATAATAATTCACAGTGTGGTCCATGTACCAGTTACCAACTTGCAAAAGAGGCTAAAATGCCAGCTTAGAAAAAGAACAAAAGCATCAAAATCAAAGTGGCTTATGTGTCAAATGTTAAACGTTAAGTCTTTAATCTGTGACTATAATGTTAGTTTCAATCAACGATGCAAAGGTGATGTCTAAAGCTATCTAAGTAATCCACGTAAGTAAATGCTAAAGTTAATGTGTAAATATTACAAAAATTATCAAGCAACGTAGAACATTCTGTTACATCAATCAGAAATATTTGGCGATGTCGGCTTAGACGCGACGTGTCGATATCTTGGTAAAGATCAAGAATAAAAAGACTAACAATTGTTTTAAGGTGTTATCTCAGGCTATTAAGCTATTGTTTTAAGTTGTTTAACGATGATCTTAAGTTATTATCAGGTTGGTTATTTCAGAAGAGACATAAACGTCAGCAAGCTACATTATGCCGAGCATTAACTTATCAAGAAACCAAGGTATTAATATCCAAGTAAGCAATCGAAAGAGCAAAGATGTTGACATATTCCTCTTTATGTTTTGATGATGACATAAACCACAAACTTAATCACTAATAAGTATCTTTGAGTTCTTGGAGAATTTTAGATCTTGAAGATAAATAAGCATTGAAGATTCAAGTATGAAGATTCAATCATTTGAAGAAACAAGATGGTGATTCAAGTGAAGGTTTGAATCATGAATCAAAGATGTTGTTGTCGAGTTTCTATAGAGAAATCAGAGAAGTTCCTGAAGAGAATTCAGCAAGGAACATGAGAAGAACTTCAAGTATTCCAACGAATTACTTGTTGAAGAGAAGAGAAGCATCCATGAATGTTATAATATAATGTTCTAGGGTAAATGTAAGTATATTAATGCATTTAAGTCTGGTTGGAACTTAGTCGTGTCTGTCAGAGGAACTTTGGGTCATGTTCCTAGAGGAACTTGTGTCGAGTCAGTTAGTTATTTTGGTCCACGACTGTTGCTACTTTTTAGGGTCGGTTTAAACAACCCCTTGACTGTTTTAATTTGTTTAAAATGTTCAAAAGATGACTGAATTAGTGCTCCCTTAATTTTAGGAGTAGTTGGTGAGTGATTTTGAATTAGTTAGTAGTCAAGATTAGTCTCCTTAATTTCAGGACTAGGATGGTGACTTTTTAATTCTGATTTCTTTTTGTTTTATTAGTTTTTTTTTGTTATTAAAATTGATTTAAAGTTTTTAAAAAAAAGAAAAAAAATCGGAAAAATTAAAAAAAGGAAAAACCGGTCTTTGTTTTTTATTAGGGTTGACTGATCTAATTTTTAGGAGTAGTTTTTTTTTTTTTTTTTCTTTTCTGATTTTTTGGGTCAAAAATTAGGTTAGTGGGTTGTTTAATTAGTGAGTCAAAGTTAGTGGTGTGTGAGTGAGAGTGGTGGACGTGTGAGTGGTAAGTGTGGGTGGTTAATTAGGCTTTTTCTCCAAGCAATTGATATAACCATTCATTCATATATACACATATAATTCTGACATTTTATACACACAACAAGAGAGCAGACTTTCAAATTTATATTTTTGAGTCTTGTGTCAAAAAGTTCCAGAGTTCCAATCCAGTTCTTACTTGCATTTCAATATACTAGAGTTCTTATTTTGAGTTGTATTTGAGAAAAAGAAAAGAGAAGTGTGTGAGAACATAGAGAGAACAGAAAGAAAGAGACGTGAGAAAGAGAAAGGAAAAAGAAAGAGAGAAAGAGAATAGAATCGTAAGTTCCTACAGGAACTCACGAGGTCCAGAGAGAAATTTAGGATTGTAATAGTTTACAAGGCCTTTATATAAAAGTGGAGTTTTTCTTCCGTGGGCCAGGAAGTTTTTCTCGTTGAAATTTGTCTCTTTACATTTCGTTTTTCTCAAAGTTCCTTTAGGTTTTTAATTCTGATGAAAATTTGTGCTATAAGTTCCACACAGTAATTCACCCCCCCTCTTGCAGTGTTCCTACAGGAATAACAATTGGTATCAGAGCAGGAACTCAGACCGTTCAAGACACCTTGACGAGAGATCCGGGCAGTATGAACACTTGCGAGAAATTGGAAGAAGGGTACTCATCTCAGAGACCTCCCATGTTTAATGGGAAATTCTATGCATACTGGAAAAATCGGATGGAGATCTACATCAAAGCCGAAAATTATCAGGTATGGAGAGTCGTGGAAGTCGGTGACTATCAGGTAACCAAAACTAATGCTAATAATGAGATAGTCCCTAAGAAAATTTCTGAATATGAACTTGAAGACTTTGAAAAAATGGAAATTAATGCAAAGGCCATAAAATTGCTTCATTGTGGTCTTGGACCCCATGAACATAATCGTATTATGGGGTGCAAGAGCGCAAAACAAATTTCGGATTTACTACAGATAACTCACGAAGGTACTAATGAAGTTAAAAGGTCTAAAATTGATTTATTGATCTCTAAATATGAAAGGTTCGAGATGATGCCTAAGGAATCTATTCAAGATATGCTTACTCGTTTCACTAACATCATAAATGAGCTTGTTTCCCTTGGAAGAGAAATACCCATTGATGAACAGGTTAGAAAGATCTTAAGGAGTCTACCACAAGACGATAGATGGAGATCTAAAGTAACAGCACTTATGGAATCAAAGGACATGACGAAGTTCAACATCGAACAATTAGCGGGTTCTTTGCTAACCCATGAACTACATCTGGGAACCAGCGGAGAAGGTTCCAAGAACAAGGGGTTAGCATTGAAGGCAGAAGAGAGTGATACTGAAGTAGATGACGAGACTGCTATGCTCGTTAGAAGATTCAAAAGAGCCTTCAACAGAAACCGAAGTTCCTTCAGGAACTCTGGAAAGAAACTGACGAGTTCCAAAAAGGACTTTGGATGTCACAAGTGCGGCTCCACTGATGACTTCATCAAGGAATGTCCACAATGGGAAAATGAGAAATCAAAGTCCAAAGGGAAGCAATCATTTAAGGAAAAGAAGGATTACAACAAAGAAAAATACTACAAGCCTTCGTTTTCCAAAAATGATGTTCGAAAAGCGATGATAGCTGCATGGGGTGATTCTGAATCAGAAGAAGAGGTGGAGGAACAGCCTGAAGAGGAAACGGCCCAATTGTGTTTAATGGCAAGATCTGATGTGCCAGAGTTCCCACAGGAACTCGACGAGAAGGTAAGCCTAAATTCTTATTATTTAAATTCTCTGCTTAAACAAAAACTTGTTGATTTAGTTATTGATTTTCATAAAAACTGGATGACTGTTAAGAAAGAAAAGAATGAGTGTGAAAACGCACTCAAAGTAAGTAGGGAACATAGTGATTGGTTTAAGGGTAATAAAGTTGAAACTGAAAATAGATTCTTTGACCTATTTGATAAAAACAATGTTTTAATGACTAAGGTTAAAAATCTTGAAAAGGATCTAAGCCAAACAACAATGGAACTTAACTGCTATAAGTTGATTAATCTTAGTTTGAAATCTGAAAATTCGAATGAAAGTTCCTCCAGGGTTTCTGATCTGAAGGAACTCAAGACTGATCTGGAAAAAGTAAAATCTGATAATAAGAAATTGACAGAGGAACTTACTGAAATAAAAAGGGATAAAGATAATCAACGAGAAGTTCCACAATGGATTCTGAATGCCCAAGCAAAGAGGACCGAAGGTCTAGGTTTTAATTATAAACAAAAAGGGAGCAATCAGAAAAAGTATGTGGAACTTCCTAGCAGCAAAGTTTGTCTGTTCTGCGGGAACTCAGGTCATCTGAAAGACCAGTGTTCCAAGAGGAACAACAAATTGAATCAGAATCATAGACATGTTAAATGGATTGAAAAAACTTATGATGATATGTCTACAAAGGAACCCAAGGAAACCTGGGTTCCTCAACCTAACCATTAATTATTCTTGCAGGAACTAGTGAGGAGGAACACCACATGGTACCTCGACAGTGGATGTTCCAAGCACATGACCGGAGATAAATCTAACTTTCTCTCACTAGTAGCCTACTCAGGGGGAACTGTGACGTTCGGTGACAATCAGAAAGGTAATATTATTGCCGTAGGTAAGATAGGTAAGTCAAGTTCCCATAGCATAGATAATGTCTTTCTTATAGATGGTTTGAAGCACAACTTGTTTAGTATTTCGCAATTCTGTGATAAAGGAAACTCTGTACATTTTACTAATGAGTGTTGTAGAATCATCAACAATGACACTAATAAAATCATTCTTGAAGGGAAACGCAATGGGAACACATACACTGTGAACCTTGAAGCAATTCCTAAAACTACTCTTACTTATCTAAGTGTCATTGAGGATGATCCACTACTTTGGCATAAACGAATGGGACATGCTAGCCTTTCTCTACTGGATAAATTGAGAACAAAGGAACTAGTTGTTGGTTTACCAAACATCAAGTTCCAATGTGATAAATTGTGTGATGCATGTGCTAAAGGCAAGCATGTTAGAAGTTCCTTTAAAAGCAAAAAGCTCGTGAGCACCACAAAACCATTAGAACTTATTCACATGGATTTGTGTGGGCCCATGAGAGTCCAAAGTAGAAGTGGAAAATTGTATGTCTTAGTCATAGTTGATGATTACTCAAGATTTACTTGGACAATGTTTCTTCATAGCAAAGATGAGACTTTTGAAGAATTTGTTTGCTTTGCTAAGAAGATACAAAAGTCGAGTGGTTATCAATTAATTCACTTACGATCTGACCATGGAACTGAATTTGAAAATCAAAAGTTTGATGAGTTTTGCAGGGAAAATGGCATGGATCATAACTTTTCCGCTCCTAGGACACCACAGCAAAATGGTGTTGTGGAGAGGAAAAACAGGACTTTAGAAGACATGGCAAGAACAATGCTTATTGCAAGTGGATTACCTAGGAACTTCTGGGCTGAAGCCGTTAATACGGCATGCTATATAATTAATAGAATCATGTTAAGACCCATCACAAACAAAACTCCCTATGAACTAATGAAAGGAAGAAAACCTAACATTTCTCACTTGAGATCTTTTGGTTGTAAGTGCTTCGTGCATAATAATGGTAAAAGGAACTTAGGGAAGTTTGATGAGAGAAGTGATGAAGCCATGTTCCTAGGATATGCCACTGATAGTAAAGCATATAGAGTCTATAACAAGAGGACATTAAGTGTCGAGGAAAGTGTACATATTTTATTTGATGAAACTAACCCAAATGTAAATAGTGATACTAACATTTTGCAGGAACTTGAGGATTTAGAGATAGGCTTGGTTAGAAAGGATCTAGATGAAGAAGAGTTAACATCCAATAATAAAGAAAGAGCAAATATCCCAGAAGAACGACCTCATGTTGAAAAACAAGAAGAGCCAGTTCCTGAAGGAACTCAGGGGGAAGTTCCAGAGACTGCGGGGAACTTAGAAGAAGAGATCAGAGTTCCTGAAGAGACTGTAGAAAGACCAGTTCCAATCAGAGACTTTGAACCAAAACCTTGGAAATATCAGAAGTCCCACCCTCTTGATCTTATCATAAGTGATATAGGGAAAGGAATTCAGACTAGAACTCAGATCAGGAACTTCTGTGCCCATGGTGTGTTCCTATCCATCATTGAGCCTCGAAATCACATAGAAGCACTTGAGGATGCAGATTGGATACTAGCCATGCAGGATGAACTCAATCAATTTGAAAGGAACAAGGTATGGCACCTTGAACCAAAGCCGGAACACCAAAAGGTAATTGGATTGAAGTGGGTGTTCAGGAACAAGCTAGATGAACATGGCACGATCGTCAGGAACAAGGCCAGGTTAGTTGTAAAAGGATACAATCAACAAGAGGGGATAGATTATGAAGAAACATTTGCTCCGGTAGCAAGGTTAGAAGCTATTAGAATTTTAATTGATATTGCTTCTTTCATGGGTTTTAAATTATATCAAATGGATGTTAAATGTGCCTTTTTAAATGGATTTTTAAATGAGGAAGTATATGTGGAACAACCTCCTGGTTTTGAAAACTCTAAATTTCCTAACCATATCTATAAGCTTGACAAGGCCCTTTATGGGTTGAAGCAAGCTCCTAGAGCATGGTATGAGAGGTTGTCCAAGTTCCTTTTGGAAAATGAATTTAAAAGAGGAAAAGTTGATAAAACTTTATTTCTAAAATCTAAAGGAACTGATCTTCTCATTGTCCAAATCTATGCAGATGATATAATATTTGGTGCTACTAACGAATCTTTGTGTCAGGAATTTGCAAATTTAATGAGCAAGGAATTCGAGATGAGCATGATGGGTGAGTTAAATTTCTTTCTTGGTTTGCAAATAAAGCAAACTGAAAAGGGAATTTATATTCATCAACAAAAATACATAAAGGAACTTCTAAAGAAATTTGGGATGGAAACATCGAAAATAAATCACACTCCTATGGGAACTAACACCAGATTGGATGAAGATCCCAAAGGAACTAGTGTGAGTGACAAGAAATATAGAGGCATGATAGGTTCCTTATTGTATTTAACTGCTAGCAGACCAGATATTCTCTTAGTGTTGGTGTATGTGCTAGGTTCCAAGCAAATCCAAAGGAGTCACATCTCACTGCAGTCAAGAGGATATTGAGATACTTGAAAGGAACTGATGATCTAACACTGTTCTACCCTCACAATGATACGTTTGAACTCAAGGGATTTGCTGATGCGGATTATGCCGGTGATTTGGTGAATAGGAAAAGCACTTCAGGTATGGTTCAGTTCCTTGGAACGTGTTTAGTTTCTTGGAGTTCCAAGAAGCAAAACACAGTTGCTCTATCCACTGCAGAAGCCCAATATGTAGCAGCTGCTGCATGTTGTTCACAACTGCTTTGGATAAAACAACAACTAAGGGACTTTGGTATTAATTATAATTGTATTCCTATATATTGTGATAATACTAGTGCCATTTGTATATCAAAAGATCCAGTTCACCATTCACGTGTGAAACACATTCACATACGTCATCATTTTCTAAAGGACAATGTAGAAAAAGGTCTGATAAAACTTGAATTTTGTCAAACTGAAGATCAAATTGCTGACATATTAACTAAGCCATTGAATAGAGAACGATATGAGAAATTGCGGATGGAACTTGGGATGATCAAATTAAAGTAATTTGCTAAGAAGTTCCTCTAGGTACGTCAACTCAATTATTAAAGTTCCTAGAATAATTTTCATTGCAATTATGGTGCGAAAGCATGTTCCTGATGGAATTTGAGATTTATACTCGTAAATGTCTATCAATATTACTCTTATTTTCATGATTTCTATTTGGATGATGAATTAAATGTGTGCATCAATATGTTCCTATGGTTTTTATTTTATTTCTTTCTTCTTTTTATATAAATTAATTTATTCCTCAAATTAATTTATTTTCATTTTATTTTCCACAAATTAATTTATTTTTCCACAAATTAATTTTATTTTCCACAAATTATTTTTCTTTTGTAGCTAAAGAAATCTACCCATTAGGAGAGTCAATTTAGAAGAGTCATCATGTTCAAAATTTTATAACTGATTAATTCAAACTTGTTTAAACCTCTACCTAAAAATAAGGAGAGTAAATGGGAGAATCTTTTACTAGCTAAACAAATTACTCTTATTCTCCTCCAGCCATCCACCTATTCCTCCCTCTCTCACTCACGTCATTTTCTATCTATCTCCAAAACCACATTCATTTTATCCAATTTTTTTTTTTTTTTTTTTAAAAAAAAAAAACCTTCATGAACCTTCAATTATTTTTCCTCTACTACCAACTCTTCCAATCAAACCCAAAGAACCTACACAACAAGATCAAAACCCTAGCATCATCTAAGGGGGAATCCAAGCAAAGAAAAGAAGTAGATGATTCAACTATTAAACTTTAATGTTCTACTCGAGATGTACGGGAATTGAAATTAGGGATGAAAAAAAAAAAGGAACAATGTATTTAAAGATCAACCCTTGATGGATTGAAGTTGTTTTTGTTGGACAAAAAAAAAAAAAAAAGAAAAAAAGAAAAGAAACGAAAAAAGGAGAGGTCCATACTGTGAATTTAGATGTTGATGATGATAGGAGGGTAGTAAAATTACTTGTTCTTAGTGCTGAAAATTTTGGAGGAACAAGTAGAGGAGGAAGTCCTTCTGAAAATTCTGAAGGAACTTGAGTTGTTAAAGGACTATTAAGAAGATATTGAGGGGAAAACATTCATGTTAAGACAGCCTTTGAGTGGCATGGTTACTACTTCGTAGGAAGGGAATGAATGAAATCATGGGGTGCCTCAAAGAGCTAAAGTTGTTGCTGGAACTTCACCTGATGATACCACAGGAACTTCTGGAGCATCTGCTAATGTTCCCCCCACGAAAGTTCCTGATGATGCTTAACCTGCCACCTAGCCTCTTCTTAGCTCATTTACACTAATTCTTTTGAACTAACTTCGATTTGGTTATAATTTATGAACATGATTTAGGTTTTATTTTATTTTCTTCTTTGACATTTTCATTTCTTTCTTTTGCGTCTTAGTAGTCGGGTAGTAGCTACTTTCTATTTTTCTTTTGTTCTTGGAACATATATATATATGCTATATTTTGCTAATTTCATCCTTGATGCTCTTATGATGACTAATATTGCTAGATTGCTACTTGAGTTGTTTTCTTATTCTAGAGATCAGGTATTTGCCATTACTAGTTTAATGGTGATGTGATGAAAAATGTTTATGGAATGATGATTTTGATTTTGATGATACCAAAAGGGGGAAGAATAATTGGCAAACTAACTTTATTTTGTTTCGTCTTATTTTTCATCTTATTCTCATATGAAATGAAGTTCCCATCTTGTGAATAGTGAATAGTTTATTAACTTTCTTTATTCCATGTGGAGTTAAACTGTATATAACTTTGGTAGTATAAAAATATTTAGTTTAATGTTTTTATGTTTTTATAAAATGGAAAAATCAAAAAATTAAAAAATCTTTTTTCAACGAGTATATTTATTTTAGTTGTCAATTAAGTTTGCCTTGGTTTGTCATCATCAAAAAGGGGGAAATTGTTGACATATTCCTCTTTATGTTTTGATGATGACATAAACCACAAACTTAATCACTAATAAGTATCTTTGAGTTCTTGGAGAATTTTAGATCTTGAAGATAAATAAGCATTGAAGATTCAAGTATGAAGATTCAATCATTTGAAGAAACAAGATGGTGATTCAAGTGAAGGTTCGAATCATGAATCGAAGATGTTGCTGTCAAGTTTCTACAGAGAAATCAGAGAAGTTCCTAAAGAGAATTCAGCAAGGAACATGAGAAGAACTTCAAGTATTCCAACGAATTACTTGTTGAAGAGAAGAGAAGCATCCATGAATGTTATAATATAATGTTCTAGGGTAAATGTAAGTATATTAATGCATTTAAGTCTGGTTGGAACTTAGTCATGTCTGTCAGAGGAACTTTGGGTCATGTTCCTAGAGGAACTTGTGTCGAGTCAGTTAGTTATTTTGGTCCACGACTGTTGCTACTTTTTAGGGTCGGTTTAAACAACCCCTTGACTGTTTTAATTTGTTTAAAATGTTCAAAAGATGACTGAATTAGTGCTCCCTTAATTTTAGGAGTAGTTGGTGAGTGATTTTGAATTAGTTAGTAGTCAAGATTATTCTCCTTAATTTTAGGACTAGGATGGTTACTTTTTAATTCTGATTTCTTTTTGTTTTATTAGTTTATTTTTGTTATTAAAATTGATTTAAAGTTTTTAAAAAAAGAAAAAAAATCGGAAAAATTAAAAAAAGGAAAAACCGGTCTTTGTTTTTTATTAGGGTTGACTGAGCTAATTTTTAGGAGTAGTTTTTTTTTTTTTTTTTTTTTTTCTTTTCTGATTTTTTGGGTCAAAAATTAGGTTAGTGGGTTGTTTAATTAGTGAGTCAAAGTTAGTGGTGTGTGAGTGAGAGTGGTGGACGTGTGAGTGGTATGTGTGGGTGGTTAATTAGGCTTTTTCTCCAAGCAATTGATATAACCATTCATTCATATATACACATATAATTCTGACATTTTATACACACAACAAGAGAGCATACTTTCAAATTTATATTTTTGAGTCTTGTGTCAAAAAGTTCCAGAGTTCCAATCCAGTTCTTACTTGCATTTCAATATACTAGAGTTATTATTTTGAGTTGTATTTGAGAAAAAGAAAAGAGAAGTGTGTGAGAACATAGAGAGAACAGAAAGAAAGAGACGTGAGAAAGAGAAAGGAAAAAGAAAGAGAGAAAGAGGATAGAATCGTAAGTTCCTACAGGAACTCACGAGGTCCAGAGAGAAATTTAGGATTGTAATAGTTTACAAGGCCTTTATATAAAAGTGGAGTTTTTCTTCCGTGGGCCAGGAAGTTTTTCTCGTTGAAATTTTTCTCTTTACATTTCGTTTTTCTCAAGGTTCCTTTAGGTTTTTAATTCTGACGAAAATTTGTGCTATAAGTTCCACAGAGCAATTCACCCCCCCTCTTGCAGTGTTCCTACAGGAATAACAAAAGATAACAAACATAATTCCAAACTTAGCTTGAAGTTTATTTTCCTAATTTTCAGTATGCTCCAATTAGGAAAATGGGGGAAAATTGTTATGGTGCATTTTAGCTAACCTGATTACAGGTAGGAAGCCGAGGCTCGTCTTGGTAAGCCGAGAGTTACAGGTTATAAACCAAGGACATGCCGGGAGTAGCAGGAGCATAAGCAGGAATAGATACATAAGCTGAATGGTGCTAGGTATCGGGTTCATTAGCTGGTTGAAAGCTTAGAAGCAAGTAAAGTCGAGGAGCAGAGATGCAGGTCTACGTTAGAAGATTCTGGAAGGAAGCATGATTTGTAATTCAGACTAAGTGCCAAAGTCAAATGAGGAGTGGCTGAATAATAGGAGATGTGCGCTGACATGGCAAGAAGTGGTCACCATGATTGTTGCAAGGCTACCTAAGGAATAGGATTTAGTTCCTAGAAAAGAGGCAACGACTAGCCTGGTGTTTTTTAGGGTTAAAATAGATAGGAAGCCGGTTTTTTTAGGCAGATTATTATCATTCATCATCACTTATATATTACTCTAGAGAAAACAAGAGAAAAAACCCTATTGCAAACCCGTATCTACACAGCCCAGAAATACTCTGCTTAGCATATCTAACCAGACAGTTATCGTTTGTACTCGAAAGAAGTAGGGCCTGTTGCCCGTACCCCTAGGGTGCTACTCAGCTAGTTTCAGCCATTTTCAGTGTATATTACTCGAGATATTGTACGTGTACCAAACGGCTTTTACGCCCGAATCATAGTGGATTGTGTTACCGCCAATTTAATTGGTCCAAATCAAACGAAAAAGGGCCCAATACTCCAGCCCAGGAAAGAGCCCAAGACTCCAGCCCAAAAGAAGAATCATCAAAGGCCTCAATTACAGGGGTTACGTGGCAGAATACCACCGGTCCACATGGCAGCACCCTATTGGTCCACGTGGCACTTTCCTACGAAGACACGTGGCAGATTCAGTCTCAGACTTGGGACTTATGTAAAAACATCAAAATAGATAGAACCATATGTATGTTTGGTATCCCACATTGGTCATTTACCAAAGGATAGAAAGAGATTCTTGTATAAATGTAATAAAGTAATGATTATAGCACAGATTCCTAGAATTGGCTGATTTGACAACACATACTTGTAATTGTCGATTAACCCTAATCAATTCTGATTAGCAGCTAATTAAGTTATTATTATTACCTACTTTGCATTTTTCTTACTTAAATTACTTTCACTTTGTGGTTCTGGGTTAAGTTTGTGGCATAAGGTTGGGTAGCTCTCCTTAAAACAAGAACCCCCCTAAACATTTGGCGTCGTCTGTAGGGAGAGCACGATTTTATGGCAAACTTAGGAGATAAAACTCCCGAGATACCCAAAGCCTCTTTGGTGGCGGTAGAAGACGATCCTGATTATGAGGAGAGAGAGATAGACCAAGACCGACCCCCTCGAAGGGAGAAGACTGCACAACGTGCAGATCAGGCCTCGGCCCAATCTTCCGAGGGGGATCAGCTAATCTCTCTCTCTCAATTGAAACACGTAATGGTCGATTTGAGAAACTCACTTGTCATGCAGGTAAAGGACATGATAGGGCAAGCCAATAAGACCGACCCAGGGACTTCTAAGCCAACTGTAGGAGACGCCGGGCCTTCGAGGCCGACCAAGGGTCCGGCCGGCCACAAGGGGGACTCAGGGAAGAAAAAAGCTTCGGGAAGCACCAAGAAGAAGACTTCTAAATCAACGAAGATTGATTGGAAGAATATCACCCAACGGGTGAAGACAGCCAAAGCTCCTCCTCTACCTAGGAGGGAGCCCCTAATAAGCGAGTCTAATCAGGCCTTTAGAGATGCCCGAGAGTATCTGTGTAATGACCCAGATTTTATCGGTATTTTTGCCGGTATTTATGTGTATTTATGTTTGTTTATGTGCTAGTTCAAATTTATTTTTGAACTATTTATTTTAATTTTACATGAATAATTTCGATTTAATCGAAATGTTTATTTCTTAGTTTTTATTATTTATGTTAATTATTATTTAATTAATTAGAATTTTATTTATTTAATTTTTTCTAATTAATTATTTAATATTTTGGGTGAAATCGATTTGGGCATGATTAATTATGCGGTTTTTGCAAATTAGCCCAATTAATCACGAGAGCCCATTTTAGGCCCATTTAGCCCCATGGCCGGTTTCTAGCAAGGATGGCAAGCCTTGCCACTTGCTTTGCTTTCACACTTAACCAACTTCTATAAATAGGAGTGGTTAGTGATGCCTTAAGGTTTTTGCTCATTTGCCATCTAATGCACTTGCCATCAAAGTTCAATCACCAAAACTCCCTCCACTTCCTCCTTGCCTCACGCCATTTTTGAACAAATTGAACCCATCAATTGTTCATCATCTTTCCTAGCCAAAACTTAAAGATTCAAAGTTCATTGGTCTTTAAGTATTCAAACACAATCCTAAACACATTCGTTTCAATCAAGATCTTTTGTTCGGGTTGGTTTTGGGATCGTGTTCGTGTGCACGTGTGGGGTCCGTGTGGGTTGGTGTTCGAACCGTGCAGCAGGCCGTGCGGTGGTGCTCGTGGTGGTGCCGTGTGCAGCAGGCCGTGTGTGTGCTCGTGTGGGTGCAGTCCGTGCAAGTGTGCCGTGTTGTTCGTGCTTGTGCCGTGTGTGTGCCCGTGTGTGTGTCGAGTTTCGGGTTGCGTATTTGTGTTGAATTTGTGTGTAATCTTCAATAAGGTAACATACTAACTCAACTTAATTGGTATACCTTGTTTATAGTATGAATTAAATGCATGTTTGGGTTGTTTGATGATGTTTATTCATGATTTTGTATATGGTTTGTAATCTAATTTTTAAATGGATTTCATGATGTTTTAATGGTGGTTTTTATGATTTTAAGATTGAATTTATGTTGTTTCGAAATCATGAAGATTGGGTTAAAGTTTGATGAATTTTGGATTATTGGAAGTAGTATTTTCGTATGGTTTGATGATTGATCATGCGTGTGTTTTTGATGAGTTTGGATGAGTTCTTGGTTGAAGATCTTGAATCTTGATTGAGTTCTTGATTGAAGATCTTGAATCTTGAATGAGTTCTTTATGAGTTCTTTGAGTTCTTTATGAGTTCTTGGTTGAATCTTGAAAGTTAAAGAAAACGGTTTAAAGAATAAAGAAAGTTAAAGAAAGTGTTTAATATGGTCAAAGAATGATTAAAGATTAATGATTAATGATTGGTTAGACTCAAGAATAAGGCTAGAGGCACTTCTTGAGAATAACTTCGATGTTTTAGCTAGTTAATTTCAAGAATCGAGGCTTTAGGCAGTTCTTGAACTTAATATAGCTATGTTGGATAATAATGATGATAAATTGATTAAAATGAGTAAATGAATTAATTAATTAATTAGATTGATTTCATTTTTAGACGCCCTTAACTTAGAGTAAGATTCTTTGTTTTTGGGTTAAGACGTTGCCCCTAATCCATCCGCGGTATTGGGTTAGTTGGAGTCATACTATGTGATCTTTGTGAATTCCAGTAAGATTGGTTTCACGGGACATGGATTTCCAGTAAGATTGGTTTCATGGGGTTTGGGAGTAAGATTCTCAAATCCGAACATAGTAGAAAGTTCGAGCGCGTAAGATGCGTTCGTACGAGCACAGTCCGGTCTAGAATATGAATGATTGCGCCAAAGATAGTTGATTAGGTTGGTTTGAGTCGAGTTCATGTTTTGGGTTGTTCTCGTAATTTGTTTAATGATGTTGATCGTTTGATTTATGCTATGTACATGTGCGTTCCCATTAGGGTGAGTCAGTTATGTTACTCGCCACTGATGGTGGACCGTTGTTGTATTTTTCAGGTACTTCAGATGATGATGCTCTTGCCTAGTTTTGGGTTGGGCGAGCGACGTTGTTTCTTATGTTGTCTGTTGCATTTATTGTCTTCTCAACATTAGTTAGCGATAGTATTATATAGATGTCATTACATTACTTTTGGACTTTTATATGTTGTTTAAGGACTCTGACATGTAGTTGGAGTTAACTCTTGTTTTAGTATTTTGAGTTGGACTTTTGGATTAGTTTATGTACAAACTTGTGGGTATTTGTACTTTTGTGGTTTGGTAATAATATTTGAGGAATTAGTTTTATTTCTTAAGTATTTTAAGTTGTAGTTTCTAACTACTCGACTCGTCGGTTTCTTCCGCGCCGATTTAAGCGAGTCGGGTCGTTACAATCTGAAGGCAAAACGGCAGCAATCTCAGCAGCACTCCCACATTGACGATTCTGACACTGCGTCAACCCCCACTTTGAAGGACACCACCTACCGAGACTCTCTGCGGACCATATCTCGTACAACCAATGTGCAAACACCTACTCCAGTTCTGAAGGGCTCGTGTAAGGCCGAGCCACATAGAGAAGAGGTGCCTCTAGCTTCTCAGTTCCAACAACCACATCTTTCACATCCCCATGATGGGATAACATGGCATTCTCCCTTCTCCGTCGCCATCTTGACAGCCCCAAGGGCCTCTAAAGTCAAGGCACTTCATATTGAACCATATGATGGCACGACGGATCCAGATGACCACCTGGCCACGTACAAACATTTGATGTATGCCCAGTCAGTTGATGATGCGACCTGGTGCATGTACTTCCCCGCTACCTTGAAAGGAGTAGCTCAAAAGTGGTTCAACAGCCTGTCAAATCACTGCATCCAAAACTTCACTGAGCTTAGCATGGTCTTTGCACATCACTTCATGGCAAACAAACAGGAAAAGAAGACCAGCATGCATCTTGGCAAGATCATACAGGGGCCGAACGAGTCCCTGAGATCATATGTAAAGCGGTTTAATCTGGAGATGTTGCAAATACTTGGCCTTCCGGAAGGTGTAGCTTTTGACAACTTCGTCAAAGGGCTTCACCAGTCAAGGTTCAAGTTCGAGATGGTGAGAAAGAAGGTGCAGTCCCTGCCGGAAATCCTTATGGAGGCTGAGTCTTACATCCATGCCACTGAGATTTGCTCGGCTACAAAGCCGGAAACAAAGAATGCACAGAAGCAGGGGGAGACAAGTCAAAAGAAAGAAGTGACCCACAAAAGAGAAGTTTGGACGGTCGAGGGCACTCATAAGGAGCAAAAGGCTCCCAAGAAAAGCCGTACTTACGAGGCAACATATGAGTATAACAAAAAGCCCCATGCCATCTTAATGGAAATTAAAGATAAGTTCAACTTCGATGCGCCCCAGCCGCTGCGAGGCCCGTCCAAATATAGAAATGCCAGCAAGTATTGCCAGTACCACAAGGATGTGGGCCATGACACAGATGAATGCTTCAATCTGAAGCGATTCTTAGATAAGCTGGCTGCTAAGGGTATGTTGGAACCCTATATTGTGAAATCCAAATATAAGTTTCAGCGAAGGACCCCCAGAAGACTAGGGAAGAAGAAGAAACCGATACCGAGGTGGTGGCTATGATCTCGGGAGGCCTTGCCTCAGGAGGCCCCACCATCAGGGGTGCGAAGGATCACCTTCGTAGCCTCTCTCAGGTTATGACTACAGAAGAAACGAAAGACAAATTGCCAGAAATAATGGTTGGCGAGAAAGATTGGCCAATCATCCAGACTCCTCATGACGACCCATTGGTTATCGAATTCAAGGTAGCCAATCTGAAGGTCAGGAGGATCTTAATAGATACAGGCAGCTCGACAGATATTATTAGCTTTGCTTGCTTGGAGAAGCTTAGGTTCCCAGATAATGCTCTCCAACCTATTAATCACCCTATCATTGGGTTTGGAGGAGGTGTCATTTACCCCGTAGGCATTGTCACCCTGCCCATCCGAATGGGAACAAAACAAATGCCACGTCATATGTTCGTGAAGTTCCTAGTGGTCAAAGAGGTGACAGCCTACAATATCATTATTGGCCGGCCAACATTGAATGCGTCAAAAGCCATTGTTGTGCCACACCTCATTTTGATGAAATTTATATGTAATGATGGAAGTGTGGGGGCGTTATATGGTGATCAACAGACTGCACGAGAGTGCTATCTCACCACTATAAAGTCCTCCCCCACACTAGACCAGCAAAACAAGGTCCAACCATCGTCCAAAAAGAGAAAGAAAGAGGTTGAAGGACCGCGCCAAGAAGTTTGCATGATCGGGTCACCCAACCCAGATGAGTTGTGACCCCAGCCTATGGGTGAATTTCGTGAAGTCATACTAGATGCTGATCACCCTGAACGAATTGTGCAAATAGGCTCCACTCTTGAAGAAGGCCAGAGCCAGAGGTTGGAAGCACTCCTGAAGGAGTATCAGGATGTTTTCGCCTTCACTGTTCAGGAAATGCCGGGTATTGACCCAAGCATTGTATGTCATGAGCTGAATGTACTGTCGGGCATGAAACCAGTCAGACAGAAGAAAAGAAATCACGGAGAACTACAGGACAAAGCCGCTGCGGAGGAGGTGAAAAAACTTTTGGAGGCTCGGTTTATTCGCCCTTGTTACTACCCCGAGTGGGTGGCCAATGTAGTCTTGATCCCCAAACCTAACAAAGGATGGAGCATGTGTGTCGACTACACCGACTTGAATCAAGCCTGCCCCAAGGATTGATTTCCCTTACCCAAGATCGACCAATTGGTCGACTCCAGAGCAGGTCACGCCCTTATGAGCTTTGTGGATGCCAACTCAGGCTTCCATCAAATCCCTATGCACCCGGATGACCAAGAGAAAACGGCCTTCATCACTTCGCAAGGTCTATATTGCTATAGTGTGATGCCTTTCGGTCTAAAAAATGCCCCTGCCACCTTTCAAAGGTTGGTAAACATAGTGTTCCAACATCAGTTAGGGCGAAACCTGGAAGCTTACATAGATGACATAATTGTCAAGAGCAAAGAGCCGCTAGATCACCTGGCCGATCTAAAGGAAACATTTGATTCCCTGAGAAAATATAACATGAAGTTGAACCCCAAGAAGTGCGTCTTCGGGGTGGCCTCAGGGAAGTTCCTAGGTTTCATGATTGATCAGTGGGGCATTGAGGCTAATCCCGACAAAGTGAAGGCAGTAAGTGACATGACTTCCCCTAGAACGATCAAGGAAACACAAAGGTTGACCGGATGTTTGGCTGCTCTTGGCCGATTCCTGTCCCGGTCAGGGGATAAATGTCACTTCTTTTTTGATGCTATAAAGAAAAAGTCTAAATTTGAGTGGACTGAAGAAGCCGAACTGGCTCTTACCAAACTAAAGGAGCATATGCACACCTTACCTAGGCTGATAAGCCCAATCCCAGGTGAGGTTTTGTATATGTACCTTGCTGTTTCGGAATTCTGTTTAAGTGCGGTGCTTGTAGCCGTCCGAGAGGGTGTCCAACATCCGGTATACTTTGTAAGCCACATCTTAAGGAACGCTGAGCTACGATACTCTCTCATAGAGAAGTGTGGACTCGCGCTGTATATGGCCTCCAAAAAACTCCGGCCTTACTTCAAGGCGCATCCTCTTGTGGTTTACACTGACTAGCCATTGAAACAACCTTTTACTAAGCTTGAGTCCTCCGGCCGTATGTTGAAATGGGCGGTAGAACTCAATGCTTTCGATATTTATTTTGAACTAAGGAAGGCAATCAAGGGCCAAGCCCTAGCAGACTTTGTTGTAGAAATGACCAGGCCGGAAGGCCAGGCAGAAAAGGGTCCCAAGGGTTGGAAATTGTTTGTTGACGGATCCTCAACCCAAAATGGGTGCGGCGCAGGCATCTTATGTATCTCGCCGGAAGGGGATGTGTATGAACATGCCCTCCGTTTCAAGTTTCAGGCCTCTAATAACGAGTCAGAATACGAAGCTCTCCTTACCGGTCTAAGAATGTGTATTGCTGCAGGGGCAGAAGAAATAGAGGCCTCGTCTGATTCACAACTAGTTGTGAGTCCGGTCAATGGAGACTATGAAGCCCGAGAGCCGGCCATGAAAAAATACTTGCATATGATTAAGGAAGTTAGTGCCCCCCTCAAGACACTCATTGTTCAGCATGTGCCGAGGTCGGATAACAGTCAAGCCGATGCCTTGTCTAAGTTGGCCTCCTCGGCAATTAATGAAACCCCAAGGACTGTATTTTGGGAGGTAAAAGAAAGAAGAAGCATAGATGAACAAGTCCTGACATTGGATCGAAGCAGTACATGGATGGACTCCATCCTTGATTATAAGATGAATGGCACCTTGCCAACTGACAAGAAAGAGACAAAGGCCACCGAGCAAAGGGTATGCAGTTCCCATATTGGGGGACGAGCATTGGCAGAGAAGGCTATTCGAACTGGTTATTACTGGCCCACACTGAAAGAAGATGCTATGTGGAAGGTAAGAAAATGTGATAAGTGCCAAAGTGATCGGTGCATTTGAGCACCATGTTATAGGTCATTTTTCATCCTTTTTAGTCTTTGTTTTGCCCATATTTGTGCATTTTTAATTGGTTTCTCCTCCGCTCGTTACATGTTACCAAGATTTAGATCTCGTTTCATTTTTGGGTATTTTCTATGCATTTTTGGGAGTAAATGAGAATACAAGTGCTTTGATATTTTGCATGAGTTGTTTCAAGTCCACGCCAAAGCATTCGTAGCCTTGTGTGCGAAGCTCGAGCCCGGGAGTGACAATTCAAAGCTTGAAGTGGAATGAAATGGCAGCTCCAACGCCGAGCGTCCGCTCCACCCCCTTTAACCGTCCGCTCGGACTGCTTATCGAAGATGCAGGAGCTTCTTGTTGAAGCTAGAGCGTCGGCTCCCCTTGCCCAGCCTTAGCACACCCAACTACCACCGTGCGTCCGCTCCTACCCTCAAAGCGTCTGCTCGGCCTAGATCAGAGAGGCATTGGCTGCTAGCAAAGGCCAGAGCGTCCGCTCCAACCCATGGAGCGTCCGCTCGCCATGTATGTAGCGTCCGCTCCAACCCATGGAGCGTCCGCTCGCCATGCATGGAGCGTCCGCTCGTGGTACTCATTGTCAGCTCGTCTAATTGTCGTATTAGTGGAGCGTCCGCTCTCGACCCTCAGAGCGTCCGCTCCCACCTGCAGCGGCCCATTTATTCTGAATATTCCCCTTCTCTCTCATGTAATATATAAATACCCCAACTCTTCTAGGTTTAAGGACAACGAAAATATCAATATACTTAGCATTATTTTCAGTATTTTTAGAGAGAGAAACAGAAGAGTTTTGATAGTTCTAGCTTGTAATCTTCAACAATCTCTTCTTCATTTTGCAATCAATCTATTTATTCAATCTTCTAGTTTGGTAACATTTCTCATCTCTCTTTCTTTGTTATTTGTTCATCATTTGTATGTTATTATTTGTTGAGTTATTACTTGTCATTAGCTATAATTTCTTGTTCATTGTTTTTGTGATTCTAAGTTTAAATCTTTGAAGTAGTATTTGCAAGTCTAGTTGTTATTTTCCATGTTTATTAGTTTCTCTACTTCTTCTATCATGTTTGGTCTATTTATGGCTTTTGTTAGTATGAACATCCCTCTCCTAGGCTAGATTTCTAGCTAGGGGATGGGGAAAATGATGGTATTTTGATTATTGAACATGGAGTAATTGTTAGTTTGGTATGAAATAATTTGTTGATGCTTGTTTTCTAACATGGATTGAAATGCTAGATTAGGAGTTTGGCCAACTTCTAGGATAGAATCTTGGACTAACCAAGTGTGGTTGAGAAATCTAAGCATGAGGTTAGAGGCAACATGTTAGGAATGTTCTAGAGTAATTCGAACCGGGTTGTGAGCGAGGTAGAGAATGAGAGATCTAGTCTACCGGGCGATTCGATCCATGGTGTTAGGTTTGGTCTAGGTTGAGATGTTGTGTGAGTGGGTCGGCTGAGAAATCTAAGCCCCCTTGCATAAACTAATCTCCTTGCTTGAAGCAATTGATTTTATGCTTGCTATGTGGTTGCTCCATTGCTTGATTCTTGGAATATCTTGTTTTCCCCCTTTCCCTAGTGTCTTTAATCGTTGACTTTATTTCATTTTAATTTAATTTTTTTAATTAGATTTAGTTCGTTAAAGTAGTTTAATCACCTTTCCTCTTTATTAAAAACCCCCCTTTCACTCAATAACTTGACTAAGTAATCCGCTAATTTCTTGTGGTTCGACCCCTTACTTTTCTATACTATTTGTTAGGTTAGCCTAGGGTAATTATTTTTGACCGGATTAGGAACTAACGACCCCTAAGCCTCGATCAAATTTTGGCGCCGTTGCCGGGGAAACACGGTGTTATTTAATTCGTTATTGTTTGGTTTGTTTTTATTTTATTTTTGCATTTTATTTTATTTGCTTAATTTTCTCTATCATTAAATTAGTGTTGTTATTTGTGGTCGGTGTTGTCAATTGCTAACGCCTTGCTTAGTTGTGTTCGATGCAAGTGTTGAATGCAAAGGCGGTCCCAAGGGCCTCCCGAATACTCTCTTAACCTTGAGATCAACCGTACTTTGCGTGGGGTTCGGAATTTGTATCGAGATTTAGGCGAGTTTGGGGAAGACCCTCCTGACACATCGACCACATCAACCGAAAGCATGGGTGATGAAAATCCCGGCCCGTTGTTCCGAGACTTTGGGGCTCCGGACAACTATGAGCTTACAAGCGGACTTCTCCTTCCCACAACCAACACTAATTTCACCATACATCCCCACTACACCAACATGGTCTTGCAAAATCAATTTACGGGGATGACACATGAAGACCCTTTGAGCATCTCAATCGATTCTTGGAGCTTTGTGCCATGGTTCAAACCAACCAAGTGACTCAAGACTACATCCGGATGCACCTTTTCCGTCACTCTCTCTCCGGGCGTGCCTATAGATGGCTTAAGAATCTTAAGCCACGATCATTGACTACTTGGAGTGAAGTGGCCTCGGCGTTTCTCAAAAAGTTTATCTCCGAAGAAAAGACCGCCGAAAAGAGAAGAAAGATTTCTACGTTCCAACAAGAGGATGGGGAGTCACTAAGTGAAGCATGGGAAAGGTTCAATGAGTATGTTCGAGCTTGCCCCAATCATGAATATTCTAAGAACCAACTCATCCGGACTTTCTATGATGGGTTGGATCCTATCCCCAAGTCACATCTCAATGCCGCTTGTGGAGGCCAAATCTCTAAGGTTCCCCAAGCTGAACTAGAAGATAAAATTGAAGAAGTGGTGCGAGATTGTGCATGGGGAGGTCAATCAATAGCAACAACCAAGAAGCCAGGGAAGTATGAGCTTAACCCCGAACAATTGAAGGCTTACATGGAGCAAATCGTTGACAAAAAGATGGGTAAATCTCAAGTGGCATCAACTTCTACACCATCTACAAAGGCTCCGGTCTTCTCTTGTGAACACTGCAGCGGTACAAACCATGATGCTAGTTATTGTGGTGGTAGGGATTTCCACCCGGAACAAGTGGCGGCTATGGGTTATCAATACAATCAAAGAGATTTCCGAGACAATGTGAGAGGTAACCAAAGGCCTTATGAACAAGGTGGGCAATCCAACTACACCAACAACAACCCCAATCAAGGAGGGTACTACAACCACCCAAATCATCCGAACCGGCAACCTTTCAACAAGCCACCTTTCAACCAAAACTTCAACCCTCCACAAAATCATCCCAATCCTCCATACCCTAACCCTTCTATGCCTCACCATACCCCAACTCAAGACACCCAACTCATCTTAGACCAATTCAAAAACCTCTAAAGAGAGATGAGTGGATTCCAAAAGGAGTTAGGTCAACAAAGCACCCAAATCAAAGAAATCACTTCCCACCAAAAAATGACCGACACCCAAATTGCCCAATTGGCCAACAAAGTGGCCCAACTTTCTAATGATAAGCTACCGGGACAACCTTCAGCCAACCCCGCTTCTCACTCCGTGAATGCCATCCATTTAAGATCGAGAACGGTTTATGATGGGCCTACCCAGGAGCAACAAATTAATGAGGAGGCACCCCAAAGTGAAGAAGACAAGGTGGTAGAAGAGGAGGTCATGGTGGAGAATTCAAATGCTAAGGGTGGAAATGATGGCCAAGATTTGGGGGGTGACAAAAGAAAGAAAAAGGATAAGGAGAGAAAAGCAAGTCTGGAAGATGCTACTTTAACCACACCACCGAAATTCGCCAAGTATGCTCCAAAGCCTCCATATCTGGAGAGGCTTGTGGAGAGGAGACTCAATGCAAAGTATCACAAGTTCATGGAATGCATGAAGGGACTCACTCTTAATGTCCCCTTTCTTGAATTGAAGCAATCAAAGAGATGCCAACATATGCAAAGTTCCTCCAAGAACTTCTTTCTAACAAGAGGAAGCAAATTGATGAGACGGTCACTCTACCATCTCAAGTGATTGCGATCTTGCAACGAAAGATGCCGCCCAAGCTAAGGTGTAATGACCCAGATTTTATCGGTATTTTTGCCGGTATTTATGTGTATTTATGTTTGTTATGTGCTAGTTCAAATTAATTTTTGAACTATTTTATTTTAATTTTATATGAATAATTTCGACTTAATCGAAATGTTTATTTCTTAGTTTTTATTATTTATGTTAATTATTATTTAATTAATTAGAATTTTATTTATTTAATTTTCTAATTAATTATTTAATATTTTGGGTGAAATCGATTTGGGCATGATTAATTATGCGGTTTTCGCGAATTAGCCCAATGGATCACGAGAGCCCATCTAGGCCCATTTTAGCCATGATGGCCGGCCCCTCTAAATGCATGGCAAGGTTTTGCCACTTGCCTTGCTTTCACACTTAACTAATTTCTATAAATAGGAATGATTAGTTAGCTATTAGGTTCATTTGCTCATTTGCCCTTTTAAACACTCTTGCCATCAAAAGTTCAATCAACACAAACCCCCTCCACTTTCTCTTGCCTCACGCCATTTTTGATGAACAAGCCATCAATTGTTCATCATTAGTTCTAACCTTGAACTTAAAGATTCAAAGTCTATTGATCTTTAAGTAGCCAAAACACAATCTAAACCCATTTATTTATCCAAGATCGTTGGTTCGGGTTGGGTTTTGATCGTGCTCGTGTAGAGGGCCGTGTGTGGGGACAGCCGTGCGTGGTGCCGTGCAAGAGCAGCAGCCAGGCCGTGCAAGGGCAGCAGCCAGGCCGTGCGTGGTGCAGTGGGCAGCAGCCGTGCGTGGTGCAGTGGGCAGCAGCCGTGCAAGGCCGTGTGTGGTGTTCGTGCTCGTGTTGTTGGTGCCGTGTTGGTGCTTATTTCCGGGTTGTAATTTGTGTTGAATTTGTGTGTGATCTTCCATAAGGTAACATACTAACTCAACTTAATTGGCATGCCTTGTTTATAGTGTAGATTAAATGCATGTTTGGGTTGATTGTTGTTGAATATCTATGATTTCATGGATGATTTCTAAATCTGATTTTCATATGCTTATATGATGTTTTAGTGATGATTTTTCATGATATTATGATTGATTATATGTTGTTTTGTGTTCATGAATATTATGTTAAAGTTTGATGAATTTTAGTTAAAGTTAAGGTTGAATTTTCGAATGTATAATGTTGATGTTATGCGTGTGTTTTGATGAGTTTGGATGAGTTCTTGATTGAAGATCTTGAATCTTGATTGGGTTCTTGATTAAAGATCTTGAATCTTGAATGAGTTCTTTATGAGTTCTTTATGAGTTCTTTATAAATCTTGGTTGAGTTCTTTGAGTTCTTTATGAGTTCTTGATGAGTCTTTAGGAGTTCTTGATTGAATCTTGAAAGTTAAAGAAAACGGTTTAAAGAATAAAGAAATTTAAAGAAAGTGTTTAAATATGGTTAAAGAATGAATAAAGATTAATGAATGATGATTGGTTAGACTCAAGAATAAGGCTAGAGGCAGTTCTTGAGAATAACTTCAATGTTTTAGCTAGATTAATTTCGAGAACCGAGGCTTTAGGCAGTTCTTGAACTTAGTTTAGTTAAGTGGAGGTAATAATGAATAATATGATTAAAATGAGTAAATGAATTAATTAATTACTTAGCTTGATTTCATTTTTAGACGCCTGATACTTTGAGTAAGATTCATTGTATTCGGGTTAAGACATTGCCCCTATTCCATCCGCGGTATTGGGATAGTTGGAGTCATACTATGTGATCTTTGTGAATTTCCAGTAAGATTGGTTTCACGAGACATGGATTTCCAGTAAGCTGGGTTTCATGGGGTTTGGGAGTAAGATTCTCAAATCCGAGCATAGTAGAAAGTTCGGATGCGTAAGATGCGTCCGTACGAGCACAGTCCGGTCTAGAATATGAATGATTGCGTCAAAGATAGTTGATTAGGTTGGTTTGAGTCGGGTTCACATTTTGGGTTGTTCTCGTACTTTGTTTAATGATGTTGATCGTTTGATTTATGCTATGTACATGTGTGTTCCCATTAGGGTGAGTCAGTTATGTTACTCGCCACTGATGGTGGACTGTTGTTGTATTTTTCAGGTACTTCAGATGATGATGTTCTTGCCTAGTTTTGGGTTGGGCGAGCGACGTTTCTTTCTTTTGTTACCTGTTGTATTTACTGATTTTGTAGTATTGGTAGTGATAGTTTGTTTAGATGCTACTCTTTAGATTTTGGACTTTTATGTGTTGTTTAAGACTCTGACATGTAGTTGGAGTTATCTCGTATTTTAGTATTTCTAGTTGGACTTTTAGATTAGTTTATGTACAAACTTGTGGGTATTTGTACTTTTGTGGTTTGGTAATAATATTTGAGGAATTAGTATTATTTCTTAGGTATCTTGAGTTGTAGTTTCTAACAACTCGACTCGTCGGTTTCTTCCGCGCCGGTTTAAGCGAGTCGGGTCGTTACATAAGGGATCCGGGAAGCTACACTCTACCGGTCATGATAGGTGATTTGGGTACCAAGGGAGCCTTAGCCGACCTTGGGGCAAGTGTTAGCCTGATGCCCCTCTCCATTGCTAAACTCTTGGATTATGAGATGATTCCTTCAAGAAAAGTGATTCAAATGGCCAATCGTTCTACCAAAGTTCCTTGTGGAGAGCTCGAGGATGTGCCGATAAGGGTTGGAAATCTCATTGCCCCATGCGAATTTGTTGTCATGGATATCGAAGAGGACCCGACCACACCTCTCATCCTAGGTCGGGAAGCTCTTCACACTCTTGGTGCGGTAGTGAATTGCCGAGATAATACCATAACTTGTGAAGTGGCCGATGAAAGAGTAGTGTTTGAGTTCTCTAAGTTGATGAAGAAACCGATGGTTGAAAAACTTTGCCGGGTTGATCTTGTGAGTAATGAGCTTGATGAGTGTGAACGGGTTCATCGAAGAAGGGAAGATCCTCTTGAAGAAGTTATGCAATTATAAGATGGGGTTGAGAAATCCAAGGAGGGTACGGAACTTGAAGCCTCTCTTGACCAATCTTGTCCGGTGGAAGATGAACCATTAGACGAGCTCCCATTGATCCAAACCGAGGATAAGGAGGAGAGGACCACGCCTCCTCCCAAGGTAGAATTGAAACCCCTTCCCCCTTCACTCAAATATGCTTTCATTGATAATGCTTGTTGTTACCCTTTTATTGTCAATGCTAGCCTTGATGACCCGTCTTTGGAAAAATTGAAGCAACTTTTGCGAAAATATCAAGGGGTCATCGGGTATAGCATTGATGATTTGAAAGGGATTAGTCCGAGTTTGTGCATGCATAGGATCCATCTTGATGATGGCCATACCTCCTCTATAGAACCTCAAAGAAGGTTGAATCCCACCATGAAAGAGGTGGTGAAGAAAGAGGTCTTGAAACTCCGTGAGGCGGGGATTATCTACGCTATCTCCGATAGCAAGTGGGTAAGTCCCGTCCATGTGGTTCCCAAAAAAGGGGGTATGACCATTATCAAGGATGACAAGGGGAATGATGTCTCCACCCAGACGGTGACCGGGTGGAGGATGTGCATTGACTATCGTAGGCTCAACAAAGCCACGAAGAAAGATCATTACCCCTTGCCTTTCATGGACCAAATGTTGGAGAGGTTAGTAGGACATTCTTAATTTTGCTTCCTTGATGGGTATTCGGGATTTTTCCAAATCCCAATCCACCCCGAGGATCAAGAGAAGACTACTTTCACATGCCCATTTGGGACATTCGCATACCGGAGAATGCCCTTCGGTCTATGCAATGCCCCATCTACTTTTCAAAGGTGCATGTCCGCTATCTTCTCCGACATGCTAGAGGATGCTATTGAAGTGTTTATGGATGATTTCAGTGTTTGTGGTTCGTCTCTTGACAATTGTTTAGCTAATCTCGAGCGAGTATTGAAGCGTTGTCAAGAGACGAATCTTGTTTTGAACTGGGAAAAATGCCACTTTATGGTTGAGGAAGGCATAGTCCTTGGCCATAAAGTCTCGAAAAAGGGTATTGAGGTAGATCCGGCCAAGGTGGCCGCAATAGAGAAGCTTCCCCTACCTACTACGGTGACCGGTGTCCGGGATTTCCTCGGGCATGCCGGGTTCTACCGTAGGTTCATTAAAGATTTCTCTTCTATTGCGCGCCCCTTGACCGACTTGCTTCATAAGGATAGGGAGTTCGAATTCGGAGATGCTTGGATTAAGGCTTTTAAAACTTTAAAAAGTGCCTTGATTAGTGCGCCTATAGTGCAAGCCCCGGATTGGGACTTACCTTTTGAGCTAATGTGTGATGCGAGCGACTTTTCAGTGGGAGCGGTGATAGGGCAAAGAAAGGATAAGAAGCTTCATGTGATTGCTTATGCTAGCAGAACATTGGATGAAGCTCAAAAGAACTACACCACCACAGAGAAGGAGATGCTCGCCGTTGTCTTTGCTTTTGATAAGTTTCGATCATATCTGATGTGCAACAAGGTGGTAGTGTACACCGATCACACGACAATCAAGTATCTATGGGCCAAGAAGGATTCTAAGCCCCGCCTCATCCGATGGGTACTTCTCCTCCAAGAATTTGATGTTGAGATTCGGGATAAGAAGGGTTGTGAAAATTATGTGGCCGATCATCTTTCCCGGTTGCCCCTTGATCATCCCATATATGAAGAGGAAGAGCTACCTATTGATGATGAGCTTCGTGATGAAGCTTTGATGGCAATCGTCTCCAAGACTATTCCATGGTTCGCCGACATGGCGAATTTCCTTGTGTGTGGAGACTTCCCTCAAGACTTCGATCCCCACCGAAAGAAAAGAATGATCAAGTAGTCTCGCCGCTACTTTTGAGAAGACCCCTACCTTTACAAGAAGTATAATGATGGGTTGTTCTGGCGGTGTGTTTCGGAATACGAGTAGAAGGGGTCTTGAAGCATTGTCACTCTTTACCGAGCGGAGGCCATGGTGGTGTTGATAAGACGGCGGCCAAGGTTCTTGAATGCAAGTTGTGGTGGCTTTCATTGCACAAAGATACTCACTCATTCATCCAAAGATGTGACCGATGCCAAAGGACCGGGGGAATTACAAAACGTCATCACAACAAGAAAAGAAGACTCGCCCGACCGATTTTTCCGACCGAACATATTATGGTCGTAAAATACCGATCGTTGCCGTCTGAAATCAGTCGGGAATATTTTCCGACCGTCCTAACGGTCGGAAAACGGTCGGTGTTTACCGACCGCTACCGACCCCTGTTTCGGTCGGTAAATGTTTTTATTTTTTTAAACTCAGTCGGGGCACCACCGACCTACTCCATTTCCCTCTCGTCTTTCTCTCCCCTCACTCCATTTCCCTCTCGTCTTTCTCTCCCCTCACTCTATTTCCCTCTCTTCTTCACTCCGGCGACCACCGACCCACCGGCTCACTCACTCGTCTCTCTCCTCACTCCGACGACACCCACCGGCGTCACTCACTCTTTCTCTCACACTCACTCTTTCTCTCTCCTCAAACCCTAACACCACCGGCCTCATTTTTCCTTCTTTCTCCGGCACCGGCTGGCGGCGCAGCACGTCTCCCTGCCCAGCGTCGAGCCCTCGCCCAGTCAGGCAGTCACCCAGAGGCCCTACATGACGGTCAGCCAGCGTTCACCCTCACCTAGTCGCGAAGTCGGCCTCTAGCCCTTGCACCACCGCGATACTAGCCAGCATTCACCCTCACCGACGGCCTCTAGCCCTGTCCGCCCAGTCTCCTTGAGCCCTTGACACCTGAGCCTGATTGTATGCTTCATTTTTTTTAAAAAAATTTAGATTGCGTTGTTTAATTGTTTGATCATTGTTTGTTATGTGTTTAATTGATAATTTGTTTGTTTGTTTTTGCTATTTTTATTTCTAATTTTCTGTATTTTTTTGTTTGTGTTTGTCATTTTTATTATTTTAAACATTGGACTTGTTTGTGTTTGTTTAATTGTTTGTTTGTCACTGGAATTTTTAGTTTGAACATTAGAATTGTTTTTTAGTTTAGTAATTTAATTTGATTTTATTTTTATTTTTGTTTGATAATTAATGATTTTATATAACCTTAGTCCTTAGTGAGTATTGAGTAGTGATTAAATGACTTGGACTTATAAATTGGTTATTATTTCAATTACTCAATTAGGCTAGAAGGATGCAATTTTTTTTATTGAATTTTTATTGAATTAATAATTTTTTAATTTGTTGAATTTTTATTGAATTTATTGATTTTTTATTGAGTTTGATAATTAATAATTTTTTAATTTGTTGAATTTTTATTGAATTTATTGAATTTTTTTTTTATTTTTTAGCTTGTGGTAGTTTTTTAGAATAATGATAATAAACTTCAATGTAGTGATAAATCAAGAAATATGATTGTTGGTTGAAAGTTGAGTTGTATTTATTTTCAAATACAAAATTGCCTCTGTATTTGATTTATTATGAATCTTTGTAATTGTTGTGAATGAATACAATTAAAGTAGAAGTAAATATGACTTAAATATATATATACATGTGCATTAGATAAGAAAGCTTTAAGAAGAATTAAGAAAGGCTAAAATAAGATAGGAGTGACGCAATTAAGGATGTTTGAATGCTTTGAACTGATATTTGTTAATGGCTTAGAATAGGCATAATCTAAATGAAAAGGAAGGAGTGTGATTGGATGTACAAGAGACACGATAAGGACCACAAACATCGGGATGAGTTCATCCAAGGGGTGAATAAGTTTGTTGCGTTCTCTCAGCAGCACCCCGATCTTAATGATAGGGACAAGATAAGATGTCCGTGTGTTCGGTGTAAAAACTTGAATTACTTGGATGTGCCCAACGTAAAGGTACATTTGTATAAGAAGGGGTTCATTCCGAACTACTATGAATGGTTATGTCACGGTGAAAGGGTGAGTATAGAGTCCACCTCGTCTCCTACTCATCCGAATCCTTACCGGGAAATGGTTGTCGATGCTTTTGGGAACAACGTGGACCCACCATTCCTTGGGGAGGCAACTTCGGCTGAAGAAGAACCAAATGTGGAAGCGAAGATGTTCTTCGACTTGCTCAAGGCAGCCGAGCTGCCTTTGTATGATGGTAGCAACATCTCTGTGTTGGAGATGGCTTCTAGAATGATCAATTTAAAGTCTGAGTACAACTTGCCACTCAGGTGCGTAGATGGTATTGGGTCATTGGTGAACGATGCGCTCCCCACCACCCAAAAAACTAAGTGTAGCACCTATTACGACACAATGAAGGTACTCAAGGGATTAGAGCTTCCTCACGAGAAGATACACGCATACCTGAATGGATGTATGCTATTTTGGAAGGACGATGCTGAGCTTGATAAGTGTCGTCATTGCGGGTCGAATCGGTTCAAGAAGACTTCGAATGACAATTTGGTTCCAGTAAGTTTTCTGGTCTACTTCCCAATAACACCACGATTGCAAAGGATGTTTGCTACTAGGAACATTGCTGAGGCTATGACATGGCATTCTGAAAATCGTCGAGGGCAAGGGAACATGGCTCACCCAAGTGACAGTGAAGCATGGAAGCACTTCGACAGGACCTTTAAGGACTTTGCGTCCGAGCCTCGAAATGTTAGACTTGGGTTGTGCACTGATGGTTTTTCCGTTTTTGGGAAGTTTGGAAAGCAATACTCTTGTTGGCCTATTTTAACTACACCTTACAACATGTCACCGTCCATGTGCATGAAAAAACCTTTCATTTTCCTTTCTTTGCTTATCCCTGGGCCAAAAAATCCGAAGAACAATTTGGATGTCTACATGCAACCTTTAATTGATGAGTTGAAGCATCTATGGTCGGTTGGATCCTTGACTTACGACATTTCAAAGAAGCAGAATTTCAATCTTCGCGCAGCCTTGTTGTGGACTATCAGTGACTTTCCAGCATATAGTATGTTGTCAGGTTGGAACACGTTCGGTAAAAAGGCGTGTCCATATTGCATGGAGAAAAGCAAAGCCTTTTGGCTACAACATGGTGGCAAAGTACCATGGTTTGATTGCCATCGTCAGTTTTTAGATTCCGACCACTCCTTCCGAAAGAATAAGATAGCTTTTTGTAAGAACAGAGTTGAAAATGACTCGGCTCCTCATATCATGTCAGGTGAGGAACTGTGGCAGTGTGTGAAGGACTTACCGAAAGCAACTGATGGTCCTTATGCTTTGAAGCAATTGAAGAAGAAAAAATGGGATGGGATAAGCAATCTTGTTTGTGGGACCTGCCGTATTGGAAGGATTTGCTGCTTCGGCACAACTTAGACGTTATGCATATTGAGAAGAACTTCTTCGAGCAGCTCATCCACACCGTCATGGCTGTGAAAGACGAAACGTCTGACACTGTAAGTGCGAGGAAAGACATGAAGAGTGTCTGTAGGCGTCGAGAGTTGGAGCTTGTTGATGATGGTAAGGGTAATGAGCAGATGCCCAAGGCACCTTACGCACTTAACAAGGAGCAGAAGAAGGTGTTATGTGAATGGATCCGAGACTTGAGGTTTCCTGACGGGTATGCTTCGAACTTAAGCCGATGTGTTGATAAAAAAAAAATAGGCTCCATGGAATGAAGAGTCAAGATTGTCATGTATTTATGGAGCGGTTATTGCCTGTTTGCCTAAGAGAGTTGCTCCCCCTTCATATTTGGAAGGCAATAACCGAAATCAGCCAATTCTTCCGTGACTTGTGTGCTCCCACTATCACTTTGAGTGAGATGGACCGCCTACATAAGAACATTGCTGAGATCTTATGTAAGTTAGAAAAAAAATTTCCCCCGGCATTCTTTAACTCCATGGAGCACTTGCCGGTACACTTGCCACATGAAGCATATATTGGGGGTCCTGTTCAGTACAGATGGATGTACCCATTCGAACGGTGAGTTATTGTAATCGTTTATACCCCTTTACTAATTTCCTATGAAGTGACATTTACATTGCTCATGTTTTATTTACTGACAGGTACCTTAACAACTTGAAGCGTAAAGTGGGGAACAAGGCAAGGGTTGAAGGCTCTATATGCAATGCATACCTGGCTGAGGAGATATCCAATTTCTGCTCACAGTATTTTCATTCGGAGGTTGATACCAAGTCGAGGGACATGGGTAGAAATGCATATCATGTTGTGGAAAGAAAAGATGGTGTCAATGTCCCTGAATTGTTTAGGGAGGATTGCGGTCGACCAACAACGAGTGGTAGTAAACGTTGGTTGACAGACAAGGAGTACGTCCGAGCCCATCTGTACATCCTCGCAAATTGTGGCATATTAAGTGACTATGAAAGGTAATTTTATTAGTTTAACTGTCTTAGATTACAAAACAATATTGCATTCCGCCTTAGCTGACTTAGATCGAACTTGCGCATTGTAATAGGCAATTTGAGGATCACATAGTGCAGTCAAATCCCCAAATAAAGAGGGAGGAAATTTGGATCAAATGCGAATCCCAATACCCAACATGGTTAAGGACACAAGTGAGGAACCCTAATTGTAACGACCCGACTTTTTGAGACATGTCGATTGACAAAGGGAAATCGACAATCGGATCATTACCAACTTAAATAACAATAAATCAGATTAATTGAGTAGATGAATTAACTTTTATTAAATAACCTACCAACTATCCATAACAATCCAATAGCCATAATTACATATAAGGTCTTAAAATACTGTCCCAACATGCTGGGACCATAAAATAAACTAAATAAATGTCATAAATCATAAATCATCTAATTAAACCGTTTAACTAAGTTTCTCAGCTACTCAAACCCATCCACGATAGCCCGTTATTCAGCAGCGTCTTCACCTGAAACTGAGGGGGGGGGTCCACCGTCAGTGGCGAGTAACTAGGCTGTCCCATTTAATCGAGGGACCACCAAACACATAATAGCATAGAAAAATATCATAAAAACTGTAAAGAATTCAATACATGCTTTACATATAAATACACAAGTTCCGTATAAACGTACGTATATGAATACGTATAGAAGTACGTATAAAGTACGTATACAGATACGTATAAAAATACGTATAAATACCCCTGCAGAAATACGGTTAGAATACGTATAATTACGTATAAAATACGTATAATCAACCCTGCAAATACGGTTAGAATACATACCAAATACATACACCATCCGTATAATATACACACACGTTACATATTCGTATAAATTCAGGAAATACACAGCGGAAGACTTACAATACACTAACTTATACTTTATACTATACATCTTCAATCCTTAACTTATACTAATCCCTTCTTAAGTTATATCATTAATAAATCATAATTATATCTTATCATCATAACTTATCATATTCTTATCATCATGACTTATCATATTCTTATCATATCATATCATATCATCATAAATCATATCTTAATCATATCATATCATGTCTTTCTTATCACATTAGATCATAACATATCTTATCATCTTTTGAAATCATCTTATACTTCATCTTATGATTTCATCTTATCAAATCGTATGATCGTAATATAATATCTTTGTTGGACCGGTCACTAATAACTCGTTATGGATCTCGTGTTTCACCATAACTCCCTAGAACATGCCGGGAGGAGCTCGTGTACTCAATCCCATAGCGGATCCCGTGTTTCACCGCTAAGTCTAAGCTATGGCCATAACTTCCTGGTAGCGACTCGCAGATACGGTTACCAGACGACTACATGTTCTAAGGTCAAACTACTCGGGGGAACTCATGTGTTCGTCCCATTGAGTAGTGGTTCTGACTTAACCCACTAATGACTCGTGTATCATACAGGTGGGTGTCCATATTGTATCTTATATCTTCAATTAATTTAATCGTATCATATATTAGGATAATACTAGGTGACCGTAATAGGAAATGAAATGTTCGGAGTCCCAGGAAAGGGAGGTGCGGCACGTATATTGGCCACCTTAAATACCAAGCCTTTCCTAGCCAGAGACCGAAACATAACATGTATAGCTATTACTCTGTTTCCTTTCTTATCCCTAGTAATATCTTATGCAACTTCAATTCTTATAATATACTATTCTTAAAATATATATATACTTATAATCCTATCCTTTCGGATACTAACCTTAATATTACGTCATATACCAATTTGTAACAATATTCGAAAAATATTTATATTAATAGTACTAATATTATTTCGGTCCTCTTAATAATAATACTAATAATATCTTTTTATCCCTTCACTTTACAACTTATCCCTAATAATTATTTTGTCCATAACTTTTATTATTAATTATTTCCTAAATTAATAATAATTCAAAACTAACCAAAATATAATAAAAATCCTATTTTTCCTACTTTCACCACACTCGACATTTTATATCAATAATAGCCAAAATTATTCAATTAATTTATATGAATTCAATCATCAAGAATTAAATAATTTAACTAATTAATAACATAAAAATCATATTTTTCGACAACATTCATCAAGATTAACATAAAAATAATATTTTTAACTCTTCTTTTAATTTCTATACACTTGACAATTAGAAGGTAATAACAAGATTTAATTTTTAATTCAAGATTTATCAATATAATTCAATACTATCAAGATTCATCATAAAAATCATATTTTTAGTTCCCTTTTAATACTTAGGTCACTCGAAAATTCAAGAATGAATAATAGCATATTTTAATAATTCAATTGCCCTATTTTATACAATCTGATTTTTAAAGAATTAAATTAAAAACGACCATCTAAAGATCTCTAAAAATGTGGAAATTTTTATGGGAGCTAAATATGGGTTCAAGGATTAACTTGCATAAATTTCGTCTAAAAATAACATCTTTTACTATTTTTAAGTGATTTTATAACTAACCAGTCAGATTAGGCTGAATTTGGTTTCAGAATTTTATGCCATATCAAACGATCTTTAAAAATTACGAAAATTTAACACAAGCTGTAAAACATTATCACTGACTTCCATATAAACTTTCGTAGCATTCCGAATTGATTAAGTACACTAATAAATTCGTAAACCTATTCTGGACAGTTTTACCGGTTTGAAAGATTAAATTTTTATAAATAATAAACGGACGAATTTTGCCACGAAATAAATCATGGTTAATAATCAAACAGTAAACCAGATACCATGAAAAATTCATCAAGAAATAACAAGATTTGATTGGTAAATAAATTATACAAGATCATACATAAAATCAAGAAAATACATAAAAATCAATCAAGAAATTCATGCTTCATGCTCGAGATGTTCATATGAAAACAATATTAAACTTCCTACAATTTTCATGCTTCAATTCCTAATTAACTATGTGTTTTTCTACCCATAGATTAAAGAGGAGAGCATAGTTACCTGGATTCGCTTATTAATTCCAAAAACTCGAAAAATCAATTCACTTTTGTGAATTGTTTCACTCGGCACAAAGAAAGAAAAAAAAAAGAGAGAAAGATGATTTGTTTAGGGTTTATGAATATTTGACAAATAGGAACCAATGTGTAAATGAGGTCCTACTTAAAGAAAGAGGGCCAAAAGAAAACAAACCCTAAATTTTGTAGAAGGGTTGCCGTGGGAATTGGGTAGAATAAGGGGAAAGGATTAGGTTGTTACAACCACATTTGAATGAGTTTTGAAATAATTAATTTAATTAATTTAATTAATTAATCAATTAAATCAATAATTAATTTACTAATTAAAGAAATTAAAATGGACCCAATATAAATAAGAGGGCCGGCCAAGGGGTGGAAAAGAGGAAGAGAATTTGGGTCTTTGGCCCAATTTAGAATAAAGGATAGGAAATAAGATAAAACAGTCCAAAAATAATGGGCCTTTTGGACTTAGAATTAAGACATATCACTAATAACCGCGAAATTTTCTGCCCCAAAATTCCGGGTCGTTACACTAATCCCTTAATTCCCCAATTTTTTTAATTACATACCATCATTTTATTTAATGACTCACTCATCAAATCTAGGTACTTCGGACACAGTCTGCTGATGACGTCACACGAGCTCTCGCGATGGGTCCCTCGAAAGAAGTGATAACTTGGAATCAATTCTACGTCAATGGGTACAATTTCCACACACAAAGCTATGGTAGTTACAAGTCAACCATGAATTATGGAGTGTGTGTTGAGAGTCAAGAAGGGGGTGACTACTTAGGAACCTTGGAAGAGGTGTTACAATTGTCTTACCACGGGAGTGACGCAGAGTACAAAACAATATTGTTCAACTGCAGTTGGTTTGATTGTGACAAGGGCATGAACATTCATGAGAAATATAGACTTGTAGAGGTCAATCACACTAGGACACTCCCTTGGTACGACCCCTTCATTGTCTCGTACCAAGCCAGTCAGGTGTATTATGCTCCTTATCCTAGCCTGAAGAGGGACAAAGTGCAGCGGTGGGCTGTGTTCAAGACAAAAGCTAGGTCAGAGGTTGATGCCCCGGTGGACTCGGATGTTCTACAAGAGGAAACATCCCTTATTCCCGTAGGTGTATGTTCTCCGGACGAGATCCCAGACTACGAGATCATTCAGGGTGATGATGACGAAGATGAGGTCATTCCAAGTCTTGATGAAGATGACTACGACAGTGAACAGGAGCTTAGAAGTGATGAGATTGATGAAGTGGTTGATGATGATGACGAGGACGTTGACGACATCGGTTTATTTCATTAGGATGTAATTTAAATTTAATTTAATTGTAGCAATTCATTGTAATTTAGTTTTGTTTTGTTTAGTTTTGTATGTATAAATTTTATTATTCGCGTATTCATTATTAGTTAATTGGGGTACGTTTTCATACCATCATTTTGTGATTGTGATTTCTGTCAATAACTATTAATCGTGCAAATAATTTACTCATTACTTTATGCAGGAACATGTCAGATTCGGAGGATAAGAGTCAGAACTCCCAGACCCGGCAAGATTCTCCCTCTTAGTCTTCGGTTCGTCCTACTGGGTCTAGGCCGATATTGCGTCCTGGTGACCTTCATCGTCGTGTTGAGTCGTCTAGGAGACGGTCGGCGAGTTCATCTTCCGGTCCAACTCAACCTACGTTTACCTTACCTCCACCACCACAGTTGGGGTTACCTCCGATACCACAGCTTCGGCCTCGGCATCGTCCTCTTCGTCCTCAGCCATATGTGTCTCACGCTGCTATGTCTCAGCCTACGTCGCTGCCTGAGCCTACTTCTACGTCTGAGCTCACTCCTTTGTCTCAGCCTACTCCATCCTCGCTGCCTCAGGTCACTCCTTTGTCTCACTCTACTCCTCCGCATGAGACTACTCCGACTCGAGAACCCGAGAGACAAACTGGTGAGGTTGAGGTTGGAGACAAGGATCAGGGAGAAGCTTCTACATCCACAGCTGGGGTTCGAGAATTGGATCCCGATGGCCTATGGTGAGTTTTTGTGTTATTTTTTAATGTTTTCACTATTGAAATTAAGTTGTATTCATATGTTGTTTAATCTTACAATGTTTTGTGTGCAAGGTTTGACAAGGGCGCTGTTGTTCGATCAATAACACACGTCATCAAGTCCTACTTCCATCAGCCTTGGAAGAACTACACTGAGGTAGATCAGGCGACCAAGGTACATTGGTGGAACATGTGGAAGGTCAGTAAGACAAATTATGTAATTTGATACAATATTTTTTTAAATATAATCTCTTACATTAACATATTTGATTGTCTTTGGTCTAATGCAGAAACAGTACACTTGGAGGCCTGAGCTCGAGGGCACTGTGCGGGATGCGTATGATACCAAGGCTGGATTACGGCTGAAGGACATATTCAATGACACAGTGCACAAGCGGAAAGACCGACCAAATTGGCTTGGTGATGACATGTACCAGGCAATGAAGGGTAGGCTCGATGACAAGCTATTCAAGGAAAGGTCGGCTCGAGCGAAGGCAAACAGGAGAGGCGGCGACGCTAGTGGCAAGGCCCAGGCCTCTCACTGTGCGGGATCTGTCTCCACCACTCAACGAGCTAAGCAATTGGTTAGTCTACTATTTCATTAAATTATTGTAATTAATGCTCGTTCGTTAACATTTGATTATATATCCTACCCTTACGCACATTTGTTTGTGTTGACTAAGGCGAAAGGAGGGAAGCTGCCTGATGCTGCGGATCTCTTCCTTGATACTCACTTCAAGAAGCAACCAAGGAAAGATCCGGTTCCGATTAGTCATAAGGACAAGGAAGTGATGGTAATGCTTTCTTCTTTACTATGAATTTGATTTTTAGAGCGGCATTCCGGCTTCAAAGCCGAAGAGTACGAATAGGATTGATTTTTTATTATTTGCAATTGATGTTTAGAACGGAATTCCGGCTTTAAAGCCGAAGAGTACGAATAGGATTTTTTTTGTCTAATTATTTGCAATAGAATGTCTATAATAATGTAATGAGTTGTGAATTAACCCTTAAAACATGATCTACGTTGATCGGTGCGAAGTTGGGAATGAAAACACCAAAACGACCCAAAAATGGCCTATTTTGCTTGTTTTTGTTCCAAAACCCTCTAAACTTTCCCGAAAACCTGCAAATAAGTTATATAAAGTTTGAATGGATATTATAGGACATGAATGACACTTAATAATACAAATTAGGTTGATCGATGCGAAGTTGGGAATGAAAACACCCAAAACGAGCCAAAAATGGCCTATTTAGTTTGGTTTTGTTCCAAAACCCTCTAAACTTTCCCGAAAACATGCAAATAAGTGATAGAATGTCTATAATAATGTAATGAGTTGTGAATTAACCCTTAAAACATGATCTACGTTGATCGGTGCGAAGTTGGGAATGAAAACACCAAAACGACCCAAAAATGGCCTATTTTGCTTGTTTTTGTTCCAAAACCCTCTAAACTTTCCCGAAAACATGCAAATAAGTTATATAAAGTTTGAATGCATATTATAGGACATGAATGACACTTAATAATACAAATTAGGTTGATCGATGCGAAGTTGGGAATGAAAACACCCAAAACGAGCCAAAAATGGCCTATTTAGTTTGGTTTTGTTCCAAAACCCTCTAAACTTTCCCGAAAACATACAAATAAGTGATAGAATGTTTATAATAATGTAATGAGTTGTGAATTAACCCTCAAAACATGATCTACGTTGATCGGTGCGAAGTTGGGAATGAAAACACTAAAACGAGCCAAAAATGGCCTATTTTGCTTGTTTTTGTTCCGAAACCCTCCAAACTTTCCCGAAAACATGCAAATAAGTTATATAAAGTTTGAATGGATTTTATAGGACATGAATGACACTTAATAATACAAATTAGGTTGATCGATGCGAAGTTGGGAATGAAAACACCCAAAACGAGCCAAAAATGGCCTATTTAGTTTGGTTTTGTTCCAAAACCCTCTAAACTTTCCCGAAAACATGCTAATAAGTGATAGAATATCTATAATAATGTAATGAGTTGTGAATTAACCCTTAAAACATGATCTACGTTGATCGGTGCGAAGTTGGGAATGAAAACACCAAAACGACCCAAAAATGGCCTATTTTGCTTGTTTTTGTTCCAAAACCCTCTAAACTTTCCCGAAAACATGCAAGTAAGTTATATAAAGTTTGAATGGATATTATAGGACATGAATGACACTTAATAATACAAATTAGGTTGATCGATGCGAAGTTGGGAATGAAAACACCCAAACCGAGCCAAAAATGGCCTATTTAGTTTGGTTTTGTTCCAAAACTCTCTAAACTTTCCCGAAAACATGCAAATAAGTGATAGAATGTTTATAATAATGTAATGAGTTGTGAATTAACCCTTAAAACATGATCTACGTTGATCGGTGCGAAGTTGGGAATGAAAACACCAAAACGAGCCAAAAATGGCCTATTTTGCTTGTTTTTGTTCCAAAACCCTCTAAACTTTCCCGAAAACATGCAAATAAGTTATATAAAGTTTGAATTGATATTATAGGACATGAATGACACTCAAAAATACAAATTAGGTTGATCGATGCGAAGTTGGGAATGAAAACACCCAAAACGAGCCAAAAATGGCCTATTTAGTTTGGTTTTGTTCCAAAACCCTCTAAACTTTCCCGAAAACATGCAAATAAGTGATAGAATGTCTATAATAATGTAATGAGTTGTGAATTAACCCTTAAAACATGATCTACGTTGACCGGTGGGAAGTTGGGAATGAAAACACCAAAACGAGCCAAAAATGGCCTATTTTGCTTGTTTTTGTTCTAAAACCCTCCAAATTTTCCCGAAAACATGCAAATAAGTTATATAAAGTTTGAATGGATATTATAGGACATTAATCACACTTAATAATACAAATTAGGTTGATCGATGCGAAGTAGGGAATGAAAATACCCAAAACGAGCCAAAAATGGCCTATTTAGTTTGGTTTTGTTCCAAAACCCTCTAAACTTTCCCGAGAACATGCAAATAAGTGATAGAATGTCTATAATAATGTAATGAGTTGTGAATTAACCCTTAAAACATGATCTACGTTGATCGTTGCGAAGTTGGGAATGAAAACACCCAAAACGAGCCAAAAATGGCCTATTTAGTTTGTTTTTGTTCCAAAACCCTCTAAACTTTCCCAAAAACATGCAAATAAGTGATAGAATGTCTATAATAATGTTATGAGTTGTGAATTAAGCCTTAAAACATGATCTACTTTGATCGGTGCGAAGTTGGGAATGAAATAGTCTGAAATGGCCTATTTAGTTTTGTTCCAAACTAAATAGTCTAAAATGACAAGTGTTCTTTTATTCATAATGTCAACTTTATTGTTCTTTTATTTTGAATTGTTTGAACTAACTCCGCCCATAATTTGCAGGAACAATATAACCATAACCTTTCGGAGTCTCAGGCTAGTGGCTCGGAGATGGATCCCAACCAGGTCTTCTTTGATACGGTTGGTGGCTTCCGGAAGGGCGAGGTTCTAGGGTTCGGCAAAGACGGAGCTTCTCTCTATTATGAGAGAACCTCGCGGCAGCACGTTGGATCTGCCTACTCTCCATTAGTTTCCGCTCAACTGGCAAAGATGACCGAACGTTTGGAGGAGTCCGAGCGTGCGAGGACGCAGTTAGAGGAGCGAGAGCGCCGTCTGGAGGAGCGAGACCGCCAACGGGAGGAGCATCAGCGTCGTCTGGAGGAGGATCAAAAGAAGCAAGCGGAGTACCTCGAGCTGATGAAGGCGTAAATGGAGGCTTTCATGAGGCAATTCGACGATCAGTCTTCCATTCACCGACGACCCCCCGACGATCGCACAGAAGGTTCTGGCGGTTCTGGAGCCTTCGTAGTGTAGTTGTTTGTTATATATCGGTTTATTATAGTTTACGTTTTTGGAAACTGTAATATGTATTCCAAATTTTTGTGTATTACGAATTATTTTTATAAATAATATAAAATATTATTATAAAATATTATTTTGTATATTTAATATGTTTTTCATTAATAAATAATTTAATTTCTTTAATAAAGGTTTTTTGTTATTTAATGAAATGGAAAAAAAAGACATAACAATTTGCCGACCGAAAAACGGTCGGTATCCAGAAAGAAAAAACCGCGAAAAATGACAAATATTAAAATTAAAAAACCGCGAAAATTAATATACCGACCGACACACGGTCGGTAAATTATTAAGCGCCAAAAAAAATGGCTAGAAGGAGCTATTTTCCGACCGACGCCATATCGTTCGGTAATACCAACCGCCAGGCGGTCGGAAAATAGCTGCATAAAATTTTTTTTAATTTTTTTTTATTTAGTCGGTCAACGGTCGGTAAGCGGTCGGTAAAATGTTTCCGACGAATGGTCGATCGGTGAAAAAACTTTTCCGACTAAGTACACACCGACCGCATTTTTCCGACCGAAGACGGTCGGTAAGTTTAAATACCGACCGTTAACGGTCGGTAAAAAGCGGTCGGCCGAAGCTTATTTTCTTGTTGTGCATGAGATGCTCCAAAACTATACTTTGCACGTTGAGCCTTTCGATGTGTGGGGAATTGACTTCATGGGTCCTTTTGTATCATCATGTGGCAACCTCTACATTCTAGTGGTGGTAGACTACATGACTAAGTGGATTGAAGCAATTGCCTCCCCAACCAATGACCACAAGGTAGTGGTCCGTCTCCTCAAGAAGGTTATATTCCCTAGATTCGGAGTACCTCGATGCATCATAAGCGATGGGGGCTCTCACTTCGCGAAAAATCACTTTCGTGCACTCTTGAAGAATTATGGAGTCACCCGAAGAGTGGGCTTGCCCTACCACCCTCAAACTCAAGGGCAAGTCGAGGTGTCCAATAGAGAAATCAAGAACCTTTTAGAGAACATGGTGAATCAAACGCGAAAGGATTGGTCGTTGAGATTGGATGATAAGCTTTGGGCTCTTCGGACGGCCTACAAGACTCCGATTGGTACAACTCCTTACCGGCTAGTTTATGGAAAAGGGTGTCATTAATTTACCGGTGGAACTAGAGTACAAAGCTTGGTGGGCTTTGAAGCACTTGAACATGGATTTGGATGCCGCCGGAAAAGCACGATTCCTCAAGCTAAGTGAGTTAGAAGAGCTAAGACATGATGCCTATGAGAGTTCCAAAGTGTACAAGGAGAAATCAAAGAAGTGGCATGATCGGAGGATCAAGGATCGTAATTTCCAAGTGGGTGACAAAGTGCTCCTTTTCAATTCTAGGCTGAAGTTGAGAGCCGGGAAGCTCAAATCTAAGTGGTCCGGTCCCTATACGATCACTAAGGTGTTTCCATATGGGTCATTTGAGCTCCAACAAGGCGACAATGTGTTCAAGGTCAAAGACCAAAGGATAAAGAAGTACTACTCCAACGAAGAGATCCCCGACCCTTCTTGCTTGCGGTTGGATGTTGTGAGGGATGATCCCTCTTTTGATTGAGAACTTATCATGGATGGTCCAATGCTTAGGGACCTTAAAACTAAGCACTCTTCGTGCCCTCCGCCTTTGTGCTGGGGGGCTGCGTCAAGCTAATGACATTAAAGAAGCGCTTCCGGGAGGCAACCCGTGTATCCTTTTTGTGAATAGTTGTTTGAAAAATTTTAGTTTTTAGCTTTTGTATTTGTGGTATTGCCATTTCTTGCTTGGTAGTGATGGAAATTCCGAAGGAATTTCGTTTTGTGAGGGGGGTAGAGCTCATTTTAGGTCCCCCTTTTCAAAATTTTTTTCGAAATTCCGTGGAATTCCGGGCTTTTTGAGGCATAGGATGGCCAATTTAATGGCCAGTACTAACCTTTTTGCCCCACAATTGGCTAATCTTTTGGTGAGTGCCAAAATAGTAAGTGGAGTTGTTTTGAAGTGATGGAGCGTCCGCTCTTGGGTGAGGAGCGTCCGCTCTCAGTGGGTAATTTTAGAACAGAAAGTGCCTTGAAGACGTGGAGCGCCCGCTCGGGGTAAGCGAGCGCCCGCTCCCATATGTCCAGTTGCATACTGCCTTTTCCTTTAGGTGGGGGAGCGTCCGTTCTGGCTGGAGCGAGCGTCCGGTCCCATTTGCCCAGTTGCACAACTTTTATTTTTTAAGTGAGGCGAGCGTCCGCTCCAGGGTGCGAGCGTCCGCTCGCTAACGTCCAGATTTGCTCACTGCCTCTTTTTATTCTGGGCGAGCGTCCGCTCCGCGTTTCTTCAGCGGAAAAAAAAAATATTTTTTTAGTTCACGAGTTTAAACTGAATGGGGGTCAAAATACACCTCATTTTCATTTCATCTTCTCAACACAACCATTCTCTTACTCTCTTTCCTCTCATACCCTCTCATAACCCCATTAATCTCCATCTCAAAACCTCCATTTTTTTTTCATCAAATCTCACCAAATTTCTCACCAAAAACTCAAGCCACTCTCTCTCCTCACTATTTTTCGCACAGCTAGGGCGTTTTAGGGCTCGTTTTTTCGCTTTCTCTCACCTAGGGCTTCAATCTTTTTGCTCAAATCCATTTGGTAATACTTTCAAACTCCTTATTTATGCTTAATTCAAGGTTATGTATGCATTTCATGTTCAATTTTGCAATTTTTGTTAAATTTGTTCATGATTTATGTTGTTGAGTGTTTGAATAAAGCATGTAGGTTTGTGTTTGAATATGTTTTTGCCTTATGATTTTGATGATTATAGGTTGCTAGATTCAAGTGTTTTTTTTTTTTTTTGTTATGTTTTTGAGCTTTATTTGTAGAATTCTTGATTTGGGTACTTGAATCTAGCAATTGAATTTTTGAGTTTGGACCCTATTTTTGGCCATAAAACCCCCAAATTTTTACCCCATGCCATTGTTTTGTTTCATGTTTAATTTCTCTTGGTAAATTCTGGTTGACCATGAAATTTGTTCTTAGCCTAAGTATTAGTGTTTGAGCACATTTTTTTTGTGTATGACTTATCATTTTGGGAGTTAAGCATGTTAATATGAATTTGTGAGCAAGGGAGTTGTTTGTTATATTTTGTGAGTAGGGGCCATTGCATTATATTCTCCAAGCATAGTACTGGCATTAGTTAGCTAGTTGTTTTTGTTTATTTTGTTTTGGTGGATTGTGAGTTTTACTCACGAGGGTTGTTTGTTTATTTTTGCTTTGGTTGGCATTTGTTTTTGTTTATTTATTTTATTTTATTTTATTTTATTCTATTTTATTTTTATTTGGAGGCACAATTTGGGGAATGTTTCTTTTAAGGATTAATTTTTGAGTTCCCAACCATCAATCCAAAATTGCTGATTTTCTCTCTCCTGTTCATAGGTACAATGTTTAGCTCTAGGAAGCGCTCAAGGCGATCCCCAAGCCAAAGGGGGCCTAGCCAAGAGGGGCAATCCTCTAGCCAAGGGGTGCGCCCCAGGGCCTGCACTCCTCGATTTGGGGAGAGCAAACACCAACGGGCTTATGAGAAACTTTTGACTCGGGACATGAAGCCCATCATGTTCTACGACCAAGCTACTTGCCAGGATATGGGTATAGACGAAGATATACGCAAGTTTGCGAGGTTCTTAGGGATAGAGGGCATCATGGAAGAGGAGATTCCTAACGAGTGGGTATATGCGGATAGAGATGCACAAGAGGAAAATCCCACTCAACCTCCACTCTCTTACAAAACCTTGACCGCGGAATTTGTCGCATCATTCTCCCTGAGCCCCATTGAAGGGGAAGACGGTCGCTTCCATGTCAATTTCCGACTATGCAACAAGGACCACTCCTACACCTTGGAGGAGTTCAACGGTTTCTTCGGATTTGACCCGGAAGCAAAGAGCTTCCGGTACACAGGGGAGGATTTGCCCGACACAGGAGTGGATGAGGATGGGGACCCGGGACAAATGTTTTATATTAATGATTGGTGGCTCGACATCACAGAAGGGGACGAGGACTACCAATCAAACCGAGCCAAGTCAACCGACATTCTGCATCCGGCTCTCCGATACTTCCAAAGGCTTCTTGTCTACTTCTTCTTCTCTAGGGGGGAGCTCGGGAAGGTCTCCACATCCGAGCTATACATGCTTTGGTGGGCGACCGAGGGCCCCAAGCACTTCACCATCGACGAGAAAGAGAGGAAGCCTAACCTTGGCTACCTTTTTGCACGGAAGGTGGAGGCGGTTCGGAACTCGGGGACCATCACCTTCGGAGGCTTGGTGACTTGGCTAGCCTATAAGTTGAGGTTTCAAGCGGAAGTACTTGGGATGGAGCCTTTGGAGAAGAAGGCTCGTCTAGATGCGGATCGCTTGATTGCCGCTCGTCACCTCTCCAAGGCCGGCAAGAGAGGGAAGAACTTCGTATGGAAGGTGAAGGAGGTGGCGTGGTGCTACCTTCCATGCACCTTCGTCACCCGCCCTCCGGTTGATGTCGAGAATAGGTGGGCGGTCCCCTTACGCCCCTTGCAGCCAAATGATATGAGCGGTCAAGAGAGAGAGCAGAGAAAAAACAAGAGCAAGTACGAAAGGCGGCCGAGGAGGCCAGGGCAACGGGAGAGAGGCGGCGCAAAGGGAAGGAAGCCGCCGGGCCTTCGGAGGCCCAAGAGGTCATGCACGAGGATGATGAGGCTCCTTCTCATCACAGGGGCCTCGAGGTAAATGCTTTTAATTTCAATGAATTTGGTAAGATCCTGGGGGACATCTCCGAGCGCATGAGTACTTTTGAGAGGATGATCCCGCCTCATACACCTGTGGACGATATCCCACCCCCCCCCCACCCCTTCGTCGCACAGATGTATGACCACCAGGTCAACATGGGATACTTTTTGCCCCCGGTGAATTACCCTCACCACCCTCCCTAAGAGGGACCCGTCCCTAATTGGGATGGGAGTGGGTATACTTACCCATATTGGCGTGGTCCGGGATCATCCACTCGCCCCCTCCCCGACGACTTCCCAATGCACCCTGGGTTTGATTACACCGTCCCAAGCGGTTGTGACCCCTGTGGAGACCCTGCCTTCCCCTCCCCCCCAGGTTATACTTTCCCACCCTACTACCATGGCGGGTGGGAGCCCCATGGCCCTCCCTCTTGTCATTCCCTTGCATACCATTGGTCTCACCCCTATCCGGTTGAGAGAGTGGTATTCAAGGATGACACTCCCGAGTCTGACCCCGGTCTCGAAGAATAGCTTCCCCGTTCCTTGCCCCGCCCTCCCTCTTTGCACCGAGACAGTGCTCATATCTAGTTGGGGGGGGGGGGGGGTTGCACTATAATTTTTTCGATTCTATGGGGAAAAGAACGAGAAAGTTTGAGGGGGCATGTGGTGGTGATCCCCTTAGTATTTGCAATGTTTTCTCTCTCTCTCTTGATGATGTATGGGTAATTCCTTTTTTTTTCTTTTTAATTCTTCTATTTTCTATAATGATGAATTTTTGGGATAGTATCTTATTCTTTTCTAATCATTGTTTTGGAGAAATGGTTTGGATGTAGTTTTACAGGTTCTTTGTGCTGGTTTGAGCTATAATTTTGGAGATGCACGATGGCCATTCCTTGTAGTTCCGACACCACTTTGGTGAGACCTTTCCCTTACCCCTTCTTTTTTATAGCATTTGATTAGAAGAATAGATAGATGCAAAGCATGTTTGGTATTAGGATTAGCTGCCGGGGTTGAGATATTCCCCCTTTTTGTGTAGTTTGATTGTGATATTGGCATGTTTTAGATTCTTTTCCTTGATGCTTCATTATGTGAAATTCATGTATATAGTTGAATTTTTTTTGGTTTATTTTCTTGATTTTCTTTTATTTTGATTTGTCCTTTTTATTTATTTTATTTTTATTTTTATTTTTATTTTTATTTTAAGCTTGGTAATTATTTAATTAAAAACAAAATATATATATAAAAGAGAAAAGAGAAAGAAAAAAAATATTTCAAAAAGATTTTCGCTTGTTTTGCAATTATTGGTTTCGTTGCTTTTGGAATGACCTCCTGTGATGAGATATATGTGGATTCCTTTGATCCAATTCCCTTGAGTTATGAGTAGGGGGCATTTCCAAATTTGGTGTAAACATAAGTTCGGGTTATATCCCACGCCTTGTTCTTAGCGAAAAATGAGTAGCTTATGTCCCAATGAAAAATATGTGAGGAAAAAGAATAAATCTCTAAAGTTCACAAAGATTCTCCTAGCAAGTTCGTGTAATAGCTAACATGCATGCCTATCGAGTCAATAAGTGGTTTCACCACACGCCACACGTCTATCGAGTCAATAAGTGCTAAGCACATTTTATCGAGTGCAATAAGTGGCAATGTCCACAAGGCTAGTAGCCTATTCAATCAAAAAAAAAAGAAAAAAAAAACTCAATAAGTGGCCAAGCCATAAGTCCTTTGCATACTCACTACTACGCAACTTAATCTAAGGATGTCGATGTGAACTTTAGGGAGAGAACGGTTTGCCAAGCGTGGAGATCGTTAGGGGATAAGTGAAAAGACTACCAAAGAGAGCAATGGTTGTGTGTGAGATGAGGTTTGCTTTGTTTATCGAGGACACTCCTTAAACACTTCTTGCTAGCCCCTTCTAGCTCATTCATTTACGAGCACTGGTAGGCCTTTTATGTCGTTAAAAATAAAAGACTTATCAAAAGTAAATTTCTCCTACTCTCCAATTACAACTAGTGTAAAGGGCAAGTAAGGTTCGTATCCACAGAGAACGGATTTATGTTGATTTAATTGTGTTAATATGTATTTGGATTATTAAAGGGGAGAATCACTAATTCCTTAGTGATCTTGGTAACAAGGGGGGGAAATTGGAGATTTTAGTGATAAAATAAACTAACAACTAATTGATTGCGGTAAAATTCTAGTTTTAAAGAATCTTAGGATTCGGTTACAACGACTCTGACTCGGCTAATTGAATTAGACTCTCAATTACCAAACCATTTCAATACTCAATTAATTATTGACAAGAGTAAACTCTTGTAGTCCCCTTAATTAGCTAGATAAGATAAATCGTAAATTGCCTAAAACCCTTAATGTTCAAAGAACACGCAGTGAACAAAAGCTTTAAGAACGGAGACACAATAAGAACGCAATTGTTTAGAGAATACGCAATAAACAATTAACGTTTAAACAAGCTCTACTAAATTGTTCACAATAAGAATACGCTTAAGCATGAACAAGATAGTTGCTACTCGAGGTTGAACACAATAATCGATTGTGTTCAAACCCTAGTATTGATTTTGTAAAATATAATAACAAGACAAAGATCAAGCTAAAACATTCAACAAAACCAATAACAATTCATATAAGAGCAAGTAAATAATTGAAGTAAAGAAATAGTTTAGAGTTAGAGAATCCTCACAAGGAGCCTTTTGGAATCATTGAAACCAATCCCAAGAACAAGTTTAAGCTACCATTTCCATTGATGAACCAAGATTCTTCATTGATTCCATGATTAAATATCAAAATTACAAACTAAAGATTTAATAGTTTTTATGTAATCTAAGGAGAAACTAGAGAGAATTTAAGCTAAGGAACTATTTAAACATGAAAAACTGGCTTTTTTACAATGAGAAACCACTTTTCTATTTATACTAAACTAATTTATAACCTAGAAATCAAGTGGATGAAGCCGCGTGCAGAACAGAGCAGATGGGCGCTGGCAGCGCCCTCAAAGGCGCGGGGCGCACCCTTCCTTGGAAGTACTACTGTAACATGGGCGCTGGCAGCGCCCCATAGGCGCGGGGCGCGCCATTCCTTGGAGGGATACTGTGATGGGGGCGCTGGGCGCGCCCCAAAGGGTGCTGGGCGCGCCTTGTTCTCGATGCTCACTGCAATGGGGGCGCTGGCAGCGCCCTCTGAGGCGCGGGGTGCGCCCCTGTAGATTGTCTGCGCAGCTCGGACTAAAATAGCCATAACTCTCTTGTTCCTTAACGAAATAAGGCTTATGACCTACCGTTGGAAAGCTCCTGAAGAGAGCTACAACCTCCAATTTGAATCACATAAATCCAATGAGTATATTGGGAGATATTTCTATTTGAAGTTGGACTTACTGCATTTGAAGGTTCACAATAAGGCTTTTCTTTCCCTCTAATGCTTAATGATTTCTTCAAGTGCGTTTGGCGCATGATCAATGACTCCAAAAATGCTCCTAATGATGTTCCGTAGCTCAAGACTACAAGAACACATAAAACCAAACCGCAACTACAAACTACACTTATCCTAAAAAGCATTAAAAATTGTAAATTGCACTACAACTTTACATTTCAAGCCAAACTCTCGTTTAAACTCAAAAGTAACAAAATGTGCAATCTTATGCTAAACTAATTACATAAAGGAACTAAAAAGAAGTTAAATAACTCGTACAAACTGGACACATCAAATACCCCCACACTTAGCCTTTACTCGTCCTCGAGTAAATCAAATGAGTATAAGAGTGCCATAGACCAAAAGCTTGCAAAGTTACAACTTCTAACAAAAAGCCATCAATTACTTGTTTTCATACCAAACCAAAATACATAATTAGGCATGAAATTCATGGTTTTGTATCAAAACAAAGTGAAAGGAAACAAAAACATAAGCTAGTGAACCACAATATATGAAACAACTCAAACAAGGTTCACTAACCTAAAAATGAGTGAAAAAAGACAAGAACAAGGGTTCTTACCAAAAAAAAGATCCAATGATCGAAGATTGACATTCAAACTTGAACCAAAACTGCATAGGAACTACTCTCTTTTCTTTTTCTCTCAATTTTTTTTCAATTTTTTTTTAAATAAAACTCACAACTCACCCACTCGATCAATTAGCCTTAAATTTTGCATAGGTCGCCCTTTCGGGTTTTCAACCTATCAAAGGCCCCCATTTTTGCCCGAGTTTCCCGCTCTTGCGGGTTTTCAACTCAGCGGGATTTTTTTTTTTTTTTTTTTTAAGCAAAAAGAAATATGTACAAGGATGGATTTCCTACCCCCACACTTAAAATTGACATTGTCCTCAATGTTTAGGGGTTAAGAAAGGGGAGTAATCCCCAAGATCAAGTGTTATTCAGTAAATAACACCTCAATGACCGCAAAAGCTTGTCATGTGCAACCACCCAAAAATCAGAGTTTACCAAGTTGGTAAACAAGAATAGCAAAGCAGAAACAAGGGTGAAAGCAATGCTAAAGTAAGACTGGGGGAGGTTGGAAAAGGAATGAAAAGAAACAAAAGAAGAAACAAGAAAATGAGAAGTAGAAAAAGGGAAATTAAAATGAAAAGAAGGAAAGGAAGGAAAAATGTCACAATCACAAGCTTTCACTTCCTCCGTGGCTTGGACAAGGGAATGAGGAGGATATAAATAAGTGGAAAACTCCTCAAGAAGAGGGGCATGAATAAAATGAGGTAGAAACAAGGGGAAGGAAGGTATGAGATCATGTTTTTTGGAAAAACACACATGAGGGAGTAGAATGGAAGAAGTTTCCCCACAAGACACCTCACGTGTCTCAACAGACATTAAAGCTTCAATGGACTCATCCAACACTTCATCATCCACTGTGTTCTTTTCTACCACATCACCATCCTCACAAGATGGATTCATCTCTTTAGTTTCAAGGATGGTATCCTCATCCTCAAAGTAAGCCATTTTAGGTTTCGATTGAGACCCCATTTGAATTGGGAGCTCACCCGATTCCCATATGCTCTCTACCCTGGTAACGAGCCCCGAAACTTGGCCCAATTGCCTTTCCAAGTTTTTGATGTTGAAACATGTTTCTTCTTGAAACTGAACCATATTATGTTGCATCTCCAAGACATTTTTTGTTAAGAGGTTAAGCATTTCCTCGGTTGAGGATCTCGAGTGCAAAGCTTAGCTCGAAGAAGGTCCTTGGTAAGGTAATTGGGTTAGTCCATTATAATGTGGAGGTTGGTTATGTTGTGGGTGGTGGGGTGGGTTGTCATTTTGTTGGTTTTCATCGGTAATATTCATATGACCCTCCCAACCCGGATTGAGGGTGATAGAGTTTGGGTTAAATGTTGTTGAGCACCCTAGGTTTTGGAATCCCATAGCTCTATCCCATTCATGTGTGTCTTGAGATAGCCAATGGTAATAGTCCCAAGCTTCACCATAAGATAAAGATCGGAATGCCCCATTGAACATATCCTCAACTACAAGTCTTGTTGAATAATTCAACCCTTCATAAATCGCCTCACAAATCTCCCACAACTCACAATCACAAGGGACTAGAAGTGGATCCTGCAAACGAATGAAATACCTCCAAAAGGCCTCATCCTCAAATTGGGGTACATAGAAACTAGCCATTTTGAAGACACTCCTCTTATGAAAGATCACAGCTTAGCAATGAGAATAAAGTAACAATAAAATATATTACCTAAACACAATCAAACAACACCGTTCCCCGGCAACGGCGCCAAAATTTGGTAGGCCTTTTATGTCGTTAAAAATAAAAGACTTATCAAAAGTAAATTTCTCCTACTCTCCAATTACAACTAGTGTAAAGGGCAAGTAAGGTTCGTATCCACAGAGAACGGATTTATGTTGATTTAATTGTGTTAATATGTATTTGGATTATTAAAGGGGAGAATCACTAATTCCTTAGTGATCTTGGTAACAAGGGGGGGAAATTGGAGATTTTAGTGATAAAATAAACTAACAACTAATTGATTGCGGTAAAATTCTAGTTTTAAAGAATCTTAGGATTCGGTTACAACGACTCTGACTCGGCTAATTGAATTAGACTCTCAATTACCAAACCATTTCAATACTCAATTAATTATTGACAAGAGTAAACTCTTGTAGTCCCCTTAATTAGCTAGACAAGATAAATCGTAAATTGCCTAAAACCCTTAATGTTCAAAGAACACGCAGTGAACAAAAGCTTTAAGAACGGAGACACAATAAGAACGCAATTGTTTAGAGAATACGCAATAAACAATTAACGTTTAAACAAGCTCTACTAAATTGTTCACAATAAGAATACGCTTAAGCATGAACAAGATAGTTGCTACTCGAGGTTGAACACAATAATCGATTGTGTTCAAACCCTAGTATTGATTTTGTAAAATATAATAACAAGACAAAGATCAAGCTAAAACATTCAACAAAACCAATAACAATTCATATAAGAGCAAGTAAATAATTGAAGTAAAGAAATAGTTTAGAGTTAGAGAATCCTCACAAGGAGCCTTTTGGAATCATTGAAACCAATCCCAAGAACAAGTTTAAGCTACCATTTCCATTGATGAACCAAGATTCTTCATTGATTCCATGATTAAATATCAAAATTACAAACTAAAGATTTAATAGTTTTTATGTAATCTAAGGAGAAACTAGAGAGAATTTAAGCTAAGGAACTATTTGAACATGAAAAACTGGCTTTTTTACAATGAGAAACCACTTTTCTATTTGTACTAAACTAAATTATAACCTAGAAATCAAGTGGATGAAGCCGCGTGCAGAACAGAGCAGATGGGCGCTGGCAGCGCCCTCAAAGGCGCGGGGCGCGCCCTTCCTTGGAAGTACTACTGTAACATGGGCGCTGGCAGCGCCCCATAGGCGCGGGGCGCGCCATTCCTTGGAGGGATACTGTGATGGGGGCGCCCCAAAGGGTGCTAGGCGCGCCTTCTTCTTGATGCTCACTGCAATGGGGGCGCTGGCAGCGCCCTCTGAGGCGCGGGGTGCGCCCCTGTAGATTGTCTGCGCAGCTCGGACTAAAATAGCCATAACTCTCTTGTTCCTTAACGAAATAAGGCTTATGACCTACCGTTGGAAAGCTCCTGAAGAGAGCTACAACCTCCAATTTGAATCACATAATTACAATGAGTATATTGGGAGATATTTCTATTTGAAGTTGGACTTACTGCATTTGAAGGTTCACAATAAGGCTTTTCTTTCCCTCTAATGCTTAATGATTTCTTCAAGTGTGTTTGGCGCATGATCAATGACTCCAAAAATGCTCCTAATGATGTTTCGTAGCTCAAGACTACAAGAACACATAAAACCAAACCGCAACTACAAACTACACTTATCCTAAAAAGCATTAAAAATTGTAAATTGCACTACAACTTTACATTTCAAGCCAAACTCTCGTTTAAACTCAAAAGTAACAAAATGTGCAATCTTATGCTAAACTAATTACATAAAGGAACTAAAAAGAAGTTAAATAACTCGTACAAACTGGACACATCAAGCACACCTCTTGTGGAATTGCTCACCTTGGAAGTCCTTTGAGAGGTTTTGGGGACATGTGAACCATATTGATGAGGACTGACCTTGGGCATGGAAGTCATAATTTTATTTTCTTTTCTTTCTTTCTTTGGCTCGCTTTTCAGTTGTGGGTTAATCTTTGCTCGAAAACCCTCGCGAGAGCTCACTCGCCCTCCTAAGGGACTTGGAGGTTTAAAGGGCTTGTCATTTACGCTAAAAATGACCGTGATTCCTACGACAGTGAGTTAGTGTAAATATGGTGTGTTTGATTAGGTTCGTTAGCTTCCATTACTTGGTGTTGTTATCCTGTGGTTCGGGAACCAATTTTACTTTGCTCGAGGGCGAGCAAAGGCTTAGTTGGGGGGATTTTGATCGGTGCATTTGAGCACCATCTTATAGGTTATTTTTCATCCTTTTTAGTCTTTGTTTTGCCCATATTTGTGCATTTTTAATTGGTTTCTCCTCCACTCGTTACATGCTACCAAGATTTGGATCTCGTTTCATTTTTGGGTTTTTTCTATGCATTTTTTAGAGTAAATGAGAACACAAGTGCTTTGATATTTTGCATAAGTTGTTTCAGGTCCACGCCAAAGCATTCGGAGCCTTGTGCGCGAAGCTCGAGCCCGGGAGTGACAATTCAAAGCTTGAAGTGGAATGAAATGGCAGCTCCAACGCCGAGCGTCCGCTCCACCCCCTTTGACCGTCCGCTCGGACTGCTTGTCGAAGATGCAGGAGCTTCTTGTTGAAGCTAGAGCATCCGCTCCAACCCTTGGAGCGTCCGCTCCCCTTGCCCAGCCTTAGCACACCCAAGTACCACCGTGCGTCCGCTCCTACCCTCAGAGCGTCCGCTCGGCCTAGATCAGAGAGGCATTGGCTGCTAGCAAAGGCCAGAGCGTCCGCTCCAACCCATGGAGCGTCCGCTCGCCATGTATGGAGCGTCCGCTCCAACCCATGGAGCGTCCGCTCGCCATGCATGGAGCGTCCGCTCGCCATGTATGGAGCGTCCGCTCCAACCCATGGAGCGTCCGCTCGCCATGCATGGAGCGTCCGCTCGTGGTACTCATTGTCAGCTCGTCTATTTGTCGTATTAGTGGAGCGTCCGCTCTCGACCCTCAGAGTGTCCGCTCCCACCTGCAGCGGCTCATTTATTCTGAATATTCCCCTTCTCTCTCATGTAATATATAAATACCCCAACTCTTCTAGGTTTAAGGACAACGAAAATATCAATATACTTAGCATTATTTTCAGTATTTTTAGAGAGAGAAACACAAGAGTTTTGATAGTTCTAGCTTGTAATCTTCAACAATCTCCTCTTCATTTTGCAATCAATCTATTTATTCAATCTTCTAGTTTGGTAACATTTCTCATCTTTCTTTCTTTGTTATTTGTTGATCATTTGTATGTTTTTATTTGTTGAGTTATTACTTGTCATTAGCCATAATTTCTTGTTCATTGTTTTTGTGATTCTAAGTTTAAATCTTTGAAGTAGTATTTGCAAGTCTAGTTGTTATTTTCCATGTTTATTAGTTTCTCTACTTCTTCTATCATGTTTGGTCTATTTATGGCTTTTGTTAGTATGAACATCCCTCTCCTAGGCTAGATTTCTAGCTAGGGGATGGGGAAAATGATGGTATTTTGATTATTGAACATGGAGTAATTGTTAGTTTGGTATGAAATAATTTTTTTATGCTTGTTTTCTAACATGGATTGAAATGCTAGATTAGGAGTTTGGCCAAATTCCAGGATAGAATCTTGGACTAACCAAGTGTGGTTGAGAAATCTAAGCATGAGGTTAGAGGCAACATGTTAGGAATGGTCTAGAGTAATTCGATCCGGGTTGTGAGCGAGGTAGAGAATGAGAGATCTTGTCTACCGGGCGATTCGATCCATGGTGTTAGGTTTGGTCTAGGTTGAGATGTTGTGTGAGTGGGTCGGCTGAGAAATCTAAGCCCCCTTGCATAAACTAATCTCCTTGCTTGAAGCAATTGATCTTATGCTTGCTATGTGGTTGCTCCATTGCTTGATTCTTGGAATATCATGTTTTCCCCCTTTCCCTAGTGTCTTTAATCGTTGACTTTATTTCATTTTAATTTAATTTTTTTAATTAGATTTAGTTCGTTAAAGTAGTTTAATCACCTTTCCTCTTTATTAAAAACCCCCCTTTCACTCAATAACTTGACTAAGTAATCCGCTAGTTTCTTGTGGTTCGACCCCTTACTTTCCTATACTATTTGTTAGGTTAGCCTAGGGTAATTATTTTTGACCGGATTAGGAACTAACGACCCCTAAGCCCCGATCACAAAGATTCGCCAAGCTTATACATCGCCCTTCCAATGAATTGGTCCCTATTACCGTCCTCTCCCCTTTGCCAAATGGGGAATGGACATACTCGGCCCATATACTCAAGCAACGGGTCAACGACGCTACGTGTTTGTAGCTGTTGATTACTTCTCTAAGTGGGTTGAAGCCGAAGCAGTCAAAGGTATCAAGACAAATGATGTCAAGTGCTTCATCTGGAAAAACATAATCACAAGGTTCGGTGTGCCACAGGCTATGGTGTTTGATAATGGTCCACAGTTCGAGACTCCACAGCTCAAGATTTGGCTACGAGATCAAGGAATCGCACACTGCTTTGCCTCAGTAGGACGACCTCAAACAAATGGCCAAGTTGAGTCTTTCAACAAAATAATCTCAGATGGAATTAAGAAGAAGCTTGAAAAAGCTAAGGGTCTGTGGGCCGACGAACTTCCCAATGTGCTTTGGTCAATTCGGACTACGAGTAAGTCTTCAACGGGTGAAACTCCCTTCATGATGGTGTATGGGGCAAAGGCGGTTCTTCCAATTAAAATGTACGAGCCCACTCTTCGGGTCATGCTCTATGACGAGAATGCAAACTGGGAAGCAATGAAGTTGAATCTGGAGTTTCTACCAGAAACAACGGGTAATGCTTTACTCAGACAAGAGGTTTACAAGCTGAGGATGGCTCGGGAATACAACAAAAAGGTCAAGAATCGCCCCTTAAGAATTGGAGATTATGTGCTCAGAAAGATGGAGGCACAAGGCCGAGCTAATGAAGAAGGTAAGCTTACTCCAAGTTGGGAAGGTCCGTACAAAGTCACTGAGGCAGTGCACGATGGTACATACCGACTCGAGACAATGCAAGGCAAAGTTGTGCCGCGGTCATGGAATATGGACCACCTAAGGAAGTATTACTTCTAGATTGTAAACAATGTACTCAAATTCAATACTAATGAAAAAGGGCAGGACTTGGTCCCAAAGGCCCCATCACTTTTCAAGTGAACTTTTCAGGCTAGTGTCCATAACCTTGTTTATAAAACATGAGACCGAATGCCCTTAGTGCTACTCTAAGCACTAAGTTTTTACCCCATGATTGCCCTCAAACAACGAGGCCAATAGTGACAAGTCTCACCAGGATGAAGGGCGGCCACCCATGCCCCCTAATACATTTCCATTCAGGACGAGTCACTCAATAAATTAAAGTGATTAACAAATAGGTGCCTCGACCATACTTTGGACGAGTCCCCTAATAAATTGAAATTATTCACGAAAGGGTGCCTCGACCATACTTTGGATGAGTCCCCTAATAAATTAAAATTATTCACGAAAGGGTGCCTCGCCCACATTCCGGACGAAGTCACTTAATAAATTAAAATGATTAACTAATAGGTGCCTCGGCTATTCGTTGGATGAGCCCTTTGAATATTTAATATTCTTTATTAAAGGGGTGTCTCGGTTATAACAGGAATAAGTCACAACACGAAACATAAAATAAGATATTTTATATATAAATAATAATCCGATTACAAAAGGGGCAAGGATAGATACTTGCCTCGCCAAAAAAAAAAAAAAAAAAAAAACACACACACACAAAGAGCACACCCTAGATCTAATTATTCTGCTCGCTATCACTACTAGTCTCGGGATCCGGAATCACGGGGGTAGCAGGGCGAGGTCGGCCGGTTTCCTCACACCAGTGCTTGAGGTCAACCCAGTCGAGCCAATCACTGAGGTACCCGAAGTCTTTGTATGGGTACGCCTTATACCAGGCATCCTCAACACGCGCCCGGTATTCCTCCTCAGTCAACCCCTGTTTAATAACCACTTGGGGTTCCTTGGGGCACATGGAGCCCTCGCCATCATGAGGACCCCTTTTCTTTATTTCCTCCCATTGATTCAACCGAGCCTCATATTGCATATTCAGTAAGTGCTCCTCGTCTATTAAGCCCTCGTTCTTCTCCCTGGGGAGCTTATCCTTACAAGCCGATCCCTCACTACTCGGGGAACGCACTGCGACCTCGTCCCAGCACCCTTCGGTCTCATCCCACGTCACCTTCCATGTATACTTATGGAAGTCTTCTTCATTCGCGGCAGCCGGATCCTTTTCCTTGGGTAGCTTGCTGCTGCTCCCCTCCCTCGATGGCCAAGGGAGTTTGCCACGGTTATCTTTTTCTTTGGGTAACCATTGGCCAGACATTTTTCTTTCACTTAAAACGTTGAAATTATTTTCTCAGACTCTGTTTCTTCTTTCTCTCTCAAGAATTTGTGATTTGAGTTGTGAAAATGAAAGCAAAACTGGTGGTATTTATAGAAATTTCATAATTTCCACTTTTCCAATTTTACCCCTATACCTAGTCAGACGCATTTAATGTTTCTTGCAACAGGTTGGGGGCCCAAAATCAGTTTGTGCTATACAAAAATCTTTAACCACTTTTGCCTAACTACTTCAGGCCCAAAACAAAGATTCATTTTTTAGAAATTAAAATTCCACGTGGCAATTTAATAATTTTATAATTGCTTCCCCAGTCAAAAGCTAACCCAATCAAGATGGGACGAGCCCTAAGATGTGTAAAGATCACATTGAGAAACACACTCGGTTTAAGGGCAATCAGGTATCTGATTGATTGCCCTCCAACTTATTTGGCAAAGAACAATTGCCAAGATAAATTCCCAAGCAATCACTCAGACTTTCTAAACCGACTGCGTTGCTCACGGGCATAATACACTACTAGAAATAAATAAAGTTACTGAAATAAACTCAAAAGTCGAGAACTGATGAAAAGAAAGCTTCGTTTATTAACTTTTATAACTATTACAAACTATGGCGGACCAGCCGCCTACAGAAGCTAAGCAAGAAATCAAAAGTCTAAGCTAAGCTAATTTCTTCAGGTCTCGGCCCCATCATCGTCATCCTCTTGGCCCTCGTTCTCTCCTTCCTCCTCTTCTCCTCCTTCGTCTTCAGTATCAGACGGGTAAGGAGGAGGGGAGCGACCAGTCGCCTCGGCCAGGCCTTTCATATCCACCCAGTCTATGGCACGACTGAGATGGCCAAAGGACGAGCCAGCATAGGCCACTTCCCAGGCCTCGGCCACTTTGTTCTTGTAAGCCCGCTCGGCCTCCAAGATTTTCTGCACCAAACCCTTTTTGGAGGAGGAAACTTCTTCCTCCAATTCTTTCTTCTCTACCTGGAGCTGGGTGACCTTGGCCTTGGCCTCAGTAAGGGCCGCCTTGGCAGAAGAGCTCGCCTTCTTGGCCTGCTTCTCCACCTTCTCCTTCTCCTTCTTCAGCTCATCGTGCTCGGCGATGAGGGCACTGATCTTTGTCAGATGATTGGCACACTCGGCCTTGAGATTGACGATGGTGTCAGCCTGTGATTCCACAGTAGCACTGGTTAGTTGGCCTTGTCGAAGTGTAGTGAACATAGCAGCGTCTTTTGTTTCACTAACCGCGACCATAGACTGTTTAACTTCGTTTACCATGGCGGTGCGCCACTACCTAGCGCCATCTAGTCTCAGCATGGCCTGAAATAAGAATATTAGCTTCAAGCAAAAGTTAACTTAACGCAAAAAATAATGAAATACTTAAAGCATACCTCGGCCAGGTTGTATAAGATGGGCATGATGTGCCCATCGAGAAAGCCCTTCATATTGTGGGCTACCTCCTTGGGAGCTCCTTTGAGCATCCCTCGGACAATCTCCAGCTTCTCCTTCCCGGAGTAGCCGGGAAGGTAAGAGCCGCCAGGCATGCTCTCGGCCTCCTCTTCAGTAGGCCCTCCTGAAGGGTCAGAAATGGGAAGCACTATTGAGTCTGGATGAGAAGGTGAAGACGAGATAGTTTTACCTGACACAGACCGAAGAGTTCTAACTCGATGAGAGAAGTATTTACCTCCCATCTTATTCGCCAAATCCCCGATGGATGGCGGAATATTCTTAGAAACCGATTGAGGGATGCCGGCAAGAGCGTCTGGAGGGGCCATGACGCCGGGGGTATCCTTAACCCCTGGTTCGTAGACCAACATTGCAGCAGTCGGTCCCTTCCCCAGAATGGGGGTAAATTTTGTATCGAGCTCCTTGAGCTCGTCAGAAGTCATCTCCTGCTTCCCTTTACCAGTAGGAAGCAGGGGAGCCTTACTCTTTTTCTTGGTGCCTGAAATGTTGGCACCCTTCCTCTTGGTCCCCTTGGATGGGGTACCACTTGCCTACAAAAATTTGCACACCTTAGCCGAATTCTCCAAGATAGATAACAGACCCACTCGTCACAAGTAGTGGCCGAGTGGGGCAAAAATTTGAAGTTATTTACAACACTCCCTCTCGGTCTCTAAAAGAGCCGAGGGGGGATGTTGCAAACAACGTTCCATGTAAGACCCCCTCGTCACAAGTAGTGGCCGACTGGGGCAAAAATTTGAAGTGATTTACAACACCCCCTCTCGGCCTCTAAAAGAGCCGTGGGGGGATGTTGCAAACAACGTTCCATGTAAGACCCCCTCATCACAAGTAGTGGCCGAGTGGGGCAAAAATTTGAAGTTATTTACAACACCCCCTCTCGGCCTTTAAAAGAGCCGAGGGGGGATGTTGCAAACAACGTTCCATGTAAGACCCCCTCGTCATAAGTAGTGGCCGAGTGGGTCAAAAGTTCGAAGTTATTCACAGCACCCCCTCTCGGCTTTCAAAAGAGCCGAGGGGGGATAATGCAAACAACTTCCAAAAAACAGCCTCCTCGGCTCTTATAACTATTGAATAAAAGGAATATGGGGCGAGTGAAGGTATTGCAAACCATGAAGAAAAAATGACCTACTCGGCACATATAAAAGAAAATATGTAATTATATACCTTTGCTTCTTCTTTTCTCTCTGACCAAGCCTTAGACTTGGCGTGATACATTTCGTCGAGATAGTCGTCGCCGGTGACTTCTCCTGTCTTCTCTTTAGTAAGCTTCGACATAGCTCTCTCTAAAAAAAAACAAAAAAAAAATATATACAGAGAGTTAGATAAAAAGCAAGATAAAAGACAAGAAAGCAAATAAGGGAAAGCTACCTCTATCAATGGCCTGGCTCAAGCCAGCGGCGGACAAAAAATTATGATCCTTAAAAAATGTCCAGTCCGGCACCCAAAGCACCGGGAACTGACATTTTTTGCCAGTTGTATAAACAACTTTTGTTTTGAAGTGGTCCCCTCTGAGTACCACATCATCCTCATAGTGGGATGGAGGCAAGTCTACATCTCGGCCACAGAGATAAGGGTCGGTATTCATACGGCTCAGCCTCTCGGCAAGCTCTTCGTCATCAGCTTTTACATAAAGGAACCTATTCCTCCAGTTCCTCCACTTATTATTCTTAGTGACAGTCATTTGGTAAGAAGGCCGGGTACTAAGAATGTACCAGGCATCGCAGCTATTTTCAGCCTTGTTTAAGTGGTGCATGTGAGAGAAAATGTTAAAAGACATTCTATAACCTCTCAGTTCACAGGTAGCCATATACCCAAAAGTGTTTGCCCAAGAATTGGGAGTGAGCTGCCATATACCGAGATCATACCCGTCCAGAACCTCCATTATGAATGGGTGGAGTGGGAAACGAAGGCCGAGCTCAAAAGCGGCCTCGTACGCCGGGAAGGCGCTCTCAGGCAATGACCTCACAGTGGCCTCGGGCTCGGGCACAATAAGCTCAAACCCCTCGCCCTGAATAAAGGTTTTACGCGTCCGAAGTAAATTAGACTCATATAAGTCATGGCAGACCTTAAGCATCCCACACATACTTGGGTCATAAAACTTGTCTGCCCTCTTTTTGGAAGATCCGGGAACGTCTGTCCCCTCCTCCACGCCCACTTTGGACTCGGTTATATCGGCCTCTAGCCGCTCAGAACCTAAAGGCTCTTGCTCGGTCGTCTCTTCCTCATGACCTTCCTGGGTAGGTGTCCCAACCGAATCCTCTGGAGAAGGGTTGTATCGCATTGTCTGTTTCAACCTCGCCATGGTACCCTGCATAGGTACAGAGGGAGGAATATTCAGAGAATGGGTCTTATAGCTCGACCAGGAGAAGACGGGTCCGGATACCCTGGATTCCTTGCTATTCGAGGATTCGGCCATACTATTGGGGTTAGAAGGTCGAACGCAAAAGACAAAATACAAAAAAAAGGATGAAGGAAGAGATGAATACCTGATTATAAGCTTGACGACTCGGCTTGAGGGGAATAGAAAAAAAAAACACATGCAAACAACAACTTCGGATCAAGTCAAAGTTCTTCAAAAAATTAACCAAGTTCTTGCCACAATCCTGTTGTTCAATCCAAATCCACAAGGAAGTTCCAAGTTTAGTGTTTTTCGCTCAAAGAGTCGTGCTCTACCTTCTCTCTAGAATCTCAAGTTTTGGAAAATGAATTATGAAAATGATTAGGGGGTATTTACAGACCCCCAATCATTTCAAAATTCAAAAACTTTCTTTATTTTCCCCCCAAAAGCGGATTAAGGGTTTTAATTGGGATAAAACCGTTGAAAAGGGGAAAATTTGGACTAATTTCCTCCTTTTGAGGGGCAAATGTTACCGCCAATTTAATTGGTCCAAATCAAAGGATAAAGGGCCCAAGACTCCAGCCTAAAAGAAGAATCATCAAAGGCCTCAATTACAGGGGTTACGTGGCAGAATACCACCGGTCCACATGGCAGCACCCTATTGGTCCACATGGCAGCACCCTATTGGTCCACGTGGCACTTTCCTACGAAGACACATGGCAGATTCAGTCTCAGACTTGGGACTTATGTAAAAACATCAAAATAGATAGAACCATATGTATGTTTGGTATCCCACATTGGTCATTTACCAAAGGATAGAAAGAGATTCTTGTATAAATGTAATAAAGTAATGATTATAGCACAGATTCCTAGAATTGGCTGATTTGACAACACATACTTGTAATTGTCGATTAACCCTAATCAATTCTGATTAGCAGCTAATTAAGTTATTATTATTACCTAGTTTGCATTTTTCTTACTTAAATTACTTTCACTTTGTGGTTCTGGGTTAAGTTTGTGGCATAAGGTTGGGTAGCTCTCCTTAAAACAAGAACCCCCCTAAACAGATTGGTGGACTCATAGCCACCCGCAGTTTTTTCCTTTGTTCTTGGGTTTTCCGTGTCACCATTTTCTTGTGTATTCTGTCTTGTATCTTTCGCCATTTATTTTCCGTACCTTAGTCTAGCTATCGCCCGTTCCAACCTTAAATTGTCATCTTGACGATTTTTGGCAAAAACAATCACTATCACAAGAGTCATCATCTTCACTTTCAATGCAATCTATATCATCAATTGATTGAGGAGGGGTAGGAAGAGACTGAATGATAGAGTCAATGGGAGAGGGAGATGCAAAAAGGGGAACTAAGGATGGCTCATATTCATGACCACTCCAAATTCCATCATCATAGGAAGCATCACTCTTACCTAAAGCACCTTCTTCACAAGGGATACACCCATTAAAAAAATCAATCGAAGTCATAGAATCCCAAACATCATTTTCAATACATTTCTTCTTTTCAACCCTCAAAGCCTCACAAACCTCATCCTCACATCCTAGGGGGGTTCTAGGATTCCTCAAGTCACACTCCTTCACAAGCCCATTGATAGCATCCGCTAATTCTAGACACTCCTTTCCTCTATACTCATGTCCCATAAGTTCCTCGGTGATTTCATCAATCACCTCATTGCATTCATCAATGAGTTGAGGGGTGGAATCACCTAAGGTTGTCTTATGGGTATGAAGAGGGAGAGGGGCATAGCAAGCATCTAGATTTGATTCAACAAATTCAAAGCTACTGTTCACTTGCTTTCCCAAATGATTCAAGGCATCTAGAACAAGATTCACATCATAGCCTTGAGAATGCATCACGCCATTTAGATTGGGTGAAGGACTAGCATAAGGGGAAGGGGTAGAGGAAGCATCATGGCTAGAATCTAGATTCCCTAAGAAACTATTCATGGTCTCCAAGATAAGTTTCACATCAAGAGTGGACGAGTGAGAATTAGCATTATAAGCACAAGGGTCATCATTGTAATTCATGCAATCATTTGAAACATGTGAACCATTATAGATAGAGTGCATTGTATTACAACTAGGAGAAGAGGGAGGAGGTATACCTTAGTTTGGTTGAACTTGCCTTGGGTTTGTGCCCATGTCCCACTCATATGTGTCTTGAGCTAACCAATTGTAGTAGTCCCAAGCATCCTTCAAAGAAAGAGCTTGGAATCCTCCATCATGCATATCCTCAACCACATATCGAATGAAGTTGTTCAATCCGGCATAAATGACTTCACATATCCCCCCGTAGCCCATGACAATGGTTGTTTGGAAGTACATCACGCACCTTATTGAAATGCCTCCAAAATGGCTCATTCTCCAATTGAAGAATTGAGAAACTAGCCATTCTTGAAAATGTGCAATAAGATTTACAAACTAATAAAACCAAAACTAAGAAAAGAGTTAGCGATGACAAAAGAAAATTAAATTAAATTAAAATAAACAAAACAAAAATCAAAATAAAAATGAAAATAAAATAAAAGCAATAACTCAAATGACAAATATAACTCAGTAACAATCTCAATCAAGTTGTACCTCCCCGGCAACGGCGCCAAAACTTGATCGGTCCCTTAGGTGTCGTTAATTCCTAAGGAGCCGGAATCAAGAATAAAAACCCAAATTCCTAACTAACCTAAAAGGGTAGTATAATGGAGAAAGGGGTCGAATCCACAGGGAGGTAGGTGAGTGAGAATTGTCTTTAAAATTATATTCACCTAACGAGGGTCTACTTTTTTGGGGATTTTTTTTTAAGATTGAAAAATTAAGAAATTCAACTAATAAATTAATAAAACAAAACTAACTTGATTAAAGGAAAGTAAAGTCGCTAGAAACTATAATAAAGCATTAAAACGATCGCTAGGGAGAGGGGGAAACTTGTATTAATGCAATTTCAATCAAACGATCATGGAAAACAAAGTGTTGGCTCATGAAAGGGGTGATTTGCATTACATTGGGAAGTCACTCTCGTGCACTCCCTAAATTCATCCAAATCGTCAAACATCAAGAAGTCACTCTCGTGCACTCCTATAATCCGACTACCCAACCAAGGCGCGGTGGTCGTGGTCAATCCTAGTCTAGTTATCTGCTACACACGAGCTTGCTCTCGCACAACTCATGAATAGCTCAATATTCAAGCATGAAGTTAGCTACTCTTCAAACCTTACTCATCAAAACCTAGGCTAATCAACATTCATAACCCAACTACAATGAAAATCCAATAATCATCCAATTCCAATCACAAAACCAAATTATCCTCCTTCCCTAGCTACTAATCTAACCTAAGAATGAGAAAATCATGAAAGAAATAATAGAGAAACAAGAAATTGAAAGAAACAACAATAAAAAAAGGGTTATTCCCACTGGTACACCTGAAAAATTAACAAATCCCACTGGTACACCTAAGTTTTTTAAATTCACAATAATAAAACCAAGTTTTTGACAATTCCCAAATGTGACATTTATTAACCAAAACCGTTAACTACTTGCCTCGATTTATGTGCAATCGATTTGTGTGACGAATAAATTACACAATCAAAGGTTTTTGGGGTCATTTTATCCCTTAATGGATCAAATTTGAGGTCAAAACTTGCAAAAAACAACAATATTCATCTTGAAATGTGTGCTAAAAACTAAAATGAATAGTAATTTAACATATTATTATGTTTTTAAACGGAACATTCCTTAAATGAATAGTAATTTAACGGAATATTATGTTTTTAAACGGAATATTCCTTCTAAATGTCACGTTTGGGAATTGTCAAAAACTCAGGTTTATTATTGGGAATTTAAAAAACTTAGGTGTACCAGTTGGATTTGTTAAATTTTCAGGTGTACCATTTGGAATAACCCTAAAAAAAAGCTACAACTAATAAACATTAACAAAGAAACTAAAATCTAAACACTAAATAACCAATAACATGATAAAAACATTAAATCTCTAAACTACATCTAAAAATCATGAAAGAAAAAACTTTCTAATCTAACAACTACTAAAAGCATCAAACTAATTAATTAAACATGAAATAAAACTACACTAACAAGGCATAAATTCAAGAAATTAATAGAAGCAAGGAAAGTAATAAAATGAAGAAAGAAATGAGAAATTACCAAATAATAGATGCTTAAATTAATTAAAGAGAGTGCTTGAGCAAAATGAAGAGAGAAAATAATAAATCCTAAACTAATGCTAAACTAAACTAAACTAAAAATCAGAAAATTTGGAGAGAGAAAATAATAATGGAGATGGCATAAGAATGGAGGAGGCTCTCAAATGGGGAAGATGACTCCCAAATGAGGCTTACCTCTAATTGCCCTAAGATGGGTCTTTTCATATGTGAGAGAGATAAGTGAGGGTTAGGGTAATTAAGTAATAAACAAAAGAGAGTAAAAGAAAAATAAAATATAAAGAAAAAGAAAGAAAGAAAAAAATATATATAAAAATAAAAACAAATCCTAAAAACTACCCCAGCAAACCCACGAGCCACCCCCCCCCCCTACTTCATTTCACGACATTTCATAATCATCATCTTCATTCTTCAATCAACACCACGCACCATCATCTTCGAATCATTATCATCAAGCCATCATCATCATTGATGCTCCTAATCCTAGCTCATCTTTAACGCAGAACAGGGGAGAACAGAGGAGCTCGGAGCGGACGCTCCATGTCGCCGGAGCGGGCGCTCCAAACCCACGAATAATCTTGCAATGTCAAGCTCCATTAGAGCGGACGCTCCAAAATTCAGAGCGGGCGCTCCAAACTCACGACATTTGGACATATAATTGCAATTGAATTGGAGCGGGCGCTCCAAATTCGGAGCGGACGCTTCGAACTCTTTGAAATTGATGCTGAGTTTGGTGTTGAAATGGTGGTAATTTTGAGCAGGGTTTTTGGCAGTTGATGGGGCTTTGCTGCGGTGGATTATTGGGCGGTTATAATGGCTGAAATGGGCTGGTTTGTGGTGGATACAAGGGTCGTGGTTGGGGAGGCTTTGTGGTGGTTGAATGGCGGCTGAATTGGGGTGAGTTGCGGCTGGAATTGCAGGTCCATTGGGGTTTGAATCGGGGCTGCAATAGGTGGCTGGTGGTTGCGGCTCGGCTGTGGTGCAAACGGTGGTTGCTGGTAGTGGTGGGTGACGACTGGTCGGTGCTGGTGCACGAAGATGCTGCTGCTTTGCTTAGCTATGGTTGAAGTGTAATTGCTTGATAAAGAAGATGAGTTAAAGTTTTGGTGGTGAGGTCAAAGGATCCATTCCCATTAAAACTATTTTGGGCCTTTTCTTTTATTTTGATGCATATGATGAGATCCCAAATCTCAATCCCACCACCTACACACAAATACAATCACACAAACTCATGCATTAATAATTTCAATTAAGAAAAAAAATGAGTCTAAACAAACAACACCATGCCATTTTATTTAATTAAACTAAAACTCTAAGAAAATAAAAAGATAAAATTAAAACTAAAAATAAATAAAATAAATGGGTTTTGCTACCCAAAATGGAAAATAGAAATAAAACAAAAATGATACTAAATAAATTAATACGATTTATTCACAAAAATAGAGATAAAAGCTAAAAGTAATAAAATGACATAAAAGTTATAGAATAAATAAAAATGATAGAAAATAAAGGAAAATCTATTAAAATTGCATAGAAAATTAGCAAATATCAAGTGGAAAAGTATGAAAAAAATGGACTTATCTCCACTGGCATCACATTAGGAGGCTTTGTGACCATCATAGCTAGGAAACTAGGGTACTCGCGTTACATTGATCAATTGGAAAAAAATTCTGAAACCCGACACTTTGACAAATATGACTTCCTCAACCAAGCTTTCATTAAGAACACCAACCGGAAAGGCGCAATAAGTGCCCTTGTCCGCGGGAGACACCACTATTACTTGCCTAATCCCGAGATCGATAACCAGGTTAGATCAGGAAAACCCATTTATAATCCGCGGGAAGCCCGTAGCCCAGCGTGACACATACTTATTTCAGGGGCCCCCGGTTGTTGTTGTTGAGGAAGTCGAATATCCAACACCACAACCACCACAAGCACAACCCATCCCAACCCAGCCGCAATTTGACCTTGCGGCCACCTTTGAGGCCCTGTCCCAGCAGCAAAACGCTGCCTTTGCGTCCATTAATACTAACATTACGGAGATGCGTTCTGACTTGAGCCGTCTCCGTATACAGACTGACCAGATGTACGACTATCACGTGTTGGAAGGTCATTTCTTTCGACACCCTTCCCTCCCCCAGGATGATCCCGAGCTCTAGACCTCTCCACCCATAGCGTTGGGACGATGCTTTCGTCCTAGCTTGGGGGGGTTTAGATCCTTTTGTTCCCGGTTACTTTTTGTTGTTGTTTAGACCCATAGCTAGTGAGGGTGAAGCACTAGAGCCTCGATCGAGGCATGATTTCGGTAGCGTTAAAGGCGCTTTAATAGTGTCAATGGTGCACCTAGACTACAGGTTTCCCGACAAACCGAATCATGTCCTCTACAGGTAAGTTCTCACTTGTATTTAAGTGAACCTGGGGGTTTAGATCGCTTATGCGTTCTTGTAGTCGTGGTCTTGGGATAGAGGAGCTAGCTTGGGGGAGCTGCTGTTGGGGTATGTTTGATTGTGCTTGCTTGTGGTTGTGTTTCATAGTGTGTGTGATATTTTTAGTGGTCATTGGGGAAATTTCCAGGTCCTGCTTCCATTTTGAAAATCCTAATGCATTTTAGTGCTTTGTATATTAATCCCTCCGTAACGCAATTCTGGCAACATTTGTCATATTTGGGCGTAACACAATTCTGGCAACAAACTTATAACTTTCTAAAAATGGATAAAAAATTTCTTCTTATTTACAATATTGTCATTACTTAATAACTTACATTCATTTAATTTCCTCTTTAAAAAAATTAACTTATTCATTACACAATTAATCGTTCCCACCAAAATTCAACCACCAAAATTAAATTGCACACCCTTCCAACTACCCATCCACATTAATAACTACCCACCTTCATAAATTATCAACCACTTTTTTTTGGTTCATCAAGAACCCTAATCCTTCGTCCCACTCCATTCATCTGCCTCCAACCCTTCTTCTTCTTCAACCCATTCGTGTTCCTCCACTTTCTCTCTCCTCCTCTCTCACTGCAAACCCTAGATCTGGTTGCATCCCCACCATTTCGTCGACTCTCTCTCTCTTCCTTTGTCAATCGAAACCCTAATTCTACAATTTGTACTTCGTCTTTTTCTTTGTATTTCTCCTTCTGAAAACCCTAAAATCCCAAAAATGGTCGACCTATCTCCCTTACTCAAAGCAACTGAGATCGAACAAGATCAACATACAAAAACAATGCTTAATCTTGCTTTTGAATTGATGACTGCGGGTCATACCCAACAATGGGAAGACTTGTATGAATCTGGGGAGTACAAGCTACACACGAGTCCCTCTAGAATGGCTGTGTTTGAGGAAGTTATGAGAGGTTTAAAGGAGGAGAATGAGAGAAAAAAGCTGATGGAATGGTGCGTTGTTTGTGCCATACCTGCTGATTCGAGGGAGGAGATGCAGTTGAAGAGTCCCACTTCCAAATCTGCTTCTGCTAAGTCCAAGGGTAAAGAAAAAATGGAGTCCCTTCCAGTTGTGAAAAAAGCAAGTTGTTCAACAATTCGTATGATTAGGGGGAAGGGTATAAAAATCTGTGATGAGGAGGAGGTTGAGAGGAAGAAAAAAAGAAGAGGAGGACGATGAGAGGACGAAAAAAATGAAAGAAAAAGAGGAAAAAAATGAAGGATGTGGAGAAATCAAAAGAGGTGGAGCTTGTCATACTCACCTCTTCTGATGATGATGAGTACAAGGAGGACATACTGAACAATGACTGGGTAAAGTTTGTGAATAAGTTCTTGTTTGAAGATCTTAAGAAGATCCCAGATGATGTAGTTGAAAGCTTTGTTCAATCTGAGCAAAGCCCAGATAAGTAACTCCTTATTAATTTCTATTTTTTTTGGCATGAATTGGTGGTTTAATTTTTTATGCTTCATGAATTTTTGGCATGCATTGGTGGTTTAATTTTATTTTTGGCAATTTTACTGATTTTTTTTCAATTTTACTGATATTTTTTGCTGTGAGTTTTGTTTGTTTCATTCAATTGCAGTGGTCTGGTTTGGTTTTGTTTGTTTCATTCAATTGCAGTGGTACTCTTTGGTATGATTAATTTTGTATGGTTATATTGGTATGATTAAGTTTTTGGTTTGATTTTGTTGGTATGATTAATTTGTGCATGGTTTTCTTGGTATGATTAAATTGTTATGCTTTTGTTGGTATGTTTAAGTTGGTGTTGTTTTGTTGGTATGATTAAGTTTTTGGTTTGATTTTGTTGGTATGATTAATTCGTGCATGGTTTTGTTAGTATCATTAATTTGGCATAGTTTTCTTGATATGATTAAATTGTTATGCTTTTTTAGGTATGTTTAAGTTGGTGTTGTTTTGTTGGTATGATTAATTTTGTGTGGTTTTGTTGATATGATGGATTTTCTTGGTTCCTTACTTATTATATTGGTTCCTGACTTGTTCCATTATTGTTCTCTGCATCCTTTAGAGTCCCTGTAATGTTGGTGTTGGATGAGTCCTCTGACACGGAGTTCTAATGTGTGTGTTGTGTGTGCTGTTATTTATGATGGATGATGTTAACAATTAAATGAGTCCCGCATTTGTAGCTAGGATAGAGGGGAATGTTACTTATGATGGATGATGTTAATAAAATTGATTTATCAAAATGTTTTAAAATGACATCTCAATGACAATTTAGAGGGATGTATGGGTTTGTGAATATTGTTTTTACCCAAAGTGAGTTCCATATGTGTTCTGTTCTACTTTTGAGTTCCTATATTTTTATGTTGGCCTTTTAACCAAATGATGAAGGGACTCATGATCACATCAACACTCAATGTGTGTGTGTGTTGCTCTAGTGAGAACTTATATTCCTAAATAATGTCACTACTGAAGTAGCCACTCATATTAAAGTTATATGTGAATATATTAATCCCTGATGGTTAATCTTCTTCTTCAATATTTTGAGTCCCAATTATTTTTAACTTTTCCTTTTTAACCAAATGATGAAGGAACTCATTATCATAAAAATACTCAATGTGTGTGTGTTTGTTGCTCTAGTGAAAGATTAATTTCATAATTAAGATCTCTAGTCAAGTAGCCATGATCAGCCCCTTAGGGCATCGTTAATTCCTAAGGAGTCGGAATCAAGAATAAAAATCCAAATTCCTAACTAACCTAAAAGGGTAGTATAATGGAGTAAGGGGTCGAATTCACAGAGAATTAGGTGATTGGGATTTGTTTCTAAGTCAAATTTGCTATTTGAGGTTCTCTTTTTTTTGGGTTTTGAGTTTTTCAAAGTGAAAAATTACAATTCACTAGTAGAAAAATCGTCATTGGATGCGGGGGTTTTAGGCCCTTTGGATACGGTTCTACCCCACAGCCAATGTCGTGGCAGCCATAAGTCTATGACCTATGGCTGCGGTTCCACCCGCATCCAAAAGTGGACTTTTGGATGCTGTTCTAGCTAGAACCGCATCCAAAGGTCCACTTTTGGATGCGGTTTAACCGCATCCAAAGCTTGGTTGCCTCCAAAAAAAGGAGGACTTATGGATGCGGCTCTCCCCCAGAACCTCATCCATAAGTCCTCCTTTTTTTTAAAAAAAAAAACAAATAATTTTTTATATATAAATATAATTACAATATATATCCTGCAATAATAATTAAATACATTGATATATATAGATAAATTGCAAATAAAAATGTCGAGCAAACATCTCTAAAACTCAAACGCTTATCAAAATATAACATTCAAACGAACCAATAATAATGTTTTGTACATACAAACTAAATCCGTAAGTATATATCACAAACAATTTTCTGTAAGAAAACTAGCCCATTTGTCTCGAACCACACTAATTTCTTGAACAGTAAAATGTCCTTCCCTTGTTGCAGCATCAATAATCTAGGTGTAAGAAAAAACAAAACAAAAAAAAATTATAATTGTTAGAAAAAAAATATGACCACGAATACGCAAAAAGTACGAAACATGCCCGAATGTTAAACAAAAAAAATGGTTCATCAAAATCATGGAATTAAACTCAAATATGCTTAATAAAACTCAAATAGGCAAGCAATCAAGAAAAAATACACAAACATATAATAATCTACATAAATGTGGCCAAAACCACGCAAGAAATCATGAACAAATAAGCATACATTCAACATTCAACCCATATGTGGCCAAAACAACACAAAAAGGCCCAAATACATTTAAATAACTTCAAAATCATGTAAACAAACTCAAACACGCCTAATACACCTCAAATAGGAAAGATATCATTAAAAAAATACACAAACACGCAACATTCAACACACATGTGGCCAAAACAACACAAAAAGACCCGAATGCATTTAATTAACTTTAAAATCATGCAAACAAACTCAAGCACGCTTAATAAATAAACCTCCAATAGGCATGAAATCATGAAAAAATATACAAAATGCAACATTCAACCCACATGTAGCCAAGACAACACAAAAAGACCCCGAATGCATTTAATTTACTTCAAAATCATGCAAAAAAAACTCAAGCACGCTTAATACACCTCAAATAGGCAAGAAATCATGAAAAAATATACAAACATTCAACATTCAACCCACATGTGCCCAAAACAACAAACAAAATACCCAAATAAATTTAAATAGCTTCAAAATCATGCAAATAAACTCAAACATGCCTAAAACACCTCAAATACGAAAGAAACCATGTGAAAATACACAAACATGCAACATTCAACCCATATGTGGCCAAAACAACGAAAAAAATACCCAAATGCATTTAAATAGCTTCAAAATCATGCAAATAAACTCAAACATGCCTAAAACACCTCAAATACACAAGAAATCATGAAAAAATACGCATACATTCAACATTCAACTCACATGTGCCCAAAAGAATGAAAAAAATATCCAAATACATTTAAATAGGTTCAAAATCATGCTAATAAACTCAAACATGCCTAATACACCTGAAATAGGCAAGAAATCATGAAAAAAATACACAAACATGTAACATTCAACCCATATGTGGCCAAAACAACGAAAACATACACAAATGCATTTAAATAGCTTCAAAATCATGCAAATAAACTCAAACATCCCTAATACACCTCAAATAGGCAAGAAATCATGTGAAAATACACAAACAAGCAATATTCAACCCATATGTGGCCAAAAACAATGAACAAAATACTCAAATGCATTTAAATAGCTTCAAAATCATGCAAATAAACTCAAACATGCCTAAAACACCTCAAATACGCAAGAAACCATGAAGCAATACGCATACATTCAACATTCAACACATATGTGACCAAAACAACGAAAAAAATACCCAAATGCATTTAAATAGCTTCAAAATCATGCAAATAAACTCAAACATGCCTAATACACCTCAAATAGGCAAGAAATCATGTAAAAATACACAAACATGCAATATTCAACCCATATGTGGCCAAAACAACGAAAAAAAATAAACTCAAACATGCCTAAAACACCTCAAATAGGCAAGTAAAAATCCTAATTCTTCACTACCTATCTGTGCCACAAATCTAAACCGCCTCTATTATCTGGAACAGAAATAAAGGAAGACAGTGTTCATAACTGTCCCCTCTCTGAACTACAACAATCCCAATAAATCTCCAAACACCACCAGTATAATCCACATTAAGCGAATGCCAAGTGTCTATCCTAACAATCTCTAAGTTCCATTCGTAAAACTTCCAACCTATTTTCCTTTGACAAGAAATATGTAAAATGCAGTGTACGCTACGTACCTTTTGTAGGTCTTCCAACTTCAAGCAATCAAAGACTACATCATGTATGTATCTCATCACATAGTACCCACACTCAACACCGTTTTGTTGTTGTGCACACTAATATAAAATCATGTGGAAAAAAAAAACACATATATATCAATACAATGAATAGAAAATATTATTAATGAAATCATAACGTATTTCATTTACCTTTACTGATGTAATCTGAGGAGTAGCATCTCCTGCATGAAAATGTGATGCTCGCATTTTCTTCATGACACTGTAATTTCATTGACATATCAAATATAAAAGATTTATCCTAATTTAACAACATTAACCTTTATATAGTCGCTAAATGAAAATTATCATACCTTTTCATTAATGTCAAGATCAATAATATAATAACAATAATATAATAACAATTGTCACGATCTTTTGACATTGTCTTCAATTAACTAAAACATAATATAATAACAATAATTATTATGCAAACATATCTCATGTAATAATAGTATAATAATTTCAACTAGTCATTCATTGTTTATAGTTCAATGATCTAATTATTACATTTGTTACACATTAAAGAAAGTGCAATCCAATCATATCAAATAGGTAAGAACAAAATTGATTTTATTGTTATAGTGTTTTAATTGCTATTTATAGACCCTTTAATTAATTTCATGATTTTTGTCATAGATTATAAACCTCAAATAGGCAATAAATTATAGAAAATAAAAGAAAAAAAACACAAGCATGCAACATTCCATTCAACACAAATATGGCTAAAACCACGTAAAAAAAAAACTCAAACGTGCAACATTCCATTCCACTACCTATATTTACGCCACAAACCTAAACCACAAAAATCTCCAAACAACACCAGCATAATTCGCTTCAAATGAATGCGCAATAAAAAAAGGGGATAACGATTTAATTTTTAAAATAAATCGAACTCCATTGAGTTCATATTTTATTTATGCCACAAAGCCAATTCAACAAATTAAAATCTCAAGAAAATAAGACAAATAAATAGAGAAATACCTGAAAATGAACACTTGTTGTTCGTTCTCCTAAGAAGCAGCGGCAACGAAGAAACTCACAAAGTTAGAATCCTATCTCGAAAATAATAACAAACTCACAATTAACAAATAAAAATAAGTCACTATAATAATAACAAGAACAATAATAATACTAATGCAAATTAATAACTAATCAAATCATGTATTTTTTTCCAAATTTAAATTGAATACTATATCATTGCATAATAATTAATTAAACAACACAATGAAAAACTAAGATTCAATTCTAGTAAAACAACCACAACTGGATGAACAAGTATAATCATTTTAATAATTTATACCATTTCAATTCTACTTTGAACCAATCTTCTAAATTGAATCCAATAAATTATCAAAATCCTAATCTTCTAAAGAATCTAAGTGATTAATCAAATAACACAAATTAAATATTAACAAAAAATATAATACCGGCATATTGTTTGCCAAAAAACCAAAGAAAGAAAATAGTACTCCTTAGTACTTTGAGAACGCAACAGAAGCAACTCACAACACAAGCAGTCAAGCACACAACAAGGCCAAACAAAAATTCGCAACAACACCATTTTAATTAACTTCATTTTAACTTTTGCTTTGTTTTTTAAGGATTGATTAAAATATTTAAAGACAGATTAACAACAACACTGCAACAATTCACAACCAAAACTGTCCAAAACCTTGAAACAAAGTAACTGGCCAGAAGTTATAACTCAACGACAACACATTAACACCTCAAACTACATGCAATACATTATACTATTAAAGAGTAATAGAGTTCATTTCTCCCCCTCTTTTTATACCCCGTCCAAACTTTCTAACTCTCTCAAATGAATGTTATATGACATGAAAAAACTTAAATGAATGTTATGTGACATGAAAACAACTTTAAAACATAAAATGGCCTTGTAGGAGCGAAGATAGGAACGAAAATGTTAGAATTTAGCCAAATATGACCTATTTTGTAATGACCCGTATTTTAGCAACGTTGTTTTCGGAGAAAACAACAATACAAGTCTTCAAATAATTAAAAGGTTGCAACAATAAATTAATTAAACACAGCGGAAGCTCTAAACTTAGTCATTTTATTTAATAAACTTTAATGTCAACCCCAAATAATGGAATCGACATGGTTCTTATTACAACTTAAACTACTAAATAACGGGAAAAAATAGGAAAAATAAACGGGATTCTAAACTGCTCGCCAAACTCTCAGCCCAACTCTAAACTCTATCCTGAATACCTGCAAAATAAAAATTGGGGTCCACCGTCAGTGGTGAGTAACTAGACTGTCCTACTTAGAAGTAGGACCACATTACATACAATAATAGGGTTAGAACCCAGGGACGACAACAATTACATATAACAAGCTCAATCGTTAGAATAAGCAGCGGAACTTATCATTCAACAATAGCAACATCAATTTTATCAAACCATCATACACACTTATCAACTCGCATAAATACAAATTCAATATCACGACAACGCTCGGTCTACAACCGATAACAAGACTAGCAACAAAGGACTTGCCCCGCACGATTCATCACCGATGAATCGATAGACCCGCACGGTTTATCACCGATAAACTGATAGACGCACGATCTTCAACCGTTCGACACGACTCAGACACACAATCAAACACATAAGACTTGCCCCGCACGATTCATCACCGATGAACCGATAGACCCGCACAGTTTATCACCGATAAACCGATAGACGCACGATCTTCAACCGCTCGACACGACACGACTCGACTCGACTCGACAAGACTCAAAAAGACTCCAAACAAATCAAAACATCGAACAACACCCAAATACACGCATAGTAACAATACCAAAATTACACACTTAATACTTTCATTAAAAATATAAAAGTTTAAGGTCAATGCTATAAGTTAATAACATTATCAAACTTTCATCAATTAAATCCCATGATTGCACTGTTACAACATACGGCCATCATCAAATTTTACCCATAGTTTGATCAAGTCAACAATTATCAAAGCTCTTGAAACAATCAAAAGAAATAAACGGTGCCATTGCTTTTGCAGGATCATCATGATAATCAATCAACAATTACAAATTTCACACTTTCGTACATATATACACGCATAACATCAAGGAAAAAAAACAAGGAGGCCAATATTGCAACCAAGATTACCAAGATTCAACAAGAATTGACAAAGAAGAAACAAGATACATGCTTTTATTTTATACGTATACACGCATAACACATCAATTAATCAACAAAATTCATCTAATTCTATTATCCTATGTAATCTAATCCTATTCCTAAGTAGAAGAATCTAGTTACCTGGCTAAAGAACAATCAAGAAGCACGCCCAACTTCACGATTTATCAGCAAGAAAACGTTTATAATCTGCAAAAGGGATTAAAATAATTAGATAAAGAAAGGAAGAATTGAAAAGAAAATAGATTAAGGATAATATGGCCTAGGGCCGTGTACTTTTTAAAAGGAAAAGGGTAAATTTTGCTTAGGTTTGATCATATAATTAGTAATCAAAGAATAGGGTTTTGAAGTATTACTAGGATATTAGGTTTTCTAATTAATAGGAGTTAGTTGAGGAAAAATAATTTGAATGGGAAAACACCAAAGGGCCGGCTAGGGTTTAGTGGTCTTAGGGATTAGTTTCCTAAAATGTAGTAGGATGATTAGGGGAATAAAAATAGGATTTTTATATTAGATAATATGAGTAGATAATTTAGATAATTAAAATAGATAAAATAGAAATGAATTAGGGAAAAATAAAGTGTAGGCCGGTTATGAGGGGAAAGAAAAGGTGGATTTGGGCTTGCTTCATCAATTATTAAATTAAGTCCGTTAGCCCAATTTAGGATTTCAGGCTTTAAGGCTTAATTTCAAACAAAATTTTACGGCCCAAAAATCCGGGTCGTTACATATTTGGCTATTTTTAACTCCAAAATGGGCCTCTAGTTTGTAGAATCATACAAATAAATTACACTAATCTATGCAACATTTGCTTTGAATTATTAGAAATAATAAGTAATATTATAAATCAGGGGCCCTTGTTATTAGTCCATCCATGCAATATTTGTTTTAATTTCCATTGTTGTTTTTTAATTCTCACTTATCCATTAATTAAAATAGCAACCAATTTTCAACAATCACCATATTAAAGCCTTTTTTTTCTTCTTGATCAAACTTGAATAGATTTTATAGGAAAAATTAAAATTGATGAGAAATTAATAAAGGTTGGAAAAAAACATAGTTGTTTGATGCCTTTGATGGTACACGAAAATCAAACCATTTATAATTGTGAAGGATAGAGAACTTGAATCTTTCATTAAAGATAATTGAAGAGAAAATAAGAAATTTAAATGGAGGAGTTTAAGGATGAGCAAGCTTGTCAAAAATTGAGTTGAAGAATGAGAGAAGGCCAGGGTAATAACTAAATAATCAATTAAAATTCAAAGAAAAAAAAAATGAGCATGTTTGCACAGCCTTGGCACGGCCCTGCACAACAGCACAACACCACTCTCTACCCACTGCACAGTAGCACAACACCACTCTACCCACTGCAACACCAGCCCCCACCCCCCCCCCCACCAACAGTACAGCAGCACCAGCCCCCCCCCCCACCAACTACACAGCAACACCACCCCCCCCCCAACTGCACGGCAGCACCAACCCCCTCCCCCCCCACCAGCAGTAAAAAAATTGAACCAAAAATTCCAGAAAAATTCCAGAAAAAATCAGCACAATACCACCCCCCCCCCCCAACTGCACAGCAGCACAACACCACCCCCTCCCCCCCTCAAGAAAATTCCAGAAAAAAATCAGCCCATAAAACCATAAATAAACCAAAAATCATCAAAACCCTAAAATTATCATATCACATACAAATAAACCAGAAATTTAAATTACAAACAACAATTAAAAGTAAAAAGTAAATAGCAATACCTAAGCAGGAGAAGCACCGGCGACGACACAGGAGCAGCGCATCATCGGTGACAGCAACACCGAACACGAAGAGAGAAGCAGAGACAACGAACAGAGAAGCAGAGACAACGAACAGATAAGCAGCGACGGTGCGTGCCAAACGTGGTGGTGGTGGTGGCGGCGGTGGTGACGTGCGAGGAAGGAGAGATGCGGTGGTGGTGTTTTTGTTTTTTTTGGCTGATATGCGGTGGTGGTATTTTTGATTTTGCGAGGAAGGAGAGATGAGTGAGAAGAGATCGTGAATGTATGTGATAATTAGGATTATAATTATTATTATTTTTTTATTTATAAAAATGATTAAGGTAGTATTGGCTGCGGTTCCAAAACCCGCAACGATTTGTTTGGGAACCGCAGCCATACGTATCTATGGATGCGTTTTTTAGGAACCGTATCCATAAGTACTTATGGCTGCGGTTTTTTACCCCGCAATCATAAGTAGTGCATTTTTTTTTAATATTTTTAGTACTTTTGGATGCGGTTCCAAAAGAACCGCATCCAATGTGGCGCAATATATGTGGATTTTTCTACTAGTGATTGTTACACTAAAATTAACAACTAAGCATGTAAACTAAACTAAGCACGAATTAGCTAAAAATATGAGAAAATCATTAAATAACAAGCACTGGGGATTATGGTTCTGAATTCACTAGACTAGGGGGATTTACTTCAATCAATACGATGGTCCATCAATACTTAGGGAAGGGGAAATATCTCTTTTCAATACCCAAAGCTTCTCTCGAAATCATTGAGTTGGAGGGTCGATTCATCATCAAAGCTCCTCTCGGAGTCATTTGATGGTTTCACAACCCCCACCATAGGTGCAAGACATTTTCCTAGTTCTACCATCCAATCTCTTGAAAAAGTAAAACTAAAGGGATTTGGGCAAAGAAGAAATACAACAAACATCTCATAGCCAAAGCATTGCAATATTTAAATACAAGCAAGTTAACTTGGCCAAAATCAACTTTCAAGCTCTTTGACACCAAAACCAACAAACCCATAACACCAACTTCACATAACACCATTGAAAACCCCCAAGTCATATCATGAATCTATTCCCATAAACCCTAGCAAGAAAACTACTAACTAATCATGGAGATTGAAGCATTAAAAATGGTGGTTGAAATTAATTAAGCAATAAACATAAGTAAAACATGAATCTAACTAATTAAACATAAAATTAACTACACTAACAAGCATAAATTCAATAAATTAATAGAAGCAAGGAAAGTAATAAAATGAAGAAAGAAAGGAGAAATTACCAAATAATGGATGCTTAAAAAAAATGAAGAGAGAGTGCTTGAACAAAATGAATAGAGAAAATAATAAACCCTAAGCTAATACTAAACTAAAAATTAGAAAAATTGGAGAGAGAAACTAATAATGGAGATGGAAGCTCCCTCTAAAATGACCCTAAGTGGGTATTTATAGTGAGAGAGGATGAGTTAGGCTCTGTTCTTTAGGACTGATCTGGTCTGATCTGATCTGATCCGATTTGATTATATTAATATTTATATTTATATTTATATTTATATTTATATTTATATTTATATTTATATTTATATTTATATTTATATTTATATTTATATTTATATTTATATTTATATTTATATTTATATTTAATTTTAATTTTAATTTTAATTTTAATTTTAATTTTAATTTTAATTTTAATTTTAATTTTAATTTTAATTTTAATTTATAATTATAATTATATTTTCATTTCATTTCACCTCTTCAGTATTTTACTTTTCATTCTTTTCAAACCCTTCATTCAATCTGACTCCAAAACCGTCACCGAAAAAGTCGACCGAATAATCACCGTCGGAAAAGTCATTCCGAAAACCGTCGTCGGACAAGTCGTCCCGAAAACCGTCGCCGAAAAACACGGCCTGCAAATCGACGTCGGAAAAGTCGGCCGAATAATCACCGCCGAAAAAAGTCAGTCCGAAAACCGTCGTCGGAAAAGTCGTCCAGAAAATCGTCGCCAAAAAACTCGGCTTGAAAATTGTAGCCGGAAAAGTCGGTCGAATAATCACCGCCGGAAAAGTTGACCGAATAATCATCGCCTGAAAAGTCATTCCGAAAATCGTCGTCGGAAAAGTCGTCCCGAAAATCGTCGCCGAAAAACTCGGCTTGAAAATCGTCGCTGGAAAAGTCGGTCGAATAATCACCGCCGGAAAAGTCGACCGGATAATCATCGCATGAAAAGTCATTCCGAAAACCGTCGTCAGAAAATGTCGAAATAATAATAATAAATAATAATAATAATAATAATAATAATAATAATAATAATAATGTCTGATCTGATTACTGTAGCTTTTAAGTCTAAAAGAACAGAACCTTAGTAAGTAATCTAAAAAGAAAAGGAAAATAAAATACAAAGGTAATAAAATAAAAATAAAACAAAAGAAATAAAAAAATAAAAAAAAAATAAAGAAAAAGAAATCCTAAAAACTACCCAGTAAACCCACGAAATCCCCCCATTCCCCTGCTTCATCCCAATCAACTCATCACCATCATTGTTCATCATTTTCAGCCAATAAACGCAGTTCATCATCATCGATCAATACCGCATCGTCATCAACGATCATCAAATCAAGCAAATCATGGCCGTTGGATCAGCAAAAACAGAGCAATCTGGCTTGAAATGGTGTAGAGCGGGCGCTCCTATCATTCGTAGCAGACGCTCCGAACTTGTTGCAATTGGACCTGAATTTGCTCTGTTTTGGAGCAGACGCTCCAAATTTCAGAGCGGAAGCTCCAAACTCACTACAATTGGACATGAAATTGCAATTGGACTTGAGCGGACGCTCCGAATTCGAAGCTGGCGCTTCGATATCTTTGATCCATATGATGAGATCCCAAATCTCAATCCCTCCACCTACACACAGATACAATACAATCACACAACTTAAACTCATGCATTAATAATTTCAATTAAGAACCAAAATGAGTCCAAACAAACAACACTATGCCATTTTATTTAATTAAACTAAAACTCTAAGAAAATAAAAAGATAAAGTTAAAACTAAAAAAAATAGGATTATTCCCATTGGTATACTTGAGAATTTGCGTATTCCCAGTGGTATACCTAAGTTTTAAAAAATCCCAGAGGTATACCTAAATAAATAATGGAATTCAATAACCACATTTAAAGGTTGTTTCAGGCCATTAAATACCACTAATTCGACCATAAACATACTTACGTTAACTATAATTAGTTTTTTTGGGTAACTACCGTTGACTAAATAAAAAGAAAAAACCGATTTTATGGTTGTTATTGTCCTAAAACAACCTTTAAAAGTGGTAATTGAATTCCATTAATAATGTAGGTATACCACTGGGATTTTTTAAAACTCAAGTATACCACTGGGAATACGCAAATTCCCAGGTATATACGAATGGGAATAATCCAAAAAAATAAAATAAATGGGTTTTGCTACCCAACATGGAAAATAGAAATAAAACAAAAATTCTACTAAATAAATTAATACGATTTATTCACAAAAATAGCGATAAAGTGATTAAAAGTAATAAAATGACATAAAAATTATATTAATAATAAAAATGAGAGAAAATAAAGGAAAAACTATTAAAATTGCATAGAAGATTAGCAAATATCAAGTGGAAAAGTATGACAAAAATGGACTTATCAAGCCACACATATTTGAGTAATATGTGAATATATTTATCCCTGATGGTTAACATTTAAGACCACTAAGAGCTTTTACAAAAATCATTCTCTTTCATATACTCTTCATAGAACAAAAGTCATCAGTACGTATTCCTAATTGTTAGATGTTTTGACTGCCCTAGCACACAAAAAATTTACTATTTCATCAAATAACAATACGCATGACTAAATTTACTCACTATACAAAATCTTTACAAAAAGTTGTTGTCAGTTGTATGATTGTTAGATCATCCTGGCCTGATAAGCGGCCTTTATGACCTCTTTTACACCCCATTTTCTCCCCAATTAAGGACTTTATTGGTCCATTTTATTTCCTTCTAGCTTAGTTTTTCTCTTTTTAGGCTTTCTAGTTGTCTTAGTGCATTTTGAGTCATTTCGGTGGTATTTTGTCCCATTATTCAAACTCACATGAGTCTTTGGCATTTTTACCTTCTTATGACTTGCGGATTGCTTATTTTAGGTCCCTCATCCGGGCTACACATGGGAGGCAAGTCAAGGAAGAGAGCGATGGGAATCGAAAGAGAAGCGAGATGAATTGAAGCCGACTATTGGTCGCCCTCCGCTATGGTGGGCACAACTTGTGTTATATACATTGTTTGGGTATGGGGCCAATTGCGTTGGAAACTAGAGTTCGAGAGCTTTCCATCGGTATATTACACGCTCCAATCCGAGGTCTACATCAAAAGTTATGAACCTTACAAGATCAGTTCTCTCTGTAGCCTTCTCAGAGCGGACGCTCTGTTCTTTAGAGTAGACGCTCTAGATGATCAGAGCAGACGCTCTCCTTATTAGAGTGGACGCTCCGTTTCCCTTGCTGATGGCCCATTTTTGCCGAGACTTCAGAGCGGACGCTCTAAATTTCAGAGCGTCCGCTCCGATGCTCCAGTGGATTACATACTTTTTGTCAAGGTCTTAGAGTGGACGCTCTAAATTTCAGAGTGCCCGCTTTGAGTTATCAGGACAACTATTTTCACGGGCTTCTAACTCCACTTAGGGCTAAAAATTTGGTGGTATAAATACCCACTCTTTTCCCCTTAATGGACTAAGCATTTTTTTTAGAGACATTTTCAGATTCATTATTACATTATTAGCTTAGGGTTTTCACTTTTAGAGAGTTTGGTAGGAGAGAATTCCACAATAACTCCATTCTTCTCACTTGTAGTTGGATTGAGCTTCTCTTAGTTGGTAATTTCTGATTTCTTTCTCTTGTTTTGCCATTTATTCACTTGTTATTGCACTTTATTCCAGTTTTTAGTTGTTCTTGCTAGTTGAGTAGTTTAGTTTTAGCTTAATCTTCTTTGCTCTTGTTTTTGCTCATCTTTTCCATGTTTATTTCTAGTTCTTTATTTTCTATTTCCATTGTCATTCTCTTTTGTTCATTTATGTCTACTTCCTTTTTAGGCTAGATTTTTAGCTAGGGAAGGAGGATAGTGAAGCATTATTGATGAAAATCTTATGATTTTGGTTTCTATGTGTTGATAAATATTGGTTGCTTAATCTAGGGATTTATTTTGTTGAGTTTGGATTTTGGCCATTTCCATGACTTAAAACCCCAATCATTTATGTGTTGTACGAGAGTGAGTACATAAGTGGTGGAAAGCTAGATTAAACATGACTATGACTATCTCGGCACGGTTGGGTTGTCAATGTCCTTGAGTGCGTGAGAACGACTCTTTGGTATTGACGATTCGAACGGGATTAGAAGGTGTGCGAGAGTGACCTCCCAATACCGGGCGAATCACCCCCTTTATGATTCAATCTTGTTACCATGATTAGGATTTTGGATTAATATTTGTTTCATGATTCCCCCTATCCCTAGTGCTTATTTTCTCGAGCTACTTTCAATTTTCCGACCTTATTTTTACAATTCCTAACATTAATATTTTAGTTTAATCAAATTTAAACTCCCGATTATTATACCCAACCAATCGATTAGCTTTCAACTAAGTCCAAAAACCTTGCTTCTCCGAGGATTTCGACCCCTACTTACCATTTGCTATCTTTCAATTTAGTGAGTATAAGCTAGGGTATTTTATCCTTGATTCCGAACCTTTGGGAACTAACGACACCTAAGGGACGGATCAAGTTTTGGCGCCGTTGCCGGGGAAGCAACGAGTTCTTTCTCTTAGTTTATTTGCTTTTTGGTTAGTTTTATTGCTTTCATTTTATTTTAATTCTTTATTTGCCTAGTGATTGTCATTGCTAACGCTCTCATTAGCCTTGTTGAATGCTAAGGAGATCCCAGGGCACCCTAAACTCATCCATTGATCCTGAAATTTCCCGAACTCTACGTCAGATTCGGAGGGTATTTCGTCAGTATAACCAAGAGGAGGAGGAGTTAAACTCGGTTTCTTCTAGTGAGTTTGGTGAGGTCATGGCGGATGATGGCAATGACGTTCTCTTTAGGGATTTTGGCAATCCCGGTTCTTATGAGCTCACCGGTGGAATTTTACTCCCAACTACAGATACAAACTTTACAATCCATCCTAATTACACTCAAATGGTTCAACGGGAGCAATTCTCCGGAGCCGCTCATGAGGACCCCTATGAGCATTTAGATAAGTTTTTGGAGATTTTTGAAATGGTCCATACAAATCAAGTCTCCAAGGACTATATCCGGATGCATCTTTTCCGGCACTCTCTCACCGGAAAAGCATATCGGTGGCTCAAGAACCTCAAGCCCAACTCTCTTAGAACTTGGGGGGAGGTCACCGCAACTTTTCTAACCAAGTTCATTTCCGAAGACAAGACGGCAGAGTTAAGAAGAAAGATTTCCACTTTTGAGCAAGCAAGGTATGAGTCTTTGGGGGAAGCTTGGGACCGTTTCAAGGAGTATGTCCGCGCTTGCCCTCACCATGAATATAACAAGCCACTTCTCATCCGATTTTTCTATGATGGGCTCAATGATGTACCAAAGGCTACCTTAGATTCCGGATGTGGTGGACATTTGAGCAAGGTTCCACAAGCTCGATTGGAAGACACCATAGAAGAAGTAGTGAGGAACTACTCAAGGAGCGGCGGAAGAAGAAGTGAGGAGAAATCAACGGGGAAATTCCAACTTGACCAAGATTCCCTAAAAACTCTCATGGAGCAAGTGATTGATAAAAAGTTGAGCAAGAAGCAAGCATCATCATCCTCCACTCAACAAGTACATTCATTTTCTTGTGACATTTGTGGGGGCACTAACCATGACACATCCTATTGCGGCGGTTTGACTCCCGAGCACGTTGCCGCTATGGGTTACCTTGACAACCAACGGGACCAAAGAAGCAATTGGAGGGGTCCCAACCCCAATTTCAATTCAAGGTTTGGTGATCAAGGTGGTCCAAGCAACTTCAACAATCAAGGAGCCCCCTATATCCATCCAAATGCAAGAGGCAACTTCCAAAACAAACCTCACCCACAACACCAATTCCCACCACCAAACACCAACTTCCAAAACACACACTTCCCATCCCCAAACACAAACAACCTTCCAAACACATCCAACCCACAAAGCAACCCATCTCAAGACACACTCCTCATCTTAGATCAACTCAAGAATGTAACTCAACAATTTGAGAAAAAATTGGGAAACATTGACCGAAAGGTGGAACAAAAATTCCAAGAGGCTAGCTCCCACCAAAAGATCCTTGACAACCAAGTTGCCCAACTTGCCGAGAAAGTATCTCAACTTTCCAATGAGAAACTCCCTGGTCAACCCACTCAAAATCCGGCCACCTCCCATCATCATGCGAAGGCAATCTATCTTAGGACCGGAAAATCTTATGATGGTCCAAAGAGAAGTGATGAGGAAACTTCAAGAGAGAATCACGAGGAGGGCGAGGAGAAAGGAGAGGAACCGGTTGTCAATGAAGGAAAATCCCAAGAGGAGGTGTCTAAGGGGAAGCAAGTTGAGGGTCCAAGGCATCAACATTCATCCCAAAGCAACCAACCTTCGAGGTTCGACCCTCCCATGCCATATCCGGAAAGAGTTGTGGAGAAGAAACTTAATGAGAAGTATCACAAGTTCATCGAGATGATGAAGGGTCTCCAAATCAACATTCCATTTCTTGAAGCAATGTCTCAAATGCCTTCCTATGCCAAGTTCCTAAAGGAACTCCTCTCAAATAAGAAGAGACTCAATGAAGAGCGCATCACACTACCTCATCAAGTAAGTGCCCTTGTGCAACGCCAACTTCCACCAAAACAACGTGATCCAGGTAGCTTCACTCTTCCGGTCAAGTTAGGGGATCTAGAGACAAAAGGGGCATTGGCCGATTTGGGGGCAAGTGTGAGCTTGATGCCGCTCTCAATTGCCAAGTTGCTCAAATGTGAGATGGTTCCATCAAGAAAGACTATTCAATTGGCCGACCGCTCTATCAAGCTACCATGTGGAGAACTAGAAGATGTTCCAATCCGAATTGGAAACATATTTGTACCATGTGACTTTGTTGTGATGGATATGGAGGAGGATCCTCATACTCCACTTATCCTTGGAAGGGAGGCTCTCAAGACTATGGGCGCCGTGATCAATTGCAAGAATAACACAATCACATGTGAGGTAGCGGATGAGAAGGTTGTGTTTGAGTTCTCACGGACTTTAAAGCAACCCATGGTGGAAAAGTGTGGAGGGTTGACTTGGTAGAATCCGAGCTTGATGAATGTGAAAGGGTGCAAATGCAAAGGGGAGACACACTCTATGAAGCTCTCCAAGGCGAAGAAGGGGTAGAAAAATCGATGGAAGCCATGGCGGTTGAAGCCATGCTAGACTCCGCTCTCCCAGAACCCGAAGAAGTCCGCCATGAGCTCCCATTGATCCAACAAGAAGGCAAAGAGGAGAGTCCAACGCCTCCTCACAAGGTAGAGTTGAAACCCCTTCCCCCCTCTCTCAAATATGCCTATTTGGATGATAAGTTTAATAGCCCAATTATCGTCAATGCTAATCTAGATGAACCCTCTCTGAAAAAATTGGTTGACCTATTGAAAAGCTATAAGGGTGTCATTGGATATAGCATTGATGATCTCAAGGGCATAAGCCCGAGTTTGTGTATGCATCGTATCCATCTTGAGGATGATCATGCCACCTCCATTGAACCTCAAAGGCGGGTTAATCCAACTTTGAAGGAAGTAATCAAGAAAGAGGTTTTCAAACTACGTGAGGCGGGCATCATCTATGTTATCTCCGATAGCAAGTGGGTGAGCCCGGTTCACGTAGTTCCTAAAAAGGGTGGCATGACTATCGTCAAGGATGATAAGGGGAATGCTATCTCCACCCGAACTGTAACGGGTTGGAGAATGTGCATTGATTACCGAAGGCTCAACAAGGCCACAAGAAAAGATCATTTCCCCTTAACATTTATTGATCAAATGCTAGAAAGGCTAGTCGGTCATTCACATTATTGTTTTCTTGATGGGTATTCCGGATTTTTTCAAATTCCCATCCATCCGGATGACCAACAGAAAACAACTTTCACTTATGACTATGGGACCTTTGCATACCGAAGAATGCCCTTTGGCTTATGCAATGCCTCGTCCACCTTTCAAAGGTGTATGACCGCTATTTTTTCTGACATGATTGAGGATGCAATAGAAATATTTATGGACGATTTTAGTGTGTGTGGTTCGTCTTTTGACATATGCTTGAGAAATCTTGAACGTGTGTTGAAAAGATGTCAAGAAACGAACCTGGTCTTGAATTGGGAGAAATGTCACTTTATGGTCGAGGAGGGCACTGTCCTAGGCCATAAAATTTCTAGCAATGGTATCGAAGTAGACCCGGCAAAGGTGTCGGTGATCGAAAAGTTACCCCCGCCCACTACGATGACCGGGGTGCGTGCCTTCTTGGGGCATGCCGGCTTTTATCGCCGATTTATTAAAGACTTTTCGCTCATCGCAAGACCTTTGACGAGCCTACTTCAAAAGGAAGCGGAGTTCCAATTCGATGAGTCTTGCACTAAGGCTTTTGAGAAATTAAAAAATGCTTTGGTGAATACGCCAATTGTGCAAGCTCCGGATTGGGAGCTCCCATTTGAACTGATGTGCGATGCTAGTGATTTTGCAGTGGGAATAGTGCTTGGGCAAAGAAAGGAGAAAAAGCTGAATGTGATATCCTACGCAAGCCGCACTTTGGATGACGCACAAAAGAAATACGCCACCACCGAAAAGGAGATGTTAGCCGTGGTTTTTGCATTTGACAAGTTTCGACCCTACCTAGTTTGTAACAAGACCATTGTGTACACCGACCATGCGGCGGTGAAATATTTGATGACTAAGAAGGATGCAAAACCCCGGTTAATTCGATGGGTCCTACTTCTCCAAGAGTTTGATGTGGAGATTCGAGACAAAAAGGGATGCGAGAATCAAGTGGCGGACCACCTCTCTCGGTTGCCGCTTGACCACCCATCCTATGCAAATGAGAAGGAGAAGATCCCAATCGATGATGAGCTACGTGATGACGCTCTAATGGCTACCATCTCCAACACCATTCCTTGGTATGCCGATATTGCTAACTTCCTAGCAAGCGGAGTGGTGCCCCATGACTATAATGCTCAACAAAAGAAGAGGTTTTTCAAGGAAGCAAAACGTTACTTTTGGGATGATCCTTTCTTGTACAAGAAATGTGGTGACGGTTTATTCCGGAAGTGTGTGCCTACTCATGAGATCGAAGGAATTCTTGAGCATTGTCACACCATGGCCTATGGTGGACACGGTGGGGTAGATAAAACGGTGGCGAAGATTCTTGAGTGCAAGCTTTGGTGGCCTACAATGCATAAGGATGCTCACAAGTTCATCCAACAATGTGATCGTTGCCAAAGGATGGGGGGGATCACCAAGAGGAATGAAATGCCCCAATAATCCATACTTGAGGTTGAGCCTTTTGACGTTTGGGGTGTAGACTTCATGGGTCCTTTTGTCTCATCATGTGGAAACATGTATATCCTTGTGGCCGTTGACTACGTGACTAAGTGGGTGGAAGCGATTGCATCACCAACGAATGATCATAAGGTGGTTTTGAAGTTGTTAAAGAAGATCATCTTTCCACGGTTCGGAGTACCGCGATGCTTGATAAGTGATGGTGGTTCTCACTTTGCTAAGAAGCAACTTGAGAACCTCTTGAAGAAATACGGTGTGTACCACAAGGTAGGACTCCCATACCATCCGCAAACCCAAGGTCAAGTAGAAGTGTCGAACCGAGAACTTAAGAGCTTGCTTGAAAGGATGGTGAAAAAATCAAGGAAAGATTGGTCTCTTCACTTGGAAGATGTCTTATGGGGCTTGAGAACGGCATACAAAACCCCGATTGGTACCACTCCTTATCGTCTTGTTTATGGAAAGGGGTGTCACCTCCCGGTGGAACTTGAATACAAAGCTTGGTGGGCAATTAAGGAGCTAAACATGGATTTTCAATTAGCGGGAAAGAAGAGATTGCTCAAGTTGAATGAGTTGGAAGAATTGAGATGGGATGCCTATGAAAGTTCTAGGATCTACAAGGAGCAAACCAAGAAGTGGCATGACAAGCGACTCAAGGACCGGAACTTCATAGTGGGTGATAAAGTCCTCCTCTTCAACTCAAGACTCCGACTTTTTCCCGGAAAGCTCAAGTCAAAGTGGTCCGGCCCATTCCTCATCACCAAGGTAACCCCATACGGTTCATTCGAGTTGGAAGCAAATGATGGCGGAAAATTCATGGTGAACGGCCAAAGGATCAAGAAATACCATGGCAATATTGATGATAGAAGTGTTGGATGTCTGATGCTCGAGTCGGCTCAAGCCATCTCAATCACTTAGCTCGCTAAATTCGGATGGACGGTCAAGCTTATGACCATAAATAAGCACGCTTTTATAATATAATTTAGGATCTTAGGTTGAACAATTTTATTTTCCTTTTTTTTCTTTCTTTTTTTTTCATTTTTTACTTGGTTGTATTAGCACTTGGCCCCATGGGGAGGGGTGGGTAGTAAGTAGCAATTGCGGGGCACGACCGCTCGGGACCACCAAGCAATGGTGGAGTCGGGTTTTGGGCCACACCCCATATTTAGCCTCGGCTAAGCTAATTTATTGAGGTTCATGTGCTATATTTTTGTGTGTGTGTGATTGCAGGTGAGAGATGATGAAAATAGCTGAATTAAGGCCTCAGAGCGGGCGCTCTCAAATTTAGAGCGGACGCTCTGACCTGATGGTGAAAAATATTGAATATGCTGGTGAAAGTCGAGAGTTTAGAGCGCCCGCTCTAAATATTAGAGCGTCCGCTCTAAACCATTGGGCAATTAGGTGGAAAAAGCCGAGAGTTTAGAGCGTCCGCTCTACACTTTTGGGCTATGGATGCTGAATGTCGAGAGTTTAGAGCGTCCGCTCTACATATTAGAGCGTCCGCTCTAAACTTCGTCAAATATTGCTGCACAATGTCGAAAGTTTAGAGCGTCCGCCCTAAATTGTAGAGCGTCCGCTCTAAACTTCGTCAAAATTTCCAGCCAGATGTCGTATGATCAGAGTGTCCGCTCCAAATTCCCAGAGCGTCCGCTCCGATACACACAACCCGGATTTAGCCTTATTTTTCACCAAACTCTTTTCTATTTTTTTTTTTTTTAGATCTCTCTCACTCATACCCTATCTTCCTCAACCTCTCTCTCACCCTAACCTCCATCTCCTCCAACCTTCTTCTCATTCTCCATTAAACCTCTCAAAAACTTCACAACTCAACCCAAACCTTCAATTCTAACACTCCATTGGCCTAAAAACCTTTTAAAAAAAAAAACCAAAAAAAAAAAACGCCCCAACCTCCATTGTTACATCTCAAGGTCCGAAATTTTTGGCTCTTTGGAGAAGGAGGGTCCGAATTTTATGGTTCTTTGGACGAATTTGGCTTCCTACTTCCAACTTTGGTCCTAACACTCACTTGGTATAATCTTTCCTCTCTAAGTTCAATTCTTTGTTAGGGTTTATTGCTTTTGGGTATGATTTGAATTTTTGGAGTGCTAGATTTGTTTAGGTTGTGTGTATTCGTTCATTTGTGAAGTATTGGGTTGAATTTTTGTAGATTTTTGGAAGTCAATTGTGAGTTTTGTTTGTAAAAGTTTACAATTGTGATTTTTGGTGTTATTTTTGTTTTGTTGGAGTTATTGAAGGATTTTTGTCAATCCTTTTTGGGGATTTTGTGCTGAATTGCTGCCGAATTTTTTTTTTTTTTAAAAAAAAAAAAAACGGCAAGTGGTGGTGGAATAATTTTATTGTCAAGTCTTGCTGTTTGTTGTTGGTGAAAATTATTGCAGGTGAAATGGCACCTAAAAGAGTACGTAGCGAAGCCTCGGGAAGTGGTAGAGGGGAAGAGAATGTACGACCCCAGCAACCACCTTACCGAATTAACCTCCCCCATGGTTGGCAGAGAACTAAGCTGGCCAGTCTGGATAGACGGATGGTTAAACCGTCGCTCTTCTACTGTCAATTCACCTGTCAAAGTTTGGGGATAGATGAAACCATAATCAGATTGAGCAGGAACCTAGGGTTCGAAGGGTTCCTTGATTGCAAAATGCCGAATGATTGGGTGACATCAAATCCAACCTACAACGTCCCCAGCCAACCCCCACTAACATATAGACACCTCACCCTGGAATTCCTGGCAAGTTTTGAAGTGAGGAAGGACGACAATAGGGAGGGAATAGATGCATTCTTCATCAGGTCTAGGATGTTCAACACCACCCACAACAAATCCTTGAGGGAGTTCAACGAGCTTTTCGGGTGGGATCCAGAAGCTCGTATCTTGGGCCTCTCGGGAGATGAGGTGGAACAATACAATGAACAAACCTGGTGGAGCCGGATCACCGATGGGACCCGGAGTTTTCTTTCCAACTCCTCCAAAGCTTCAGAGATACAACATGCGGGGTTGAGATACTTCCATCGGATGTTAGTGTTCTGTTTCTTCTCCAGGCAAGAATTGGGGAAAATGAGTAGTACCGAGTTGTTTCTTTTGTGGACGGTGACCGAGGGAGTAAACCTTTACAACCCCTCTCTACCCGAAAACAGAGTTAACCTCGGCTGTCTTTTGGCGCAGAGGATACTGGTGATTCGCGATGACCTTCGGTCGACTGGACCGATCTATTTAGGAGGCTTAATAACTTGGTTGGCCTACCAGTTTCACTACAAGGATAGGGTAGTGTCAATGGAACCCGAGAGTTACTCAGCCTTCTTGAATGAGGAGCGAATCAAGGTGATGAAGTTCATCTCACCTGCCTCCGGGTCAAGAGGCAAGGCATACATTTGGAAAGTTAGGGAGCTATCGTGGTGCTACATGCCTTGCGACTTCATGATTCGACCCCCCGCGGACATTGAAAACCCGTGGCGGATTCCCATGGAGGAAATTGACCCGGCGGAGGAAGAGGAGAGGAGAAACAGATTAAGGGGCTGTGGACAACCACAACAGCAGCAACAACATCTACACCAACACCAACCACTCCAACCTCCAATGCAACAACCACAACAACCAGGTAATTTTAATATTGAGCAAGCCTTTGCAAATTTAAGTTTGCAAATCAACCAACTCGCGCAGGCACAACAAGTGCCCCCGGCGCCACATCCCGACTCAGGGTACTCTTTATTCCAGAGTCAGATTTATGACTATCATGTGGACCAGGGGCACATCACACCGTACTTGAACTACCCCAACTACCCTCCCCAATCAGGTACCGTCCCAAATTGGGAGGAACCTTCGGTAGATTCTAGCGGTTCACCCCTGCCGCGAGTTGGTTGCACCTACCCCTACTGGCAAGGACCCGGTACCTTGCATGACCACCCTAGGAGCTTTCCCCCATACAACTACACCCTCCCGGGCGGGACTGACTTTCGTGGCGATCCCACCTACCCTTGGGCAAACCCCGATCCTCCTCCACTCGCCCCCACTCCTAACCATCAGCGCTAGGACCCACTCCCCGAGTGGCAGGTCGACCTATTCTGCAACTGGGGATTCCCCCCCGGCTACAATGGCGGATGGGAACCCTATGGTCCTCCTTGCGATGTTGGTTATCGATGGGACCCCGAGGCGGAAGAGGAGGACATGGAGGATGATTAGCTCCTTTTCTTTTTGCCCCACCCCTCCCCCCCCCCACCCGTGTTGCCTACTTTTCCATCCTCCGAGCCAGAGTCTGATTTTAGTTGGGGGGGTGCCTTTACATTTCCATTCTTGAGGGGAAAAAGAAAACAATACCTGGGTATGTGACCTTGCTCCGTGCTTATCATGAGCTTGGTGTGTTGTGTATTCTTCTGCTTGCATTCGTAGTGCTAGTTTTATTTTACTTATTTTATTTATTTTTATTTTATTATTATTATTATTTTATTATTATTTTTTTTTATTATTTCTCTTGCTACTGATCTTTGGCTTGGAGTTTGGCATTGTCTCATTTCTTTTGCAGGATGTATGATTTTGAAGGAGCCGTGGACTAAAAGTGCCGCAATGGTTTGACTTTTGTATTTTTGTTTTAGCACAGCTCCGGTGAGACCTTTCCAAACCCCCCTCTTATTTTCCTTGTGTGCATAGTTGTTAGGGTTAGTTTAGGACTAAGTTGATATTCGAGGTTGTATGCGATAACTAAGGGACTTGAGGTTCCCGACCTGAGGCCACTGGAGGAACGTTGCCACGTCCCATTGATTTGTTTGATTATATTGGGATTTTTGTGGTTATTTACCTTTGATGTTCAGCTCTAGTCCTTGTTCTTTTTTTTCTTTATTTATTTTTATTTATTTATCTTTTTTTTTTATTTATTTTATTCTATTTTTTTTATTTTCATTTTCTAGTTTTGTCTTTGTCTTGGACCATCATGATGTTTGGCTATGATAGAAATTTTAGGGTGTACATTGTGGAAACTTTTGATTTCTTTCCTTGAATAGATAAGGCATGCTTAGGACCTCCTTTCTCGACCTCTTAGGAATTAGGAGAGTATCCTAGAACTTTTTGCAACTTCTATGAGTTTCTTGCTAAGTGGCTGTGGCATGTTTTGGTTAGACCATTTGGAGATTTGAAGCCAACTCTAGGTACTAGATCCCTTTGGTGAGGAATTTGCTTGTTCTAGCCTTCTACCGTTAGACTTGAGCGGCGAGATCCTCTATCTCTGGAGCCCAGATCGAGAGTTTGTCCGTGGATTCCAAAAATTAAGCGACCGAGCCACCTTAGGGGAGGACGAAGGCATTCAGTTCATTAGAAATTATTATTTTTTTTCTTTTTTCTTTTTTTCCTTTTTCTTTCTTATTTTTCCACATTTATGTTGCTAGGATCTCTTACTTTATTTTCACTTGGAGCCCGTTTGAGCTTAACCTTTTCTTGTGTAGCCACGTTATAAGCCATGACCCCTTTTGTTTTTATTTTTACCTTGTCGGTACACTGAAGCGATAGAGGTCTTGTTTGCTTGTGTCGATTTGAACTTTTCATTCATCGGGAAAAACAAGGGAGGCTTGGGCTCATATAGAAATTCTCCATTGTCTATATATCATAGTTTTGCTTGTGTACAAAAGCCCTAACTAAAAGAGTCTTGGTCAACAACACTCCCTTCACACACATTTTTGGAAGTACTAAATTTCTAGTTGGGGGGGGGGTCTATTCATCTGTCAATAAAAAAAAAAAAAAAGAGAACAAAAAAAAAGAAAAAGGGACCAAAAAAAAAAAAAAAAAAAATAAATATCGTTTGTTTTCTTGAATAAAAGGTTGTATTGTAGTTTAGAGGAATTTGGAAAATGGTTTTAATGTCCACATTGGTTTTTGTTGGAAGTTGAATGTTGTAATTGCTCGCAACACTCTACTACCCACCTTGAGCACCACATAGCCAAATTTTTCCACTCACCCTTACCCTTAGCCTCACATTACAACCCATAAGTCCTTCCGATCCTAGGGGGTTGAGTCCTTCTTAGTAGCGGGAATCCTAGGCCAAATATATTGAGAAGGCAAAGGAGAGGAGAAGTCGAGATTTTAGCCTCACATATCATATCAAAATGCTTCCCCTCTTTCTTTCCGGCTCCTTCGCGGAGTCACGAGATGCCTTTAGTTGGTAGATTTGGTCCATTTGGTAATGGTTGTGGTTGAATGGCAGGACTAGTTGGAGACCTCTTAGTTGTACATAGTTATAGGGATCGCTTACTTAGTTCCTACTTTGGTCGATTTCCTAGATCTTTTGCATGCCTGGTCTGATAAGGTTAGGAAGCTCTTGGATCCACTTTGTACATTCTTTTGAGCCGACTTGATGATCCATCCTTTCTCTTCGGTGTGTTTTGCGTCTCGATTCCTTTTCTTCTTTTGTTCCGAGAGTTATGGGTACAACTCCTAGGAAACCCTTACGAGAGCATCACTCGTCCTCATTGGCGACTTCGAGGTTTAAATGGCTTGTTGTTTATGCTAAAAACAACCGTGATTCCTACGAAAGTGAGTAGTGTGTATTCTTGGTTTTTGTTTGGTCTCCCTTACTCGAGGACGAGCAAAGGGCTTAGTTGGGGGGAGTTTGATAAGCGGCCTTTATGACCTCTTTTACACCCCATTTTCTCCCCAATTAAGGCCTTTATTGGTCCATTTTATTTCCTTCTAGCTTAGTTTTTCTCTTTTTAGGCTTTCTAGTTGTCTTAGTGTATTTTGAGTCATTTCGGTGGTATTTTGTCCCATTATTCAAACTCACACGAGTCTTTGGCATTTTTACCTTCTTATGACTTGCGGATTGCTTATTTCAGGTCCCTCATCCGGGCTACACATGGGAGGCAAGTCAAGGAGGAGAGCGATGGGAATCGAAAGAGAAGCGAGATGAATTGAAGCCGACTATTGGTCGCCCTCCGCTATGGTGGGCACAACTTGTGTTATAGACATTGTTTGGGTATGGGGCCAATTGCGTTGGAAACTAGAGTTCGAGAGCTTTCCATCGGTATATTACACGCTCCAATCCGAGGTCTACATCAAAAGTTATGAACCTTACAAGATCAGTTCTCTCTGTAGCCTTCTCAGAGCGGACGCTCTGTTCTTTAGAGCGGACGCTCTAGATGATCAGAGCGGACGCTCTGTTCTTTAGAGCGGACGCTCTAGATGATCAGAGCGGACGCTCTCCTTATTAGAGCGGACGCTCCGTTTCCCTTGCTGATGGCCCATTTTTGCCGAGACTTCAGAGCGGACGCTCTAAATTTCAGAGCGTCCGCTCCGATGCTCCAGTGGATTACATACTTTTTGTCAAGGTCTTAGAGCGGACGCTCTAAATTTCAGAGCGCCTGCTCTGAGTTATCAGGACAACTATTTTCACGGGCTTCTAACTCCACTTAGGGCTAAAATTTGGTGGTATAAATACCCACTCTTTTCCCCTTAATGGACTAAGCATTTTTTTAGAGACATTTTCAGATTCATTATTACATTATTAGCTTAGGGTTTTCACTTTTAGAGAGTTTGGTAGGAGAGAATTCCACAATAACTCCATTCTTCTCACTTGTAGTTGGATTGAGCTTCTCTTAGTTGGTAATTTCTGATTTCTTTCTCTTGTTTTGCCATTTATTCACTTGTTATTGCACTTTATTCTAGTTTTTAGTTGTTGTTCTTGCTAGTTGAGTAGTTTAGTTTTAGCTTAATCTTCTTTGCTCTTGTTTTTGCTCATCTTTTCCATGTTTATTTCTAGTTCTTTATTTTCTATTTCCATTGTCATTCTCTTTTGTTCATTTATGTCTACTTCCTTTTTAGGCTAGATTTTTAGCTAGGGAAGGAGGATAGTGAAGCATTATTGATGAAAATTTTATGATTTTGGTTTCTATGTGTTGATAAATATTGGTTGCTTAATCTAGGGATTTATTTTGTTGAGTTTGGATTTTGGCCATTTCCATGACTTAAAACCCCAATCATTTATGTGTTGTACGAGAGTGAGTACATAAGTGGTGGAAAGCTAGATTAAACATGACTATGACTATCTCGGCACGGTTGGGTTGTCAATGTCCTTGAGTGCGTGAGAATGACTCTTTGGTATTGACAATTCGAACGGGATTAGAAGGTGTGCGAGAGTGACCTCCCAATACCGGGCGAATCACCCCCTTTATGATTCAATCTTGTGACCATGATTAGGATTTTGGATTAATATTTGTTTCATGATTCCCCCTATCCCTAGTACTTATTTTCTCGAGCTACTTTCAATTTTTCGACCTTATTTTTACAATTCCTAGCATTAATATTTTAGTTTAATCAAATTTAAACTCCCGATTTTTATACCCAACCAATCGATTAGCTTTCAACTAAGTCCAAAAACCTTGCTTCTCCGAGGATTTCGACCCCTACTTACCATTTGCTATCTTTCAATTTAGTGAGTATAAGCTAGGGTATTTTATCCTTGATTCCGAACCTTTGGGAACTAACGACACCTAAGGGATGGATCATGGCCTCATATGCTTCTTCTTCATCAGATTCCATTTGGTAACTTGCATCTAGGTATGCATTGAATTGTTCCTCTTCCATAAAATATGAGTCAATAAATTCTAACTCATACCCTTCACTAGCAGTGTGCATGTCTGTTGTTTGTGTCTCTTGTTGTTGTGGTTGGTTTATCTCATTTAAATAAGCTATTGCATTATCAATGTCTTGTTGCTCAACTTCAATAATTCGGGGCAGCACACCTAATTTTTCCAATCTCTTCTTTCCTATGTGAGGTAGCTTGTAATTATTTGATCCTTTCACTTTTAAAGCCTCTACCATCACTAATTGCAAAGAAATCCAAGCATATTTAATTAATGTTGTTGAGAAGTTATCATATGCTTCATTGACCTTCTCAATTAGGTCATCAACATTTTGAGGGAAGGATTGGTACTGAAGACTTTGTAATGCTCTAAATAGAGTTAAATCCAAAACATTGAAATCTGGGGATTGGGCTGGTTGGTTGACTAAGTGTATGTCAAACCCATCTGAACTTGCTGCCCTTCTAAACTCTGGGTCAGAATCTTTTAAATGAGGTCTTGCATTGTCTTGTTGTATCTCAATCTCCTTTGACAGAAATTCTGGCCACTTTTCTTTGATACATGGGAGTACTTTGTTAATTAATTAGCATATCCCTTTTGACTTGTTGGTTGACATTATGAACAACTTTAGTCTTAATTGTTCCTACTTCTCTGTTCTTGCTCCTTTTCTTTGCTCTTTCATAAGTGACAAAGGGAAAAATACCAAACTTTCCATCAAAAAGTAACTCCCCTTCATCACTGTATATTGGTCTTCCTGTTACCCTTATCAACATGACTTTAATGCTGTAGTTTTTGGACTTAGATGTTCTGTATGGATCAATTTCCTTTGGCAGCAAGTAGAACCTTCTTGATTGTGGGTTTAAGTAGAACTACTTTTCATCAATGTGCACTTTGTTTTTCATGTCAAAAAACATAGGCTTATGCTCTGCAATAGCTGGTTGAATGTGTGACAACACCCACTTCATTTTATAAATGTTGTTCCTGTCACTTACATGTGGATGGTTAGAACTTGTGTGAGCTCTTAGTAACCTTTTCTTCAATAACCTGAAAACATGCATATGTGAACACTTTAAAGCAACTGCATATGCTCTGTATGTCCCCCTTAAATTCAATAGTGTTGATTGCAACCATTCCTCAATGTTTGTGTAGGTTGGTTTTCTTCCAGCCCTTCCATTTTTAAAAAAAACTGACATCTATTACTTCCCCCCTAGCTGTTTGTTGTTGTGTTTTATTGAATATCTTTGAAATTGTGCTTCTGTGAACACCCATTTCTTTGGCTATTCTTGCTTGGCTCCCCCGTGGCGATTTACCATCCTTCATCATGCCTAATAACTGGTACACAACCTTTTTTTTTGTCTTCTGTTAAGTCTTTAATTATGGGATTAATTAATTCATTTTGCCATGTTTCAGTTCTAGGCAATAATGAAGCAATGAGCCCCTCCTCCATCAAACTGGTATCAGCAAAGAAGCCATCTAACATGTCATCTTCCATTTTTTTATTGGGATGAAGATGACAGATTGTGTACACTGTGTGTGCAGTGTAAAAAAAAAATTCTAACTACAGTGCTGTGTGTACTGTGTAATTTTATGTAATTATTTAAACACTTACCTTGATTTTGGTTATAACAATGGTGGAGAGGTGCTGTAGCTTTTAGATGCTGTAGATTTGTTGTTATAAAGATAAACTGAATTTGTTGTTTTTGGTGGCTTTTATAAGCCATTTGTAGGGTATGGGGGGAAAATTTGGTGGGAAAATTTAAATTATTTGGCACATGTTTGTAAATTCAGCAAAGTGGGAAAATCCCCCCCCCCCCTTTGGCAAGTGAATGAATCACGTGGGTTTCCACTAGGGCCCACTGCTTTGATTTTTTTTTTGTTTATTACTTTCCCTCCAAAAGTCACATGTGATAAGTCCATTTTTGTCACTCATTTCTACTTGGTTTTTGTTCGTTTTCTATGCATTTTGATTATATTTTCCCTTATTTCCCCTCATTTTAATTATTTCTTTAGTTTTTATGTTATTTTGTTATTTTTAGCTATTTTATCCCTTATTTCTTGAATAATTGATTTTAATTTATTTAGTAGCATTTTCTTTATATTTTTGTTTTCCATTTTAGGTAGTATTAGCTATTTAATTTTTATTAGTTTAATTTACTTTCATTATTTTCTCTTTTTAGTTTAATTAAATAGTTGTTGTTGTTTATGCTTGTGGTTCTTTGGTTAGGTGCATTGTAACTTTGGTTCAACAAAGCTTTGATTCCATGCTCAAAATTAGCAAGTGAAGGCAAGGAAAAATGAAAAAAGAAATGAAGAGCTAAAAGTGCTGCTTAGAGGACTCGATCCCCCGACCTCCGGTACTTCTCGTGCCGAAAGATCAACATCAACAACAACAAGCAACAACTTTGAGCAGCAGTCGCCTCATCACCTCTGCCTCACAACCAGCAACAGCTCAGCCCCGCCAATCTCAGCCATCGAGCCACCTTCATCCCACCTACCATCTGCACCCAAGAACCACCATACTATCCACAATAACCGCCGCATCCTCGCCCAATTCGAGCCCCATTGGCTGTAATTCACGCCAAATTCAACCTCCATTCCAGCCCATGTAACCGCCCAATTCAGCCTTCAATCCACGCTATTCTCAGACACCGCCCAAACCACCACCAATTAACCACCTTCAACCCCCATTCAACCATCAATCTCGGCCCATACAACCACCTAATCTACCGCAATCTCAACCCCAAAACAACCCCAAATTCAGCCACAAAAACCACCGCCCGAACCACCATAGCAAAGCACCAATCACCACTCCAAAATTCACCTAAACACTCACCACTATAGCCACACTGGCACTCCAATTCAAGCCTCTATGAGCCACCCATATTGGAACTTCAAATGTAAAAAATACTGAATTCGAAGCGTCCGCTCCAAATTCCGAGCGTCCACTCTAATTCAATTGTAATTATATGTCCAAATGTCGTGAGTTTGGAGCGCCCGTTCTGAAGTTTGGAGCGTCCGCTCTAATGGAGCTTGAAATTGGAAGATTATATGCGGGTTTGGAGCGTCCGCTCCGGCTATGTGGAGCGTCCACTCTGAGCTCCTCTGTTCTCTCATGTTCTGCGTTGAAGATGTTATGGGACATAGGTATGTTAAGGGTAGCATTTTAGTCAAATAAAAGACTTTTTAATAAAATTGTAAAAGTTAGTTAAGTTAGTTGTTTTTGTTAGTTTCTTATTTGTTAGTAGCAATTAGTTAGTTGTTTTGGTGATCAATATGAGATCCTTGCTCTATAAATACTTGTATTCTCCCTCTTGTATGATCATGAATAATAATAACAATACTTCTTCTTTAATCCCCTCTCCTCTTACCTCTTGTCTCTGAATCTTTTCTATCTTCTTCCTCTCTAATTCTTCTATCTCTGCTATCTCTATCCCTTCTTCTTCTATTCTGTCTAAAATCTATCTCTTTTTCTATCCTAATTCTTGTGTGTAGCAAGACTTATAGTTTGCTCCACATCATTGGTATCCAGAGCCTCTTTCTTGGGCACTCTTCGTGTAAACATCATACCATCGCCGTTGCCCAAATTTTTTTCGTATTTGCTACTGGTATTACTCGTGTTTCAGGCTTCATTCTGATCCATTTGCTGGTAGTTGCTGCACCAATTCTATCGGGTTTTTTTTAAAAAAAACAAGTGTAAAACCACGAGACTGATGTTGTCGCCATTTTTATACAATCAAATAAAAGGTTGGCGAGTTGAATTGTTGTAATTGAAGGCTTGAAGGTTGACATTAATTTTTGTCTTCCATTACATAATTGAACAAATAACAGAGCTTGCAATTCGTGGCACAACATCTATCATTGCTTTGACTTTCTTGATTAAAGAAGTATAGTTTCTGGTGTTATTGTTTTGCTTTTACTGCATTGGTGGGTTTTCATTGTCGACAGTCTGTATTTCATCCAAGAATTAAGCACTTCGAATCCTCGAGTGCAATAGCTTTTCTTTCTTGCAAGTCTGCTCTTGTATGCCATTTCTTGATTGCCACGGATTGCTTCTTCTATCTGGATTGGTAAAAGAAATTCAACCAATCCATTTTGTTATCTTGATTCATGGAATCACCATCCATTTTCGCCATTCAGAAATTCGTTCTAGTTGACCTGATTGTAGCAAGAAAGGCGAAAGAATTTGCACAACAGAAGGACCAACAAGTTCAGGTTAAAGGAATACATTGAATCTTGAGTTGACCTAATTGCATGCAAATTGAGAAGTTTGTGAATATTAGAGTTGCTGACTTTCAGAGGGAATTCTAAGGTTCTTGGTGCGTTCAATAATTGATTGGTGTTCTGGGTTTGATTGCTAGACATGAATATGCGAGTTCCTGATCAAAATTGTGAGTATGTTTCTAACAACAATTTCCCTAATTTTTTTTGATATAGTTCTGTAATTTGGATAGAGAAATGCAACTATTATTTTGCTCGTAATGATGTTCTTGAAGAAGATAAGGTATTATTAGCTACTTTTAATATGTTTGATAAGGGTGAAATTTGGGTTGAAAAAATACCTATCTTGGAAGAAATCAGTTGAGTGGTCAGAATTTGCTAAGGATGTGTGTGCAAATTTCATGGATGATTTAAAGATAGTTGTAGCAAAGAAGTTCAGTAGGAATTGCCAAATAGGAACTATTGAGTCTTATATTGGGGAATTTCAGAATTTACTAAATGTTATATATGTTGCAACATGATTTTGATTTTCCAGATTTCTTTCTTATTAATTGCTTTGTGAACGAGTTAGAACCTCGCTTAGGTGAATTTTTGAGAACATGTGAGCTTACTTCCAATGGTAAAGCAATAGAATATATTAGATGGAAGGAAAGAAATCAGAGTTTATCTTTTACTGATTTTAGTAGAACTCTTAATGAAATTAAATATAAGGAAAATGGAGATGAATGTGATGAAGTTGAAAAAGTAGATATCAAGATGTATGGTATGAGGTTAAATGCAATGGGTCCTTGTATTTTAGAAAATGGGGAACAAGTATTTTCTGAAACTGTTATAGAAGAACAATGCATTGAGGTTGATATGGATAATGGAAATGTTTATACTAAAACTACTAAGATGCAAGAAGGAGGTAATGATACATCCAAACCAGTGGGTAGTAACTGATTAGGTATCCTCAAATCTCATATATATTGTGGTGGGTATGACAATGCTAAATGAAGAATTTCAGTTGATGAATTTGGTCATGGACTACCGACTATTGATCTTGATTGGAAGAATTCAAGTGGGTTTTGCTAAGGATGTGGAGATGGTTAAGATGCAAGTCAAGCTTTTTGCACAAATCAGGCCTCCTCCTATGCCTCCTCCCCAATATAGTTTTCTAGTTTCTACGATAATCAATAGACTTGAGGGCAAGTCTTGTTGAAGGGTCAATCATCATCATCAACCTTGCTCATCACCAACAAGCTACTAATTCAATTTTTTTGCAAAAATGTCTACACTAAAAGACTTGACAATGAACATCCAAAAGTTGACAAAATTCGAAGGCGTGGGGTTTCGCCGTTGGCAAAAGAAGGTCCATTTTCTTTTGACTACCGTACCTTGAATGTGGTATATGTTCTTACCACACCTATGCCTCCTTATCCTAAGGAGGGCGAGGAGGAACCGGCTCCAATAACAAGGAAGAGGACAAAGTGGGAGAACGATGAATATATATGCCAAGGGCATATTTTGAACACTCTATCCGACCCCCTATTCGATCTCTACCAAAATGTAGAGAGTGCAAAAAACCTATGGGACGCTTTGGAGGCGAAGTACATCGCCGAGGACGCATCAAGTAAGAAATTTCTTGTTAGCAATTTAAATTCTTTTAAGATTACTAATGATCATCCGGGAATGGAACAATTTCATGAGATTTACCACATTTTAAACCAAATCCGTGCTCATGGGATGACAATGGATGAGTCCATTGCGATTGCATCCATAATTGACAAATTACCACCCTCTTGGAAGGACACTAAAAACACCTTAAAACATAAAAAAGAGGACATAAATATGGAGCAATTGGCTAATCACCTCTTAGTGGAGGAGAATATCCGGGCTCAAGAAAATAAGGAAAAAGATAAAGAAAAGGACTCAAACAACACTGGACAAAAATCTACTATTAACATGATAGGGGTTGGTGGTTCCAATGGAACAAAGAAATCCAACAACTCTAAACCCAAGAATGGTACAAACAAGAAGCGAAATGCGGTGTCTTGTTGGATATGTAGCGGACCTCACTACAAGAGGGATTGCCCTTCAAAGTACAAGAAGGGGAAGAAGGATCAACCAAAGGTTGATACTAAGCAAGATACGGTTTCACTTGTAGCTTTAAATGAACCAATTCATTTTGTTGTTATGATTTCTGAAATAAATATTGTACATGGTGATGACTCTTGGTGGATTGATTTGGGTGTCTCCAGACATGTGTGCAAGGACCGGCATTTGTTCAAAAAATTTCTAGATTTGAATGATGGGCCAACATTGTACATGGGGAATGATTCTACAGTAAAGGCCAAAGGAATAGGTCAAGTAGAATTGGAATTATCCTCGGGAACAATACTTACTCTTAAGGATGTTATTTTTGTACCCGAAGTTAGGAAAAATCTTGTGTCAGGAGGTATTTTGAATAAATTCGGATTTAAAGTTGTATTTGAGTCAGATAAATTTATCGTTTCCAAAGGTGGTATTTATGTAGGTCAGGGGTATTATTGTAATGGTATGTTTAAATTCCATGTTAATAATAAAAGTAGTGATTCTATTTACTTGCTTGATGTTTCTTCTCTATGCCACAATCGGTTATGTCATGTAAATTATCGTCGTTTATATGATATGTCTAAAACGGGGTTAATCCCACATTTTGATTTAAATATAGAGAAGTGTAAAACATGTATGTTAAATAAAATTACAAGGACCCCTTTCTATAATGTGACACGACAAACGGTATTGCTTGATTTGCTGTATAGTGACTTATGTGATTTTCATAGTTCGCCATCTTTGGGTAATAAAAAATATGTTATAACTTTTATTGATGATTCATCAAGATATTGTTATACATATTTGTTATCATCCAAAGATGAGGCAATTGAAATGTTTAGGATCTATAAAACCGAAGTCGAATTACAAATTAATTTGAAAATTAAAATACTTTAGACGGATAAAGGTGGAGAGTATTATGACCCAAATTATTTTAAATCAATTGGCATCATTCATGAAACAACCGCACCGTATTCACCACAATGTAATGGTGTTGCGGAAAGGAAAAATTGGACATTAAAAGAAATGGTTAATTCCATGTTATCTAACTCGGGTCTAAGTGACGGATTTTGGGGCGAGGCAATGCTAACGGCATGTTATGTCTTAAATCGGGTTCCTAATAAAAGGAACAAGGATACCCATATGAACTTTGGTTTAAAAGGAAGCCTAATCTTACACATCTTAAAGTGTGGGGTTGTAGGGCGGTGGTCAAATTGACGGAACCCAAACGTAAAACATTGGGTGAAAAGGGGATTGATTGCATATTTATAGGCTACGCTCAAAATAGCAATGCCTATAGGTTTTCTGGTCTTGAACATAATGATTTTGTCTCTATATATTCACACCGTGATAGAGTCAAGGGATAAAATTTTTGATGAAACACGGTTTTCATCGATTCCTATACCAAAGGACATGGTACCTAGTGCTAGTTCCGGGATTGTGGATGATCCTAATAAGGATCATGACACTATATTTCTAGCAATTAGGAAAAGTAAACGAGCTAGAAAAGAAAAATCTTTTGGACCGGATTTTCAACTATATTTAGTTAAAGGGTGAAGGGAGTCCATTGTGACTCAAGTTTCATATGTTTACCATATGGAGGAGGATTCGAAAACTTTTGGTGAGGCTATGAAGTCTTATAATTCCACATTTTGGAAGGAAGCCATGAATGATGAAATGGATTCAATAATGGCTAATAATACTTGGATTTTATCGGACTTACCTCCGGGTTGTAAAACTCTTGGTTGTAAATGGATCTTCGTTAAGAAGAAAAGGGTCGATGGAACCATACTATAATATAAAGCCCAGTTAGTGGCCCAAGGTTTTTAGGCAAAAATATGGTATTGACTATTTTGACACTTATGCTCCGGTAGCTAGAATAGCTACTATAAGACTTTTGATAGCCTTATCAGCGATTCATGGTCTTGAAATTCACCAAATGGACGTGAAAACGGTATTCCTATATGGTGAATTGGAGGAGGAAGTGTACATGAATCAACCAGAAGGCTTTGTTGTCAAAGGACAAGAAAACAAAGTGTGTAAACTAATTAGATATTTGTATGGACTAAAACAAGCACCTAAGCAATGGCATAAAACTTTTGATAATATTGTCTTGACTAAGGGGTTTAAAATAAATCAATCCGATAAGTGTGTATATAGTAAATTTGACAACGGTAAAGGTGTTATAATTTGCTTATATGTTGACGATATGCTTATCTTTGGGACGGATTTGGATGAGGTAAATAAAACAAAAGCATTTCTCTCAAAGTGCTTCTCAATGAAAGAGTTGGGTCAAGCGAATGTGATTCTTGGAATAAGAATTGTGAGAGGTAAAGGAACGGTTTGTTTAACACAATCTCATTATATTGAGAAAGTGGTAAAGAATTTCAATGAGTCGGTTTCAACTCATTTTGCTACTCTGATGGATCCAAGTATTAAATTGGATCCAAGTATTAAATTGGTACCCCAATTTCACAATTGGAGTATGCAAGTTTGGTCGGAAGCTTGATGTATGCTATGACTAGCACTAGACCGGATATAGCATTTGCTATTTGTCGGTTAAGCCAATTTACTAGTAATCCTAGTAAGGAACATTGGCAAACTTTAAAAAGAGTGTAGAGGTATTTGAAGAAAACCATAGAATATGGTTTGACATATACCGGTGAGCCTTCTATTTTCGAAGGATTTACGGATGCAAGTTGGATCTCCAATAAGGAGTATTTTTCATCCACAAGTGGATGGGTGTTTCTTCTTGGAGGAGCCGCTATTTCATGGGCCTCTAAGAAGCAAACATGTATTACCGATTCCACTATGGCCTCAGAGTTTATTGCTCTAGCTTCTTGTTGTCAAGAAGCGGAGTGGCTTAGGAATGTGTTGAGTGAGGTTGACTTATGGGTAAAACCAATGTCACCTCTTGCTATCCATTGTGATAGTGCTTCAACAATATATTGCTAAGGCTTATAGTGAAGTCTACAATGGCAAGTTAAGGCACATTGGGGTTAGACATAGCTATGTACGGGAGATGATCAAAGATGGTAATGTGACCATTGATTTTGTTCGGTCTAATTTGAATTTGGCAGATACGTTTAATAAACCATTCCCAAGGGATTCTTTGAACAAAATGAACAAAGGGATGGGTTTAAAGCCTATTGTACAAAGTCAATAAAATGATACTCAATTTGACGTCCAATACAAAGTTGGATCTCGAATTCAATGAGGACAGATTTTTATTTGAATTTGTGAGCGCTTGAAAGTTTACATCCTGAGGTAAGTGCTAAATCTACTGCAATGTTAAAGGAGGTTGAATTGGGTTTTCAATTCTTAATAGATCTTTGTAATTGGCTCAATTGTAGGAGCATGTGCGTAAAGATCTACCTATGTGAGCAAGAAGTTTGGCCGCTTCATCAAGTCTAGGCTTTGCTTGAAACGTTCATGAATAGATATGTACACCATGGCGACATAGGTGTAGGAGGTTAAAGGATATTTGTTAGTGTTCATGTGTATTGTGTCTTCGATAATTCGTAGTATTTGTGTAATTCAAAGCTTAGTCTATTATCATGAATCGAATTATTGTAAAGTATACATATACTAAGTAGAAATTCAATAGTATCGATAATGTTCATGTTATTTGTGTTTTCCATTGCAAGTTGTGTTTTTAAGCTTTTCAACATTTATGTCATAAATGGGAGGAGGATTGTTGGAACATTTATGACTAAATGGGCTTGGACTATGAACTAAGTGTATAAGACAAATAGAAACAACGAGTCTAGAGGTACCTCGCGAGTCGCGAGGCTACCTCACGACTCGCGAAAAGTTTCTGGAAGTAGCAAAAGATTATGAGCCACCACAAAGTCAAGTCGCGACTCGCGAGCCCAGGGTCGTGACTCGCGACGGCTCTTCGCGACGCACGATTTGCTACTGGAAATTTTCGTGCAATTTTACAAATTCTTGGATATTTTGCTAGGATTCTTTAAACGTGCTAATGCATGTTTAATGGCTTTGTTACTGACTTAATAAAGTACTAAAGCAGATTAAAATCAGAAGTTGGAGGTTTTACAATGTTGCAAGGAACCCTCTTGGTGGTTATTGCACATTAAACTCCATTAAAGCTGATTTTATAAGGTTTGAATGAGAGTTTGATCAGTCTTTTGGAGCTGATTACACTTCATTCTTGGCTTATAAATAGAGGCCTTAGTTCATTGTTGAGGAGATATACAAAAATCAGAAATTATATACTCACTTCAACTTGCTAGCACTTTATAATTTCTAGCTAATCCTGTGAAGTGTGACTAAACACAAACAAACACAAAGCCTTTTGTTCTTATACTCTTGAGATCACTAGAGTGTAAGGTTATTCGTTCTCCGTTGTATCTCACTAATCATTTGTGGTAACCTGGTGGTCTATTAGGGGCGAATTGAATTAGTAGGAAAGTGTATTTCCATGCCTTGGAGGGTCAATCATCATCATCAACCTTGCTCATCACATCTTGGAAGGAAGCCGTGAATGATGAAATGGATTCAATAATGGGTAATAATACTTGGATTTTATCGGACTTACCTCCGGGTTGTAAACCTCTTGGTTGTAAATGGATCTTCGTTAAGAAGAAAAGGGTCGATGGAGCCCTACTAAAATATAAAGCTCGGTTAGTGGCCCAAGGTTTTAGGCAAAAATATGGTATTGACTATTTTGACACTTATGCTCCGGTAGCTATAATCTTGTTGGTTATGTATGGTGTTGATGTAAACCCTCCAAGGCGTGGAAATTACACTTTCCTTCTAACCGAATTCGCCCCTTAGATCACCGGGTTACCACGAACGATTAGTGAGATACAATGGAGAAAAGAACCCTACACTCTATGTGATCTCAAGAGTATAGAAACAAAAGGACTTGTGTTTATTTGTGTTTAAACACACTTAGTAAAATTAGCTAGACATTACCAAGTGCTAACAAGTTGTAGTGAGTATAAAAATTTCATAATTTCTCGTGTATCCTCAATAATGAACTAAGGCCTCTATTTGTAAGCCAAGAATGAAGTGCAATCAGCTTCAAAACTTGATCAAACTCCACATTCAAACCTCATAAAATCAGATTTAATGGAGTTTAATCTGTATTAAACTCTCATGAAGATTCTATGCTACTATGCAAACCTTCAACCTTCTGATTTTAATCCCTCATTATACTGATTTAAGGTATTAATGAGGTCATTAAACATGCATAAACACGCTTAAAGTGTAACGACCCGACTTTTTGAACATGTCGATTGACGAAGGGAAATCGACGAACGAATCATTACTTAAACAATAAAATTAATTATTCAAAAACTAAACATCTTTTATTAAAATATTAAACTAAAAATTCCAAAGGTCTACATAGGTCCAAACTTAAATTACATGAGTTAAATAAAATCCATCCCAACAGGCTGGGATAATCTAATTGCATAGAAATCTTATTAAATAACTTAAGAAAGAAAGGCTAAACTACAGGTCTCTGCTGCACAAAGCCCAACCCAGCGGAAGCCCGATTTAAGCAGCTGCATCGTCACCTGAAACTGAGGGGGGGTCCACCGTCAGTGGCGAGTAACTAGGCTGTCCCGTTTAAGTAAGGGACCGCTAAACACATAATAGCATAGGATAACACACGAAAATACATGTAAGCAAATAATATTCTAAACACATGTACATACAAGGTACGTATAAAAATACGTACAAAAATACGTATAAAAATACGTATACAATACGTATAGTAATACCTGCAAAATACGGTTAGAGGTACGTATAAAATACGTATAAAAGTACGTATACAATAAGTATAGTAATACCTGCAAAATACAGTTAGAGATACGTACTAAATATGTACACCAAACAAGCGTACATACGTGATACACATATACATTCTGGTGTTATACATAATCAGACATACACAGCGGAAGACTTATACCAACCATATTATGTTACAACTAATGCTTAACTTATACTATAATCCATCTTATTCTTCAATTATCATATTATACCTTATATTATCTTAATTCCATAATCGTATCACATCGTTCATCTTAGCTTTATAATCATATTTATCATTTATCTTAACTTTATAATCATATCATATCATATCATCTTTATCTTTTAACGGACCGGTCACTATAACTCGTTGTGGATCCCGTGTGCACCACAACTTTCCTAAAACATGTCGGGGTGAACTCGTGTATTCAACCCGTAGTGGATCCCGTGTGCACCACTAAGCCTAAGCTATGGCCATAACCCCTAAATAGCAGCTCGTGTACTACTACTTAGACGACTACATATTCTAGAACTAAGAACTGCGCGGGGGAACTCGTGTGTTCGTCCTATGGAGCAGTGGCATCGACTTAACCCAATCCGACGACTCGTGTATCATCGAATGGGCGTCCTTATCTTATCTTATATTTCATATCTTAAATCTTATCTTATATCTTCTTGAGTCGGGAAATACTAGGTGGCCGTAATCGGAAATGAAATGTTCGAAATCCCAGGAAAGAGAGGTGCGGCACGTATATTGGCCACCTTAAATACCAAGTCTTTCCTAGCCAGAGATCGAAACAATTCAAATTCCTTTTACTCTGTTTCCTTTCTTTCCCTTTTTAATATCTTATCATATCTTATTATAACTTGTCCCTACTGATTGCTTAATAATAATAATAATACTAATAATAATACTAATAATAATAATATTAGTAATAATAATAGTAATAATACCTATCCCTTCATATTACAACTTATTCCTGATAAATCCTTTAATTCCTTTAATTGTAATAATTCCTAAAGTTACCTTCTAATATTATTATAGGTCAAAAATTAAACTAAAGTTGATCTATAATAAACTAAGACATTCGACATTTTTGTAAAATAACAATAATTAATCTAACTTCATTAAACAATCATATAAAAATTACTTAAAACATGAAAAAAATCCTACCTTCCATATTTTAATTCACTCGAAAATTCCAGGTCAACAATACCGAAAATTAACACAATTAATTAAATACAATTATCGATGGTTAGCAATTACACTTAATAATATTAATTAAAGATCATACTTCAAACATTAAAATTATCAAGATTATATTCAAGAATTCAATGATAACATGTTTTAATAATTTAATCACACTATTTTACACAGTCTGATTTTAAAGAATTAAATTAGGAACGTCCATTTAAAGATCTCTAATAAACTGGAAATTTTGATGGGAGTTAAAAATGAGTTCAAGGTTTAACGTGCATAAATTTCGTCCAAAAATAACGTCGTTTACTATTTTTAAGTGATTTTACAACTAACAAATCTGATTAGTCTGAAATCAGTTTCATATTTTTCTGCCATAGCAAACGAACTTTAAAAATTACGAAAATTTAACACAAGATGTCAAACATAATTACGGACTTCCACCTAAAATTTCGTAGCCATCCTAATTGATTAAGTTCCTTAAATAATTCGTAAACCAAATCTGGACAGTTTTACCGGTTTGAAAGATTAAATTGTTTCAAGCAAGAGAAGGACGAATTTCGCCATGAAATAAATCGTGATTAAAGATCAAACAGTAAAGAAGCTCCTAAAATTATTCTAAGACACTCGACATTTTAGAACATCAAGAAAAAATTAATTCTTTTTAATTCAAGACTTTAATATAGCAATGAAATAATCAAGATTAACAATAATAATTCAAGAAAATACATGAAATAAATCAAGAAACATTCATGAACAAATTTCATATGGCTTGACATTCTTAAAGAAGTTTTAGAACATTATTCCTAACAGTTTTCATGATCATACCCTAATAAACTATGTGATTAACTAGTACCGAAATTAAACAGAAAAACATAGTTACCTCAAATCGCTAAAAATTCCAAGGAAAATTCGCCACTTTGGTGAATAAAATGCTCGGCCAAGAGGAGAGGAAAAGAAGAGAAGTTTCTTTTTAGGGTTTATGAACTTTAGAATAAGGTAAAGAATACAATTGATATTCTTATTTAAATAGAATAAATAAAATAAAAAAAAAAAAATAAAAAAAAAACAACAACAATAGCTATAAGGGGGAGGGGGTTGCCGTGAGGTGTGAGAGAAAATAGGGTAGTTGTGGACTTAGTGATTAGGGCTAAATAGCTTAGGTTGACTAGGTTTTAGCAAATTAAAAATAATTAATTATTTAATTAATTTAAATAATAGAATTATCCCAATTAATTAAATAAATAAAAAGAAAAAAAATAATTATGGGCCATACTTGAGAGGGGCCGAACAAGAGGAAAAATAATTGGGTCATCGGCCCAAATTCGAGATAAGCCAGAAGATTTAATTTGGCCCAAAAATCATATCAAAATGCTATTCAAGTCCGGTTACCAAGAAGGGACTAAAATTACTTCTAACCCCTACTTAGCCGATCCACTATTAAATCAACATAAATTCTGAGTCGGTCCACAACCATGAATAGCCATAAGGTGAAGTTCTAGGTACCTAGTGGGTTGAGGTCAAGAGAAAATATACGATAGTCAGATTAGAGGAAAAATACTTTGACAACGTTATAAAATATTAATAGCATAAATTCCCGAAAAATAACTTTTAAAGAATTTTCCATTTGTAAAACAGAGAATTTATTAATAGTTTTCGAAATAAATTCTTAAGACGACTGGAAAGACGATTTACTTTCCGGAAATTCCAACCCCAAAAATACGGGGTGTTACATAAAGCATCCCAGGCAAAGTATCCAAGAATTCGTAATATTGCACGAATTTTCCCAGTAGAAAATCGCGAGCCGCGAAGAGCCGTCGCGAGTCGCGACCCTGGTCTCGCGAGTCGCGACTTAGCTCTATCGTGGGCTCGTGACTTTGGCTACTTCCATAAACTCTTCGCGAGTCGTGAGGTAGCCTCGCGACTCGCGAGGTACCTCTAGACTCGTTGTTTCTATTTTCCTTATACCCTTAGTTCATTGTTCAAGCCCATTTAGTCATAAATGTTCCAACAATCCTCCTCCCATTTATGACATAAATGTTGACAATCTCAAAAACACAACTTGCAACGAAAAACACAAAATAACATGATCATGCTTAAATAGAAATGTCGAAACGATTGAATTTCTACTTAGTATATGTATACTTTACAATAATTCCATTCGTGATAATAGACTAAGCTTTGAATTACACAAATACTACGAATTATTGAAGACACAATTAATACACATGAACACTAACAAATATCCTTTAACCCCCTACACCTATGTCACCATTAGGGGTGTTCATAACCTGGTACCCGGGTTTTCGGGTACCCGAAGGAGCGGGTACCCGAAGTTTCGGGTAGTGAACCAATCGGCCCATGACCCGACCCAGTATCGGGTCGGGTCATCGGGTACCCGGATTATGAAAGTTTTTTTAAAAAACACAAGATTTTACCAGGTCGGGTCTCGGGTACCCAACTACCAAATTAAAGAAGTGTACTTTAAAATATATTATTATTCCATAATTTTTTTTAAAAAAAATAATTTTACTTGAATTTTTTTTTAAAAAAATTTAGGGTCAACCGGGAACCCGATTAGCGCATTGCCTGGCCCATTACCCGACCCGACACTTATGGTTTTTAGTGGGCCAGGTACCCGGCCCAAAAAATTTGAACATCTTTCAAAAAATACCCGACAATAATTAGCGGGTCGGGTTTTTTTTTTAACACCCCTAGTCGCCATGGTGTACGTATCTATTCATGAGCGTTTCAAGTTTAAGCCTAAAACTTGATGAAGCGGCCAAACTTCTAACTCATATCGGTAGATCTTTACGCACATGCTCCTGTGATTGAGTCAATCTCAAAGATCTATTAAGAATTTTAAAATTCAACCTCCTTTATCATTGTAGTAGTTTTAGCAATTACCTCGGGATGATAAAATTTCAAGTGCTCACAAACTCAAATGAAAATCTGTCCTAATTGAATTTGAGATCCAACGTTGTATTGGACGTCAAATTGAGTTTCATTTCAATGAGATTGTATTGAGGCTTTAATCATCCCTTCAGAATTTTATACAACCTTAACTTGATAACACTTTGGCCAAAGTTTTTTTCCAATTTAAATTATAACATACAAAATTCTTAATGACGACTTTAATTATATTTATAAAATCACGCCCATAAAAATTGTCGCACATGAGTCGTGAATTAACATTATAAATATAATCCTACATTGTTTACCATTGCAATGTAACATATCACAAACTAGTGATATAAACCATGGAAATAATCTTAACAAAAATTATTACCATCATTCCACCATGTATTTAATTACAAGATAATATGTCACATTTCATTTTATATATTAAAATATATAAAATACCATGCAGGTTTAACTCATTGGATTCCAAGGAATTAAAACACCATTCATAAAGAAATACTATCATTATCAATAAATAACCCCCATCATAAAGACATAATATCTTTATGAAGAATAAACCTCCTCCATAAAAATATACCATCTCTATGTAAATGAAGAATAAAACCTCCTCCATAAATATTATGTGTCTTTATGAAAATCCTCCATAAAGAAATCATCTTTATAAAAATAATAATTCCTTAATCCATTAAACTTTTGCATAAGACATTGACATCCATCTATTAAATAGTATGTAGAATAGAAATCAACCGCTTTATACTATTAATAAGTATAAAATTAATAAACCATGGAATCATTTCCATCATAAATCAATCCAAGTATAAGATTTCCTCCTCCATATATTCAAATTTTGTCACATAATTATATGTCTACCAATTTGATATATATACACTTATACTAATGATTTATCGATCATGACTTCATCAAAGTACTAAATAAATTCTACATGACGACAAACCCGTCATAATCAATACTCAAATTATAACCATATGCAAAATTCCATCCACACAATATTAGTGTAAAACAAGCATATAAATCTGAATATAAATAACAAATGCATAACATACTCTAATTATACCTTCACAACAAAAAACTAGTCCTCGGCCGACCGCCATTTACCGACCGTTAACGGTCGGTGCCTCACTTTACCGACCGTCGCCGGTCGGTAAAAGGAGGTCAGTGTATAATTAGTCTGTAAAATTTTTTTACCGACCGACTTTTGGTCGAAAATAATTTACCGACCGTGTACCGACCGTTTACCGACTAAATAAAAGTTTTTTAAAAAAAATTGGAAAGCCTTGGACAAAACAAACAAATGTGCGTAAGGGTAGGATATATATAATCAAATGTGCATTAATTACAATAATTTAATGAAATAGTAGACTAACCAATTGCTTAGCTTGCTGAGTAGTGGAGACAGATCCCGCGCAGTGAGAGGCCTGGGCCTTGCCACTAGCTTCGCCGCCTCTCCTGTTTGCCTTCGCTCGAGCCGACCTTTCCTTGAATCCCTTGTCATCGAGCCTACCCTTCATTGCCTGGTACATCTCATCACCAAGCCAATTTGGTCGGTCTCTCCGCTTGTGCATTGTTTCATTGAATATGTCCTTCAGCCGTAATCCAGCCTTGGTATCATACAAATCCCGCACAGTGCCCTCGAGCTCAGGCCTCCAAGTGTACTGTTTCTGCATTAGACCAAGGACAATCAAATATGTTAATATAAGAGATTATATTTAAAAACATATTGTATCAAATTACATAATTCGTCTTACTGACCTTCCACATGTTCCACCAATGTACCTTGGTCGCCTGATCTACCTCAGTGTAGTTCTTCCAAGGCTGATGGAAGTAGGACTTGATGACGTGTGTTATTGATCGAACAACAGCGCCCTTGTCAAACCTTGCACACAAAAAATAGTAAGATTAAACAACATATGAATACAACTTAATTTCAATAGTGAAAACATTAAAAAATTACATAAAAACTCACCATACGCCATCCGGGTCCAATTCTCGAACCCCAGCTGTGGACGTAGAAGCTTCGCCCTGATCCTTGTTGCCACCCTCAAACTGACCAGTTTGTCCCTCGGGTTCTCGCGTCGGAGTAGTCTCATGCGCAGGAGTAGAGTGAGATAAAGGAGTGAGATGAGGCAGCGATGGAGTAGGTTGAGACGTCGGAGTAGTCTCAAGCGTAGGAGTAGGGTGAGACATAGCAGCCTGAGACACAGATGGCTGAGGACGAAGTGGACGATTCCGAGGGCGAAGCTGTGGTACTGGAGGTAACGTAAACTGTGGTGGTGGAGGTAACGTAAACGTAGGCTGAGAAGGAGTGGAAGGTGAAATCACCGACCGTCTCCTAGACGACTCAACATGACGATTAAGGTCACCAGGATGCAATATCGGCCTAGACCCAGTAGGACGAACCGAAGACTTAGAGGGAGAATCCTGGCGGGTCTGGGAGTTCTGACTCTGAGCCTTCGAATCTGCCATGTTCCTGCATAAAGTAGCATAATTCAACTCAAGAATATGGAAAGAATTTGCATGTAGATAATCTAAAACAAGCCATGCATTTACATCCTAAAAATGAGTGAAAGACATTCAAGAATAGTCCCAAAATGGGGACTATTCAAGACTTAATTACTCTAAATGAGTAAGCCTTGAACGGGTATCTAGGCCAATGATACATATCCATTTCAATTGCACACTTACGTACTTACAAATACATACATATATACACATAATATACATACTTAACTACACAAAAAAATTCGTTATTTAACAAACATTATAATAATTTTAAATTGCGTCATTATTAATATTCAAAACTTAAATAGTTGCATGTATACATACATACTTAATTGCATACATACAAACATACAAAATTCATCTTAAAAAAATCTATATACATTCGGACAACACTAAACAAAACGAAATCCAACAAAACAACTCACAAACTTTCGAAATGCATTGAAGAAACTGAAACTTTCAAAATGTTATACTACAATAAAAATGTGAAGATTTTTAAAGTGAACGGAACTCCAAAAATCTTCAAATATTTGAATTACAATGAACAAACAACATCAAACAAAATTGAGCAAGCTAAAATCCAACAAATTTCAAACAAACAACATCAAACAAAATTCAGCAAGCTAAAATCCAACAAAATAGCTCAAAAAATCTAGAAATTGAACAAACGAAATTGAAGTAACGAATTTCGAGCAAAAAAGGAAAAAAATCATACCTACAAAAAAAAACTAACATAATACACATACATAATACATACATAGACATACATACAAATACATAATACATTAACATACATACATAATATACACACATACACATACAAATACATACATAATACATACACATACACATACATACAAAAAAATTCAATAAAAATTTAATAAAAATTTAATAAATTCAAAACAAAACAACACATAAATAATACACACACATACATACAAATACATACATAATACATACACATACACATACATACAAATACATACATAATAATTAAATAAATTGAAAACAAAAAAAAATAAAATAAAAAACCCTAACCAGCGAGCAGTGGCACAACAGTAGGCGCGGCGGCGAGCAGAAGGGACGGCGGTGACCAGGAGGGACACGGCGGCGAGCAGGAGGCGGTGCGCAGAAAGAAAGAGAGAGAAAGAGAAGGAGAAAGAAAGAGAAAGAAAGAGAAGGAGAAAGAAAAAGGTCAGAGGTCGGAGGTGGGTGGCCGGAGGTGGGTGGTCGGAGGTGAGAGAGAGAGAAAGTAAGGGTTTGGGGTGGCCGGTGGTTTTTCGAGAGAGAGAGAGAGAGTACGAGTGGAGAGAGAGTGAGATTGGGATTCAAAAATCACGACTCGTTTAAGAAGGGGTCGAAAATTTTTCCGACCGACATAACGGTCGGTAACGGTCGGGAAATTCCGACCGTCTTTGTGCGGTCGGCATTTCCCGACCGTTACCGATCGTTATGTCGGTCGGAAAAAATTTCGACCGTTATGTCGGTCGGGAAAAAATTCCCGATTGTTTTCAGTCGGTAACGGTCGGTATTTGTCGACTAGGAAAATGGCGGTCGGTAAAAGCGGTCGGGTGAACGAGATTTTCTTGTTGTGCTTAGAGTACTACTTAAATATTATATTTAAGAAACAATTTATAAAGTTTATCATAAAATACATATGCATTCAACCTTTACTTATACCTCATCACCTTTACTTGGTAATAGAATGAGATAACCCCCACAAATAAAATAAATAGATAAAATTACATTATGAGCCATAAATAAATTAATTGATAAATTTAAAAGTAAAGAAATAAATACATAAAAAAAATAATAATTGCAAACATATTCTTTAAAATTTCTTGTCACACCCCTTAGTAGATCAGAAAATTTATTATTTTCACTACCAAATGTGATACTTAAAAATAAAGAATATCAATTTATCTTATTCATCATGATTTTCAAGAATACTAAATTCTTTCCCCCCATTAAATAATGGAAATCATGAAAGATAAATTTCATGTAGCAATTACCACATACCTTGGAATTAAAATCATACCAAGTATTCAATAACTTATCAAATGAAATTTTACACTCATTGAATTTGAGAACTAACGTTGTATTAGACGTCAAATTGAGTTTTATTTCATTTACGTTGTCCAATAGGTTAAAACCCATCATTTTTTATTTATTTTTGTGCTATTTCAACTCAATAATATTTAAATAATTATTCAACCGAGTTAAAATATATTGCATAAACACTTGCGACCCCGTGTTATATAAAATCATATACAAAATTATCGCATCTACATGTATATGACTCCATTATATACATGATTACCAATTGATATAAATTTGAAGTAAATCACAATAATTAGTGATAAAACACTTCATATACCATTCTACATTACTTTCACTATTAATGTCAAGACAATATCAATACTTAAAAGTAATATGCAACTTTATTATGGATGTCATGAGAATTACCTCCTAAAAAAATATTATCTTAATGAAAAATCATCTTAATATGCAATTTTTCGTCCATAATAAACTAACATAATATTATCAAGTATACCCGTCTAATAAATAGTGCAAGTCAAAGATAAAAAATTTATCTTCCATTATACTTATATCAAGTATAAAACAATATTTAATTAAATAAAATAATTTTATAAATTAAGTATAAGAATTTTCCTCTCATATATACACAAATTTTTTATATTCTCATATGTTACCAAATTTGACAATATGAGCACTTATATTATTAATTTATAAAGCCGGTTCAAGATAATAAAATATATCTCTCATTATACAAATATTATGTATAATACAATATTTTCCGAAAATTTGAAAATATTTCATAAATCAATGTCAAGTATAAGATATTAAAACCATATGTACTAATTTTCCATGTACTCATATGTTACAAAATTAGAAATATAAACACTTATACTTTTGATTTATTATGAGAACAAAACTCAATGCAACATCGTGAAAATATTCATCACATTAACCATACTATCTTTATTGAGATAAGTACACATAATCACACATTGATTATCAACTACAAAGAATATTCCCATGAACAATGTTTAATGAATGCACAATTCTATTAAACTATAGAATACCATCAATCATTTAATTGATCACCATATTAAAAAATATGATACAACATTTTCCTTTAAACCAAAGCGACCAAAATAAATATACATATTTATCATGCAGTTTACCATTAACCATTAACGAGGAAATAATCTTTATTCCTCCATGAAGTAGTTAATTACTCCATATAAAACCTCTACTAACCATACTTATTATAAAAAGCATACTAGTAAGCATTAGAAGACTAATAAACATTGTATTAAATACACAACCACATGCATTTGTTTATTGACTCCCCAAAATGAATTATAACATACAAAATTAACCAACACCTAATTTCATGAATAACGAAAATTGTTCATCCATTAGCATTATTACCATGCTAATTTACATGATTATATTAATCATCTTTGTTGGCATACTTTCACCATCAATAAAACTTTATCATATTCCTCATGAATATCCAAAGAATAAAAATATTTCCTCCATGTATATACATGATATCATGAAAGACCAATTCCTCAATAATTTCAAAATGATCCCAAATTGGTTCCATGTATAAGAATTTTAAAAGACCATATATACAAATTTTGACAAACAAGTAAATATTGTCATCAAAATTTGTTACATATATGCACTTATACAACCAAATTGAACTTAAACAAGATAATCTTTATATATGAATAAATCATCATAATTGGTATAAGTGCATATATGTAACAAATTTTGATATCATGAAAAATATGTTGCATTGAGTTTTGTTCTCATAATAAATCAAAAGTATAAGTGTTTATATTTATAATTTTTGTGACATATTAGTACATGAAAAATTAGTACATATGGTTTTAAAATCTTATACTCGACATTGATTTATGAAATATTTTCAATTTCGGAAAATAGTGTATTATACATAATATTTGTATAATGAGAGATATAGTTTATTATCTTGAACCGGCTTTATAAATTAATAATATAAGTGCTCATATTGTCAAATTTGGTAACATTTGAGAATATGTAAAATTTGTATATATATGAGAGGAAAATTCTTATACTTAATTTATAAAATTATTTTATTTAATTAAATATTATTTTATACTTGATATAAGTATAATGGAAGATAAATATTTTATCTTTGACTTGCACTATTTATTAGACGGGTATACTTGATAATATTATGTTAGTTTATTATGGAAGAAAAATTGCATATTAAGATGATTTTTCATTAAGATAATTTTTTTTTTGAGGAGGTAATTCTCATGATATCCATAATAAAGTTGCATATTACTTTTAAGTATTGATATTGTCTTGACATTAAATAGTGAAAGTAATATAATGTAAATTGGTATATGAAGTGTTTTATCACTAATTATTGTGATTTACTTCAAATTTATATCAATTGGTAATCATGTATATAATGGAGTCATATACATGTATATGCGATAATTTTTATGTATATGATTTTATATAACATGGGTCGCAAGGGTTTATGCAATATATTTTAACTCGGATGAATAATTATTTAAATATTATTGAGTTGAAATAGCATAAAAATAAATAAAAAATGATGGGTTTTAACCTATTGGACAACGTAAATGAAATAAAACTCAATTTGACGTCTAATACAACGTTAGTTCTCAAATTCAATGAGTATAAAATTTCATTTGATAAGCTGTTGAATACTTGGTATGATTTTAATTCCAAGGTATGTGGTAATTTCTACATGGAGAATTTATCTTTCATGATTTCCATTATTTAATGGGGGGAAAGAATTTAGTATTCTTGAAAATCATGATGAATAAGATAAATTGATATTCTTTATTTTTAAGTATCATATTTGGTAGTGAAAATAATAAATTTTTTGATCTACTAAGGGGTGTTACAAGAAATTTTAAAGAATATGTTTGCAATTATTTTTTTTTTATGTATTTATTTCTTTACTTTTAAATTTATCAATTAATGTATTTATAGTTCATAATGTAATTTTATTTATTTATTTTATTTAATTGTGGGGTTTATCTCATTCTATTACCAAGTAAAGGTGATGAGGTATAAGTAAAGGTTGAATGCATATGTATTTTATGATAAACTTTATAAATTGTTTCTTAAATATAATATTTAAGTAGTACTGTAAGGTATAATTAGAGTATGTTATGCATTTGTTATTTATACTCAGATTTATATGCTTGTTAAATTTTACACTAATATTGTGTGGATGGAATTTTGCATATGGTTATAATTCGAGTATTGATTATGACGGGTTTGTCGTCATGTATAATTTATTTAGTACTTTAATGAAGTCATGATTGATAAATCATTAGTATAAGTGTATATATATCAAATTGGTAGACATACAATAATGTGTCAAAATTTGTATATATGGAGGAGGAAATCTTATACTTGGATTGATTTATGATGGAAATGATTCCATGGTTTATTGATTTTATACTTATTAATATTTTAAATTGGTTGATTTCTATTCTACATACTATTTAATAGATGGATGTTAATGTCTTATGCAAAAGTTTAATGGATTAAGGAATTATTATTTCTATAAAGATGATTTCTTTATGGAGGATTTTCATAAAGACACATAGTCTTTATGGAGGAGGTTTTATTCTTCATTTACATAGAAATGGCATATTTTTATGGAGGAGGTTTATTCTTCATAAAGATATTATGTCTTTATGATGGGGGTTATTTATTCATAATGATAGTATTTCTTTATGAATGGTGTTTTAATTCCTTGGAATCCAATGAGTTAAACTTGCATGGTATTTTATATATTTTAATATATAAAAGGATATGTGACATATTATCTTGTAATTAAATAGATGGTGGAACGATGGTAATAATTTTTGTTAATATTTTTCTATGGTTTATATCACTAGTTTGTGATATGTTGTTACATTGCAATGGTAAACAATGTAGGATTATATTTATAATGTTAATTCACGACTCATGGGCGACGATTTTTATGGGCGTGATTTTATAAATATAATTAAAATCGTTATTAAGAATTTTGTATGTTATAATTTAACTTGGAAAAAATCTTTGGCCAAAGTGTTATCAAGTTAAGGTTGTATAAAATTCTGAAGGGATGGTTAAAGCCTATGATACAATCTCAATGAAATGAAACTCAATTTGACGTCCAATATAACGTTGGATCTCAAATTCAATGAGGATAGATTTTCATTTGAGTTTATGAGCACTTAAAATTTTATCATCCCAAGGTAAGTGCTAAAACTACTACAATGATAAAGGAGGTTGAATTTTAAAATTCTTAATAGAACTTTAAAATTGGCTGAATTGCAGGAGCATGTGCGTAAAGATCTACCTATATGAGTTAGAAGTTTGGCTGCTTCATCAAGTTTTAGGCTTAAACTTGAAACGCTCATGAATAGATACGTATACCATGGCGACATAGGTGTAGGGGGTTAAAGGATATTTGTTAGTGTTCATGTGTATTGTGTCTTCAATAATTCGTAGTATTTGTGTAATTCAAAGCTTAGTCTATTATCACGAATGGAATTATTGTAAAGTATACATATACTAAGTAGAAATTCAATCGTTTCGACATTTCTATTTAAGCATGATCATGTTATTTTGTGTTTTTCGTTGCAAGTTGTGTTTTTGAGATTGTCAACATTTATGTCATAAATGGGACGAGGATTGTTGGAACATTTATGACTAAATGGGCTTGAACAATGAACTAAGGGTATAAGGCAAATAGAAACAACGAGTCTAGAGGTACCTCGCGAGTCGCGAGGCTACCTCACGACTCGCGAAGAGTTTATGGAAGTAGCCAAAGTCACGAGCCCACGACAGAGCTAAGTCGCGACTTGCGAGACCAGGGTCGCGACTCGCGACGGCTCTTCGCGGCTCGCGATTTTCTACTGGGAAAATTCGTGCAATATTACGAATTCTTGGATACTTTGCCTGGGATGCTTTAAGCGTGTTTAATGACCTCATTACTAACTTAAATCAGTATAATGAGGAATTAAAATCAGAAGGTTGAAGGTTTGCATAGTAGCATGGAAACTACATGAGAGTTTAATACACATTAAACTCCATTAAATTTGATTTTATGAGGTTTGAATGGGGAGTTTGATCAGCTTTTGAAGCTGATTGAACTTCATTCTTGGCTTATAAATAGAGGTCTTAGTTCATTGTTGAGGATACACAAGAAATTCTGAAATTCTTCTACTCACTACAACTTGTTACCACTTTGTAATGTCTAGCTAATTTTACTAAGTGTGTTTAAACACAAATAAACACAAGTCCTTTTGTTTCTATACACTTGACATCACATAGAGTGTAGGGTTCTTTTCTCCATTGTATCTCACTAATTGTTCGTGGTAACCCGGTGGGGATCTAAGGGGCGAATTTGATTCGAAGAAAAGTGTAATTTTCATGCCTTGGAGGGTTTACATCAACACCATACATAACCAACAAGCTACAGTGTTGAGTTGGTAATGATGATAGATGTGTATTGTGTTGATTTGAAGTAATGATGATGATGAATCGAAGATGATGATGGTGATGGTATCTGTGATAAATGGCAAGGTAATAGGGGGGGAGGGTCTTCGTGGGTTTTGGCTGGGTAGAATTAGGAGTTCTATTTTTATTTCTTTTCTTTTCTTTTGTTTATTTTATTTTCTTTTATTTTTTTCTTTTCCTTTTAGTTTATTTCACTAATTCTTCTCTCTCTCACTATAAATACCCACTAAGGGTCCAAAAACAAAAGAACATACATTAGCTTAGTTTTTAGATTAAAAATCAGATTTTAGTTAGGGTTTGAGGAGAGAGAAAACCTATCTACCTCTTTATTTTAGGGTTTATGTTTGATTTCATTGTTCCATGGCTTTAGATCTAGTTTTAGCTCTTGGTTTTGAGAGTTTATTGATGAAGATGAATGATTTTAAAGGATTGCTCAAGTGACATGGCGAATCCAACAACTTTACTCATCAAATTTCAGTAAGTCCTCATTTTCTCTTCTTTGTTTTTTCTTTACTTTCCTATGCTTGCATTCTTGTTTATGTCATATTTTTCAAGTAGTATAGTGTTTAAATTATATAATTTCATGTTTGGTTGGTTTATTTCTTTCATTTTGTTGCAATTATTGTTAGTTTAGCTATATTTTTCTCCTTCTTAGGTTAGATTAGTAGCTAGGGAAGGAGGATAATTGAGTTTTGTGATTGAAATTGGATGATTATTGGATTTTCATTGTATTTGGGTTATGAATGTTGCTCAGTCAAGGTTTTGATGAGTAAAGTTTGAAGAGTAGCTAACTTCATGCTTGAATATTGAGCTATTCATGAGTTGTGCGGGAGTGAGCTCGTGTGTAGCGGATAACTAGATTAGGATTGACCACAGCCACCGTGGCGGGGTTGGGTAGTCGGACTATAGGAGTGCACGAGAGTGACTTCTTGATGTTTGACGATTCGGATGAATTTAGGAAGTGTGTGACTTCTTCCCAATGTAGCGCAAATAACCCCTTTTATGAGCCAACACTTTGATTTCCATGATCGTTTGATTGAAATTGCCTTAATACAAGTTTCCACCTCTCTCTAGCGCTCGTTTTAATGCTTTATTATAGTTTTTAGCGACTTTACTTTCCTTTAATCAAGTTAGTTTTATTTTATTTATTTATTAGTTGAATTTCTTAATTTTTCAATCTGTAAAAAAATCCAAAAAAAATAGACCCTCATCAGGTGAATATAATTTTAAAGGCAATTCTCACTCACCTACCTCCCTGTGGATTCGACCCCTTACTCCATTATACTACCCTTTTAGGTTAGTTAGGAATTTGGGTTTTTATTCTTGATTCCGGCTCCTTAGGAATTAACGACCACTACTACAAAAACACCCTATCGTGTCCCCTGAAAACAGCTTTATGTGTCCCATATTGGTTGACACTATAGCTGGGGACACTATAAGTGCTACTTTATGTGTCGCCTATTGAGAGACACATAAAGTGACTTTTACGTGTCCCTTATAGATTACAGGTAACACGTACGTAAAGTATTTTTATCAATTTTTATTTTACCAGAACAGCTAGTTTGCGTGTCCCTTATTTATTAAGTTGGACACTTAAACATTAATATACGTGTCCCCTCCTTATACATGGAACACGTAAAATGCTTTATGAGTCCAACACAAATTAGAAGTGACACTTATACTTTACTATATGTGACCCCCCTTTATAAGATGGGACATGTAAAATTCTTTATGTGTCATACGCAAACTATATGCGACACCTATTCTTTACTATATGTGTCGCCTCCTTATAAGATGGGACACGTAAAACGCTTTATGAGTCCAACATAAATTGGAAGGGGCACCTATGCTTTACTATATGTGTCCCTTCTTTATAAGATGGACACGTAAAATTCTTTATGTGCCATACGCAAATTATATGCGACACCTATGCTTTACTATATGTGTCGCCTCCTTATAAGATGGGACACGTAAAATTCTTTATGTGCCATACGCAAATTATATGCGACACCTATTCTTTACTATATGTGCTGCCTCCTTATAAGATGGGACACGTAACATTCTTTATGTGCCATACGCAAATTATATGTGACACCTATTCTTTACTATATGTGCTGCCTCCTTATAAGATGGGACACGTAAAATTCTTTATGTGCCATACGCAAATTATATGCGACACCTATTCTTTACTATATGTGTCGCCTCCTTATAAGATGGGGACACGTAAAATTCTTTATGTGCCATACGCAAATTATAAGATGGGACACCAGTCTCCCTTGTCTGCAGCAGGTTGGTCACACTGGAGGAATTGGGGGTTTAGGGTTGCGAAACGAATTGGGGGTTTTATTATTTTTTTTTGTCTGAAGGAATTGGGGGTTAATGGCAGCAGTTTGAATTGGGGGTTATTGGGTTATTGGGTTAATGGCATTTCTCGTAGGTTAATGGCAGTCTGAAGGAATTGGGGGTTATTGGGTTACTGGCAGCAAGTTAATGGCATTTCTCGTAGGTTTTATTTTTATTTTCTAACACCTAATTGAAAATTTTCTAAACTTATTAGATTAAATTTACTTTATAGCTCATTTTATTACTATATTATAACTAGCAATTCTGAATTTTGGGGTAAGCAAGTTATCTAGCAAGTTTTTTTTTTGGGGGGTAATAGAGGGAATTGAGGTTTTAATTTTATCCTTTAAAATTTGGATGGGTTTTGTGTCAAATAAGTTTTTAGGGGAAATTTTTTTTTGCGACCACTTAAAATTGGTCTCTGAAGTATAATTATGTGGTCGTTATATTTTTAAATAGAGACCAACTAATTTGTAGTCGCAAATTTTTGTCGGTCGCTAATTTCGGTCGCAAAATAGTGTTTTTCTTGTAGTGTATACACACACTAGATACACTTTAATAAAATGTCTTAAAAATATTATCAGAGTGTGTAGATATATATATATAACACTACACCCAATGTAGTTGAATTACCTCATATTTTCATTTAAAAAAAAGATATAAATTGCGGCAAAAGCTTTTTGACTTGGTTTGGTTTGGTTTTTTCTTTTTCCTTTTTCTTTTAATTAATAATTTTTTTTGTGTTTTTATATGGAATAAATTTCCTTTTATTAAGCTTAGTTTTTGTGTCCAACACAATATTAGATTATTAGGGGACACAATAGGTCAATAGGTCTAATTATATAGGTCAATAGTTTATGTGTCGCCTAAATAAAATGTGTGACACATATACTTTACGTGTGCAACTTATAATATAGGCGACACGTATACTTTACGTGTCCAACTTATAATATAGGAGACACATATACTTTACATGTCCAATTTATAATATAGGCGACACGTATACTTTACGTGTCCAACTTATAATATAGGAGACACATATACTTTACATGTCCAATTTATAATATAGGCGGCACATATACTTTACGTGTCCAACTTATAATAGATGAGACACATATACTTTACGTGTCCAACTTTTTTTTATAGGCGAGACATATAATTTATGTGTCTAACTTATTTTATAAGCAACACATATACTTTACGTGTCCAACATATTTTCTAGGCGACACATATACTTTACGCGTCCAACTTATTTTCTAGGCGACACATATTATTACACTTTTTTGTGTCGCCCCATTGAAAGAGGCGACACATATAGTTTATGTGTCAAATTTTACATAAAAGGTGACACATAAAGTAATTGAAAATAATGTGTATTTTAAAAGTAATTATTCTAATTATATGGGTCAAAAGTTTATGTGTCGCTTGAAACAAAATGTGAGACACATAAACTTTACGTGTCCAACTTTATATTATAAGTGACACATATTATTAGACTTTTAGTGTCGCCTCATTGAAAGAAGCGACACATAAAGTTTAAGTGTCCCACTCTATGTAATAGGCGACACATTAACTTATTTGCACAATCTATCTACCACTTTATGTGTCACCTATTTGATAAGAAGGGACACTAATAGTTTATGTGTCCCACATTATACAGAGGGGACACTAAAGGGGAGACACAATAGGGCAATTTTGTAGTAGTGGACGCCTAAGGGACCGATCAACATGCCCCACTTTATTAATCATATAATTTATTCTCTCTCCTCTACACAATTACAATACAATTAATACACTAAGAAAAATTGCCTAGGAGTTCGTGTCTGGCCACTTTGTTGCCAGAATTGCATTATGGAGGGAGTAGTTTATTTTCCTTTTCTTATTTTTCTTAGTTTCTTTTTATTAGTTTTTGCATATTAGTTTATTTTCGTAGTTTATTTTCTTTCATTTTTCTCCATTTTTGCATGTAGCTTATTTTCGTAGTTTATTTTCTTTTATCCCTTTTCTTTTTCTAGGTTTAGTCGTCTGACGAAACTAGGGGAATCCTTATAGGGACTTTTCTTTCCTTTAGAGTCTCGAGTCCGCACAATTTTCAATGCTTTTTTACTAACTCTTAGGATAGAATATTTTTCCCTTTTTGAAGAACCCTTTAGGACTAGATGTGTATCCATGTCGGTTTGTGGTACGAGGTTGTCCCTTGTTTAGTTGACGCTGAGTCGGTGGTATTTGAACCTAGGTGAGGTTTCGAGCCCCTGCCTTAATTACACTAGTAGAAAAATTGCCATTGGATGCGGTTCAGCCCCGCAAACAATGTCGTAGCAGCCATAGGTCATAGACATATGGCTGTGGTTCCACCCGCATCCATAAGTGACTTTTGGATGCGGTTTTTTTAAAAAACCGCATCCAAAGCTTGGTTGCCTCTAAAAAAAAGGACTTATAGCTGCGGCTCCACCCCAGAACCGCAGCCATAAGTTCTTTTTAAAAAAAATATATATATAATAATAATTTCACATACATATATATATATATATATATATAATATCCTGCAAAAATAATTAAATACATCGATATATATTTGAAATGTCGACCAAGCATATATTTAACATCAGTGAATATCGATAAACTATGAACATATGGGGATTATGCATATATTTAGCCTCGGTTGTTCCAGGATAACACCCTTCAACTTGTAGATATTTGAGAATTTTTCTGAAAAAGGAAGTAATCAAAGTACGATATCAGTTGTGTAGAGAACATTATAACGAGTATGAAACATAATTCTAAGAACAAAAAATCTGAGTAAATAAATTAAAGTCGACCCTCAAAATATGCTTGCCTGATCAATGCTAACATAGTTATTTAGAGGTATGTATGTTTTAAACAAAACTATGCATTATGATTGTTTATTTTGGAGTAGCTATAAACTTACAAAAATAAACTTCGTATATTAACACTCAAAGAAACCTAATAAAAAGTAATTTCAAGATAGGAAAGGCTCCAGCCCTCTTGAAGGTGGGGTGAGGGGAGGGGGCAGGCGGGCAGCAGCATCAGGTGGGATGAGGGGAGGGGGTAGCAGCACAGAGTAACTGTTAGAATGGGAGGCAGTGAGGGAGTACAAACCTGTAGGTTCATGTAGCCATCAACTGACACAAGATAGCCTGCAAGATGCCATATAAAAAAGATTATTTAGTTGCAAATCCTTGAGTAAATAAGTAAAGTTAACAAGTAAAGAGACTAAGTAAGCCTAAAACAGTCCCTAAAACTACAGTACACCAACCTCAAAACTACACCAAAATAGCCTCCAAAACTGCCATTAAACAAACTCTCAAACTATTGCACACCAGCCAAAGATTGCACCAAAATAACCCTTAGATAATCCCCAAAACTGCAACACAATAGCCCCAAAAGTGCACCAAAACAATCTCCCAAACTGCCATTAAATAGCCCCCAAAATTGCAAGAAAACAACCATTATAATTGCAACACAAAAGCATGTTTCCTATAATATGTACAAGAACAAATTATAGTATTGAAAATCAAGTATAGGAAAAGGATTGTTACCTTCTTTGCTTCTGCTCGAAATTGTTTTTGAATATAGTAGTGCACTAGCCAAGAGGTCAAATCACCTGGAAAAAAAACTGAAGTAAGAGAATTGAAAAATACGAATGAAATTATATGGACAAGTAGAAGACAAAGAGGATAAAAAGTGAGGGGTGGATTTGACAAGTGAGGCCCAACTATAGGAGGAAGAATGAAAGAAAGACAAACCAACAAAAGAAAGATTAGTATGGTACATAAGATTATTATTATGGTACAAAGGATTAGTAGCTCATACATGGGGTCAAGCAAATGAATCATATGACTTTTATTCAATTGGAGGGGAATTAAGTTAAAGTTAGTACATGATGATTCATATTAATCCTATCGTTGGAGCAATAAGCCAAAAGGAAGATAGCTAGACAGTGAAGATTAACAATGAACTGAAATGATTCAAGTCTCCGACATCTGAGCACACAACTAACAACTATTTATAAAATTATAATGTCACAAAATTACGAGTTGTGATTTTAGAAACAAAACAAAAGAATAGCAAGAGAATCAAATATCAAGTTATTTACATATACTAATTAGCCATTTGAAATTTTGAATTATGACTTAATAATTATTCTTACGCATTTCAAACTCCATATATTATATTGTAGAGCTTTGGTCAGAATTACAACTGCAGATTTAGGTGGGAGATTGAAAATAACCATAAATATCATTCATTTTAGAGCCTAGGCCCCCTGTCACCACCCATTGCCAAGCCCCCCTGGTTGCCTGCTCCAATCCCCCTGCCTGAATCTATAACTATTAAAATGCCTTTATTGCGTTACTGTTCATGTGAACAGTACTTCACATGGGAAAAAAAAACGTTGAGGTTCATAACCAAATAATGCGTCCCTCTTACCCCCCTCTACTTCCCTTTGACAAAGTCTCCTTCACTCTGAACCTCACACTATCTCACTCCATTCTTCCTCCCTCTGCTACGATCCTTTAGTGCTCCATCTCCCTGCTGCTACTCTTCTCCTCCATCTCCCTGCTGCTACTATCCCACCTCCACCTCACACAAAGTTCTCGGTTGAAGCAGCTCCATTTTAAGGGTTTTTTCCTCTTTTCACGGTTAGGATTTCGATTTTCGGTTTTTTCATATAAGTCGCAGATCTTTGGATTTTGATGTAAGCTTTTATTATTTTGAAATTTCTCGAATTTTTAGGGGTTTTTTTTGTCATTTTTTAAGGTTTAGGGTTTCGAATTTTCTCGATTTCTTTGGGTTTTTTAGTGCGAAATTTATGATGGTTTTAGAGTTTGAGATTGTGCGAAATTTGTGATGATTTTAGGGTTTAAGATTTTTATACCCTTTTCACGATTAGGGTTTTGCTTTTCGATTTTCTCAAATTTTTAGAGTTTTTTTAACCATTGTTTAGGGTTTGATGTTTCGAATTTTCTCGATATTTTTTGGGTTTTTTTTTGTGTGTTCGGTTTGGGAGTTTTTGTTGTTGGGTCTGATATGTTGTTTGATTCTTCATTTAAAGATAGGTATTGCAAGCTTATTTTTCATCTTCTGATTTTCATTATCTGATTCTCTTATATGTGTAGAATTTTAAGGCTTTCACATTTCACTTTCAATTTCATGATGATTTTGCCATTTTTGTGTTATAATCCGCTAATTTTGCAATGTAATATGTTTCCGTGGGGGACTAATATTCAAGGGCATGTCAGCCCTTTGAATATTATTGTCAGGAAGCTTTATAAAATATGTTCGTAACCAATCTACTTCATCTATAATGAAAATATGACATAAATCCACAAATCAAACAATATCCCATAGAAGAAAAAAAAAATAGAGAAGAGGTCAAAGAACAATCATGAGATTTCTGTTCAATTTTTCTTCTGGGTTTAATTTAATCTCTATTGCTTCTTATTCTCTCTTTTTTTTTTCTTCAGATTTCTGTTTTTTTTTCTTTTTCTCGTGGGGGTAAGTTCTCTTCTTATTCTCTTTGTTCTTTTGATTTTATTTCTTAATTATTTGAGCTTCCACAATTCTCATTCATCTAGGCTTCCATGTTTATGACTTGATCTTTTGCATTTGTGTTTAGTTGTGTTTGCATCTATATGTAAGCTGATTTTTTTCAAGATTTTTTTTTTGGTATAGTTTTGTTTCATATCTTTTTTTCATGTTCGCTGCTTCCCATTATAGTGTGCCTGTGTATACATTTTATATTCCTTTTGCGTAATGATTATTTATATTCCTTTTGGGTAAGAAATGAAGTATTTGGTATGTTTTATTTTCGTGCTCTTTTTTAAAAAAATCTAAAATTCCCGTACCTTATTTTAAGTGTGATTTTAACAGTTTTTGTTTTTAGGCGGAAAACAATGAGAAAATGTCTCAACATATTTTTACAATGGGCTCCATTGATGTGGACCTGAAATATTTAATGTAACACCCCAATAATTCTCATCAAGTTATAAATGCTATTTTCAAGGAATGTTGAGAATTATTAAAGTGTTATCGCCACGTGTGGAAACGTATCGGCTTACTCAGAATTTTGCAGCGGAAATAAAATAGTACTAAATTTAAAATAAAACTAAATCTTATTACAACTTGGAACCATTAAGGCCCTGAAATGTATTGAATCAACTTAAACGAAATAAATCCAACTTAATAAAGGAAAATGTCTAAAATCTCCCAAGCTAAAACGTTAAATCGAATTTGGAAAATATTTCATAGAGTAAATAAATGTTTCAGAAATACCACTCGTCACTCAAGCCCATATGCGTCCCTGAATTCCAGCACAAACTTACCTTGACCCTGAACGACTTCTCACCAATAATTGGGTCATCACAGGGTCAAGATATTAACAAGACCAAATTTGTACGGCGTCAGCAAAGCTAAGTACGACAATTAAATAAGCATACAGATCTATTGCATATAAAAATCACGTCAAACTTAAATGCTAAGGTGAGTAATTAGTTATTATTCCTTGTTAAACACATTTATTATTAAGTGGCCCTCTAGAGTCGAAGCCAGTGTAAGCACCAGGCGAGTTGTCTATGCCTAGAAGGTGACAATGAGAGCTACCCACGTCACAAATAAAGGAATGAGCTTAATCCGCTAATGGAACACGTGGATCCTACGGTTCCCTTAAAGTCACGAGTCCTGCCGTGACCCCAACCCACATCTATGCCAATACTCACGACGTGTACTTGTCGAGAGTTTTAATGCTTACCCGAATCTTTCACTTTAAGTGATTAGTGTCTTGAAAGTTGTTACACATAACAAGCACACACATACAATTCACATAATACTTGTTTTAATTTGTTGTTCAGATAAAACACATTGAACTCTTGTCTATTTAGCAAGATTCCCATTAAGAACTTATGCCTTAAGTGGTATCCCAAAGCTACTAAAAGGGCATGAAATATTCGGAGAATCTATTCATGCATTACTAATAAACTTGAAAGGTACAACCTGTCCATATGCAAAATAAATTGCTACTAATGAAGCATGAAATATTCAAAGAACCTATTCATGCAATATTCTCTTTTATAATCGGAACATGAAATAATCCTTCCTATTCTTTTCTTGATTGGTTTGCAAATACAGGTTATACAAACAATTAAATTCATCACAAACAGTCATGTTCCACAATTTCACATATCTTGACAATCATGATAGAAATACGCAAAGTCCTAACATGATACTACGTCTGAAAACTTATCAATCACGCGTACCTTGAATAAACTTGGTGGTACTCCACCTTTTCCTTTCAGAACTCGCCTAAGTAATATTCTTCGCCTATAATATAAAAGACAATAGTATTAACTCGAGTCCTAAAATATCCAGCAACTCTAACCTATCCTAAGACTTTCCATAAATTACCCGATGATAATATTAACTACTTAATCAATTGTATAAATACATTCTATAATCCAAGATTTTAAAAGAAAATAATTAATTAATTTTTTTTTTAATTATGTACATATACGTGTATGTATATGTATATATATATATATATATACAGGCATATACAGAGTACATATATGCATATACATATGTATATACTTAATAGCAAGTCAGCAAAGCACGGTGCTACCTACGGGCACCACGAACGGCGGCTCGCAGTCGGCGCTCCGGTCAATGCGGCGGTGAGTGGTGGTGCAGTGACTGGTGGTTCTGCGTGAGGGGTGCTCTGTTTCTGTTTTTTTTCCGAAAATCTAGGGTAGCAACCGGCGAGGGTGGAGGTTGCTGCAGGGACCGGCGACTGAACGACGATGGTGCTTTGGTGGTTATGGAGGGTTGAGGGTGTGAGGTTGAAGATGGGTATGGAGGTTTTGGGTTTTTGAGATTTGAATTTTTTTTTTTCCTTTTCTTGGGTCACGGTGAGAGAGGGAGAGAGAGTGTGTTGTTTTTTTTTTTTCCTTTTTGCTTTTTGACCTAATTTGGTTTACCCTGGGTATTTATAATGTTACGGTTGTTTAGGGTTTCTCAATAGGTTGGGCCTGTGATAAACCCTTTTAAGTCCTTATCATTTCCAAACACTGAATTTTTACTATTTCGTTCTTTTTATTTATTTATTTATCTGTTTGAATGGTTCCCAACCGACAATTAAAACCTTTTGAGTTATGTTAAATATGACCCACAAATTTTCATAAAATGATTTCAAACATATAAATCATTAATATTCCCATAAAATAAAATATTTAATTTATTTTGTTAACTCTAATTCCGAAAATATCCGTTATGGGTGTAAAATCGCGTATTTATGTATAATTAACTATTATACCAGGGTATAAAAATACGGGGGATTACATTTAATTTTGACCTTTTTTGGCGGTTGTGTTGCAAGAAGTGGGTGTAAGATATAAAATTAAAACGGTCTTTGTTGATGTGACAGGGAGAGGCTATGGGAGTTTCTGAGGGTCGTTTGCCGCTCTCCCTGTGTAGAAGATATGTCCTTCTTCTCAGCTTATGATTTCTCAATAAGAAAATGACCCTCAAAAGAAGACTTTTAATAGGGTGCGTTGGGAATTTTGGTTATAACCAATGTATTTGGTATTTACCATGGGTATCGTCTGATGCTCCCACTGTTATTAAGCTATGCTAATGCCTACTGCACTTCTATCTATTTATAATCTATAACTATTAAAAAACAGTTCTTCGAGTTATTGTTCATATGAACAGTGCTTTCACATGGGGAAAAAAACCCGCTGAACATCCACTCCAAACGCTGCGTCGCTTTATCCCCCCTCTATTTCCCTTTGGTAGAGTGAGCTTCACCCTAAACCTCACTCTCTCTCACTCCATTATTACGATATATGTTATGTGCTTGATTGAAATTATACAAAATCCATTTGTTTCTTGAGGTACTTCAATTTGATTTTGGGTGATGCTCGCAACCATTCAAGGTGAAATACATGTGTTAAGAAGATGCAATGCATGTTCTTATGGGAAATTGAGAAAATTAGAAGTGTAGCTGCAATGTTGTATTAAAATGAAGTCTTATGGAATAAAAGGTTATTGAGAAAGCCCCCCAAATGATGAGGTTGATGGAGTGCTTGATTTCTAGGTTTCCTTTTTACTCCATTAGACTTTCAATTCCGCTTGTGTTGTTGCCTCTGGCTTTCTCTTACTTCCCAAATGAATCTTTAAAAAAACAGGTAACCCATTACTCTATGATGATATTGTTCTGAGAGTAACCAATACCCGTCTCCCTATCGTACTTTCACTTAATCCTTATTACTTCAAACATGAATTTGTTTTTTATTGTTCAATTTCCAGCTTCGTCGATCTTGCACTTATGTTCTTTTAATTTTTTTAATAAGAGAGTGAAATAAGGGCGTCGTTGGATCTATACAAGAGAATGAACATCTCTATAATTAATGGTAGCATGATAAACAAGGTAATGATTCTTTATGGACTATAAAAGTGGGTTTCTTCTTTAGGGTTTCGATTTGTTTCATGATTTAGATTTTCGATATGGACGGTAAAGTAACCCATTTTTACTTTAGGGTTTCGATTTGTTTCACGTTTTATATTTTCGAATATTAATTGTTTTGGGTGGGATTTAGTTTAGATTTGTATGTTTACATGCTATGATTTTATTTTCATATTAAAATTTAGTGTTTTTTTTTTGCATTTTACTTTACAGGAGTTTTGTGGCTTCACAATATTTCTACTGTCTTTTGATCTGTGTAAGCCAGAAAAATGTAAGCAAGTTAATTGCTTAATTCATCTTATTCTATTTGATTTCAGGGGAACAATGTATCGAGTTTGATTTCAGGGGAGCCTACTCTAGGGTGAGTTTAATTCTTTTTATCTATGTTAATGATTGAATTTTTGTTTGGGTATGTGAATAATTTATTTCTTTTGATGGGTCATTGTCTTTTGTTTCTAATTTTTTCTGTACATAATTTGGCTGACCTTGCATATAATTTGAATCATTTAGAACTTTTGTTTTAGTTGCATTAATATATAATTCATGGCTTGTAATATTTAGCGGATAGGTTATTTTGCTTGCATTATCTTTTAAGGTAGTATTGTAGTCCCTTGGCAAATTTAAAGTTGTTTTGTACATTTATCGATAATATATGTATTGGTGCTTCTAACTTCGGTCTATTTTCTTCTCTTCCGAATTTTGGATTGAAGATAGGATTAATCTAGTGCTTCTAATGAAGCAACTTCTTCCAGCAATGCAGAAAAACAATCATATATGTTCATTAGAAATATCTAGGTTTGGTCGATTTAACGACTTTGATGCTCAGTTCTAGCATAATGTTGTTGGATTATTAGTCTTAAGGCCTTGTCAAGGCCACTTGGTATGCCCATTTTGAAAAGGGAAAATGACTAGGATACATAACAATCAATTATTGTTGTTGGATGAAATCAGATGAATGTCTCAGATTAAATCTTTCATAATTAAAACATCTTTGGACAACAGTTGGTTCATTAGATTGGATGGTTAAGATGGTTTTGTTTTAACTTTCAACTTAGCAAGTGGTTCTAACAAGCATCTCACAACATTACATCCTTTTTTAATGGATGAAACTTCGGACAAGTAACATTTGCTTAAAATATCAGCTCATTAGTTATTTTTGTCAAATGTTTGAGCTGCTTTCCAACTGTTTTTTTAAGTCAAAATTTAGACTAATTTTGAGATGATATTTGAGATTATTTTTGGTCCAATATTGATGTCATTTTATTCTGCTTTTGTGTTTGATGTTGGTCTGATTTTTATGCTGGTTTTTAGTCTTATCCTTGAGCAGATTTTGGGTCTGATTTTGAGCAGATTTTGGGTCTGATTTTCACCAGATTTTGGGTCTGATTTTTAATAAAATTTGAAGAGGGATGGCTAATAAGGAGATAAAATGAGGATAAAGTAGAACAGAAGCCATCATATACTATTGTTTCAACTTCTCTACTTTATATCTTCCCCTCAATAAAGCTCCTCCTTCACCATTTACAACATCACCAACAACTCCTCCTAAGTTACCTCAGCTCTCATACTTTTCAGTTCATTTATATTTTTTTTTTTTGCATTGCTAATTTAACTCATTTTCCATCTCATTCAACATAATTTCAACTTGGATATATACAACCAGTTAAGTTCCTTTTTCTAAATAAAGTTTAACGCAATTTTCATCCCCACATTTATTAAGAGTGACAATATTGAAAGAAGGTTGCAGGTATTTATAATTTGAGATTTTTGTGATCCATTTGATTTAGCTTATTCTATAGACTACCCTATCTTATTAATATAACTTCTTTCCTCAGGGTACTTACCTCCAATATGGTGTTTGATGATTAGACGTCAAGCAAAAAATGTTATAAGGAGGAATTTGATGGAAAACCTTTTGCAAAATTGTATTGGACAACATCTAACTTCATGAGATTTGCATATTTATAGCTTTGTATTAAGATGGCGTGTATTAAGATCAGGTTTGCCACTTGCTGAACAAGTGTATGTAATCATAGCATTGTGCAATGTTGGCCATAATTGTTGCTTTTGCTACTTGCTAAACAAGTGTCTGAGTAGTTATAGCTTTGTGCAATCTTTACCAGAATTGTTGCTATATAAATCATCTCCTTACTCTGGTTGTTTATCTGCAGAAACTTATATATGTATACATATCATTCTTAGGCTTACACTTACTGATCGACTTAGCCCATATGAACTTGAGCATCATAACCAACATTCATGGCGGCCTTCAGATCATGTCAACGCAGCATGTATTTCTTCATGGTATAAAACATTCAAAACAGAATTATGATTTTTTTTTTGTTTGTTTGTTTTTCCTACCTTTTGTTTTTAATTTGGTTTAGGCGATTCAACTATTTGGTCTATTTGGATTTTAAAACATCAATGGCAAATGATCCTGCACAGAATGCTGTCAAAAAATTCTTAACAATTTTGCAGTTATCTGTAACGGTGAACCGTTTGTTAATGGTTTGTTAACGGTTCGGTTACGGTTACAAAACGTTAGTAACTGTTTTAACGGTTAACCGATCTTTAAGCCTTAATGGTTCGGTTAACCATTTATGAACACCCCTAAAATCAGCCACCACTATCCGCTGTAAAAAATAAAAAATATTTACAAAAAAATGATTCAATACACCCAAATAGCCAAAAATCCACCTAAACTAACATTTCAATTGCCATATATCTATATTGTTCGGCTACAACTTACCATGTATTACTCACATTCGTAGCATACATAACTTTGCTAAATATTTACTTTGTACGACAACTTGCATAACTAATAGTCAAACAAGTTATCGATAATCAAAGTGATACTGTTACACGTTCGATAATATAGTGTTGGACACGGCGCACAACGCGCGTCGTGGACAACTATTAAAAAAACAAGATACATATGTACAAAGAATAAAAGAGAGATTAAAACTAACAATAATATTTATCAATTTCAAAGTAGTCATTTGATATTGTTGCTTGGGCTGCTAGATATGCATGTTTGAAATTGTATAAGCCATGTACAAATACATTTAGTCATTTACCTGAAGACAGCATCTGTAGTACATGCATAGACCTCCCTTGCTCCTTCTTAGTGCAAGAGGGCTGCTCCTTTGGCAATTGTACCTATCAGCCAACAAACGGAAGCAAAATGATCACGCCAAACTTAATTCTATTTTCTATCATCAATGTAGATGAGGTGTGAGTAGGAACTACTATTTTTGTTAGTCGTCTTCAAGCATAAAAATACACTCAAAAACTATAATACCAGTTCACAAGAAGTTATTTCTTTTAAGCATGAATTTCCAGCAAGGTGAAAAATTCCTACTTGGGTTTGTTGACCACAAAATACACTCCCATGCAGACCCTCAGTCTACAAGTTCTAAAAAAAATTAGGGACTTACGAAAGAATATAACTAACCAGCTGTGTCAATCATATCATCTACCATAACTACCACTTTTCCCTTAACATCACCAATCAAATTCATCTATGGTGAGAGAAAATAAAAGAGAATCCATGGAACTAATAGTGATTGCAATTAATCCGTGAATGGTGCAATCGAGTGCACAATATTCAAGATAAATTAGTTGAAGAGGAATGACAAAAGAATTATTCACCATTTCACTAATATAATTAATAAGAACTACAAGCCCATATATTCTAAATCATGCATATGCTAAATTACATGCTAAAAAAGAAACATAAATACACAAAAACCTAAATTTGACTAAACAGAATGAAAAACCTAATTATTGGCCATTGATTCGACTAATAAAGGGTACCCGACCTACATTGACCCAAACATGAATTACACATGTATTAGGTTTTTTTATATACGGAGTTCTAATTTTATGCTAAAAAGATATATTTTTTTTTTTTTTGTGAAAATTATATTTAGTCATCTGATCAAGGACTTACTAAAATGCTAATGGGGATAGATTTATATGCAAATCTGTGTGGAAAATTAATGCCCAATTCCGCAGTAATTGCTAATTTACCCAAAATTGTCTAATTTTTCTTCATGAATTTCAATACCCATCCAATAACATGTGATAGATTAGTAGATGTCAATGAAAAACATCATGTTGCATTTCCATGGAGATTACAATGTTGATGTTTTACTTGCTACCAAATAGGCAATGACAATTTTTCTTTCTTTTGAGGATAAGCTAATTGTGCATTCGCTGCCTATTGGATTCACATTTTCTAGACTTTGTTCGTGCTTTAAGCTTCGACATAATTTTTTCTTGAAAAACTTTGGTTACAGACTCTGCTACAAAGGCCTTGCATTTTCTGTTAGTTTACTTTTTTGATGGTACAAAAACTTACCTTTTAGTTTGTAAGCTTGGATGCTAATTACTGTAGATTAGAATCCATATACTGTATAATTCCCTTCCGTCAAGTTTGAGACACAAGATAATTAAACACTAAGTAGTTAATCTATAATTTTCTTTTATAATCCCACTTCAAATAACATCAAGTAATCAGGAAAAAAAAATCAAATAAGATGTTTTCAAAATAGACTTTCTTCGGAAATCAACAACTAAAACAACAAATTAGTAAGCTAATGGGATTTATTCAAATATACTCATCATAATACCCAAATATGAGATACTAAAAATGAGAAAAATAAAATACCAGAAATTGGGAGAATTACACAGAAAAATCGAAAAGGGATGTAAACTACCTCGTCTTTCATGCTCTCTGACATATAATCTACTTAATTGCAACTAAAAAGGAAGAAAATGACAGATCTAAAACTTACCAAGCAGAAATAGCGGTGGGGTGGTGATTGGCTGGGGCGATGGAGTGGTGCTTGGTTGGGTGATCAGGCCCTTTTTGGACCGACTTTCCCGGCTCTTTTAGTTCGTTTTCAATGCTTTTTAGGCTTATTTATGGGCTTTTTTTAGCTTAGTTTATGTTTATGTTGTGTTTTTGTCGAATAATGTGTTTTCTTGTTGTTTTTGATAATAATTGAGCATTTTTGTGTTGCTTATGCCATGCGTTCTTTCATGCAGGTGTTTTGCATGTTACCGAATGATTCTCGATAGCCAAAAAGGATCGTGAGAGGTCCCGGGAAGCTTCGAGAAGCATGACACAAAGCTAAGACCTCAAAACAATGCTTAAGTACCCTCGAAGGACATGAACATTCTATGATGGCCTAGGAAGCCAAGGAAAGAAACAAGAGCACCCAAGGACCCATGATCCAAGCAAAAGCAAGGAAACGACTCTAAAATCGGGTGAGTCATGGAAGGAAAAATCAAGTATGGAAGCATTGGGTGTAAAAGAAGAGGAGAAAGATGGGTCGAAGCCGGTTTGGACCACCCTCCATTACTTTGGGCATAAATTCTTTTCTGGAAATCTTTTGGATGTGGGGACTATTGTGTTGGAAACTAGAGTTCAAGAGCTTTCCAACGGTATATTACACGCTACAATTAGAGATCTACATCAAAAGTTATGAGCCTTACAAGATCAACTCTTTGTGCAGTCTTCTCAGAGCGGACACTCTAAATATGAGAGCGGCCGCTCTAACAGGTCAGAGCGGACGCTCTCTAATTTAGAGCGGACGCTCGGCCCATGATCAGAAAGGCATTAGCTGCTGGGAGGTTCCAGAGCGTCCGCTCCAACCCATGGAGCGTCCGCTCGCCCATGCATGGAGCGTCTGCTCCAACCCATGGAGCGTCCGCTCCCCTTGCATGGAGTGTCCGCTCCAACCCCTGGAGCGTCCGCTCCCTTTGCCCAGCTTCAGCACGTCCATTTGTTCTCTCTCATGTAATCTATAAATACCCCAACTCTTCTAGGTTTAAGGGGGGCACGAAAATATCAAGAACTCAGCATTATTTTCAGTATTTTAGAGAGAGAAACACAAGAGTTTTAATAGTTTTAGCTTGTAATCATCAACAATTTCTTCTTCATTTGCAATCAATCCATTTATCCAATCTTCTAGTTTGGTAACATTTCTCATCTTTGTTACTTTGTTATTTGTTCATCATTTGTATGTAAATATTTGTTGAGTTATTACTTGTCATTAGCTATAATCTCTTACTCATTGTTTTTGTGATTTTAAGTTTAAATCTTTGAAGTAGTATTTGCAAGTCTAGTTGTTATTTTCTATGTTTATTAGCTTCTCTACTTCTTCTATCATGTTTGGTCTATTTATGGTTTTTGTTAGTATGAACATCCCTCTCCTAGGCTAGATTTCTAGCTAGGGGAGGGGGAAAATGATGGTATTTTGATTGATTGAACATGGAGTAATTGTTAGTTTGGTATGAAATAATTTGTTGATGCTTGTTTTCTAACATGGATTGAAATGCTAGATTAGGAGTTTGGCCAACTTCTAGGATAGAATCTTGAACTAACCAAGTGTGGTTGAGAAATCTAAGCATGAGGTTGGAGACAACATGTTAGGAAGGGTCTAGAGTAAATCGAACCGAGTTGTGAGCGAGGTAAAGAATGAGAGATCTAGTTTACCGAGCGATTCGATCCATGGTGTTTGGTTTGGTCTAGGTTGAGATGTTGTGTGAGTGGGTGGGCTGAGAAATCTAAGTCCTCTTGCATAAACTAATCTCCTTGCTTGAAACGAGTGGTTTTATGCTTTCTATGTGATTACTCCGTGCTTGATTATTGGAACATCATGTTTTACCTCTTCCCCAGTGCCTTTAATTGTTGATTTTTCATCGCTATGATTTGGTTTAATTTGCATTAGACTTAGTTTGTTTAATTAGTTTAGTCACCCTTTCTCTTTATCAAAAGAAAACCCCCTTTCACTCAATAACTTAGCTAAGTAATCCGCTTGTTCCTTGTGGTTCGACCCCTTACTTTCCTATACTACTTGTTAGGTTAGCCTAGGGTAATTATTTTTGACCGGATTAGGAAGTAAGGACCCCTAAGCACCCGATCAAATTTTGGCGCCGTTGCCGGGGAACAACGGTTGAAAAGTGTTGTGTAATTTTTCTCGATTGAGTTAATGGCTATCTTTTTCCTTTTCTTTTGATTTTTTTTCTTTTGATTTTATTTTTTTTTCTTCTTTCCCAAAACTTTGAAAAAAAAAAAACAAAAAAAGGAGGTTTTATTTTATTTTATTTTGGCTATTTATTTATTTAATAATAATTGCTTGCATTTTTGTCGAATTTTGGTTTCGTGATGGGAAGCTTATCTATTCCTCAAATCGAAGGTGAGTCATTTTGGAAATATTTCAATAGAGTTCAAGGTATAGTCCTATTTAATTGGGATGATAATTTGTTGAATATTTGTGAGGTGATTTACATGGGTTTGAATGCTTTTACTTTGGATGCTGTTGAGTCTATGCATAACGGTGAGTTTCGAGCTTTGACCTTAGGAAATGCTTGGAATTTTTATTGTTGGCTAGCCCAAGACACTTATGAATGGGACATGGGTACCCATTCTAGTCAAGTTCAACCCATCTTCGATTCATTTCCTCCTATTTCTCCTAATTGTAATGATGTGCACCCCAATTTTAATTCTTCACTTGATTGCACACATTACAATCAAGATTCTCTTGTTTCTAGCGATGAGATTAGCTATGACCCTTCCCTTCTTGGTGAGTTTCTAAGACCTTCTAACTTCGTTCATACAAGTGTTTGCACTACTAAAACGATTAAGGGGTATAATGACTTGATTGGCATGTGTTTTAAGATCCTTAAATGTCTCCCATTAGAAAGTGAGGGAAGTCGAGTGATCAAAGTGCAAATAAGTAAATTAATAAAGAGACTTGAGATATTAGAATCTTGCTTAGAGGATGAGATGGATGATTTTGGACTTATGGTTGAGAGTGAGGGTGGTTGTGGCAAGGATGACCCAATCTCTTCTTTGAGGAATCCGATTCAAGAAGAGGTGGATGTCGCTCAAAAGGATGATGATGATTCCTTTGAACCAGTTTTGACTTCTCCCTCTCCTCTTGAGCCGACCACTCCTTCCTTTCACTCTTCACCTAAATCATCCAAGCTCCATGTTTCCATTGAGGAGGAAGAGGATTTATTGCTTTTAGTCGATGAGATTTTTGCATTTCTTGGTGACAACAACGTTGATTATGGAGAAAATCTTAGGGTTTTGAGTCATTGTGAAGGTGGCATGGCCCATTGTGATGACTCTAGTGATAGTGAGGATGAGAACTTTTGTTTTGAAAGTGAAAACCCTCTCTTTGAGATTGATAGTGACACTTGCAAGTTTCTAAATCCTCTTTTTGAGGATGATGATGAAATTTGTGAGTATCAAAATCCTCTCTTTGGGAATGATGTTGTTAAGCCTCCCTATTCTATTTCCATCGAGTCTTTTTCTTGCTCCACCTCACCTAGGGCGTATGTCCTCATTCCTTCATCACCCGTTTCTCTTCCACATTTTGTGTGTTGTCCACCATTTGATGAGTTCTTACCCTCTATTGAACCTCGTGACTACTATTTTGAAACCAAAGCGGCAAAAATGTATAGTAATGATATTTTTTCTTCTTTTACTTATTTTTATTTCAAATTTTCTTCTTATTTTGTTGATTTTTCTTTTTCTTTCAATTTTGATCCCCCTCCCCCATGTAAGCAAAAGATGACGTTTATCTGTCATTTTACCTGTTTGATTCTCTTTGCTTACGTGGTTCTCTCTCGATTTAGTGGCGATGTTCATGACACGCTACTACGAGCTCTACGATGCTATTTACTAGATGTCATCCTTCTCTCCCTTGTACATAGTTTTCCTTGGTTTTCCACTCTTTTCTTTTATTTGTAATTAATTTGGTTTTGGAGTTTGGTGCTTGCTTTCTCTTCTTTTGCAGGTTTGATGGCCAGGCAACTCAAATGGCTTATGTATGGCGCTAAAACGCAAAATAGAGGTTGTTTTGTTTATTTTGAAGCCTGCTTTGGTGAGATCTTTCCAAACTCTCCTCTTTTATTTCCCTTGTTTGCTTAGTTTTAGGGTTAGGTTTAGGAGGAGATGATTGTTCGAGGATGTTTGGCTTTTAATTTTGGCTTTTAAGCCCTTGAGGACATTTGGATATCGATGGCGTTGGGCCTTGATTTATTTATTTGTTTGATTCTTGATTGCTTATTTGAGAGTCATTCATGCTTGGATTTTGTTTTCCTCACTTTTGTATAGTTTTCTTATTTTGTTTTTCCTTTTTTTTCCATTTCTTTTTCTTTTCTTTTCAAGGCAAAGTGTATTTTTGGTTTTGTTTTTAGTTTGGACTTGATCACTTTAGAGTCTTGGACATTGAATGCATTCCTTCCTAATTGTTAGCGGTCCACATGGTTTGAGATGTTGGGGTTGATTTTTAAATATTATGTGCTAGTTTTTAGAGCTTTAGAGTTCATGAAACCTAAACTCTTGGGTTGTGGTATGATTGGTGATGCTTTCCTAGCTAGTTGAATCCCTAGAGGTAGTATTTGCAATCCACTACCCTTAACATGTGAAGAATTGTCAAATCTTTGAAGCCTTCAACATTGTTTTGTTTGAGTGGCGATAGGATCCTTGTCATGGCTTAGCTTGATCAAGAACTTGATCCATGACTCTCCGAGACCGCGACCGAGCTACTCTAGGGGAGGACGGAGGCATTCATTTTCTTAGTTATTTTCCATTTTTTCCCTTTTTCATTTCCCTTTTTGTTTTATTTGTCTTGCTTCTTTCACTTTTCTAGGTATTTTCTTTGCATTTACCATTTGGAACCCTTTGAGCTTGGCCTTTCCTTTCTTCTAGCCACATTAATAGCCTTGTATCCACTTTGTTTTGTTTTATACCTTTTAGGTGTAGTGAAGCATTTGGAGTATCTTGGTTAGAATTTATTTTGTATTGAAAATTTGTGGAGAAGTAGGGAAGTTTTCCAAGCTAAGGTGTATGATTTGTATATTTTTGCAAGCAAAAGTCGACCTAAGTTGAAAAAGGCAAATTCATGTTGAATAATTATATAAAAAAGGGGAGACATTCGCCAAAAAAAAAAAAAAAAACTTTGAAAAAAAAAATGAAAAGTTGAAAAAAAAAGTGAGCATTTATTCCTTTCTTTTTCACAATGAGGACATTGTGTCCTTTAAGCTTGGGGGAGGAGGTGTAATGCGAAAAATTGTGTAAAATTTTTCAAATTTTTTATGTATGTGTGTGGAGTATTAGGAGTTTGTTTGCTTTTTGTTGCTCATTGGCGCTTATTTGCTTCACTATTTAAGTTTTGAGCACCACAAGCCAAATTTATTCCTACCTTACCCTAGCCCTACATTAAAACCTTTAAGCCCTCTTGATCCTAGAGAGTTGAGTCACAGTCGGTGGAGGAAGTCATGGTTCAAGCATATTGAGCGGTTTTGTTAAGATGAGATGTCGGGTAGCCTAAATTGTTTCTCCTTTTTGTTTTTCCGGCTCCTTCGAGGAGTCATGAGGAGCTACCTCAAAGGGTGGAGACGACACTAGCTTAGCTTGTGATTGTTTGGTGGTAGAGCGAAAAGAGGATTGTTCCTCTCTAGTTCTTCTATGTAGCATGTTTTATTTGACTATCCACCTTAGACATCTTTGAGCATGTTTTCCGCTAGTGCTTAGAAAGGTTTGCATTCATTGATCGTTGATCCATTTATAAGTCCAACTAGGGATTTTTGTTTTATTTTTCTTTTCTTTGTTTTCGTTAACCTATGCCTTGATCTATTTTTGGAAGAGTTATGGGTTAAACTCTTTGGAAACCCTTATGAGAGCATCACTCGTCCTCTTTGGCGACTTTGAGGTTTAAATGGCTTGTCATTTACGCTAAAAATGACCGTGATTCCTACGAAAGTGAGTTAGTATTTTGCTTTTTAGTTTTTCTTGTTTTTGTTTGCTTGAGGACAAGCAAAAGGCAAGCTTGGGGGAATTTGATCAGGCCCTTTTTGGACCGACTTTCCCGGCTCTTTTAGTTCGTTTTCAATGCTTTTTAGGCTTATTTATAGGCTTTTTTTAGCTTAGTTTATGTTTATGTTGTGTTTTTGTCGAATAATGTGTTTTCTTGTTGTTTTTGATAATAATTGAGCATTTTTGTGTTGCTTATGCCATGCGTTCTTTCATGCAGGTGTTTTGCATGTTACCAAATGATTCTCGATAGCCGAAAAGGATCGTGAGAGGTCCCGGGAAGCTTCGAGAAGCATGACACAAAGCTAAGACCTCAAAACAATGCTTAAGTACCCTCGAAGGACATGAACATTCTATGATGGCCTAGGAAGCCAAGGAAAGAAACAAGAGCACCCAAGGACCCATGATCCAAGCAAAAGCAAGGAAACGACTCTAAAACCGGGTGAGTCATGGAAGGAAAAATCAAGTATGGAAGCATTGGGTGTAAAAGAAGAGGAGAAAGATGGGTCGAAGCCGGTTTGGACCACCCTCCATTACTTTGGGCATAAATTCTTTTCTGGAAATCTTTTGGATGCGGGGACTAATGTGTTGGAAACTAGAGTTCAAGAGCTTTCCAACGGTATATTACACGCTCCAATTAGAGATCTACATCAAAAGTTATGAGCCTTACAAGATCAGCTCTTTGTGCAGTCTTCTCAGAGCGGACGCTCTAAATATGAGAGCGGCCGCTCTCTAATTTAGAGCGGACGCTCGGCCCATGATCAGAAAGGCATTAGCTGCTGGGAGGTTCCAGAGCGTCTTCTCCAACCCATGGAGCGTCCGCTCGCCTATGCATGGAGCGTCCGCTCCAACCCATGGAGCGTCCGCTCCCCTTGCATGGAGCGTCCGCTCCAACCCCTGGAGCGTCCGCTCCCTTTGCCCAGCTTCAGCACGTCCATTTGTTCTCTCTCATGTAATCTATAAATACCCCAACTCTTCTAGGTTTAAGGGGGGCACAAAAATATTAAGAACTCAGCATTATTTTCAGTATTTTAGAGAGAGAAACACAAGAGTTTTAATAGTTTTAGCTTGTAATCATCAGCAATTTCTTCTTCATTTGCAATCAATCCATTATCCAATCTTCTAGTTTGGTAACATTTCTCATCTTTCTTACTTTGTTATTTGTTCATCATTTGTATGTAAATATTTGTTGAGTTATTACTTGTCATTAGCTATAATCTCTTACTCATTGTTTTTGTGATTTTAAGTTTAAATCTTTGAAGTAGTATTTGCAAGTCTAGTTGTTATTTTCTATGTTTATTAGCTTCTCTACTTCTTCTATCATGTTTGGTCTATTTATGGTTTTTGTTAGTATGAACATCCCTCTCCTAGGCTAGATTTCTAGCTAGGGGAGGGGGAAAATGATGGTATTTTGATTGATTGAACATGGAGTAATTGTTAGTTTGGTATGAAATAATTTGTTGATGCTTGTTTTCTAACATGGATTGAAATGCTAGATTAGGAGTTTGGCCAACTTCTAGGATAGAATCTTGAACTAACCAAGTGTGGTTGAGAAATCTAAGCATGAGGTTGGAGACAACATGTTAGGAAGGGTCTAGAGTACATCGAACCGGGTTGTGAGCGAGGTAAAGAATGAGAGATCTAGTTTACCGAGCGATTCGATCCATGGTGTTTGGTTTGGTCTAGGTTGAGATGTTGTGTGAGTGGGTGAGCTGAGAAATCTAAGTCCTCTTGCATAAACTAATCTCCTTTCTTGAAACGAGTGGTTTTATGCTTTCTATGTGATTACTCCGTGCTTGATTATTGGAACATCATGTTTTACCTCTTCCCCAGTGCCTTTAATTGTTGATTTTTCATCGCTATGATTTGGTTTAATTTGCATTAGACTTAGTTTGTTTAATTAGTTTAGTCACCCTTTTTCTTTATCAAAAGAAAACCCCCTTTCACTCAATAACTTAGCTAAGTAATCCACTTGTTCCTTGTGGTTCGACCCCTTACTTTCCTATACTACTTGTTAGGTTAGCCTAGGGTAATTATTTTTGACCGGATTAGGAAGTAACGACCCCTAAGCAACCGATCATTGGGTCGTCAGGTGGTGGCGATTGGATGCGTCGTCAGGCAGTGGTAATGCTGAGGGGGTCTATCAAACTAGAAAAACATTGTAAACCCTAAGAATTCGTTCAGAACAAGAGAAAAAATTAGCAGAATTATTTGAATACATACCTAAATTCAGATACCTAGAAGTTGATTTGAATCCAAAAAAAATTAAAAAATCTCGAACCATGCTTAAAATTTTGCTTCACAACCTTCCTTGAGTTTTCGTTCCGTCATGACCTTGATTGAGAGAGAGAGATTGCGAATCAGAACCATGATTGAGTGTTATGGGAGATAGATATGTAAGGGTAGTTTGATAAATAAAGTCATATGTCAAATATGGTAGTTAGTTAGTTAGTAGTTTTTAGTTAGTTAAATAAAAAAATATATGTATATATATAGGCATATGTTTGTACTAAAGAGGATATGAATAATAGTAACAATTACCTCTTCTCTAAATCTTCCTATACTTTCTTTCTCTCTAGTTCTACCTCATTCTCTCTGATTCTCCCTCTTATTCTTCTTCTTCTGATTTTACAATTCAATTCTTCTTACTATCATTGCTTAAACTACCATAGTTATACAAATTAGCTACAGGAACTTCTGTCTTGTATCAGTGGTATCAGAGCCTCTTTCTTGGTACAAACCGCCCCACCATTGCCGCTGCCCAGAAAACATTCTGTTCGTGCGTTTTCTATCCCTGGCGGCGTCCTTTTATGGCTGTTGGTTTGTTCTTTCTTGCATGATTCTTCTTGGTCCCACGTATCAAGAGTCATAAGAATAGGAAAAATTGACATTATTATACACAGGATAGCTTCATATATTTGGCATTATTATACACAGGAATGAATTGACAAAGTGATAAACTCCATTAACACTTTCGCACATGTTGGCTTAGTCAATGCAAGATAAGATTCAAAAAAGTCCAGAAACTCGTGCGCGTGATTTCTTGGTCTGATAATTGGTCTACTGATTCATTTGTAAATTCTTGCAAAAAAAAAAAAAAAAAACGATAATCACAAATGAACAGAAAATCAAAATGTATGTTGCAAGAGGCTGGAAAAGAACAAGGTACTTTACCAAAATCTGAGTTTCCAAAATTTTATGGGTTTAATTCAAGAATATGGATTAAAGATTGTGCCAACTATTTTTCTCTTTTTGGTGTTAATGAACATGAAAAAGTGGAATTAGCCTCCCATAATATGTTTGATAAGGCTCGACGTTGGGTTGATGATTACTTATTTTGGAGGAAATGTGTTTGTCTTGATTGGACTGATTTTATGCTTGGTGTGGCTGATAAATTTAGAGATGAAATTAGTATTGATGTGTTAGAACCATTCAAGAAATTGCATCAACATGGTTCAATTGAGTCATACATTAATGAATTTTATTCATTAATGTCTACTTTATTGAGAAAAACTAAAGTGCCGCTTGATTTGTATGTTCTTCATTGTTTTCTTGGTGGTTTGCAAATTGAGGTAAAATCATTTGTAGAGGCACTCAAGCCTGTTTCAATTGCTAAAGCAATACAGTATGCTAAGCTACAACATGTATCTTCAAATTCCTGTAAACAAATCACAAGAAACCTAAGTAATATCATGGGTTATGAAGACGAGAAATATTCTGTAATTGTTGTAGAAGGAAGTTGTGATAATTGCAATGAAGTTACTATGGAACAAGCAATTGAGTCTAACTTTGTTGTGGGAACAAATGAAATCAAGGAAGTGGTAGTGAAATCTCAGAATTTGAATTTGGGGACGATAGAAGCTCAAAAGTCTGTTAAAAGACTACTTCCATGTGTGACTCAAGTTGTAGAAAAGCCAATACTACAACAACATTGTCAAGAAACAAAGAAAGTGGTTATCGGAATGCAAACTGAAATTTCAAATCAAGAAAGACTTCCTCCAAGACCTCTTCTCTTGCACTTTTCTAGTAATCCCACACACATATATTTACTTAACCAAGAGGATCACATAAGAGGCAGCAAGTTCGTATTGTGTGTTTGGTCGGATTGTTCGACTATATGGTTGGGTGTTTATGTTGTGTTGGTGTTCGACCCAGGTGGTATGAAGTTTAAATTGTTCCTGCATACTACTATGCTGATATATGGGTATCAATTGATTACTAGCTAAGACTTGAGGGCAAGTCTTTCTAAAGGAGGGAAGTATGTTATGGGAGATAGATATGTAAGGGTAGTTTGATAAATAAAGTCATATGTCAAATATGGTAGTTAGTTAGTTAGTAGTTTTTAGTTAGTTAAATAACAAAATATATGTATATATACAGGAATATGTTTGTACTAAAGAGGATATGAATAATAATAACAATTACCTCTTCTCTCAATCTTCCTATACTTTCTTTCTCTCTACTTCTACCTCATTCTCTCTGATTCTCCCTCTTATTCTTCTTCTTCTGATTTTACAATTCAATTATTCTTACTATCATTGCTTAAACTACCATTGTTATACAAATTAGCTACAGGAACTTCTGTCCTGTATCATTGAGTTGGTTGTATTGGAGCCGCTCTTCAATGTTGAATGGTATAAGGAAGAGAGTTAGCTTAGGGTTTTTTGAGTGAAAGAGGAAGGATAGCACGGATGAAGGAGGAGAATGCCGCATTTTTTTTCTTTATTATAACCCCAACCTATGGTTGCGGTTCCAAAACTCGCACCCATAAACATAACAACCGCAACCATAAATACTTATGGTTGCATTTTTTAGGAACCGCAGCCATAAGTAGTGTAATTTTTTCAATATTTTCAGTATTTTTGGTTGCGGTTCTAAAAGAACCGCATCCAATGTGGTGCACTATATGTGGATTTTTCCACTAGTGTTAGGCCCTTTTAGGGTTATTCATTTCTGAGCGTCACATTTTATACCTCGTCGCTTTTAGTTTATCTGGTTCTTTGACTGGTGAATTGCTACCGCCCTTTCAAGACTTGGAACATGACTTAGGCATCCCAATTTTTTTTTTCCCACTCCTGCACTTCCCCTATGCTCCTCGGGATTCAAATTGTGGACGCATTCCCACCTTTATACGTCATATCATCGAGTTTTGTTTAGTCCATTTTAGAACCGAATTTCTTGGCTCTTTTCGCTTGTTTTCCGTGCTTTTTAGGCTTATTTTTCCATGTTTTATGCCTTTTTAGCTTAGTTTCGGTTTATTTTGCGTTTTCGTTGATTAATGTTGTTTTCTAGTTGTTTTCTCTAATAATTGAGCACTTTTGTGTTACTTACGCCTTGCGTTCATTAATGCAGGCGTTTTGCAGGTTTCCGAACGATTCTCAAAAGTTGTCAAGGATCGTGAGAGGTCCTAAGAAGCTTTGAGAGGCGTGTCGCAACGCCAAGACCACAAAACAAAACCAAGGACCCCAAAAGGGAATTTTTGTAATTTTGAAGACTTGTCGGGATCGAGCCCTAATGTCTCGATAGGCGTGTCGACCCGTTCCGAGAAGCCTGAGCAAAAATTGGAGGGTGTTGGGCCATAATTTTTATCGCGGGCATAAGCTAAATGCACTTGCGAGCCTTGTACACGTCGCGGACGAAAACGCATGCACAGAATTGCTCCATGCCTCACTCGCGGCCGCGCCACCGCCTACGTCACGCCCGTGACGCAATCTACGCGCCCGCGGCGGTCCTACAGCGCATGCGTACTTGAACTGGGAGCTGCTGCTCTGTTTTCAGGCTGTGTTTGCTGCTGGTGTAACGCCCCAGGTTTTTGGTATTTTCTGCTTTGTTTATTTGCTTGTATTTATGTTTATTTTTATGTATGGTCCGAATTTATTTGGACTATTTATTTTTGTATTATTGCTTGAACATCATTATTTTATTTTATGATTAGTTGCTTTATTATTTATTTTATTTATTTTAATTAATTAGAATTTTATTTTACTTTTCTAATTAATTAATTAAGTTTTAGGCCAAGTACAATTTAGACATGATTAGTCTTGCTTAAGTGCAATTAGCCCGAATGAACTTAGAAGCCCATTTTAGCAAGCCCATAGCCGGCCCCCCTTATGATTGTGTGGCTTGGTTGCCATTTGCATCATGTTCACACCTTAACCAACTTCTATAAATAGAGGCGGTAGTAAGGCTTAAGATTCATTTGCCATTCTAATTATCCACTACCTACATTTAAACACAAAATCTCTTCATCCTTGCCATCCAAAATCCACACGCCATTTTTGGCTCTTAAACACCAAACCTTATTCTTCAATCTTTTCAAACCCAAACTTAAAGATTCAACCTCCATTGATCTTTAACTATCAAAGCACAAACTAAACCTCATTGATTTCATTCAAGATCCCTTGTTCGGGCTTAATTCCGGGTTTAGTTTTGGGGTTGTTCATTGGGTTCGTGTTCGAAGGGGTGGATCGTGTTGAAGGCCGTGCGTGGTGGTCCGTGCAAAGGAACCGTGTTCGTGTGGTGCCGTGGCCGTACAGCTGGCCGTGTATTGAGGGCCGTGTGGTTCGGTTTCCGGGCAATGAGTTTTTTTGTGTTGATTTGTTTAAACCTCAATAAGGTAACATGCTTTTCTATCCTAATTTGTATACTTTGATTATAGGGTGGATTAGATGATCAAATTAGGTTAGATTGTTGATGAGTTTAGCCATGTTCATGCGTGAATTTGGGCTGATTTTGGGTGATGATTTGGTGTTGTATTTGCCTAGTTTCATGCAAGATTATGATTGCTTATAATAGTTTGGTGTTTATTTATGATTGTGTACAATTTTCTGAAGATTATATGGTGATTCGATGCATGGAATTGATAAATTGTTGTTGAATGTTGATGATGATATGTGTCTAACCTTGTTATTGAATATGGTGTAGTTCTTGAATAATCTTGATGAGTTTTATATATTTCTTGAATCTTGAATTGATGAATTAAGTTAAAGAATAAGTTCTTGATGATTATTTAATGATTCTTGAAGTTTCTTGTCTATGATATGATGAGTCTTGATTTTCTTTATTATGATGGTGTATTCTTTAAGTATGGATTATGTAGTCATAATTAAGGATTATTAAAGACAGTTAAAGAACGGTAAAAGAAAGTAAAGGATAATTAAAGAAAGTATAAAGATTGATTAAAGAGGTTCCGAGTTTATGATTTACATAGTTAGACTCAAGTAAAGGCGTAAGAAGCGAACTTGAGAATAACCAAGATGTAAAGAAAGTTAAAGATTAGCTTGAATTTACTCTTAGACGCCTAATCATAGAGTAAGATTCTAAGACTTAGGTTAAGACGTTGTGTAATACCCCGAAATTTCGGGATATTTTAAATTTTTCATAATTAATTAAATATATAATTAATTGAGTATTTAATTGATTATTATTTAATTAATTATTAACTTTATTTCTAGCAGTCTAATTATTTTGAACATGGCCCGAACCCTTTATCTTATTTTGTCAAAACCCGAGCCAATCTTTTCTTTTCCCTATCTATGTCTCACGGCTCCTTTATATCTTTTCATTTAATTAATTTATTTCTTTTATTTTAATCCATATTATTATTAGCCCTTATCTATCTTTGACTCAACCTAAAAAACCCTAGCTTTGATTCCTATTTCTACTACTAGATTTTAGGAGGCCAAAACCCCATATTGTTGTTCCTCATACACGGCCTCCCTTATTCATTTCCTTTAATTAATTTATTTATCTTGTTTACTAATTCTATTAATTGTTATATCTGTTGACCCTTTCCTAACAATCCTATTTTTATTTCAACCCATCCTATTTTGTTACTAGATTTTAGGAAGTCAAACCTTCCCTATTATCACTCCTTTTATACGGCTAAACCAAGAAAACAACAACCAAAACTGTGTAATTATATTTCCTTCCAAGATCAATCATTAATTTATCCCTAAACCTTTCATATTGTTCCAACCCTCAAAGATTGATCAAGAACCCTAAAGAACTTCAAGAAAACCGTTTCCCTTGAAATATTCGAACCCCTCCCTACTTTCAAAGGTAATTAGATTGCTTTATTTAATATGTAGGATAGATTAGTTATATAATTTTTAGAATAGATTTAATCATGTTTAGAATAGGTTTAGTACTATGTAGAATTGTTTAGAATTATGTTAGATAAACTTTGAATTACATATTGATGATTGCTGTTAATGCCGAATTGTATCGTTTGTTAAAAGTTTAAAAAGTTTAAATTTCTTTATTATTTGATTTGTCTCATTTACGTGAATTGTGAGTGATATTATGGTAATCTATAATAACCATATGCTTACATGAATTTTTATTCAATATTTTATTAGTGGTGAAGATGTCGAGTGATGATGATGATGATTGGACTTTAATATCTTGATTTTCTTGACAAAATATGGGCATATAAGAACCTTTGACTAAACATGCATGATGATTAACTAATGGGATTGGTCTGACTAAATAACAGTATGATCTGAGTAGTATAATTTATATGGAATCTTGAATCCTAAATTAAAGTTCTTTTTTTTTTTTTTGGTAAATAAAGAAATTTTATTACCAAAAGGAATAAAAGTACAGACCCCCAAAACACCACAGAACTACACAAATCCCAGATGCTAACGCGTCACAATAAGACCATGACCACCTTCTAGGAAGGGTCCCAAAGTCTCAACAAATCACTGGCAGCATATAGGGGGATAACACAACTAAAGACACTTACACCACTAACAACCTACTACCTGCTTCATCACAACGACAAGCAGCTAAGAAAATAACCTCCCTAACAATGCTATCAATAGACCTTACACTCCCTTTAAAAATTACATTATTTCTGTAAAGCCAGATAACATATACAGCCTCAGTAAAAACAACAGCTAAGGTCTTAGCCTTACATCTGCCCCGCTTCATAATGAAGCACAACCACCTTACCAGATCCGAGAAAGAAAAGAGTCGGGTTCTTGGCTTCACCACATCTAGCAACCTCCACCAAACCTGCATAGAAAAACTACAATCGAAAAACAAATGGGAAATAGACTCCACAGCTAAACCACACAAAGCACAGTTCGGATCATCTACATGACCCCAATTGAAAAGCCTATCCCTAGTCAACAAACCATCATGAAGAGCTAACCAAAGAATAAAGATACTCTTTGGGGAAGCTCCATTATGATACACAAGACTCCTCCAAGGAACCACCTGCACCTGAGGGCGAAGAAGCCTATAAACATATTTGATTTTAAAAGCCCCATGATGAAGAACCTGACTCCACCCCCCAAGCTGATCTATCATAGCACGACAATTTAACACCTTTTTCAACACCCACGAACACTTAGCAGGGGTAGGAGAATCCCACCATTCCCCTCTTCTGAAGTAATAATTATGCACCCATTTCAGCCAAAGAGAGTCTGCCTTACTAGCCAGGTCCCAAAGCAACTTCGAAACAGCTGCTTTGTTCCAATCCGCAAGAGCTAACACATTCCAGCCACCACTAACCTTAGGGAGACATACCTGCTTCCAGGCAACAAGATCCCTCTTACATCTATCAGCTCGTCCCGTCCATAAGAAAGCCCAGAAAACCGCCTCAATATCTAAGAGGATATTCTTAGGAAGCATAAAGATCTGCGCTCAATAGGTCTGAATGCCAAAAAGAACACTTTTGATCAATTGAAGCCGCCCCGCATAAGAAAGATGCCTCGAAGCCCAACTTTTAACTCTACCAGTAACCCGAGTCACCAAAGGAGAGCATTGAGCCACCGTCAGCTTCTTAAAAGAAAGAGGAACTCCAAGATATCTAAAAGGTAACACCCCCTGGGAGACCCCGACCAGAGTCCTCAAAGACTCCTGCTCAAGAGAAGGAATGCCACCAAAAAAAATCTCAGTCTTATCAAGATTAGCAGAAAGACCAGAAGCCGCTGAAAATTTATGAAAAGCATCAAATAGCAACCGAAGAGAGCTATGATTCGCTCTACATAACAAAAGGAGATCATCAGCAAACATAAGGTGAGTAAGAAGCAATCTCTCACACCTCAGATGGAAGTTAAAATTAGGATCATCCTGCAAATCACCAAGACAACGGGAAAGATACTCCATGCCAATCGCAAGCAAAAAAGGAGACATAGGATCTCCTTGCCGCAATCTAAATTAAAGTTCTTGATTTGTTCATATTGGCTGAATATTGTTAAAATATGAAATAATTTATTTTGATCTTGTCTTGGTTCAAATTTGATGATTTATTGTTTAAAGTATAATTTTATGATTTATTATTCAGTTTATATGATTAATTGATGATGATTGTATTAATTAAATTAAAGTGTCAATTTTGGTGGATATTGGTGTGAATGTCGAATGGGTCTATGTATTAAAAATAGGATTTTTATCATGATTTAAGTATTATCGATTGATGATTGGTAGTTTGTTTGTTTAATGGATTATTGAATTGATTTATGGAATTGTTATCATGTTATTTTGAGGAATTGAATTAGTTATGACTTATTAAGGAAGATTGTCGTGTGGTTTAAGAGTTGGAATAGAGTTTTGGGTCAAGTTAAGATGAGTTAGAATTGAATAGAAGTGAAGTTGAGTCAATAAGGAATTGAAATGTGAAAAGGAATTAAGAACAGAACATAATTGAATTGAAAAGATGATTAACTATGTAGTGACCGCCTATCTAGTGGCACAAGTGCCATGAACATAGGTATAGTCGAAGCCACTGTCCTATCTTCGGATTCGGGACAGTTCTTGATCCCCGTGCTTGGGGAGTAGATCTTCGTGGTTGACCTGGCATGAGCAAGGAAAGTTTGGGGGAGTAGATCTTCGTGGTTGACCCCTTACGAGCATATGACTGGTCACGGATTAGCACCCGAACTGAAAAGAATAGAAGAGTCAATAGTGGTGTCAAGAAGTCTAGAACTGAATAAGTTAGTGTAGAAGGATTTGGGTTTACTATGTTATGATTATCTTCCGCTGCGTACTTGATTGATGATGTTACGTATGATTACATGATGATATGTTGTCTGTTTGATTGATCTGCTCTAATGATTATGTTTCTAATTGTGTTCTACTGATTAAGTAAAACAATCTAATTACTCACCACTGACTGTGGACCCCAAAATCCTTTTCCAGGTACAGGTGGTGACTGAATTGGGCTACGGATGGGCTGGGATTGTGAGCTTGCTAGCTTAGTAGTTGACCCTGATGTCTAGTTTTAGCCCATGTTCTTTTATTTTTAGTGGACTATTCTTTATTTTGTATTAATAAGGGACTCTCAATTATTAACTATTTTGGATTATTTAATAAGTTTTATTGAATAATATGAATAAGTTTAGAGCTTCCGCTGCAGTTTATGAATTTGATCTTAAAGGTTTTTAGAAGATAAAGATCTGTAATGTTGTTTTCCTCCGAAAACAACGGGTCATTACACGTTGCCCCTATCCTAACCGCGGTATTGGGATAGTGATTATTTACTATGTCATCATTATGATATGGATTTCCGTAAGATGGGGTTCATGGGTTTAGGAGTAAGATTCTCATTCCTGGCATAGTAGGAAAGTTCGTTCGCGTAAGATGCGTTCGTACGAGCATAGTCCAGTCTAATATGTAAATGATAGCGACAAAGATTAAGTAACGATAGGGTTAAGTCGATTAGAGTTAAGCGAGTATTGGTTATGATTATTGTTATTATGATTATGATTACTATCGTTGATTACTAATGTTTTATTGTCGTTATGATATATTGCATGTTTGAGTGCCTAATTTGCTTATTTGATTTATTCTATGATCTTATGTATCCACGTTAGGGTGGGACTATTATGTTACTCGCCACTGATGGTGGATTTATGTTTTCAGGTAACTCTGATGATGACGGTGTTGCTTAGCTTTGGGATTGGGCGAGCCCCGTTAATTGATTCTTATAGTTTTAGTTTTATTTTTTCATTGTTATTATATTCGGATTTTTAGGAGTTGTAAGTACGTTTTAACTCTAACTACAGATTTGGAGTTGTTTCTTAGTGATGACTATTTAGGACTTAGTTGTGTACAACTTGTGGATTTGTACGTTTTGGGATTTATAGTAATAATATTTGAGGTTTTTTTTTAAATTTTAAGTATGTATGTATGTTAGATCGACAATTCCACTCGTCGGTTTCTTCCGGGCCGGTTTAAGCGAGTCGGGTCGTCACAGCTGGTGTGTGCTATTTTAATGAAGGCTCATACCTCTTTTGTGCTTAGCCTAATGCTTCCGCCTCTTGTATATATATATTCTATGGTCCCTAAACATAAACAACATACTTTAGATTAGATTTTAGTCTCAAAAATCATATTTTGCTTAGGGTTTGAGGAGAGAGAAGCCATTTCTTCCTCTTAGTTTTCTTAGGGTTATGTTCAGTTCTTGTTTCCATAGTTTTAGAGGTAGATTTAGCTCTTGATTTTGAATGCTTTTTGATGTTAGTGAATGAATTGGAAGGTTTGTTCAAGTGACCTGACCAATCCAAAGTTTTTGCTCATCAAAATTCAATAAGTTCTCAATTTCTCTACTTTACTTGTTCTTCCTTTCCATTGATTTAATTATTGTTTATTTCATATTGGCAAGTAGAATAGTGTCTAAATTATGCAATTTCAAGTTTTCTAGGTTTATTTTCTTCCTTGTTGGTAGATTTAGTGTTTAATTTCATGTTTTATGCTTGATTTTTAGTGTAATGCTCTTGTTCATGTTTTGTGGGTAGTAAATTTCTAGGGCTTGAAGGTGATGGGTTTATGACATGAAATTGGGGTTTTTTGATATAGTTTTTGGTTGAATGGAGTTCAAGGTTGGTTAATGTTGGTGTCCAAGAGCTTAGAGATTAGCTAAAGGCCATAGTTAATTTCTTAGTATTTTCGAGGTATAATAAGGCTTTGTCCATGAGTTAATTATGCTTTGATTTTTCTTGCCCAATGTTGCTAGTGAGACCATTACAATGGGAGTCGGTGGTCGAACTAGGAATTTGCTTTAAGTATGTTGTTAGTAAGACTAATACAACAAGAGTCGATAGTCGAACTAGGAATTTGCTTTTAGTAAAACCTAGGTATAATTGTGATCATTTAATTTAATGATACAGTCCATTCAGGAGAAGTCGTTATTGTTATATTCATGCGTCAACTCCTAAATCATCCCGGGAGGAGGTTTAGGTATCTTTAGAAGTGTAATTCCCCTTCATTGACTTAGTTTGTTCATTAGATTGTTCGAAGCAATTCCCCCGAAATCAAAAGAACCCGGATCCGACAACCCTATAACTTAGTTTATTATTTTTCGCATTTATTTTCCACAATAGTTTTAGCTTCAATCTCAAACCACAAAACCAAGATCATTAATTACCCTAAATTGCACAACACGATTCACGACTTATTCCCCGTGTTCGACAACCTCACTCTTACTACAACGGCGGTATTTATTTGGTAAGGAGCCGAAAAACCCCTCATCAACACCACATAAGTAGAAAAGCATGACAGCTCAATGATAATCTGTAATTTAGTTAGTATTTTTCTTAGCTTTTATTTATTTATTTTCTATTTTTATTTAGTTTTTGTTAGCATTTTTAGGCTTTTAGTTTAGTTTTGTTTCGGTAATCCCCATCCCCTTTTTCTATGTGATTTCCTCTATTTTGCTTTGTTTGTGCGTTTTTTCCCCTTTTGCAGGTCCCGAGTCTATTTCGAAACTCGAGGAAGCGAGCCGGGAACTCGAGGAAACCACAAGCCTAAGCCATTGCTTGTGAAAAGAAGGCCTCAGCGGGCGCTGGGAATTCCTTAGTGTCCGCTGAGATGTATTTGGACATGAGATATTTTTTGGCTGATTTTGAAGGTGCCAGCCACCATGCGCATAAAGTGAAGAACAGCGGTCGCTGACCCCAACTCAGCGCCCGCTGTCCCCCTCCCCTGTTTGAGGCAGTGATTCCCTAAGTGCTTTTCAGCGCCTGCTGACCACAAGTCTTGCCAGCCTGTAGCCTAGTGTAGTAGGTCTCAGCGGGCGCTGTCATCGCCTCAGCGCCCGCTGTAGAGCTTTTGTACGTTGTTTTTATTATTTTTTCTGCTCTTTCATTTTGTTTATTGGGAGCACTATATATACTCTTCTCCCCTCTCTTTCACTCTTGAAAACTCTTTCATTTGTTCTTGAATTAGGCTCCGTTTACTAGAGCGTAAAATGTTTTCCTTGAAAATAGTTTTCCCATTTTACATTGTTTACTTTGGGTGAAAAAATAAGAAGTAAACTTTCTAGTGAAAACTCATTTTACACCATAGTGCAAACATTTTCCCCCAAATTTGGGAGTAAAACGTACTTTCCGTGCAAGTAAATATTGGAAAATTTCTATGAAAATGAGTTTTCCAACGTAAAATGTTTTTCATGGAAAATCATTTTACATCGAAAACATTTTACACCCAAGTAAACGAACCCTTAATGTAAGTTATTTTTAGTTTTTTCTTCCTCCTAATCATAATTTTGATAAGTGGGATATATGTAATGTAATGTATGAGGGCTTGAATTATGAAATGAGAAACTGGTTGGGTTTCTCTCTTATGGAGATTACTTAACTTTAGACTTGGATAGAGCTTGGCTTTTATTCGCGTGTCTAGCTAAGGAAACCTATGATTGGGATATAAATACCCAAGGGATACATGACTTTAGTAACGAGTCGAGCTTGTTTGCGGAATATGGCTTTACTCATTTTCCGGTTCATACCCCTACCTTGGATGTTGATCATCAATACTCGCAAGAGCATGCTCTTGATGAGTTTTTACAAGGTGGTGGTGTGAATTCCGATGATTCATTGCATAGTCTTCAAGTCGAGCCCGTTGTTTGCGACTTTAGTTATGATTTTGATCCCTCTCCTCTCGTTGCTGTACACAGGGGCGGATGCACCAAGAAACCCCATGATGCACGTGCGGCGCCATCTCACAGCTGCAATTTTGCAAATTGTTGTCAATATTTTCGAATTTGATCGATCGATATGATTGTGTATTGTTTTTTTATTCGATGATGCCATGTTTTTTAAATGTGAATTAACTACTTGAGATATTGAATTCGGTATTTTGGAAATTAATGAATTATGGTGTGAACCTTGTGAAGATTGGGAATTATGTTTGTTTACAGTTTACCAGGCCAGTAACTGTTAATTAGTGAAATTGGGATTGGGAAATAGGAATGGCAATTTTTGTTGTTAAAGTTGGGCAATTGCAACTTTAAGATTGTCTCGTGTAGTATATTGTATACTAGTATTATAGTTTAGGGATTTTCTTATTTACTTTTTACAAACAGACAAACATTAGTGTACTATTATAGTATTATATGATGATTATTCTTTTTTAAATTTTTTATTTTATGTTATTAGTACTATAGTAGTATGCTAGTATTTGTTAGTATTTATTTTATGTTATTCGATTAATTGATCACTTCGAACTTTGAAGACTTAAGCCGATGATAATATTAATTATGATGGACTTTATAAGTTATTAAGCTTTTTATATTATGACTTTAGAATTATGAAGAGAAAATATAGGAATAATATAAAAAGTTTTTTTTTTTTTTTTGCTTGAGATGTTTTTTAGATGTTAACCTAGGTGATATTGTAAATCATTTTCAAAATATGAAAATTACAAGATAGCAATTGTCATGATATTAAAATGCTTTTATGGTTATAAAATTTTGAATTGTCGGTGAATTAGTTTATTAATGTACATTTTTGCCTTTGAAAAGTTAGTGCTACACCTGATTGAAATTCCTAGGTCCGCCCCTGGCTTTACCACCCATCCAAACTCACATAGACGTTGATGTTCCATTGTAATTTCATGTTGAAAATGAAGACCATTTCGTCTCGTCATGTGATGTTGTATTGGATGAGGCCTTCTTAGTTGAGTCTAGTGAAGTTGACGAGGTCATTATTAATATGGAGGATGTTGTTATGCCACCTTCTCTTATTCCCGTTTAGGAGGATTTAGCCTTGTTTATTCACATCCCACTCCCCTTCCATCTATGCTCATATCACCCCCATTCAAGGGCACCATCTCTTATCTTCACTCCAATGTTTCTCTTCCAGAAACAAAGGCAAGGAAGGTGTTTGGAGGTGTTCCTTCTCTTTTATTTGAATTTTCTTTTAGTAGTTTTTATTTTGATTTTCCTCCCTGTGGGCACTCACTCACACATAAGCATTGGATGCCGGACTTTAAACCGTTCCCTTTGCTTAATTTGATCATTGCTTATGTGGTTTTTAGTGAGTTGAGTGCCAGTGCATTTGATAAGATCTTACGAGCTTTGCGAGGCTATTTACTAAGCCTCGGCGGTTGGTCCCGCTGGATGACTTTGACATAGTTTTTCTTTAATGTCTTAGTCCTTGTGTCCAGCTCCATCGTCAGGCTCGGGACGTTCAACAAGCGCTTGTGGGAGGCAACCCTCAATTTATTGCTTTTTAAGATAGTTTATTTCTTTGCATTGTAAATCATTTTTTTAAAAAAAATGATGAGAGAAAAGATTAAGTAGTGCCTTCACATATTTGTGCATAAATGTGATCTTTACATGTATCCATGAATGTGTGTTAGAAAAAAAGGAGCATTAGAAAAAAATTATCACGGGTGGGTTTAAAAGAAAACGAGAGATTTCCTTGATCGCAACTTTCGAATACATCAATGAGTGTGCTTTTGGCCTTTTTAGGCTCTTATACATGTTGATGTATCCCTTAGTGTGCAATCAACAGGAGATGTTCCAAGCTTGAAATTATGATACAATTTTTAAGCTTGTTTTGCTGCAATCTTGGCTACAGGTCAGGCGCAGCGGCCACTGGAAATCCATTAGCGCCAGCTTGCACAATTCTCAAATCCATCAGCGCCCACTGAGATTTCTGGTTAAAAAAACGGTAGCCAAAAACTTGCTTGCAGCGGGCGCTGGCCCATTATCAGCGCCCGCGGATGTGTATTCTTGAGAATAAGCAGTAGGATTTTGAAGAGGGAAGTGCCTGCTAGCAAAATTTCAGCGCCCGCTGAGCCTCATTTTGCATTTCTCCATTACCCAAGAAAATTGAGAGCAGCGGACGCTGCCCATTCTCAGCGCCCGCTGATGGGCTTGTTGAAAACATGCAGAAACATTTTGAAGATGGGCAGCGGCCGTTGGGATTAAGTCAGCGCCCGTTGAGGATGATTAATATAAAACATCAGAGCTCAGAACTCGTCATTTTTCACGAGCAGCAAAACATAAACACGAGTTCTCTCTGATTCTCTCTCAAACCCTAATCCTAAAATTCACTCATTCTCACTCAAATCTCACTCAAATCTCTCTCAAACACCATCATTATCTTCTTCTTCACTCCATGAGTCCATTTCTTCCTTTCCATCACACTTTTCTCTCCTTTGCTTCCCACATATTCGAACCCTAGTTTTGAAATTTTAAAAAAATAAAGAAAGGAAAAACACGAGCAAGAACACGTTCTAGGATTACTTTTGAGGCTCTTTTCTTCAACAATTACAATAAGGAGGCATAATCTAGAGTATTTTCTTAGTTTCTTTTTAAACTTAGTTCGAATTTTAGGGTGAATTTTTATGTTGCAATTGTTTTGTTGAGTATTTGAGTCCCTATTTGTAGTCTTAGATTGTGGTTTTGTTTTGTGTTGGTTGAATTTTGTGACTCTGATTTGTGTTGGTGAATTTTTTCTGTTGTGATTTTGTGAACTTGAGACACTTGGGTTTAGGCCTCTTGTTCATTGACTGGTTAGGGAAGTAATCTAGCTGAATTAGTTTTTTTAGTTAGTTTTTGGCCCTAATTTGATCAATCATGTATGAGCCTCGTAAAAAGAAGAGGAATGACTGACCCGGTACCTTAGACCCGAACCAACATGATGATGCACCACCGCAACCACCACCCCCCATTAGGATTCCACAGGCCAATCGGGCCAAGTATGACAACCTCTTGAGGTGGACATTTCGCTCTACCCGATTCTATGATGCACTCCCTTGTCTGGCGCTGCAGATCACCAGGGAAATGCAAACCCTGTTCACCAACTTTGGATGGGAAAATCTGACTGACCCCAACATGGCCGATTACACTTACCCACCTTTGGCCTGTGAATTCCTTAGTACTTAGACCTATACTGAAATAGCGTCCACCACTAATGTACCGGAATACCAACAGTCCTTCCGATTGTTCAATGACCGTCATACCATTACCATTTCCCAGCTAAATGAATTTCTAGGATGTGACCCGACCAACCCCATCATCGATTTTAGTCCTTAAAACTTTCCTGGATTTAACCCGCTTGGCTTTTGGCATGCGATTACGGGTGATGATCGTTTTGACTCTACCTGGGCGGTCGTGTAATACCCCAAAATTTTGGGGTATTTTTAATTTTATTTAATTAATTATTAAGATAGCTTTGTGGCAAGTCTAGTTATTGACCCAGGCCCAAACCATTTACCTCACTTAGCCAAACTGAAGCCCAATGCCCTCATACACGCCCCAAACCTCACGGCCCCCTTATATTTGCTTTTGTATAATTAACTTGATTTATCTACCAAAATTAGCAATTTATATCTACAATTGACTTAACCCAAAACCTCTACTTTTATCCTATTTCACCTACTAAATTTTAGGAACCTAAACCCCCCCTTACAACTAACTAATACCTCACGGCTCCTTTGAGAGGTTATTAGAAAGTATATATTTTCTTTTCTTTATAATCAATCAAACCCAAAATCACACAAAGTCACACAAAACAACTTAAGTTCTTCTATTGATCCACAACTCAAAAACCGAAGCAAGATGTTCAAGAAGCCAAGCAAGGAGTTCATATCACTCGGCCATATGAAGGAATTTTCGAACCTTTATCCTTCTTTGATAGGTAATTAGTTGCTTTACTTAATCTGTACAATAGATTAGATTCATAATCTTTAGAACATGTTTAGAACTGTTTAGATTTACTTAGAATTATTTCTGAATTGGTAGGAAATATTTGTTGTTAGTAATTATTGATGGCCGAATGATTTATCTATTACTTGATGATATTATTTTATGTTCTAACTTAAATTCATGCATGTTCTATAATTCTTGCCATACAATCTTGAAGGTTTATTTGATGAAATTAGAAGCATTTATATGCCGAACCTAAGCCCTGATTTCACGTGATTTTCGAGTGGATTAAACTATCCAAGAATTGATCATTATGCCATAATCTCGTTCTAACTATGTTCTTTAATGATTTTCTTGAATTTATTCTTTTTCTAGTTGAGTTCTTGAAATTAAATCATAATCTTGATTCACTAATGAGAATGCCGTGTGATGTGACTATGATGACAATCTTAATGTATGAAAATCTTCATTATTATTTAAAGCATGGATTTTTTATTAAGCTAGTCTAATTAACTATGTTAATCTTAAAGATTTAAATTAAAAAGGAAAGATTAATTTTTTTTAATATATTATGGAAAGCCGTGTGACATAATACATCCAAGGATTGATTTTTATTGTTCTATTGATAAAAAGATTAGATTTTGAAATACTTCTTGAAATTATTTTAATTAATTAATTAAGGCTTGTCTTTTTAACTAGATAATTAATTTAATTGTTTAATTGTGAAAGATGATTTATGGTGGCGTTGTTATGATGAAGCCGTGTATTAACGGTGAGTTATGGGTAAGATTTGATTCCTATTTCTTATTTAATCGTTGGTTTGTGATTATTAAATTATGATATTTACTTGTAAAGTTGTATGAACTTGTTGAATTGAAGTGTTATAGATGCATGATGAATTTTCGAATAGTTGATTGCTAATGTCGTGTGACACGTGTACTAGTCTAGGGTTTCGAGTTAATTAAAGTTGAACTAGAGTTGACTAGAGGTAAAGTCTTGATAAAAGAGTAAAGTTGTGAACTAGTAAATAAATGAAAGATAATAACTTATGAAGTGACCGTCCATCTAGTGATCTAAGGTACCATGAACATGGGTGTAGTCGATGCCACTGTTCCGCTGCGGAATGGCGACAGTTCTAGATCCCAGTTCTCGGGAAGTTGATCCTTTGTGGTTGACCCGGCATGAGACAAGGAAAGTTGGGGAAGTAGATCCTTTGTGGTTGACCCCTACGAGCATATGACTGTTTCACGGATAATTAGAACCCTAGAGTGAACTGGAACTAGAAAGTTAAGTAATGAAAGTATAGAGTCTAGAGTCGGTTCTAGCTTGAATGGAAGGTCTAATTATAGTTGGTCTAGTGTATTTTCTTTTCGCTACGTATCTGGTGAATTGATCATATTGTTATGTAATGTTGATTCTGTTGACTTGTGTGGACTTTCTATTGACTTGTTTTGTTTATTATATTTCTAATTGCGTTCTACTATTAAGTAGAAAAATCTAATTACTCCCCACTGATTGTGGACCCCCAAATTCCCTTTTCAGGTACTGATGAAGAATAATTAGGTTACGCAAGGGCTAGGATTGTGAGCAAGCGAGTTTAGTAGCTTAGCCACCTAATAGTTATTCTACCCTTTGTAATAGTATTTTAATGGACTTTCGTAGTTTTATGTTAATAATGGACTTTGGTATAATTTAATGGTTTTGGACTACTTTATAGTTGATTAATTAAATTGAATAAGTTTAGATCTTCAGCTATTATTATTTATTTTTTTAACTTGAAAACTTCTAATTATATATGATTCGTATTGTTGTTTTCTACGAAAACAACATTGGAAAAATACGGGTCGTTACAGATGGACTTTGGTATTTTTTAGTGGTTTTGGACTACTTTATAGTTGATTAATTAAATTGAATAAGTTTAGAGCTTCCGCTGTTACTATATGATTCGTATTGTTGTTTTCTACGAAAACAACGTTGGAAAACTATAGGTCGTTACAGTTGGTATCAGAGCTGAATTTTAGGTTTACTTCTCCATAAGTAACCCGTGAGATTGTGTGCTTTATTTTCCAAGGGTTTGACATAACTTGCTTTGCCACGAGAACATAAGTGAGTGTTGACTCGGGTAGAGCTATAGGATAAGATATTTTGTATTCCTTTTGCGGCTATTTAATTTAAATTTTATTTTCTTAACTCGGGTACTGTTTTGTAGAATGGCAAGCCTGGGGCGATCTCTTGGTAGTCGCGACCAACGTCGCATGCTAGAGAGTGCGATCATCAGCTTAGCTCAGAGAGGATGGGTTTAACATATTGTGATTCAAAAATTCTACTACTAGTTTCGGTATGATGTTAGTTACCTTAAAATTGGATGATTGCTCCATAATGGTAATTCATGGCAATTACACAATTGTTAAGGAAAATACCAAAAGTTACTCCTCCTTCCATTTCTTGGTTTGGCGGCTCCCCTAGGATACCTTTGCCAAATTATTATAATTTTTTTTGCTCAATAATTAGCATAAACCCAAAATATAAATATATTCAAATAAATTCCATAAGCGACAATTATAGATACATAACCATATGTATATATAAAATTTGCCTCGACATAATATATTTTAACGATGAAAGACAAAATTGGTTAATAAAAATTAATTTTTTTATAAGACACAACTTTTATTATGTGCCGTAAAAATATATAATAATATATATTTTTAAATAAATAGTTTTTTTTAAATAAATAACTATAAAATATTTATCACATCATCACATAAAACATAGCAGGAAATTTAGAGGTGTTACACGATTCCATGTAGTATCATGTCTAGGGAAATTGTGTGGAAACTTTAATTTGTATACATGTATGGCATGTTAGGTTGTTTAGATGAATTGAAAGATTATTGGATGTTTGATTTGCATTCTTACACACTCATGTATGTCATGATATCAAATAGTATATATTCCCCAGAGTGGGTTGTTTGTTATAATTATCGAACTTATTTATGATTTATGAATAAGTAGAGGAGTATTGAAGTATAGGCAAGAAAGTTATTGTTGCTCACTTGTTGAGTCTAGAAGGGTTTTTATTTGCTCTCTCCTCTGTGAGATGAGACAGGACTAACAGTTTAACCCAACCACATTGTTGGTTTAGGTCTAGGCAAGGAAGACTAATAAAATTGGCAATGTGATCATTAAAGTATAAAGATAAAAATTGGAGTTACTTGTGTTTGGTTTAAAGCATATGTTTCAATTCTGTATGTTATGTGGGTTTTCACAGTGTCTAAAGAACTAATCACGTAAAGTGGAAGATGATTCACACCAAAACTCTTGGAGCGTATACACCTTGAGTATGAACATATGGATAGAGCTATTAGCTCCTATCAAGGGCTATAAGACGTTGTACATTATTGTTTATTTTTATGTTATTTTTGGGATCTCATCCACCTTATGGTGGTTTTTCCACTGGATTTGCAACCGAGTGTGACCCTAGGGGAATAGTTATTCATTCAATAGGAACCCATTCGATGATGAATTCAAAAGTATAACTTAAATTATGTGTGGCAACGTCTAAAATATATAGTTTCAAGTTTGTTAGCTTGCGTGATGTATGCTTACTTTTCTCGCTAGGACTTGCATGTTAGTGTGTGCATCTCTCGTTGTATGTATGTACTCAGCTTTGGCTGACGCTATGGATGTTTGTGCATTTGGCCTTGCCTTTGTCTTGGCCCTACGACGACCCAATTATAATGGTGAGTAGTAGGATAGAAATAAAGGCAAGCTACAAGTTGGGGCATGCAGCTTGTTGGTGTTGAGTGGAGTGTTGTGGATATGCCAATTGTTAATTGATAATTATTTCTCAATTCTCTTATGGTATTGGTTCCGTGACTAACGTGTAATTTTAATTAAGTTGGTTTTGGTGGGCCATGATGGTTCCAATATTAATATGTAATGAATAATTTTATAGTTTACAATTTTAGTTTTCATCTTTAGCTGTTTTAATAAACCTTGAGGGTTTGATAAAATGTCGTAGTCTTTTGAACACAATGGCGGTAATGCTTTGGAACTTTTCTTTAAATAATATGTTATTCTAACTTTAGTATTAAGTATTTTGGTTTTTAGAATAATTTGCTTTGAAACTTGAAAATGTAATGATAATCCAGAGGTGGATTGAAGCATATTTAGATGTTTGATTCAAGATCTAAATAAATATTGTTTTAAAGATTTTAAAGGGAGGGTAGAAGGAAATTTACTGGAGGAACTCAAGCTTCGAAGTAGAAGATTTGAGGAACATATGGTGTCATGTACCTTTTTTTTATTTGGAAAAATTACTTTAATAGGTACCAACTATTCACGATTCAAATCTATAGCTACCAACTTTTGATTATTCACCATCAGCACCAACTATTATATACATTTGCAACAAATGGGTCGTGACTAGAAGCAACCTATTGTACATGTTAAATAGCATATGTGTCGTGTTTTTATTGGTTAAATTAAAAGAAATTAATTTAAGGTTTATATAAATTTAATTAATTAAATCTTAATATTAATCTAATTAATTGCCATACATTCACCCCCTTTTAAATCATCAAGCACACCAACAGTAATGCCACACACCACCATCTACCAACCATGCACCACCAACACATCACTGACAACCACCGACGCACCACCAACATCCACCCAACCAAATACTAGAAGCACTAAAAACAAACGATAACCACCCAAAAACTCATCCAAAACATCCCAAACAACCATAAACCCATCAAAATTAACCCCAAACAACTCAAAAGCTACCGAAAAAACCAAACCACCCAAACAATCCACAACCCACCAACCCAAATACCCCAAACAACTGGTAACTCGCAACTCGGGTGACTCGATAACATTCATCTCGAACCACAAAATCAACCCAAACCACCAATGAACCTATTTGAAAATTTGAAAATCACCCACCCCGATTGAAAATAAACCACCCCAACCAAAAACAACCCAACTTTTGGGCCTCATTGAAAAGAAGAAGAAGACTTGAATCGTTGCAGTGATTACTGTCAGTTGTATAATGGTGTTAGTGGTTGGCGGTGGAGAGAGAAAGATAAAATGGAGAAGATTGGTGTTGGTGAGAGTTGATTTCATAATAGAGAAGATGAAGGGGAGTGTGGTGGTGAGTTAAGTGTAGTACTGTGGGTTTTAGTGGAGAGAGAAAGAATTTATTTCTATTTTATTAAGTTTTTATCTAATTTCAGAATTTTTTTTCCAAATATTAGTCTCTCAAACAGTCAAACCATTAAAAACTGCAATTTACCTTATTAGCAAGTTATAGGTAATTCAAAACTATTAATGCAAAGTTGTATGATAGTTGGTGCTAGTGGTTGCCACCGAACGGGCTGCGCCGGACCGGGCCGGGCCAGGGAACGGGCCGAGCCTAAGGAGCTGACCCACGAACAAGACCGTTGGGTTATCGGGTCGGGCCGAATCGGTCCGGGTTCGAGGGTTGGCGACCCATGAACCGGCCCACCCGAGTTTGGATCGGGTCGGAAACCGGGTCGGGTTGGGCTGGGTTCATGGGTTCGCGGGTTTTGGTTCGTGGGTTCGTGGGTTGGGTTCGTGACTTGGGTTCGCGGGTTGGGTTCGTGGGTTTGTATAGGGTTGTAAGTTGTAAGGGTTTGGGGGCATAGGGGTTTGGAGGGGGTTAAGGGGGGTTTGGAGGTGGTTAAGGGGGGTTTGTAATTTTAGGGGTGGGAGTTTGGGGTTTGTAATATTTACTAGATTTATAAGATTGTGTAATAATATATAGATGATATATGAATATAATACATTAAAACAATTAAACAAGTAACAAATTTACTTTAATAAATAAGGAAAATATAAGAACCCCCCCCCCTTAAAATTTAATTTTTCAATTAAATTTTAATTTTCAAAATAAGATTTCTACGTATCCTTAAGTAAACTTAAGGAATCAAAGCCCACGTAGTTCTTTTGCGTACCTGAATGGTGGCCGTGAAACTTTGTTTTGACTTGTGACTTGGGTTGTGTCATTTCCGCTAGGGCCTGCATCGGATTCCGATGTATCCATCAACATCCACGGGTCATCTTCATCTTGGTCATCTTCATTCAATCCTTATATCCTCTTTTCCGCCTGATCCCAATCTTTCTTGCAAACACATATTTCTATGGTTTCAGGGTGTAGGCAAGATATTTTTTCATGCAATACTCTTTTACTTGCCCTAAAAGTTGACTCGGAAGCAACATTTGAAGCCGGAATTTCTAGGATATCCTTAGCAATTCTAGCTAGAATAGGAAATTGAATAGAATGGTTTTGCCACCATTTAATAATCTGAAAATTTTCGTTAGTTTCAAATTGAAATGATAAATAATCATATATACCTAAACCTTCATATGGGGACGGTGATGATGGTACTTTCGATTTCCCTTTCCGTAGGATTGATGCTAGAAAAGGATCTATGCTTTTCGGCTTTGGTTGTAAAGCCGTAGCGGGTTGATAAATACTAGCATAATGTTCATAAAGTCTATCTAAAATTGTTTTACAATCATTTACATAATTATCAACATCATAATCAGTACCTAGACATTCGTAATAGAAGGTCAACAAGCTTTTCAAACCATCAAGCTTGAGACCCGGGTCAAGAATCACTGCAATGCCATAAATATAAGGGAATTCATTAAAATAGGCATGCAATCCATTTTGCCTTCATTCTCTCCAGGATGTTCGAGATGGCAGCAACTTCACTGTTCTTGCTGCCTTCGTTAATGGCGTGAACAATTTTAATACCTTCAAATACAACTCAATGTAAATTAGGCTCATAAACATAAGAAAAAATGTTAGTAGCATATTCAAATGCAGCAAGTACATCACGAACAACCATTGCAACAGACCAATTGTAATTAGTTATCATTTCATTAGGCTCCGAACGAGTTTCATTATATAATTCAGTTAAAGCGTCACGATATTTAATTGCGTCATTCAACAACCTAAAAGTAGAATTCCACCGGGTTACGCAATCTATACCAATGCAGTTTTTCTTTAATCCTCTTTCCTCACATTTTTCTATAAGCCCTGCTCATACTACGAGTGACTCTTATTCACTTTACTACACTCCTAATAGGTTTTAATTGGGGTTGTAACTCGGTAATACCTTCTTGCGCAGATAAGTTTAATATATGCGCACAACATCTAACGTGTAAAACGCTACCATTAAGTAACAAAGGTATGTCACTGTCTTGTTTTAAAAAATCAATCGCACGGGCATTAGTCGATGCATTGTCAAATGAAGCTGAAAATAGTTTGTCAACCAAATGAATTTTTTTTAAACAATTCACAATACGTGTTTTAATGTTAAAACCCGTATGGCTTTACCCCAATCCCTCAAAACAAATAATCCGTTTTTGTAAAAACCAGTCATGATCAATCCAATGAAAAGTTACACAAATAAATGGTTCATCCACAAAACAAGTCCAGTTGTCACTAGTTATGCTAACCCGACCATCATAATTACGAAACATTTCCATCAAATAACCTCGATAAGCATTAAAAAGTTTTATGGTGCGATGCTTAAGGGTGTTTCTAAGAATCCTTCTAAAAGCCGGCTTCATAGCAACTCGATTAAAATATTCGAAATTTGGGCTTTCCCAATGAGTGAACGACAATTCATCAAGAATAACATATTTAGAAAATTCATTAATCATTCTATCACGACTATAAACAAAAGACATACCTGCGCCGGGAGTAGTCGTTGCGTACCCATGGATTTGAGCTTGTCTCGAATCATTTCTTTCCTCACCATCAGGCCCCAACTTGTGATCATTTTTTAAATGACGAGCCAACGTTCCGGTTCCATCGTTTTTCGTCCATTTGTAATTTTAAGGTTTTCTAACTTTGTTAACATCCCAACAAATTTTGCAAATTGCAGTAAATTTGTCGGGATTATTGTTGGAAAAAGTGATTTAGAGCATAAGGTTTATATGTCGCGTTTATGTGGGAACGGTTCTATAAACGGTCATATAATGATGACACGACTAACTTGTGATAATGAAATAGTCGGGACCCGAATCTGAACAAAAGTCGAAAAAGTCATTATGTACTTTGGGTGTCACGGACAGAGATTTTGACACACCCGTGCCAAGCCCACGACATGAGCAACGAGAAGACACGACATGACCTTGTTCACCTCCTCCTAAATTAAAAAAAATTTAAATATTAATACTTAACTTTCATAATATATCCATGTTTTTACATAAATAAACAATTAATTTATATTAATAATTTCATGAATGTAAACAATTAACTTATATTATTAATTTCATGAATGTAAACAATTAATTTATATTATTAATTTATTTATAAACTCATGAATGTAACTATGTATGAATCAAAATTAATTTCAAATTATATTATTTACGTAAACAATTAATTTATTTATAAACTCATGATTCATGAATGTATGATAAATTAAAAAAAAACTATAATAACTTCAAAATTAATTTGAATTTATACCTTCCACATTCTCCTCCGTTGTAGTTCAGTGACCGTACCCTCCGGTGCCCACCGGAATTTGAGGAGGTTGCATTGATGATGATGATTGATGGGATTGATATTGGTTGGGTTGGGGTGGAACAGGGGGTTGAACATATTGATGTTCACTGCCTAATGCCCTAGCTAATGATTCAATTTCTTCGGTATTTATTTCATACGAACCGTAAAATTGATCATTAGCATTAGGAAGAATAGGAAAATCACCTCTACCACCACCAAATCTACCACCACCACTAGTGCCACCAATTCTACCACCACTATTCCTTCCAGACATTTTTTTTTGAAAGTTAGAAACAAATTAAAAAAGTTAAGAATTGAAATTTTAATATAAACTAGTAAACTATGAAATTTTCCTTGAATATAAACTAGTAAACTATGAAATTTTCTTTGAGTATAAACTACTAAAATTTAAGAATTGAAATTGAGAAATTAAGAATTAAGAACAATGAGAACTTTGAGAAGTAGAGAGTAAGAGAAGAGTAGAAGAATGATGTTAATTGTGAAGAGTTTGGGGTAAATTGGATGGGTATTTATAGGGGAAAAATGGGGGGGGGCGAATGTAAAAAAAAATTTTAAAAAAGGGAAGTAGTCGTTACAGCAGGCCAGCAGCAGCAGCAGGGAGCCGTTGCAGCAATTCGGCCGGGCGGGCCGAACGGGCCGGGCCTGGGTCACGGGCCAAACACGGGCTGGGTCACAGGTCGTCCTAGGTTAACCGGGTCAAACGAACGGGCTGGATTAAGGGTTGGGTTATAAAAGTCCGACCCATGACCCACCCATTTAGTACCGGGCCGGGTCAAGGGTCGGGTCCAGGCCTACTGGGCTCGACACATCCGGGCCAAAAACCGGGCCGGGTTAACCCCCCAGTGGCCACCACTAGTTAGTGCTGATGGATAATAATCAAAAGTTGGTACCTATAAATTTGAATCGCCAATAGTTGGCACCTATTAAAGTAATTTTTCCTTTTTATTTTTCGACATCTTTTAATATTTTGGTATAATTTGAGTTTAAGATGTCAGTGGATTAAAATATGGAAAAATTAGTGTTATGTGAAAAAATATATCTTTATGAATAATTGAGTTTTAAAAAGGATTTTATGAAAAATAATTTGGTAAGTGTAAATATAATTGTAAATAGAATTTAATGTCTTTAAAATAAAACTAACTTTACTTAAATATATTTTCTACAAAAACAGTTTTCAAAGAGGTGAAACATCAGTTTGAAAACATAGTAAAAGAGGTATGATACACCCATACATGGTAGAGATTCCACCGCCATCTACCAGGGCAAGGGCGTAATTTCACTGCCCTTTTGTTTTACATGTTGGCTATCATGTGCGATTTGTAAAGATTAAAAAATTTGAAAATTTTCAAAATCTTAGCCACATTATTTCTCCTCTCCGCCATATTGTAGCCTGACTGCTTAGATTTGAGTTGATATACCATGTTCTAGAATGTAATATTATAGGCAATGTTTAATACTAAAGTATCCTTTTTTTTTTGGATGACCTATACGTAAGTTGATAACAGATTCAGTGTAATACCTTGTAATAGTCATTTTTACTAAATTCCTTTTTATTAATTAATTTTCCAAATTCATTATATTGTTCAAATTATTGAATTACCCATCCAAAACAGCTGCAGCTCACTAGGTACATGTTCAGAATTATTTGATAATGTTCAAATTATTGGAAATATATAATGAGTAAGCATTGCGAATATATGTAAGTATTTGATATGTGCAATTGCCATATCCTTGAACATTGTTGTCATATCCCGTAGTTTTTCAGAGAGATGATAGGTAAATAGGTGATAGTTATCCATGTAATAATTATCCAGGGTAGTTTAGGTATTTTAACACTTTGAAAAATTAAAAAAAAAGGAAAAAAAAGAAGAAACCTAGCCCAAAAAATTAGAAGAGGGAAAATTTGAAAACGTGGAAGGAGAGCAGAGTGGGTAGGAACAACAAAGAAGAACAATGACGAAGAACAAAGATTCCAAGGACGAAGAGGATTTGAACTTCGAAGGTGTGCTGAGAGTACTTGCAGCAACGAAGAACGAAGATGATCTCAAAGGCGGAATTTGCGTGTTGAAGGGGTCAAAAATCGAAGCCAGTTGCTAGTTGTTGGAAGGCACAATTGAAGGTATATTGAATTAATTCCTATGTTTTTGTTTTGTTTTGTTTTTTTTTTTTTTTTTTTTTACATTTCATTTTCAAAGATTAGCCATAGGTTGAGGATAAGGTTTCTACGTTTTAGGGTTTATTTGTTACAATCCTTGTAGCTATCCTCTTCAAGTAGTAGCATTTGGTATGCGCTAGGTTACTTAGAAGCCAAAGGAAGTATTAATTCAAGGGATCGTGTTTGGCAACTCGCGTTCGAGTCAAGGTTTAAGTGTAACAGTGTTGTTTGGAAGGCAGTTAAACGTATTAAGAAGCCTACTTCTAGGAACCCATGGCTCTCTACCATTGACAATTCCCTTGTTCTGGCCTCTCAATATTGATTGAATTGAATTCGAACAATATAATACACTTGCTTATTATGCATGTATGGTTTTTATTTTATAATATGAAGGAAATTAAACAGTATGTAAATCATCAAGCTAGTGTTAGGTGATTTCGTTGTAGGTTGCATAAATATATTATACATTATTATTATTATTATTATTATTATATTGAATTGCCTGGGGTTTGTATTAATTTATGTATTTCATGACAAAAATTATAATTATTGTGCATATTTTATTTTGCTGGATGATGGTAGTGGAAATGAATTGACATGTATATTTGGATGAATGAGAAATCAATATCTATTCTTATGTAGTTATAATCCTTGTAGTTGGTTTCAGTTTGAAGAATTTTTTATTATGTAGTTATCCACTTTGATTTATGTCCTTTTTAATAGTTTTAAAACATGTTGAAACAACATTACGTCATTTACTTGATTACTTGTTTCATAGGAATATAGAATTAAATTGTCAAAATTACCAACCAATTAGCCCATCATATCAAACTTCAGGTATACTCTATAGTAGAAGTTCATGTGCTTTTCATCCTCGTCTATATATGACATGGAATTCATATCTTTTATATGATATCAATTCAATTTGACTTGGGGGCTATTACTTGGTAGAATTATAATATTTTGATAGAATTTTGGCTTTTATATGTGATGTAATATGAATAGCAACTACAAGAGGGGGGTGAATTGTAGTTGAGGGAGTTTTTGAAGTTTTCGCAGAATTTTAACTTAAACTCGAAAGTAAGAACAAACAGAAATAAAAGACAGAGAGATTTAACCTACAAGGAAAACTTCCTAGGCCCAAATAGGAAGAAAAACCTTGACCACAAGGGATTTTGACTCTTGGACTTCTGTTATTAATTATAGGCCAAACGAATCTGTTACAACCTATAAAAAGGACCTTCTCTATTCTCTACGTTCCACTAGGAACTTGTTCCCCCTGACACCTGTTCCCCCTGAACTGATGCCACGATCTTAATAAATATCGAGTTTTCTCACTTCAGATTACGAATGAAATTTGAATTATCTCTTTCTTTTTTCTTTATTACAATCAAATTTTCTTTTTGATTTTTCTCTCACCCAACCCTTATTACTATGAATTACAATTGAAAAACTAAAGATCGAAAATTCAAAGAACACTTAGAATAACTTTTGCACTCGAAAATCTTGATCTCTGAATTCTCTCTTGGTTGTGGTGTGTCTTGAAAATACTGGCAGCTCTTGTACTTATATGTGAAGCTTTGTCCTAATTCTTTTTCCTTGGAGAAGAAGTCTCTTCCACACGCATGACTTGCCCATTTTCCCTACAAATTAGATTGACCAAAGAACAAGCATAACAAACAAAAGAATAAACCCTAATATAAGACTAAGTACATTAACACTTGGTCAATACAAAAAAAACGTGTGACTTGAGGAATAAAATAAAAATCAGATTTTTATTTATTAAAACTAATTAGCATAACTACCTTACTAATCTAGTCAACAAAGTCACCACACTCCCTATTCTCATGCATGACCAAAGACTCCTTACCCATCCACTAACCACTCCTAATATGATGGGTTGACTCAACAAACAAAAACTAACTTTTAAATTTAAAACTAATTCCTAATATAAAAAGTCATACGCATAAAACAAGGAGGGAGTAAACCCACTAATCATTACCTATTATAATGGGTTTTACTAGAAACTAATTCGAAAACTACCTAAATAAATTTGGCAAATAAATCACCCTACTACACGTATGACTCAACCTAAAAATTATATTTTTTAATTTTAAAAATTCTTTTCCACTAACCACCTACTACTAAAAATATTCCAAATTAAAATGGACAAAAAAACACGGTTTATTGAAAAAATAAAAATAGAATAATTAATTACTACTACTAACAATAGGTCACTTTAAATATTATACCAAAACTAAAACAAACATTAGTTTAAGTATATACTTCTATAAATATGAGTGACATACTAGTCTTATACAAGAAAAATAACTTCCTGCACCACACCATGATTAGTATTCCAATAAGAGTAAATTAACATAGAATAGGAGTTAGAACATATTTAATAAAATATATTTACCTTAAAATTAGGTACTCCTCTAATTTTGTTCCCAATAAATATATTCTACAAAATATCAAGTATATAATAAATGAAATATATTTAATATAAATTAGACACTCATCTAATTCATTCTCTATAAATATATAACATAAAATATATGAAATATAAAATAAATTTAATTTCAACTAAAATTACTTTTAGTCGATTCTCCATAAATCCATTTTATTTACCATAGAATATTATATTGTCATCATCAAAACTAAGGTTCAACAATATGTTGTTTTGTTTGCATTATGAAAAAAGGGAAATGGAGGACACTTTTGGGCAAAAGGGAGCAAGGCAAAAGGGAAAGGTAAGAATGAAGTAACTATAACTTTTGATGAATAATTTAGCAAAGGAACAACTTTAAATGTTTGTGTTTAAGTAACTTGGTATGTGTTGTTTATTTATAGTTGAGAATTGGAAAAGGTGGAATATGCGGCCGTAGTTCGGGTGATTAAATCTTTCGGGTCAGAATTCTTGTTATAAGATAAAAAAAAAGCATTAAAATACTTAGAGTCGAATTTAATTTTTTTCTAAGTTTAATTTTTTCGTCTAGGACACTGAGAAGGCTAAAGGAGGACGTATTAAAGCAACTGGGAAGGTAGTGAAGAAACGTATGGGTGTAGATGAAGGTGCATAGCCTAATGTGAACTGTTGGGTCCAATCATTTGGTTTGATTGTTGAGAAGTTTAATGACCGGAAGCTGAAATGGGGTAAGGACCTGGGGTTTCATGGTTTGATGTATTTACAGGGAAAGATGTTGCCTAGAGGGTTGTGTTACTGGTTGTTGTCAAAGGTTGATCCTATCAACAAGTTATTTTTGGGTTCCCCAGATTGTGAGTATGAGCTTGACAAAAGCCAAGTTTCTTGGGTGTTCGGAATTCCCCAATGGGCCTAAAATTGTTCCTCGAGATAATCGGCATGATAAGTATGCTGCTTATGTGGAGGAGTTTTATGAGAAATTTTGTGTACTAAGTAGAGGCAAACGCTATGTTCGTATGAATAAGGTAGTGGAGGCAGTTGAGAGGGACTGCGATGAGGATTATGAGAAGGATTTTAAGTAAGCCTTCCTCGCTCTTGCATTAGCCTTTGTCCTGTACCCTACCACTTGTTCTAACTTGGAGACACAGTTGATTCCATCTTTGTCTGTTGCAGCAATAGCCAAGGAGTATGATTGGTGTGGTCTTATTTTCGATAAACTGATTTTCCATACAATTCGGTTTGCTGAGAAGTTCTATGAGCAAGGGTTTGCCATGTCCTGTGGAGGATGTACATACTTCTTGGCGGTGGGTTATTTATATGATCAGTTGAGTTTCCATTAAGTAGTTATTTTAGTAATGTTATCTATTTAATTATTGCAGATATTCTACCTTGATAGGCTAGAACGATGACCAGTGGAATGGGATGTCTTTCTTCGTATAAGGGCATAGAAAGATGAAGAAGTCAATCGGGCTAAGAATGAAGATAAGGTATCTGATGAAGTGGGATCAGATTATGGCAGACTTAAGGTAAACGTATATTTTAGATCATTTATAATTATACTTGGAATATAATCTCAATGTTTGGCCTAGTAAGATGCTAAATTTAAAATGAGGGACATGAATAGAAATAATTCAAAAAAATTTTAATTAATGTTATACAAAATAGTTTATTAGGGATGGTTAAATATGTAAGGCTATGGTGTATTGAATTTATCTTTGGATGAGTTTTATATCAGATTGATGATTTAATAACTTGTAGTTTTTGTTTTTATGTGAAAGAGTAGTTATTGAAAATGTAGCATACGGGGAATGGAATCCCCATTAGGGGCGTTCATAATTGGGTACCCGGGTTTTCTGGTACTCGAAAACCCGGGTACCCAATTTTCCGGGTAGTTGTTTGGGTAGCCCATGACCCGACCCGGATAACCAGTTCTCGGGTACCCGGGTTATCCAGGTCGGGTCACAGGATACCCGACTTAAAGAAAATTCCAGATCCAACTAATTTTGTAAGAAAGTTCCATGAAGAAACACGGTATTCATTGTTTAACTATCCAATATCCACACAATAATCAACCAGCAAGAAGCAATAGTGCAGGAAAGGACAGCAGCACGCAGGCAGGCGGCGGCGCGCAGTGCTCAACCAGCAACCTAGGAGGCAGCCGTGAAATGAAGGAGGAAGGAGGAGACGAGGAGGTGTCGCCATGTCAGGAGGCAGCCGTGGTGCCGCTGTGCAAGAGTAGTGAAATGAGAAATGTAGAAAACCCTAGTTTTCTACTGAGTAATTAGAAATGAAGAGGCAGTGAAATGATTCAAATGAAGTACAATAGGATAAAAGGAGGCAGAGAAACTAGAAAACCCTAAAAAAAATTTAAAAAAATGAGTCGGGTAATTAGCGGGTACCCGTTACACAAAAGGGCGGCCCATTACCCGTCCCGAAAAATATTTATTTTTTTTAAAAAAAAAAAACCGTCGGGTATTGTGCGGGTCAGCGGGCCGGGTTTTTTTTTGACACCCCTAATCGCCGTGCAGCGAGGGATACTTTGGGACCACAACAGATGTGTGATGGAGTATATGACTTTGGAGATGATTTAATTAGGTTTGGATGACGATGTAGGTGTTCATAAAGGAAGGAGAGAACGGAGGAAGTGTCCAGCTGATAACTCTAATCCATATGTTCGATTTTTGGCGAAATGTGCTAGGATAGAGGCTGAGATGAAAGAAACACAAGATATAAAAAGTGGAAGGGGGTGATGAACCGGGGACTTCGAGGCGGTCAGTGAACAGTGAGAATTTTGTTGAGAAATCAGTCCGATCAAGTTAAGGACATAGCGATCACTTTACTTCTGAAATAGAATGGATGATGGAAAGGGACGGGGAGGATAATTCAAATGCAAAGCGTCAGGTGTATGACTCTGCTGACGGCATGGGGAGTTGTTTACGATCTCCTCCGATAAGGGAAGAGAAGTTTGAAAAAGGCAGGAGCCGTCGGCGTCGAGGAATAAAGCCAAGTAAAACGATGATGGATAAAATATTTATGGTCGAGCCTGTTCCGAGACGCAATCGAAGGACAAAGGTTCGTCTTGTAAAGTACGTGAGTGAAGTTGGAGCTTGGCTAAAAAGTGAAGACGATATATTATTGTCTGGTTTTTATGTTTTTGTTGAATGGTTAGAAATCTACATTGTTGTCTGGTTTTTGTTGTGGAATTAAATATATTATTGTTCTTATACTCTGATTTTATAATTTATTATTATATTATTTTACAGAGAAGACAATATCTTGCTTAAGGTCGGAGGAGTTTGTGCCTCACTAAGTAGTTGCTTCTCTGTTTTGCCCTCTGATGATGGTGGGGTCGACGATAATGTGGGTCTTATACGTCATTTTTTATGTTTTGTTATAAGCATTTAATTTGAGAGTTATCTAATTATAGTGTTAATTTGCAATTCTGGTGTGTAGTATGTGAGCGCTGCAGCTGCTTTGTACCAGAAGATTTCGAAACTAAAACACGGTGACCATAGTTTAAGATACATATTAAACCCGACTTTTGGGGTAAGTTATGTTTGTTTAAGATTCTATACAAATTTTTTTTATTAGTCATTTATGGTTAGGCATGCTTTGTTATTAAATACACACTATTTTCTGTAGATTCGATTAGGTGAAGCAATTGCATCCTTAATTGGCTGGGATGATTGTATTAGATGAGCGGAATCTTATGTGGAGTTATTTTCGAGCTATCATGTAGTTCGGTTTCAAGTGGTATATAGATGAATGTTTATATGTTAGTATTAAAATTATAGTATGTGAAATTGTAGTAATTTGATATGTTGAGGTCTATGGTTTGGGAAATATAGGTGTTTGTACCTGTTCATGAAAGTAGCCACTGGTGGTGTGCTACCTATTCTGTGAACACGGATGAGGTTTGGCTTATCGATCCTGTTGCGGCAATCCTTGTGAAGCTCATGACTTGTTTCTAAAGGAGATATTATAACCTTGTATGTTTTGTAGTCAACTTATGTTAATGTGGTTGGTTTTACGTACTAAATTCATTTCTATTATATGCAGAACTTGGCTATTGATGTTTTTTTTAAAGCTTTAGACAATTCCTGGGAATCCAGAAGACTAGGAAAGTGGGAGAGGAAATTTGTCACTTTGGAGTTGGAGGAAAACGGGTTAGGATTTATATCATGTTCCTGTTCTAATGTACCTAGGGTGAAATATAAATTATGTGTTATTGGCTATATGAAATTATTTGTCTTCTGTAAAGGAGATTGATGGCTTTTTGGTGTTTTGGTGTTTTCGTTCTCAACTTGGCACCGATCAACCTAGATTATGTTTTTAAGTGTCATTTACATCCTATAATATTCATGTAAACATTATTTAACCTATTTGCATGATTTTGAGCAAAGTTATAGCTTTTATGAACAAAAACAAGCCAAATAGGGCATTTTTGACTCGTTTTGGTCGTTTTTGTTCCCATCTTCTCACCATTCAACCTAATTTTTATTTCCTATGATTTATTTCCATGATTTCGCACAAAGTTAGAGCGTTTTAGAACCAAAAACGAGCTAAATAGGTCATTCTTGTCTTGTTTTGGTGTTAAAGTTCCCATCTGGCCACCGATCATCCTATTTTATGTTTTTGAGATTCATTTGTGTTCTATAACATTTATTTAAACATTCTATGATGTATTGGCATGATTTTGGGCAATGTTAGAGGGTTTTGGAACAAAAATGAACCAAATAGGTCATTTTTAGCTCGTTTTTGGTGTTTTCGTTCTCAACTTAGCAACGATCATCGTTAATTATGTTTTTAAGTTTCATTTATATCCTATAGCATTCATGTAAACATTATATGACCTATTTTCATGATTTTGGGAAATTTTATTTCTTTTTGGAGCAATAACAAGCCAAATCGGTTATTTTGGCTCGTTTTGGTTGTTTTCGTTCCCTTCTCAAACGAATTAAACTATTTTGTATTTTTTTGTGTCATTCACGTCCTATATATTCATGTAAACTTTATATGACTTATTTGCATGATTTTGGGCAAAGTTATAGCGTTTTAGAACAAGAAATGAGCCAAATAGGTCATTTTTGGCTCGTTTTTGGTGTAATAGTTTCCCTCTTGGAATCGATCAACCTAGTTCATGTTTTTAAGGTTTATTCACAACGCATAACATTGATGTAAACATTCTATAACTTATTTGCATGTTTTTGCTAAACGTTAGAGGGTTTTGGGACCAAAACCAAACCAAATAGGTCATTTTTGGCTCGCTTTTGGTGTTTTGTTCCCATCTTTGCACCAATTAACCTAGATTATGTTTTAAGGTTCATTTACGTCCTATAATATTAATGTAAACATTATATGACTTATTTGCATGATTTTGAGAAAGGTTATAGCTTTTTGGAATAGAAACAAGCCAAATAGGGCATTTTTTTACTCGTTTTGGTTGTTTTCGTTCTCAACTTCTTACTAATGAACCTAATTTTTATTTTTAAGTTTCATTCACGTCCTAAAGTATTTATTTAAACTTCCTATGACTTATTTTCATGATTTCGGACCATGTTAGAGAGTTTTAGAACAATTGTCCTTTCATGCTTGCTTTCCCCAATAATGGAAAACCATGGTTTGGAGAGGTTTTGTATGCCAAGTAAGAGAATAACGGTCTTTTGACCTTTTTTTTTACATATGGTTGGGCCATGTAGGAATAGGTCTGGGGTTCGTACGTTACTCTTCGTTAAGAGTTGTGCTGACCGTTGCACAAGCGAAGTTAGGCTGGTATGTAGCTGCAACGACGATGCTATTGATGTTGGTTTAATGTGGTTGTATTAGCTGAATTGGTTTTCATTTTTTTTGCAGAGGTCAAGCATAGGAGATGAATGTGGTTGGATGTTGACCGATGAACTCATGTCGTTGGAGAATGAGGCGAGGGAAAACGCGATGAAGCTTGTGGATGATTATAGTTATTTTTGATTTGTGACTATTATATTTTTGGATAGTTTATGGCTATGGATCCAACTATTTTGGATGGTTCGAGTTGTGCAGCAGTAACTTGTATACAGGGAGTGATGATAGGAGGCTAGGTGATAGTTATCTTGTAAAGCAATATTAGAATGAATGTATTTTCATGAAATTGTAAGATAATTCCGATCCCTAAAATAAAAGTACATAAAAAAAATTACAACCGACAACCCAAATCCATAGATTCTTACAAACCAAATAGTAATTATAATTTTAGGATCCCGAAGGACCACTCGGATCACGAAACCCCGTTCCTCTGGACCGCTCCGCTTAACGCCGCAAAATTGCTTCATTGATCTGCTGAGTTGGGTCTTGGTAGTTGGGGAATTGAGACACATAGAATGAGTTCATAGTAGAAATCATGGAGAACGTGGAATACTAATTGACCCCAAACTCGTTCATCTGAGCTCCAAAATTATCCTGAGCTTGCTCGATGGCAGTAAGACGGGCATCTACCATAGCCTTAAAATCTGGGGAGGCACCCGGCATCGGCGCCTCAAATTCACCAAACTCCTCAACACCTGCTCGATATTGTTCATCAGGAAACAGACAAAGCTGGTTAGTAGTGGTTTGCTCAGTAATAGCGATCTTTTCAGGTTGTGGTAAAACCATAAATTTGAAATTGTTGGCCCCATACAACCACACCAGGGGATGCTTATTAGAAGGAAACCGTAGCATCTTAGCATTTTTCAACTGATGAATGTCATAGAGGTTACTAGGATGTGTTCTCCCAGTCTCGGGTGCACCAAGCTGCTGAAGAAGGAGGTTACCCTCATCATCCGTTGGTACAGGCTCATTAACAAAGTCAGCTAAAAGTGACACCATAACACCTATATTTATATTTCCCGAATCCTTCTAACTAATCTCGATGCATTCTGTGACCCATAGATCATTCCATTCAGGACACCCTACACCCTTGGGTGTCATAGCCAAAAGACACTTGAGATCAGACTTGGGAAGATGCGTAGGCTCCCCTTTTGCAAGCACTGTCAAGAAAAAAAACCGATGGACAAAATGGATGGCAGGGTGTGGAATGGAAGTGTTCTTACATCGACTATGCCACACTTTGCTAGTTATAGCATACCAGAAACAATTTTCATTAAAGCTCTCCGTCCCCTCAAAACTTCCATCTACCCCATAGTCCCAACCAAAGGCTTCACTTATTTCATGAAAACCTATCCTATACTCGTTGTAATCTAGGTTAAATGAGATAAATGGACCATCTTCATCATGATGTCTTTGTAAAGTGGACAAAAATTCGAGTGTGTAGCGCTCATAAGTGGGGGCTCGAACGTACAAAAAAACCTCTAAATCAACTTTCCTTAACAAAAATTGGACTGACTCAATGATTCCTAACTCCTTTAGTGTGGGAACATAAGCAAACTTGGTCTCTTTAATTTTTCTACCCCGTGAATCAAACTTGCCCACCTTTGTTTCTCATTTGTACCTAGATTTCGGAGGCCTAAAGTGTCAATCCTAGAGTGCCTTTAGGTAGAAGTAGTGTGTATTTTATTACTCTTTTGGCTTGCCATTCACCCTTTTTTTTCTTTTTTTTATGTTATAGTAATGGAGAACAAACATTAACCAAGGTTTTCACCAAAAACAATCAATATCGCCAAGAACAATCACTAGCACCTACAAGCACCACCCAAGTTAAACCAACAAATAACAAGGACACAAGAGAATTAGAGCTAAATCAAAATAAAATAAAGTAGTTTATGATATTTACCCAATAAAGTGATGAAGTAAACAATGTGACGCAAAATACACTTGTAGAAATGTCATGTAATCTTCAAAGAATAAGATTGAAGTCCCAATTTCTGAAAATGAAGCCTCAAATCAAAACTCCCAAATTCTAGGGTTTATCGCCAAACCCATCAATTACGTGAATTTGGTCCGATTTTAAAGTCTATTTAGTTCATTTTGTATTGGTAATGTGTTTCGAATGGAAAAGATTGAAGAAAAAAAATATTTTAACGTATGCTTATTGTGAATTGAGGAAGGAGGTTGAAGGAGAAGAGAGGGTTATGGGGCGGTCTGCATATATATTCGAAGGACAGGGATTTTGTGAAATGAACGAGTTCCAAAGCAGAGTAGCAATTGATGTAGTGCTTGCCAAACGTCGCGGGGCGCGGATGTAGTCGCGGAGCGCGATCTGTCACTGCATATTTTGGCTAATATTTGTTGAAGCAACATTAGGGAGCAGTGTTATATCGCAGGGTACAATGTAGGTCGCGGACCGCGAAATACCCGTGCCTTTATTCCTACCTTTTTTCCTTTAAGCAGCCAGTGTTATATCGTAGGGTGCGATGTAGGTCGCGGATCGAGAAATGCCCCTGTCTTTTTTCCTACTTTTATTTTCTTTTTAATTACTCAAGTATCAAAGTACAGAAATTACTGAATATTCACAAGTTTCACAAGATAAAGAAAAAATTGAACAAAATAGAAAAATGACACATAAAATTGCATAGCATTATAATAGATTGGTCATTTTAGTCATGATAACCATAGATACCATACAAGCATAAAACAAAGCCAAAAAAATCTTTATTTATTAACTTCTTCCTACTGCCATTACAAAAGCATTTTGCAAAAAGCTTTCTTTACTACCTACTACTACTACTTAGCTTAGCCTCATGGAAAATGTTGACATCTCAAACAACTATTTTTTTCCCTTTAACCTTGTAAGTTAGATGCCCAAAGTTGAGATAGTCATTGACAATGGAAACCATGTTATGAGTTGACATCACAGCCACCCTCCGTATATGTTCCGAAGCGAAACACCGACGAGTTAGTTGGGAAAGCACCGACGAAGGCAACTCTCAAGGAGAGGTTGGCCCAATCGTGTCTCCAAAAGGATCATAATGTCGGGGCGGTGTGCACGAATAAGTTGCTGCATATTACCAAAGAATGATGGCCTTCCAATACCCTGATAATTCCACACAAGTATGTTTAACTCTTTATGAAGCAGGTTGTATGCGTTATCTCCGTAAGTTTCGATCCCTTCTTCACTAAATCTCTCATTTACTTTCACCTCCAAATCATACCTCCTTCCATCCATCAGAATTTCTGAGACATCATCGCATGCCACATATATTTCAATGTCGGTTGGCGTTGATTTCTTCACACTTATGAGTTGCACCCGTGAAGGGAAACTGAAATAGCTTCATTTCATGAGTCCAAGGGACAACCTCGTCTCATTGATTGTTAGTGGAATAGTGGGGCTAGTGTCCAGCCACAAATCATGGAGAATGGAGGGTGTCTCAATATCGGAAGTCTTAAACAACATAAGTAAAACCAAGCTTATAGGCTTTGGGAGAAGGGCAAATTCTGCAAGGTCAGGAATGAAACCTTGGAAAATCGTGCCATCCTTCTTTATGTTGACAAGATTACTAACGACATTGTTATGAAGCCATGTATTAAGAGCCATGTCCCTTACCTCTTGTCGCCTAAGGAGCACCAAGTTACCATCTTTCTATTAGCCGAGAACACCTTCGTCATCAATGACATCCATTGTACTAGAGCTGAACTACGCCACCCTTGTAGGCTTCAAACCAATGGAGCGAGACGTATCTCCGCCGCTTGCCGGGAGCGTATTGTGGTTTGAGACACTTCATTGCACCAAGATATTTGAATGGCACATTGGTTTCTTTTGTAGTTGGTGGAGCAATGATGTAATAACCCGAATTTTTGGGTTAGAAAATTTCGTTGATTTATTGCTTTCTCCTTTTCAATCTAAGCCCAAACTTAGATATTTTGTGACGACACAGCTCGCTTAAACCGGCGCAGAAGAAACAGACGAGTCGAATAGCCGATCTAACATACAAACTTACTTAAAAATTAGACAAAACATCAAAAGAAATATTATTACTAAATCCAAAAAGTACAAAACCCACAAGATTGTACGATACTAAACCCAAAATAATCAACACTAGGAATTAACTCCAAACATCATCGGAGTTAGAATATACGAAATACAAATACTAAACGTCTGAACTAAAAACGAAATACAATCTAAGCAAATAAAAATCCAATGGTACTCGCCCAACCCAAAGCTAAGCAACACCGTCATCATCGGAGTTACCTGAAAATGAACCACAATCCACTGTCAGTGGCGAGTAACATAACAGTCCCACCCTAACATGGATACGCATAATCATAGAATTCTAATTAATTAAATTAAATTAAAATAAATAATAAAACAATCAATCATAAAATTAAAATAATCGTAATCATCCAAATTAAATAAAAATAAATAGTCCAAATAAATTTGGACCATAAATAAAAATAACATAAATACAACCAATAATCACAACAGAAAATACCGAAAAACTGGGTCGTTACAACCTCCCCTCCTTAAAGAAATTTCGTCCAGAAATTTAAGGCAAATGAGATTGTTCACCCACAAACAACTCCGGGTACTTCTGCTTCATGGACACCTCTGTCTCCCAAGTCGCTTCTTCATGGTGCTGATTTCTCCACAACACCTTGACTAGCTGGACTTGCTTGCGTCGGAGGGTCCTCACTTCGCGATCTAAGATCTGAATTGATCGCTCCTCGAACGTCAGATTCGACTCAAACGTGCCCAATTCCACTGGAATGCTGTGGGTAGGATCATGTACGTATTTCCTTAGCTGGGAAACATGGCACACATCGTGAACATTAGACAAACATGGTGGTAATGCCAACCGATATGCCACCTCCCCAACTCGTTCTAGTATTTCGTAAGGTCCCACGAATTTCAGTCGGAGTTTCCCCTTTTGGCCAAAGTGAGCAAATCCCTTGAATGGTGAAACCTTAAGCAACACTTTGTCACCTACCTCAAATGTCAGTGGTCTACGTCGGTTATCGGCGTAGGCCTTCTGACGACTCTGCGCGTCCTGCATCTTAGACCGAATGACTCGAACCTTCTGTACGGTATCTCGTACCAACTCAGGCTCCAAAGCCACAGTATCACTTATATCATTCCAACAAATCGAACTCCGACATTTCCTTCCATACAGGGCCTCGTACGGAACTGGCCCTTAAGGTCCTTATACAACCTGTTACCTCCAGGATGAACAGAGTAGGGCGCGTTATGTGCCTCAGACATGATCCTGTTCCGAAGATCAGAACTGTCCGGTACACACCACCTCCCTCGAAAGCGCAGACTACCGTCGGAAGAAATCTCGAAGCCAACGACTTTTCCTTGCCGCAAGGCCTCTCGAATCCTAGTCAACTGCGGGTCATCCTTCTAACCCTCGCACAATTCCTGAAATAACTCAGGCTCGACACTCATAGATGTCAGATGAAATCTGACGGAACTACGGCTTCTACTGAAGCTCAATCGATTCTTGCGACTCAGTACGTCAGCTACTACGTTCACCTTGCCTTCGCAATAATTAAGCGTCAGGTCGTAGTCCTTAATAAGCTCAAGCCATCGTCGCTGCCTCATATTGAGGTCCTTCTGAGTGAAGATGTACTTTAGACTCTTATGATCCGTGAATACCTTACACGAACCACCATAGAGATAGTGCCTCCAGATCTTAAGCGTGAAAACTACAGCTGCTAGCTCCAAGTCATGCGTGGGGTAGTTAAGTTTGTGCACCTTCAACTGCCTCGATGCATAAGCGATGACCTTCCCACCTTGCATCAACACGCATCCTAGGCCACTCTTAGACGCGTCACTGTAGACCTCGAAATCCTCCTCATCGTTTGGAAGGGTAAGAATAGGAGCAGAAACTAATCTCTTTTCAGCTGCCGAAATGCTGCTCGCAAGCCTCCGTCCAAACGAATGGGATCTCCTTCTGTAGGAGACTAGTCATTGTCCTAGCAATCATGGAGAAGTCCTGGACGAATCATCGATAGTATTTGGCCAAGCCCAGAAAACTACGAACCTCCGCCACATTTTTCAGGCTACTCCATTCAACTACAGCCTTAACTTTTACCTGGTCTACCTTAATGCCTTCCTTGCTAATAACGTGACCCAAAAATGCTACTTCGCGAAGCCAAAACTCACACTTAGAGAGCTTCGCGAACCACTTATGCTTCCTTAATATCTCTAGCACTATTCGGCCGGAGATGCTCTGCATGCTCAGACTCGTCTCTCGAATAAACTAGGATATCATCGATGAAGACTACGACACACTTATCGAGTAAGTGATGAAAAGTCCGGTTCATCTGATCCATGAACACGGCTGGTGCGTTAGTTAGACCAAAGGGCATCACCTCAAACTCGTAGTGGCCGTATCTCTTATGAAAAGCGGTCTTCGGGATGTCTTCTTTCTTGACTGGAATCTGATGATATCCAGATTGAAGATATATCTTCGAGAAATCTCCCGCTCCTCGTTACTGATCGAATAGGTCCTCAATCCTATGCAACAGGTACTTATTCTTGATAGTTAATCGGTTCAATTCTCGGTAGTATATGCACAGGCGCATGCTACCGTCTTTCTTCTTCACAAAGAGCACAGGTTCTCCCCATGGAGAAACACTCGCCCTAATGAAGCCCTTATCAATCAAATCTTGAAGTTGCGTTTTCAACTCTTGTAACTCCGATGGTGCCATCTGGTAAGGTGCCTTCGAAATCGGCGCTTTCCCGGGTACTAAGTCGATATTAAACTCGACATCGCGCTCGGGTGGAACTCCAGGTAGGTCATCAGGAAATACGTCTCTGAAATCCCTTACTACAGGTATATCGTCCAATAGACTCTCCTCAGTTAAGTCCCTTACCTGACATAAGAACACCATATCGCCCTTCTAGCGAAGTTTTCTCATTTTCAAGGCTGAGATTACCTTTACTCCCTTCTTCAGAACGATCCCAGAATAGGTAATTCGATTGCCTTGCGATCCTCGGAATGTCACTGACTGGTCTTGGTAACGAATAATCGCTCGATACCTCGATAGCCAGTCCATGCCAAGAATGACATCGAACTCCATCAGCAGGAACTCCTTTAGATCGGCCGTCGCCTGCTCTCCAGCTATAACGATGGGCACTCCTCGGAACTCACGCTGACAAATAAAATCCTCTCCAGAAGGGAGAGTTATGATCGAACTAACAGGGGAACTACCACGATGATTAGACCTCGAGGCAAAACTACTAGCCACAAAAGAAACAGTGGCGCCAGAACCAAATAAAACATAAGCTAACATACTAGAGACAAGAAATCTACCTAGACCTCTGCCTCAGCCTCAGTCATACAATACACTCGGTTCTTCACTGGAGTCTTAGCCGGTGCTGGTAGTGGCTTGGTCTCGGTGCCTGGCTTCTTCTCGGGGAAAACTGACGCCTTGTGGTCTTCCTTTCCACAGATGAAACACGAAATGGGCATCCCGTCGCAACACTTCCCTGGATGGAAGTCTTTGCCACAACCTCTGCATCTCGAACTCCCTGATCCCTGAGACGAACTAGCGGTCGGAGGGGTACTGCTAGGAGCACTGAACCGGGGCTTCTTAAATGATGGCGACGTCACCGGGGTCGGGGTCCTCTTCTTGCTCGCATCCTCCTCGATAACAAACGCCTGGATCTAGAGTGCTACCTCGTAAGCTCGCTGTAATGTCTTCGCTCCACTACTGATCACGTGACCGTGAATCCTCAGATCTAGCTTCTTGATGTAGCGCTTGACCCACTCCTCCTTAGATGGTACTACCAATGTAGCGAACCTCGATATCTCGGCGAACTTATCGGTGTAGGCCTAAACCGTCATCCTACCCCGAGTGAGAGTAAGAAACTCCTCCTGCTTCTGCCACTGTAACTCGTTGGGGTAGAACCTCTCCTGGACCCTATCTATGAACTCGGCCCAAGACATCGAGTGCAAGGGCATACACGCGTTCCTAGCCACGCTCCACTAGTTATCGGCCTCTCTTCGCAAATAGTAGGTGGCGATCTGGACCTTCTCGTGCTCGGGGCAAAAAGTAGCGTCGAAGAGCTTCCCCATCTCACGGATCCAACTCTCCAAAGTCGTAGGGCCGACAACCCCATCGTAAGTCGGTATACATGCGTTCCTAGCCACGCTCCACCAGTTATCGGCCTCTCCTCGCAAGTAGTAGGTGGCGATCTGGACCTTCTCGTGCTCGGGGCAAAAAGTAGCGTCGAAGAGCTTCCCCATCTCGCGGATCCAACTCTCCAAAGTCGTAGGGTCGACAACCCCATCGTAAGTTGGTGGTCGATGATGAGCGATACGATCGAACGTCGACTGCAATCCCGATGGCTGACGACTATGGTGCGCTAGCTTAAGAATCACTTGCTCGAGCGCTCGTAACCTCTGTCGTCCCGAACTTTTCCGGCGAGGTGTGGACATGCCGAAAACATCGCAAGAAAAGACACACAAGAGAAGCAGTGTCAGTAAAAAAATCCACACTATAGTCAAGTACACAAATCAAAAGAAAAAATAGGAAAAAGAGTCTTATCCCGGTTTCTTCTACCCGACGCTCTTCTCCCTTAAACTTATTCTAAATTGGGTTTATCACTAGGGAATGGTAAAGCTCACAACTCCCGGGTTTTACTCAAATACTAAAACTTCACTTAAACTTTAACCTATTCGGCTCTGATACCAACTGTGACGACCGGACTCGCTTAAACCGGCGCGGAAGAAACCGACGAGTCGAATAGTCGATCTAACATACAAACTTACTTAAAAATTAAACAAAACCTCAAAAGAAATATTATTACTAAATCCAAAAAGTACAAAACTCACAATATTGTACGATACTAAACCCAAAATAATCAACACTAGGAATTAACTCCAAACATCATCGGAGTTAGAATATACGAAATACAAATACTAAACGTCCGAACTAAAAACAAAATACAATCTAAGCAAATAAAAATCCAACGGCACTCGCCCAACCCAAAGCTAAGAAACAACGTCATCATCGGAGTTACCTGAAAATGAACCACAATCCACTGTCAGTGGCGAGTAACATAACAGTCCCACCCTAACATGGATATGCATAATCATAGAATAAACCAAATAAACACATCAGGTACTCAAACATACCAACCATACAATATACCATCATAATAATAACGATAATATCAAAATAATGACAATATCCAAACCGGACCAACCTTAATTATTCAATCTTATTATTACATTATCTTTGTCGCCACCATTTACAAATTAGACCGGAGTATGCTCGTACGAACACATATTACACGAACGAACTTTCATACTATGCCAGGATTGAGAATCTTACTCCCAAACCCATGAACCCCATGTTATGGAAATTCATATCGCTTAGATGACATAGCAATTATACACTATCCCAATACCGCGGTTAGGATAGGGGCAACGTCTTAACCGAAGTCTTAGAATCTTACTCCAAGATTAGGTGTCTAAAAGTAAACTTAAGCTATCTTTTCGTTCTTTACATCTTCGTTATTCCCAAGATCGCTTTTTACACCTTTTCTTGAGTGTAACTACGTACATTACCATAATCTTGAACTTCCTTAATCAATCTTTATCACTTTCTTTAACTTTCTTTAACAATGTTTAATAAACTTTACTTTTTTTTAATAAACTTCAATTATCTTTTACTCTTAAATAACACATGAACTAAATCAAGAATTCAAGATTCATCAAAGAACTCATCAAGACTATAAAGAACTCATCAAGAACTCAACAAGAACTCAGCAAGAAACACCAAGTACACGCATAACTTCAACCATAAATCCATTACTAACATGCATCAAAACTTCATGGGAATGGAACACAAACATGAGCAAGCATAATATTATCATAAGAAGTCATAACTTGCATGGAAACTTATCAAAATCATCCCAAAATAAGCACCCAAATCAGCTCAACATTCACGCATAAACATAGCCAACATTCATCAACAATCTATCCTAATTTGATCATTTAATCTACCCTATAATCATAGTATTCAAATTAAGGTAGAAAAGTATGTTACCTTAATAAACTTGAGTGCAAAACAAGAGAAAACTTGTTGCCCGGAAACCCAAACCACACGGCCAAAATACACGAACCACACGGGCACCACCACGGCTTGCACACGAACACGCACCACACGGCCTTGAGGCACGACCCTACTGCACGAACCACCCTCATGAACACGGCCTTCACACGCCACCACCACACGAGCTAAAACCCACACGAACCAACTCGGAAACAAACCCAAACTAGTTATCTTGAATGGAATTATTGAGGTTTAATTTGTGTTTCGATTACTAAAGAACAATGGAGTATTAATCTTTAAATTTTGGGTTTGGAAGGATGATGAACAATTGATGGTGAAATTATGCCAAAAATGTCGTGTGGAAATGGAGCAAATGGAGAGAGTGTTTAGCTTTTTAATTTTGTGAGCAAGGTGATTAAGATTGGCAAATGAAGCATAAGCCTTATTACCACTTCTATTTATAGAAGTTGGTTAAGGTGTGAACACGAGGCAAGTGGAAAAATTAAGCCACATTACTTAAGGGGGGCCGGTTTTAGCAACCCTAAAATGGGATTTGATGATCACTTGGGCTAATTGCACTCATTCATGACTAATCATGCCTAAATTGCACTTGGCCCAAAAATTAATTAACTAATTAGAAAATTAAAAATTCTAATAAATGAAATTAAAATAAAATAAATAATAAAACAATCAATCATAAAATAAAATTAATCATAATCATCCAAATAAAATAAAAATAAATAGTCCAAATAAATTTTGACCATACATAAAAATAACATAAATACAACCAATAATCACAACAGAAAATACCGAAAAACTTGGTCGTTACATATTTGGGCCGGGTTCTTTTATTCTCATTCTAGATCTTCATCCAACTTAGGCCAAAGCCCAATTCTGGAAAGTGATGGCCGACCCCCTATGATTACTTTCCCCTTTATGGACAATCAATTTTCATTAAGTCAAAAGCCCATAAGCTTAATTAACCCATCTATTCTTTAAAGCCTACTTCTATTTATACTCTCCTACCTTAAACCAATTGATGAATCAATCATAACTCACCCCTCATCAAACCGTCCCACTTGTTCTCTCTAACTAAAAATCTTTCCTTTTCTTTTCACATAATTCCAAAGGTGATCAAAGATTGTATTCTTTAAAATCTTTAATCGTACTTTTCTTTATCTATTCCTTGAAATAATCTAACTAATCTCAAACCTTTGCAGGTGTTACTAACCGTGAGGTAGCCGAGTAGCAAGGGGAAAAAAATCTTCGGTTTTTACTTCTTAATTAGGTAACTAGACTTACCACTTAGAATTAGGATAATTAATTTACATAACTTGATAGAATAGGATGTTGATTGTAGGGTTTTAATCATGAATTTGCTTACCTTGGTGTTCGAACCATACATGTGTTTCATGACTATGTTCTTGTGTCATTCGAATGTTATTTTATGATTTGTTTAATTGCCTATTGTTTATTCCATGATTCATGACCTTATTTTGCTTGTTTTGATTCAAAGAATTGCATAAAAACCATTGTTTTGTCTTAAGAACCACTCGACAATTTCGATTCTTGAATGAGTGTTGATCTTTATCATGTTCTTGATGTTTCATGATGATTTCATATGGTTCTATGTACTTCTTTGATGTCTATTTGATTTAATTCATGATCTATGATTTGAATTGGCATGTATCTTTAATTCTTAATTATAAAACTTTATTGTCTTCTTGTTCTGGAATTTCGAACCTAGCATTAGTGAAAGCTTGGATTTTAATTGGTTCTTGATCTAATAATTTAGTTCGAAAGTATGGATCTTTAGTTTAATTAATGATAGAATGCAAATCTTGAATTTCTAATTCGTTTCTTGAATAATCTTGATTGCCAAGTTTTGATGACTTCTATGAATTAAAGTTTCCATTTTTTATTGTTGAGTTAAGTATAAAAATCGAATCTGTACTTTATTAGTTTAATTGCATGATCGTATAAAGTTATGATTTTTATTTGCATAGCGAATTCCTATTGAACTGGAGCGACCTCTTGCTGTTCTATTTTCGTGCATGGCCGAGTGCTTCTCATGTCTAAAGTTTGGATTTTTATTTGTTATCTATATTGCTAAGCATGATTATATGTTGATTATTTGATTACATGATAGTTAGATGATATATTATGTGGCTTTGAATATTATTTGAACTATTTACGTGGTCGAGTCAATTACGTGCCTTGCATGAGTTCGAATTATAAGTTTCACGAATACTTTCATCCGTCTCTGAAGCAGTACATTTTATGTGAGCTATTTACGTGGCTAGGATTTAGCAAGAGTCAATTATGTGTTTATCGACTTCGGTCGTGGCGATTATTTAACGACCCGCATTTGAGCAATGTTGTTTCCGGAGAAAACAACAACACAGATCATTATTAACCATAAACTTTTAATATCAAATTCATTAATAACAACGGAAGCTCTAAACTTAATTCAAATTATTCATTTAAACCAATAAATAGTCCAAAATAGCTAAATTACCAAAGTCCATTATTACTAACAATTAAGGAAAGTCCACTAAAAAGCTATTACAAAGGCTAGAAATTGACATCAAGATATTTAAACTACTATTCTCGCTTGCTCACAATCCCAGCCCTTGCGTAACCCAATCAATCATCTCTTGTATCTGAAAAAGGATTTTGGGGTCCACAGTCAGTGGGGAGTAATTAGATTGTTCTACTTAATCAGTTGTACATAATTAAAAATATAATAATCAGAATAAGTCAACAAAACATTCACATTAGTCAACAAAAATAACATACACAATCATTAGAATTCAAGTACGCAACGGAATCAAGACACATTAGAATACCGTAACAAGACTCCCAAGAAAAGCTATTACTAACTCTAGACTTCTAGACTTTCCTTATTGACTCTCAGATTCTAGTTCACTTCAAGGGTGCTAATCCATGACATAGTCTTATGCTTGTAAGGGGTCAACCACAAAGGATGTACTTCCCCCAACTTTCCTTGCTCATGCCGGGTCAACCACAAAGGATCTACTTCCCAAGCACTGGGATCAAGAACTGTCCCAAAACCACAAAAGTGGCAGTGGCTTCGACTATACCCATGTTCATGGCACTTTAGCCACTAGATGGGCGGTCACTACATATATTATTATCTTTTCAAGTTCCTCATTCTAGTTCACAATTTGACTTTCATTGACACGATTTGACTTCTAATCATCAATCCTAGTTAAAATTTTATTGACTCATAACTCTAAACCCATACTCGAATTATACGACCAAGACTAGCATACACCCACTCGAAAATTTCTATGCAACATTAATACTTCAATTCAACAAGTTCAAGCAATAAGACAAGCAATTATCTTAATCTAGTAGCTACAATCCAATCATCACATTCAATATTAGAAGAAAAATTTAAAAAAACAGACCTTAACCCTAAAACTCATCATCACCCACGGCTTACTCCAAAAATGCAACGTGATATCAATCTTTCACCAACAAGTATTCAAATAATTAATTTGTCCAAAATTTAAGTCTTAAAGTTTAATTAACCATAGTAATCCCATGAACGAGTCCAAAACTAATCTTTTGATCAACCGGCTAACAACATGTAACTCTTATTACACTTCAACGAACACGGCCATTATAACATAAACTTATTTGCAAATCTAGATTTAGTTTATTACTTAATTCAAGATATATTTAAGACTAACATAATTAAAGTTAGATTAATACATAAAAATACAAGCTTTTAAATAAAATTCTTGATTTTCGAGTTCAAGGCCCTTGCCACTCTCATACGACATTCCAAGTAGAGTTCAACAAAATCAATACTTTAATTCAAGAATTCTTACATTTATTGAAATTAAATCAATGGAAATATAAAGAAACATGGATAGAACTAGATTAGCATTTGAAGATCAATTCTTTAATTAATCATTCTTTCGAAAAGTTCAAGAAATCACTTTTATATATTCGTTTTTCATTAGCTAAACAAATCATCAAATTAATCTTCAATATTTTATAGCAAGAATAGGACATGCACGAATTCACGTCAAAATACAAAATAACATAAACATAACGATCATAGAGTATTCGCTCGGCCATCTTGCTAGATTATCAACATGTATATTTCGTCAATTCAACACTAGTTCTATACAATTCTATTCATATTATAATAATTATATTACTAATCTATCCTACAGATTAAGCAAGGCAATCTAATTACCTTGCTAGAAGTTCAAAAGAAAAAAATTGATCAAGTGGCCTTGTTGTACGAGTGCCTCACGGTCCTCTTGTGTTTTCTTTAGCTTCTTGTTTCAATGTTTGAAGGGTTGAATCAACGGAAAATTTTTTGGGATCTTTTGTGTGGATTCTTTTATTGATGATTAAACCAAAAGAGTTATATCCCTTGTTGTTTTTAGGGTTGGCTGTGTATATCCAATGGAATAAGGGAGTTATTTTCTTCCTAAATTTTAGTAGAGATTTTAGAATAAAAAGCTAGTTTTTTTAAAAGGGTCAAAATAGATATGGTTTACTATTTTAGGTTGAAAAAGGAATTAAATAATTGAATGAGAAATAATTAGGGGCCGTGAGGAGTGAGAGTGAAACCACCCCGCATCTTAGCAACGACGTTATTATTGATAACGTCGTAAACAAGCAGTTACCAATCGATTTATAATGTAAAAATATAATTAAACTCGTAGAAATAATACTTTTATTAATAATAATGGAATCCCAAATTACAAAAGATTAAATAAACCATACATTTAGTCCTAAAAACTGAAATAAAAACCTATTGCAAAAGCAGGCAATAAAAATAGGGGCCTAGACGCTCATCAACTCATCCTGCTATTAGCTTCTATCTTGCTTACCTGCAAAATAGAATTGGGGTCCAGCATCAGTGGCGAGTAACTAAAATGTCCTACTTAGAAGTAGGACCACGTTACATAGAAGAACAGGGTTAGAACACAGGAACGACATTGAACACAAGGTACATGTTCAATCATCAGATAAGCTGCGGAACATAACATTCATCATTAGCAACATCATTCAGGTCAAACTAGCAGACGCACTTTTCAACATGCATAAATACGAATTCAATATCAAGACAACGCACGGTCTATAATCAATAATAAAACTAGTAACAAAGGACTTACCCCGCAGGATTCATCACCGATGAATCGATAGACCCCGCAGGATTCATCACCGATGAATTAAGACACATTAATAACAATTACTAACAAGATTAATCAAGATTCATTGAAAAATAAACATAAAAATCCAAGTTTTATCTCTTCAATCTACACGTATGAACAAGAAACTAAGACAATTAAGAATTCATTCATCATACTTCAAGATTCACGTACAACCACTAACACAAGATTCAATAACGATAATAGCTTACAAGATTAATCAAGAGTAAAGAAATCATGCATAAAACAAGATAAAAATCCATGCTTTAAATACACATACATACACGCATAGCCTAATCAAGAACCGAACCAAGCATCGAAGATTAAAAAAGGTAGTCATGCAAGAACTTCAAGGCAAGATCATAGAACATAAGATTCTGAAAAGTTTAATCAAGAATAATGAAATAATCAAGCAAGAAACTGAAAGAAAACACCCTATGATACTCGGCTAATATACGCATAACATAACAACAATCGAACACTATATTCTAACCGATTATTCTAGGCAACCTAATCCTATTCCTCAGTAGAATAGCTAGTTACCTAAATCGAAGAAATCAACACAAAATGACGCCCAAAGCTTACTTCCACTCGACACCACCTTGGCCACGGAGTTTGGTGTTGCAATTACGGCACAATCTGTCACAAACAAGAGGAGAAGGGAGAGAGTGTTTTGTTATGAGTTTGTGATCATATAAGAAGTAATGAATATAGGGTGGATTTTTGTAGTATAAATAGGATAAAAAGGTTTTACTAAATAATAGGAGTTTGTTTAGGAAAGGGAATTAATCATAGGGGGGCCGTGGGGTTTGATAGGTGAGGGTTTATGAGTTCCTAAATTGTAGAAGGAAAAATAGGAGAATAAAAGTTAGATTTTTAAATAGGTCAAAATAGACATGACTTGCTAATCAAGGTTGAAAAATAAATAAAACAATTTAAGGAAAAAGTTTAATGGGGGGCCGGCCATAGGGGGTAGAATAGGGCTTTGGACTTGCTTCAACAAACATCAAATTAAGGCTTTTGGCCCAATTTAGAATATTTGGGTTTTAAGGCTTAATTTCTCACGAAATTTTATGGCCCAAAAATCCGGGTCGTTACTATCTCCCCTCTTGAAGAAAATTTTGCCCTCGAAATTTCATAAGGAAGCGCACTCAAGCACATATACATTAGACGTAAGGATAGAATGCTAGACAAAATACCTGTGGCATCCTCGGGTTGAGCTGCCGCTTCTTCCTGGGTCATGCAAAAGACACGGTTGCGAACGAGAGCCTTGTGATCAGGGTTGGTCCTTGGTTTTGTGGGCAGGATTCGGACTTGTGGCCTGGTTGCCTACACTTGTAACACACGATGAGGGTACTATCACATCCCTTGCCGGGATGCGGAATATTCTTGTAGCTATTGCATGACGTCAGCCTCTGTTCTGGAACGGGTTGGCTTGCCTGCTAGGAATCATCATCATCTTCATATCGGGGCCTCTTGACTGCAGGTGGATAGAAGAACTCCTGCGACCTCTTCTTGGCTTCATCTTGCTCCGCTATCGATGCGTGGATCTCTAGAGCTACTTCATAAGCTCACTGAAAAGTCGTAGCACCGCTGCTGATTACATGCACTCGAGTACGGGGATTCATTTTCTTGACATATCGCTTGACCCTTTCAGTCTCCGAGGGTATAACAGCTGCTGTGAACCGAGACTATTCAGTGAACTTATCCGTATAAGCTTGCACGGAGATGTTTTCTTGATTTAGAGTCAGGAATTCGTCTTGCTTTTGCCAACGTAGCTTATCTGGGTACAATCGCTCCTGAAGTCTCACCACGAAATCTGACCAAAGAATTATCTCTTCTGGCTCGAGCCTTGGCTGGATTGTGCTCCACCAGTTTTCTGCTTCACCTTTGAGGTAGTAGGTAGCAATCAGAACTTTCTTCGACTCGGGACACCCAGTAGCTTCGAAAAGTTTCCTCATCTCCCGAACCCAGTTTTCTAGCACCACCGGATCAGCAGTCCCCTCGTAGGTCGGGGGTCGGTGACGAGCAATTCGGTCAAAGGTAGACTATTGACTGGAGGGGTTGAACGCCTCGTTGTGCCAAAGTGAGGATTGTATGCCTAAATGCGCGTCGGCGGTTCCGAGCATTGATAAAATGGATTGAATACGCCATCCTGCAAAAGAGTAACCAGATTAAGAAAGACACATAACAACAGGGAAACCTAGGAAACTAAAGAATGAAAATTTATTCTTAACCCAAGGTACTTGTAATACCCCACATTTTCACTTCTTTTGAAGGTAACGATTTTTGTGGTTTAAATAATAAATTTTCTAATGAATCGTTGACGCCAAGTTATTTTTGAAGGAAGAATTCTACTTTAAATTAATTCTATTTTCGTTTTTAAATGATATAAATTATCTATTTTTGAAATATTTGATAAATTTCTACTACCAATTTATTTTCACTAATTAGTCTCCAAATATTTATATATAACTATTTTGTTTTAAAATATTTAGGATGTAATACCCCTAAATTTCTTGTTATATTTATGTGATTATTTGTTAAATATTTAAAAATTATTTATCTAAAATTATTTATTTACTTGTTTTAAGAAAATATATATTTATATATTTTTACGACACAAAATGAAAGTTGCGTGTTAAATGTGTTTTCTTATATAACGAATTTTATCGTTCAACGTTAAAATATACGTTATGTCGAGGCAATATTTATATTTACATATAATTATGTAAATATGGATATTTAGCATTTTTTTTATTTCGTGAATTTATCTATACTTATTTTTTTTTTTGGATTTAAATTAATTGTTAAACAAAAAAAGAGAAAAATGGATGGCATCCTAAGGGAGCCGACCAACCCAAGCTTCAAAGAGGAAGTTTAAGTCTTTTGGAATGCTCACTAATAAATATTGATAATTGCCATTAGGGAGTAATTAACCATAATAATTAAAAATTTAATTAATTAAATTAAAGAAAAAGGAAAACTCCTCACCTTTCCTCCTCTTGCTGTCGGATTGATAAGGAGGGAGTGATGGAAAGTTTTTCTCATTTTCCTCCTTCCCCCTTTCATTATTTAATAAAAAAAAAAAATAAAAAAAAAACCTCTCTCTACCCTTAGGTTCAAGTTGTGCAATTTTTGGTGTTTGTTGAAGCAAATTCTCAAGTCTATCAAGTTTTAATCATCCAACTATCAAGGTAACTCACTTTAATCTTCAACCTAGAAATCATATAGTTTAGGATTATATTTTAGGGTTAAAATCATGTTAAAATGGATTAAAACAAACTAGGATGAATTTTGTTAATTTATGCATTTTTTTGAATTGTAGCTTGATTTTATATAAAATAGTTAGTCTGATTTTCTTGTAGCCTATAATATATTTCCAGAATTTATTCTTGTTTATTTTTATGTGAAATTTCATGGTTTATTATTTTTGGTATTATATGCATGATTTTATTAATTATGATGATTGTTTTGAGAAATTTTGGTACATCTTATTTCATGAATTTTCGTGTGATATGAGTGACTATATAATATGGTTTTTTTCATGTTTGTAGGCCTAGAATAATGGGTTATGATTTATGTTGGTGATTTATTTATTGATTGATTGTAAAAAATTGTCTTATGAGTTGCTTCGCGAATTTCGCTTTAGTCCAATTTTTAGGCGAAATGCTGCCCAAATTTTTAGTCATATCATTTTATATTTTTAGCCTTAATATATTCTGGTTTTATGGGATAATATCATGATTTTTAAGTTTAATCATGCTTAGTTGTTGAATTAATGAATTTAGGATTTATTGAATTACTTTAGTAACATGTAACAATTTTTGTGTAACTATTTTTCTGGAATGGAGCTGCTGGCCGTGTGGTATGTGATGGTGTGTGACATGTTTTTAATTTTATTTCGGGCTTAAACTATGCTTGGTTATGTCCTTGATGAATTATAGAATTATTTGTGCAAGTTTGATTAATTTTGAATAAGTTTTGATGATGATTTTAGTGTTGGTTAATTCTGGACAGCAGCTTTGTATGGTCGAAAATAATGTTTTATTGATGTATTTTGACCCTTAATTATGTTTTAAATGGTTACTAATTAATAGGAATTGTTTGGGTACAAGTTTGGTTGGAATTGATATTTTTACGATGAGTTTGTCTAAGCTACTTGTTGCTTATTTTGAGTGTGTAAATGATTAAAATATTATTTTGGAATTTAAATTTGATTAAGTATTGGGCACATGTTAGTTGTGGGTGAATAATAGAAGTTACAATTTTGGGTTTTATCAGTAAATAAAGTGGGATTTGGAATGTGTAAATAAAAACGATGTATCTTATCATACATGTGTCTAGGAGGTTATTTATAATTGTTAGCTGGAGCCATTGGACTGCGGAATTCAATGGTTAGATTAGTTATGTTTCTTGGGCTACGGAATCCAAGAACAATATTTATTTACCTGGGTTAATTGTTGTCGTCCGGGAGTTCAGGAGGTGTAAGACCATATTTTGGGCGTCCATCCGGCACCGGGAGATTTGGCCAATCTTAGACAGAATCGACTTCGTGTTGATTGTTGGTAGTGTAAGTCCATATTTTGGGCATCTACCTGACAAACCTTAGGAACTGTTACTGCGGGATACCACTAGCGATCGTTCCATCTACAATTACAATTGCCTATGTTTATCGTTGGTGGTGTAAGTCCATATTTTGGGCATCTACCTAACATACTTTAGGAGTGGTACTACGAGATACCATTAGCGGTCATTCTGTCTTCAGTATGTGTATTGATTTGGGGAGTTGGGATTTAATTGTGTTCATAACACTTATCTGTGAATTTGGGTTCTTTTGTGTTATAATATTTTTATTTACATGTTATTGGATTTCTTATCTTTTGGATGAAGCATACGTTTGTTGTAATGTTTTTTTTTTTTGGTAAGTGTAAGATATATACCAAAGAAATAGGATCAAATACATCCTAGGGAGCAGTGGCAAAGGCCACCCCCAAAAAGGTTAAACCAAGCTCAAGTAAGACAAGCCCTTAATTGAGCCAAGAATAACCAACCCTCTAGTCCCAAAAAGAAACCTGCTCTACCAGCACCTAAATTAAACATCAAAAACCTGACTCAACATCAGCTTTATGATAACATTAAGGCCCTAATATTATCCCCACCCCTACAAGCTACATTATATAGGATTTGTCTAGACAAAGCACTAGGTGGTTTACAAACATTGGTAAAAACCTTACTATTTCTTTCTAACCAAATAGAATACACAGTTTCAGCTAGACTCATAAGAAAGCTTTGCTGTTGTGGCCTCTTTAACCTGCTGCATCTGTTGCCATATCTTGCTGCATCTTCCAGACTTGGTGCATATTTGGTATGGATGCCTTGCATAACTCTTTGCCACACTTCCTTGTTATAGGTACACTAAAAGAACAAGTGGCTAATTGATTCATCTTGCCCATTACACAGAGGACATTGAGGGAAAATGTTGAGCTTCCAACTGATTAGCCTATCATTGGTTGGTAATCTATTTTGGATTGCTAACCACAGGATAAAAACACTTTTGGGCATAGCTCTATTCTGACAAATAATTCTCCACCAAGGCACTTTAGGAATCTGAGGTCTTAAAGCTTGATACATCTTGGAGATGTTATACTTACCATGAAGCTCCACCTGACTCCAACCCCCAACTTGGTTCACCATGTCTCTGCATTTTAGGATTTTCCTTAACACCTATGAACAACTTTTAGGATAGCACGAAGTCCACCAATTGGTTTTGCTTTTGAAATAGTACACATGAACCCATCTCACCCATAGGCTATCCGCCTTGTGTGCCAAGTCCCACAAAATTCTTCCTATTGTGGCCTTGTTCCACTCTGGGAGAGCCAATAAGTTCCACCCCCCATTGATCTTGGGAAGACATACTTGATCCCAAGCAATGGGGGCTTTCTTGCTGCTAGCCGTACCTCCTGTCCAATGGGGGCTTTTTTGCTTTTGTAATGTTGTATTGTACTAATTGGTTCTGCAGGTGGGTTATGGACGAGGGTATGGTAAGTGGTGGTTGTTTGTATTGAATGACTTGAATGCTTCCTGTTATTTATGGATAATGGTTTGACTCCCTGACCTATGATTCTGAACTTGTGTTTTCTATGTTGGGGAGAACTGTTAGTTACTCGCCACTGACAGTGGAGTTGTATTCATTTTTCAGATGCTGATTGAACGCAGGATTGTAAAGGTTTGGGCGATGTGTGTATGAGGATTGGTATTAAGGATCCTTTTCATTAGTTTAGACATCCTAGTTTGTATGGCATGGCCAGAATTCCCTACTTTATGATTCTTGTTTAAGTAGTTTTGATTTCTAGACTTATGCATAGGTGTTTATACCTCGTACTTTGGACTTGTAATGGTATTGGACTTCCTTTAATCAGACTTTATTAGTTTTTTTTGGGTTATGTTTTCTTAGTACTTAAGTGGCATTCCCGTCCAGTGCCCTATGTTCCGCTTGTATCCTCTGGTTTTAAGGATGGGGTGTTACAGTTGGTATCAGAGAAAATGATCCATTGACTTTAATTTTTTGTGTAACTATTTTTCTAGAATGGAGTTGTTGGCCGTGTAGTATGTGATGGTGTGTGACATGTTTTTAATTTTATTTTGGGCTTAAACTATGCTTGCTTATGTCCTTGATGAATTATAGAATTATTTGTGCAAGTTTGATTAATTTTGAATAAGTTTTGATGATGATTTTGGTGTTGGTTAATTCTGGACAACAACTTTGTATGGTCGAAAATAATGTGTTATTGATGTATTTTGACCCTTAATTATGTTTTAAATGGTTACTAATTAATAGGAATTGTTTGGGTACAAGTTTGGTTGAAATTGATATTTTTACGATGAGTTTGTCTAAGTTACTTGTTCCTTATTTTGAGTGTGTAAATGATTAAAATATTATTTTGGAATTTAAATTTGATTAAGTGTTGGGCACATCTTAGTTGTGGGTGGATAATGGAAGTTATAATTTTGGGCTTTATTAGTAAATAAAGTGGGATTTGGAATTAGTAAATAAAAACGATGTATCTTACCATACATGTGTCTAGGAGGTTATTTATAATTGTTAGTTGGAGCCATTGGGCAGCGGAATTCAATGGTTAGATCAGTTATGTTTCTTGGGCTGCGAAATCTAAGAACAATATTTATTTACCTGGGTTAATTGTTGTCGTCCGAGAGTTTGGGAGGTGTAAGACCATATTTTGGGCGTCAATCCGGCACCGGGAGATTTGGCCAATCTTAGACACAATCGACTTCGTGTTGATTGTTGGTAGTGTAAGTCCATATTTTGGGCATCTACAATTACAATTGCTTGTGTTTATCGTGGGTAGTGTAAGTCCATATTTTGGGCATCTAACTAACGTACTTTAGGAGTGGTACTGCGGGATACCACTAGCGGTCATTCTGTCTTCAGTATGTGTATTGATTTGGGGAGTTGGGATTTAATTGTGTTCATAACACTTATCTGTGAATTTGGGTTCTTTTGTGTTATAATATTTTTGATGAGATGTTATTGGATTTCTTATCTTTTGGATGAAGTATATGTTTGTTGTAATGTTTTTTTTTTTTTTTTGGTAAGTTAGTATTTTATACCAAAGAAAGGGTAAACTATACAGCCTACAATAATCAAAAACCTTTTGGTTCACTCCAATCAGAAAGGCTAACATCCTAACCGACATTGATTGAGAGCAACCACAAGGACCACAAAAGACAAGCAAACTGAATTGAGACATTAGTCTTAAGCAGCGAAACTGCCTATTACAAAATAATCATAAGGCCTACTTAATGAGCATAAATCTACAACTTTCATTACTTCTACAAGCTACATTAAAAATAATTTGCCTATAAACCATCTGTGCAGGTCTGCAAGCATTGTTGAAGATTTTGTTATTTCTTTCTAGCCAGATACTATGGATTGCTTCCGCGAAACACATGACGAGTAGGTTAGATCTCTTGGTGTTCTTCTGACAGTGCTTTTTAACAAGGTTAGTCACTTCGTGAAACTTCAGGGTATCATTGTCAATGTGCAAGGTATCTAGAATTTCCTTCCAGATATTGGAGCTATAATCACATTCAAAAAATAAGTGACTTCGATTCTCATCTTTTTTCTCACAAAGAACACATAGAGGATTGCACGCCACTTTCCATTGGGCTAATCTATTTTTGGTAGAGAGTATATCTTGGATTGCAAGCCATAGGATGAAAACACTTTTTGGGGAAGCTTGATTATTACAAATTAATTTCCTCCAATTCACCTTTTCCTGCTGGGGGCGTATGGCCGTGTACATCTTTGCAATGCTAAATTTCCCGTTATTCTCAAGATTAGTCCATCCCCCCAGTTGATTTACGTGGTCCCTACTCTTCAAGATCTTTTTTAGGGTCCAGGAGCACTTTTTAGGAAAGAACTCATTCCACCAGTCTAACTTCTTGAAATAGTAAATGTGGACCCACTTAACCCACAGACAGTCAGCCTTATGGGCTAAGTCCCAGAGGATCCTAGTGACAGCAACTTTGTTCCAATCGAGCACAGAAAGCACATTCCACACCCCATTAACCTTTGGCAAACACACTTGTGACCACGAGACTAGAGCTTTTTTACTTTTTTCAGTTGAACCTGTCCAGAGGAAGACTCTAAAGATGGATTCAATCTCTTTCATGATCTTCTTTGGAAGCAAAAAAATTTGGGCCCAGTAAGTTTGGATGCCGAACAAAACACTTTTAATCATTTGGATTCTCCCTGCATAGGAGAGATGTCTGGTTGTCCAGGACTTCACTCTATTTGTAACTTTATCCACAAGAGGCTTGCATTGTTTGATGGTGAGCTTTTTGGAGGACAAAGGAGCACCTAGATATTTAAAAGGGATGATCCCTTTTTCCACACCAAGGATCTGCTGCATTAGGGCTTGATCATCTTCATTAACACCACCAAAGAAGACCTCACTTTTTTCTAGGTTAGCTGACAGCCCAGAAGCTTTAGAGAATTTGGTGAAGGCTTGGAAGATCAATTGAATAGACTCACAATCTGCTCTTGCAAGGAGTAGTAGATAATCTGCAAACATTAAGTGTGTGATTTGGAGCTTCTCACAACGGGGGTGATAGTTGAAGTTGCCATTACATGAGAGCTCAGCAAGGCATCTTGATAAATATTCCATTCCTATAGCAAATAAAAATGGAGAGATTGGGTCGCCCTGTCTCAAACCTTTCTTTGCATTAAAGGGGCGGGTAGGGGAACCATTGATCATTATAGAGTAGGAGACTGAGGTAATGCATCCCATGACCCATGTAATGAACTTAGAAGGGAACCCCAACTCAGACATGACCATTTCAAGAAACTTCCACTCCACTGAGTCATAAGCTTTTTTAAGATCAATTTTGAGCATACATCTAGGAGAGATGAATTTGTGATTGTAGCCTTTCATGAGTTCAGTGGCCAGAAGAATGTTGTCACCAATATGCTTACCAGGGATGAAACCAGCTTGGGCTTCATTCACTACCTCCCCTATGATTGTAGCCATCCTTTTAGTAAGGATTTTTGAGATGATTTTGTAAAGGGTGGTACAGCAGGCAATTGGCCTATAGTCTTTCACTTGTTGGGGGTTATTGATTTTGGGAATGAGGGTGATAGAAGTACTATTCCATTGATAAGCAACTTTCCCATGGTCAAAGAATTCTTCTACAACAGCATAAATATCATTTTTTATCTCACTCCAGGCTTTCTTGAAGAAGTGACCATTGAAACCATCTATGCTAGGGGACTTGGAGCTGTTGATATTGTGCACGGCATCATTAATTTCTTCTTTTGTCACTTTAGCATCCAACATTAATTGAGCATTGTGAGAAAGTTGTTTGCCTCTCCTCATTGTGGTTAGATCTATCCTTGGGAGGCAGGCTGTCCTTGAGCCTAGCAGAACCTTGTAGAAGTTAACAATTTCATTTCCAATTTTGCTTGGATCATGAGTAATGCCACCTTGTTCATCTTGGATTGAGTCAATTCTATTTCTATTTTGTCTTTGCTTCATCATAGAAAAGAAATATTTGTTGTTAGAATCTCCTAATTTGACCCAATCTTCCCTTGATTTTTGCTTGAGGATGCTTTCATGAATGCCCATCCAGTGATTGACTTGTTTGATTGTTTCAGCTTCTAGCTTATGTAAATGTAAGTCATTGTAGTTGTGGTTAATCTGATTTTGGATGTGAGTTAACTCATCCTGAGCATTTTGAAGTCTGAGCTGGGCATTGGCAAATTATAAAGAGTTGAGATGTTTGAGTCCCTTTTTTACCATCTTCAGCTTGGCCCATACCTGCTCCATTTTGGTACCTGTACAAACCTGCTGCCAGTGGTGAATTATAGTAGGAATGAAGTTAGGATGGTCTGCAAGGACATTCAAGAATCTGAATGGTTTGCCTTTCCTCTCTGCTACACTGTCAACATTGACCTTGATAGGCCAATGATCAGAAAGAGAAGGATTGAGATAGCTAGTTTCAACATGAGGATAGGTATCAATCCACTCCTCATTAGACAAGCTCCAGTCAATCCTACTATAGATCCTATCTTCACCTTCAGATTTATTAGACCATGAGAAATAGCTGCCTCTACTTCTCATGACTTCTAGGTTCATCTCATCCTTCCACTTATTAAAGTCTTTATATTCTGCATGAGTAACGGGCCTGCCATTTATTCTGTCTTCTTCTGATAGAATTGTATTGAAATCCCCCAAAAACATCCAAGGAAGGTTGTTTTGGAGATTATTAGTTTCATTCCATAAGGGGTACCTAGCTTCCACAGAGTTAAGACCATAGACAAAAGTGCACAAGAGCTTATCTGAGTAGTCAATGTTGGAGATTATACAATGAATGAACTGCTCATGGACATGAAGCACTTCAAGCTTGACATTATCATGCTTCCAACCCACCCATATGCTCCCTCTATCTGAGTAATAATTGTTTGTTTCCTAGCTCCAAAGAGAGCCAAATTTTTTTTGAATAATTTTAGTTTTGGTACTCTTGACCTTGGTTTCAAGGATTCCTATGATATCCACATTATTATCTTTCAAAATCTTTTTTACAGAAGTCACTTTGTTAGGGTCATTAAGACCTCTAATATTCCAACTAATAAAAATCATGGAGTTAATTGGTGTGCATTTTCCAATCTGTCATCCTCATCAGCCTTATTTTCAGCTTGAACTTCTTCCGAGATATCAAAGAGAGCCATATTTGTGGAAGATGTGTGTTGGCCTTTTTTGGTTTTTCTAGACCTTTTAGACACTAGCTTCCATGGTTCTTCATCATCAGTAGTGGTAGCTCGAGCCCCAGGAGTGGTAGTAGTAATACTTTCGTCCTGATCATTGAAAAGGTCAATAGCATCAGGCTTTGTCAGATCCTTCAAAGCATAAGCCCGAACCGGGTCTGTGGGTGCAACTGTAGTGGCCAGGGGATTTGTCGATTCAGTGGCAGCACCACGTGTTGGGGTGGAAGCAACACCAACAGTAGGCTGATCAGCCCCAACAACAACACCAACATAGCAACTTTGCAATAGGAGCAACATGGCCTTGGGTGCTTGCAGCTTGTACAACAGCCTGATCAGCTCCAACAACAGCAGCAACATGGCCTTGGGTGCTTGCAGCCTGTACAGCAGCCTGATCAGCCCCAACAGCAGCAGTAGGCTGCTTGTGGGCCTGTTCAGCAGCATTGGCAGCCTTTTTATGTATCCATTGCTGTTGGGACTTAGAATTGGGTATCTTGACATGTTGTTGTTTCTGTTTTGCACAATCATGTCCTACATTGTTGCATAAATTACAAAAGGGGGGCACCCATTCATAATGGATTTTTTGTTCAATAGTATGACCATCCTCATCTTGTAAGGGTATAGATTTGGGGAGGGGTTTGGTAACATCAGCTTCTACAAGTAGTCTAACAAATGAGACTCGCAGCTGCCTGGTAGTGCATTCATCCGCGCACACCGGTACCCCAACAGCACTACCTATCCTACCCAAAGAATCCCCTGACTTGAAATTAAGTGGTAAATTTGGGAGTTTGATCCAAATAGGAATAGTTCTCAGCATTTCCTCATGGAATTTGATGTTTTGGGTCCAGGGTTTAATGACAATAGGCTTATTAAAGAACATATGAGGTCCAGTATAAACCACACTATTAAACTCATCCTTAGACCTAAATCTTATCACAAAATATCCATCATCATGAAAGTAAATATCAGGTTTGCATATATCTTTCCATTGTTGAGCAAAATACCTTTGGACAGCAGAGAAAGTAGGTTTCATGCCAATTACATAGAAAATAATAGCATTATTCCACTTTTCAGCACATTCTTTCAATTCAGAATTTTTCAATTGAACCACTTTTTTCCCATCTTTGATTATTGGGCTGAAAAAATCTAGTTTCATCCCCTTAGCATTAAAAGCACCTTTAAAGAGATTTGCCCAATTAGAATTCTCAACAACATCAGGAAAAGCATCCAGATTACCTTCATTCGAAGTATCACCAGCCTCTTGAGAGTGCACCACCGTAGCAGCTGGAGGAGAGTGGGTTGCACCTTCTGAGACCACAAACCCCTTAGATGTCTTCTCTGCCTCTTTAGTAGGAATTGTCCCTGGTGTTGCCATCTCAGCTTGAACCACCGTCTTTTGAGGGGAGGGAGTACCCCTTGTAGTCACCACCGCATGCGCCACCTGTTCTGAATGGGCAGCAGCTCGATTGGCCAAGCTAAACTGAGCAATTATCTCAGCATCTCTTCTAGGTATTGCTCCTGCAGATGGATGAACAATATTCGGGTTTGGGAAAACCAAATCCAATTCATCATCAAGGCATAGTGCAATTGGAACATCTATTAAATTACTATTAGCATCAGATTGGGTAATAGAAGTAGCAGGCTTTTTTTTTCTAGTCATGGTGGAAGAAAGCTATTGAAACACCAATAAACTTCAACACAGCCATTGTCGTGAAAAAATCCCCCTTGAGCTTCCCCTCTCTAATTTTCTCTCTCTAGCCATTTCGATTAAACTGATGATTCTGTTTGTTGTAATGTTGTATTGTACTAATTGGTTCTGCAGGTGGGTTTTGGACAAGGTTCTGGTAAGTGGTGGTTGTTTGTATTGAATGACTTGAATGCTTCCTGTTATTTATGGATAATGGTTTGACTCCCTGACCTATGATTCTGAACTTGTGTTTTCTATGTTGGGGAGAACTGTTAGTTACTCGCCACTAACAGTGGAGTTGTATTTATTTTTCAGATATTGATTGACCGCAGGATTGTAAAGGTTTGGGCGGTGTATGTGTGAGGATTGGTATTAGGGATCCTTTTCATTAGTTTAGACATCCTAATTTGTATGGCATGGCCAGAATTCCCTACTTTATGATTCCTGTTTAAGTAGTTTTGATTTCTAGTCTTATGTATAGGTGTTTATACCTCGTACTTCGGACTTGTAATGGTATTGGACTTTCTTTAATCGGACTTTATTAGTTTTTTTTGGGTTATGTTTTCTTAGTACTTAAGTAGCATTCCCGTCCAGTGCCCTATCTTCCGCTTGTACCCTATGTTTTTAAGGACGGGGTGTTACAGTACTACCCAAAGCTGCTCACAATATAGATTCAGGGTTTTGTGATCTAAATTCTACTCTGGATTACATAAAGCACTCAACTCACAGTTTACTTATGAAGAAGTAAACTTAGGATTATCCTAAACCTCTGGTACCAACTGTAACACCTCGCATTTTAGCAACGACGTTATTAGTGATAACGTCGTAAACCGGCAGTTACCAATTGATTTATAATGCAAAAATATAACTAAACTCGTGGAAGTAATACTTTTATTAATAATAATGGAATCCCAAATTACAAAAGGTTAAATAAACCATACATCTAGTCAATAGGAGCCTAGACGCTTATCAACTCATGTTGCTACTAGCTTCTATCCTGCTTACCTGCAAAATAAAATTGGGGTCCACCATCAGTGGCGAGTAACTAGACTGTCCTACTTAGAAGTAGGACAACGTTACATAGAAGAACAGGGTTAGAACACAGGAACGACATTGAACACAGGGTACAAGTTCAATCATAAAAATAAGAAGTGGAGCATAACATTCATCATTAGCAACATCATTCACGTCAAACTAGCGCACGCACTTTTCAACATGCATAAATACAAATTCAATATCAAGACAACGCACGGTCTACAACTGATAACTAAACTAGCAACAAAGGACTTGCCCCGCACGATTCATCACCGATGAATCAATAAACCCGCACGTTTTATCACCGATAAACCGATAGACGCACGATCCTTAACCGTTCGACATGACTTTGACTCACCATCAAACACACAAAACTTGGCCCGCACGATTCATCACCGATGAACCGATAGACCTGTACGGTTTATCACCGATAAACGCACGATCTTCAACCGTTCGACACGACACGACTCAACAAGACTCAAAAGACTCCATACAAATATCAACAAGATCAGAATTCAGGATTTAATCATAAAAATCGAGCCTTTGTGCCATCAATATCACAAGCATAAACCAAGAATATAACAAGACACATTAACAACAATTACTAACAAGATTAATCAAGATTCATTGAAAAATAAACATAAAAATCCAAGCTTTATCTCTTCAATCTACACGTTTGAACAAGAAACTAAGACAAGCAAGAATTCATTCATCATACTTCAAGATTCACGTACAACCACTAAAACAAGATTCAATAACGATAATAGCTTACAAGATTAATCAAGAGTCAAGAAATCATGCATAAACAAGATAAAAATCCATGCTTTAAATACACATACATACACGCATAGCCTAATCAAGAACCGAACCAAGCATCGAAGATTAAAAAAGGTAGTCATTCAAGAACTTCAAGGCAAGATCATAGAACATAAGATTATGAAAAGTTTAATCTAGAATCATGAAATAATCAAGAAAGAAACTGAAAGAAAACACCCTATGATACTCGGCTAATATACGCATAACATAACAACAATCGAACACTATATTCGAACCTATTATTCTAGGCAACATAATCCTATTCCTAAGTAGAATATCTAGTTACCTAAATAAAATAAATCAACACAAAATCACGCCCAAAGCTTACTTCCACTCGACACCACCTTGGCCACGGTGGTTGGTGTTGCAATTACGGCACAATCTGTCACAAACAAGAGGAGAAGGGAGAGAGTATTTTGTTATAAGTTTGTGATCATATAAGAAGTAATGAATATAGGGTGGATTTTTTTAGTATAAGTAGGATAAAAGCTTTTACTAAATAATAAGAGTTTGTTTAGGAAAGGGATTAAAGGGGATTAATCATAGGGGGGCCTTGGGGTTTGATAGGTGATGGTTTATGAGTTCCTAAATTGTAGAATGAAAAATAGGAGAATAGAAGTTAGATTTTTAAATAGGTCAAAATAGATATGAATTGCTAATTAAGGTTGAAAAATAAATATAACAATTTAAGGAAAAGTTTAATGGGTGGCCGGCCATAGGGGGTAGAATAGGGCTTTGGACTTGCTTCAACAAACATCTAATTAAATCTTTTGGCCCAATTTAGAATATTTTGGTTTTAAGGCTTAATGTCTCACGCAATTTCACGGCCCAAAAATTCGGGTCGTTACAATCTCCCCTCCTTAATAAAATTTCGTCCTCGAAATTTCATAAGGAAGCGCACTCAAGCACATATACATTAGACATAAGGATAGAGTGCTAGACAATATACCTGTGGAATCCTCGGGTTGAGCTGTCGCTTCTTCCTGGGTCATGCAAAAGAAAAAGTTGCGAATGGGAGCCTTGTGATCAGTGTCGGTCCCTTGGTTCTGTGCGCAGGATTTTGATTTGTGGCCTGGTTGCCTAGACCTGTAACACACGATGAGGGTACCATCACATCTCTTGCTGGGATGCGGAATCTGCTTGCAGCTATTGCATAACCTCAGCCTCTGTTCTGGAACGGGTTGGCTTGCTTGCTGTGAATCATCATCATCTTCATATCGGGGCCTCTTGACTGCAGGTGGATAGAAAAACTCCTGCGACCTCTTCTTGGCTTCATCTTGCTCCGCTATCGATGCGTAGATCTCCAGAGCTACTTCATAAGCTCGCTGAAAAGTCGTAGCACCGCTGCTGATTACATGCACTCGAATACGGGGATTCATTTTCCTGACATATCACTTCACCCTTTCACTCTTCGAGGGTATAACAGCTGCTGCGAACCGAGACAATTCAGTGAACTTGTCTGTATAAGCTTGCGCGGACATGTTTCCTTGATTTAGAGTTAGGAATTCCTTTTGCTTTTGCCAAAGTAGCTTACCTGGGTACAATCGCACCTGAAGTCTCTCCACGAAATCTGACCAAAGAATTATCTCTCCTGGCTCGAGCCCTGGCTGGATCGTGCTCTACCAGTTATCTACTTATCCTTTGAGGTAGTAGGTAGCAATCAGAACTTTCTCCGACTCGGGACACCCAGTAGCTTCGAAAAGTTTCCTCATCTCCCGAACCCAGTTTTAATTTCTAGCACCACCGGATCAGCAGTCCCCTCGTAGGTCGGGGGTCGGTGACAAGCAATTCGGTCAAAGGTAGACCTTTGACTGGAGGGTTGAACACCTCGATGTGCCAAAGTGAGGATTGTATGCCTAAATGCGCGTCGGTGGTTCCGAGCGTTGATAAAATGGATTGAATACGCCATCTTGCAAAAGAGTAACCAGATTAAGAAAGACACATAACAACACGGAAACCTAGGAAACTAAAGAATGAAAATTTATTCTTAACCCAAGTTACTACCTAAAGCTGCTCACACTACAGTTTCAGGGTTTTGTGATCTAAATTCCACTCTGGATTACATAAAGCACTCAACTCACAGTTTACTTATGAAGAAGTAAACTCAGGATTAACCTAAAGCTCTGATACCAACTGTAACACCCCGCATTTTAGCAACGACGTTATTAGTGATAACGTCGTAAACAGGCAGTTACCAATCGATTTATAATGCAAAAATATAACTAAACTCATGGAAGTAATACTTTTATTAATAATAATGAAATCCTAAATTACAAAAGGTTAAATAAACCATACATCTACTCCTAAAAACTGAAATAAAAACCTATTCCAAAAGCAGGAAATAAAAATAGGGACCTAGACGCTCATCAACTCATTCTGCTATTAGCTTCTATCCTGTTTACCTGTAAAATAGAATTGGACTTAGAAGTAGGATCACGTTACCTAGATGAACAGGGTTAGAATACAGTAACAACATTGAACACAGGGTAGAAGTTCAATCATCAGAATAAGCAGCGGAACATAACATTCATCAATAGCAACATCATTCACATCAAACTAGCACACACACTTTTCAACATGCATAAATATGAATTAAATATCAAGACAACGCATGGTCTACAAACGATAACAAAACTGGCAATAAAGGACTTGCCCCGCACGATTCATCACCGATGAATCGATAGAACTGCACGGTTTATCACCGATAAACCGATAGACGCACGATCTTTAATCGTTCGACATGACTCTGAATCACAATCAAACACACAAAACTTGCCCCGCACGATTCATCACCGATGAACCGATAGACCTGCACGGTTCATCACCGATAAACCGATAGATGCATGATCTTCAATCGTTCGACACGACACAACTCAACGAGACTCAAAAGACTCCATACAAATATCAACAAGATCATAATTCAGGATTTAATCATAAAAATCGAGCCTTTGTGCCATCAATATCACACGCATAAACCAAGAATATAACAAGATACATTAATAACAATTACTAACAAGATTAATCAAGATTCATTGAAACATAAACATAAAAATCCAAGCTTTCTCTCTTAAATCTACACGTATGAACAAGAGACTAAGACAATCAAGAATTCATTCATCATACTTCAAGATTCACTTACAACCACTAAAACAAGATTCAATAACGATAATAGCTTATAAGATTAATCAAGAGTCAAGAAATCATGCATAAAACAAGATAAAAATCCATGCTTTAAATACACATACATACACGCATAGCCTAATCAAGCATCGAAGATTAAAAAAAGGTACTGTAAGTTCAATGTATACTCAAGAAGGGAGGGTTGAATGGAGTATGTGTGTTTTTTAAATCATTTTCAAAGTTTGTTTATCTTTTTGTGAGAACCACGATATAACAGTAAATAAAGAGTAGGGACACAAGGATTTAACGAGGTTCGGCTTCTAAACAAGCCTACGTCCTCCACTCTCTCACCAATATTATTAATCAACTCTGAATAATAACAAGGTTACACACTCAATTAAGTGCTACAACTCTGTAACACTTAATTCCCCAACTGTTAACTCTAACAGTTCATTCAGTGTTCACATAACACTCCCCAACCACTTCCCTTTAAGTGGTTCAAATATTAAAAACTTAAATCTCCGTAAGTTTTTCTCTTAAAGATGAATATGGAGATAGTTTTACTCTAAGGATAGACTCTCAGAAAATATATGACTTGGTTTTCTTTGGAGAGAAAAAGTCTTACTAGGGTTTTTGCAAAGATTGTTTTTATATGCAAGGAAAAACCGTCCCCTAGAAGTGTGCTTGGGGATTTGCGTAAATTGTGCAAACAAGCTCAGCTGACACAAGTGGAAAGGTATCTATTTCAGACATTTGTCTCCTTCCACTGCATGTAGTGGAAATTACACTAGAGTCCAAACAAGTACATTGCAAAGCTGATTTTGTGAATCAATTTGGCAGATTTCCAAAAGATAAGTGATTAATATTTTTCAAATAACTTTTCAAAAATAATTTTGTACACGAAAATTGGTACGGATCACTTAAGTGCATGTGCGTAATACTGAGGTCTATTCCCACAGTGGTCTCAGTACTACAAAGTCTACATCTGGCAAAGAAAACTGTTCCAAGCTTGTTCTTTGTCTGTTCTTAGCTTGTTCTTGGCTTGTTCTCTTTACTGGATATAAACTTTAAATCTTTTTGCTTTTTACTTAGAAACACAAGGTATATCTTCCTAAGTCTACTTTACAAGAAGACCCTAGAAGTACAAAAAATTAAAAGACTTCAAGCTCTTGACTTCTGATTCTTCAAGTATCTCAAGGTGTTCAGATTTGCCTTGAAGAGTTCTCACTTGAATTAACCTGTTCAATTACAAACATGAATAACAATCAAGTATAGAGAACTGGTTTGTCATCCATCAAATTAAACATGGCTCAACAATTTCCCTCTATTTGATGATGACAAACCATGAAGTTCCCCCTGAGAACAGTAACCAATTATTTTAAGATAAAACAACTGTTCAGAGGAACTGGTCTTGCACTGTGCGTGTAGTCAAATTCATAATCTCAGAGAATTAAGAACACACAGCAAACCAAAGCACAATTAGACTGATTACAAGGTCAGTCAACTCATCACTTATCAATGTCAAATGTAGCAAGAGAATTCTAAATTCACTTGGAAGAGTTTCTTCCAGTTGGGATGGATAGGAGCATTTGATCTGAATTCAAAATACTCTTAGGCATGAAGCTTGGCCATCTCTAACAAGGTCTGAACCTTGTTCAAATTGCTACACCTAACAATAGGAACTTCACCTGTCCTATTCCCCCTTTTGGCATCATCAAATGACAAAATAATCACAGCACAATAATTAAGAGAAGGTAACAAGTAAAGTCAACACAAGCATAATATAAACACAACATTCTAGAGATGCTGTCCCAAAAGTGAGTACCTGTAACTCACAATCCCAAATATCAAAGTGCACACACAAGTTAAATAATTGGGTTATTCCCACTAGTACACCTGAAAATTTAACAAATCCCACTGGTACACCTGAGTTTTTTAAATTCCCAATAATAAACCTGAGTTTTTGACAACTCCCAAATGTGACATTTATTAACCAAAACTGTTAACTACTTGTCTCGATTTATGTGCAATCGGGTTGTGTGACAAATAAATTACACAATCAAAGGTTTTTAGGGTCATTTTATCCCTTAATGGATCAAATTTGAGGTCAAAATTTGCAAAAAACGACAATATTCATCTTCAAATGCATGCTAAAAACTATGATGAATAGTAATTTAACGGAATATTATGTTTTTAAACGGAATATTCCTTAAATGAATAGTAATTTAATGGAATATTATGTTTTTAAACGGAATATTCCTTTTAAATGTCACATTTGGGAATTGTCAAAAACTCAGGTTTATTATTGGGAATTTAAAAAACTTAGGTGTACCAATGGGATTTGTTAAATTTTCAAGTGTACCAATGGGAATAACCCTAAATAATTTTATAGACCAGGACCATTCTGCAGAGAAATTGTTTGGCAGAAATGGTCAAAAACTAAGAATAGTTAAGTGTTCAAGGAAGCCAGATAATTGAATGTTTGAGAGATAGGTTAGTAGGGTAGGTGGGTAAGCTAAGAAGAGTCAGAGTTACCATCATCATCAGAATCCTCAGTAGAATCCTCATCCTCCTTTTCTGCACTCTCCTCCTACTGCTTCTTCTTGACTTGGGCAATGATGGGAACTGGTCTCTGAGTGGTCTTGGACTTGATGCTGGAAGAGGAGAAAAGCTTTTCTTCATGGGAGTCCAACCGTACTGATATGTTCTTTATTGATCCATCCAGAGAAGTGTACAGGGCATTCACACTAGCCATCATCTGTTGCAGTAGTTCTCCATGTGTTTGCACCTGTTTGGACAGTGACCCCATAGCTTCTTCAGACCTTGAGCTGCTTGTTCTCCTGACCCCAATGGTCCTCTCTTCATCCCTCATTTTCAGTATACCACCTTCAAAGGTCATTCTCTTCTGACCTAGGATCTGGTTGGTGAGGACAGACATTTTCTTAATCTCACCACTCAGATGTACCTTCCTACTTTGGAAAACCAGAGTGAGCCAGGCACCATAGGGTAGAGACTGGTTTGACCTTTCCAGAATCCTAACCATGTGGGCTAGCATGTAACCATGGAGACTCAGCTTGATCTTCCCATACAGGTAGTAGATAATCACAGCATCCATTTTTCTTACATCCATTCTCTTCCCTGAGCCCTAGGGAGTATTATCTTAGAGGCTACTGTATGGAACATCCTCATCACTGGTTCCCTTAGTTGGCCAATTACATTGCCAGACCCATCAGTAGGCGTACCAGTAAAGAGAGTGGTCTGTATGTGTTCTGTACTGACCTCAGGAATAGTGGGCCAATTGTCCTTTGAGTAGTCACAAAACCCACCTCTTGGTACACCTAGTACCTCCCCTAGAATTTTCCTTGACAAAGTGATATCTACCCCTTCGACCTCACTCCAGACCTTCCCTTTATCTAGTTTCCCCAATTTTGAGTAGAATTCCTCAACACAAGTCTCAAAAACATCCAACCTTTTATCAAACAGCCCCTCCCAACCCTGGAACTCTATAGCCTCCTTAAACTCCTCTAGAAAAGGTTGACTCATCCAAGACTTAGGGCATGCAAAACCAAACAAGACACCCCGACCACTTAATTCAAATAGTGGTTCAGAAATGGTCTTACCTTTCTTCTTGGCTGAGGCCTTTTTCAGGTGCAGAGTCAGCCTTCCTCTTCCTTTCAGTTGGTAGCTTGGTTGCAGGTTTGGGGCTCTCAGAAGCTTTGCCCTTCTTTGCTACGCTTTTCACTCGTTTCTTCTTTTCCTCCTTCTTTCCCCTTGGAACTTCCTCAGCAGGCTCTTTTTTTATTTCATCCTTACAGACCCTTGACATCAAGGGCCTTGTCCTCTTCCTAGTCTCTTTTTCCCCCTGTACCACCCTAGTGATTTCAACATCCATGTCCTTTGCATGTGTGTCTTCAGTCTTCTTTTCTGTCTCTTCCTTCTTTACCTCACTCTCCTCAGTGCTTGGCACTGGTTTCTCTGTGATCTGAGGGGTTGGTGAAGGTGTCTTTTGTGGAGAAGGTAATGGGGTTTTTTCTTTTTGTGGTGAAGAGGGTGGTTGTAATAGCCCCGGAAATTCGGACCTTTTCCTTCCTTTATAAAACTTAAATTTTACTAAAATCATAGCACGAATTTCTAGAGTTGCTACTCGTACGGCCACCTCTGATAAGAAATGGGTATACGAATAAGTAAAAGTAGGATCGTAATGCTTCCAAATTCCAAAATGGATTTCATTCATAAATACCAAAGCCGTACAATGTTTAAATCCAAAACATTAAAAGTTAAAACAATTTATTACAAGATGTTCTGCTAAAGCATAAAGCCTATGGTCAAAGGGTTTAGCTAATTCCAACAGGGATTCCTCATCTGCCTCAAACAAGTAAGCCATCCTTTACTACTTACCTGCACCAAACCCCGAAGGAAAAACAACAAACAAGAAATAACACAAAAATCAGAAAAGCTAAGTATGATCGACTCTAACCCGTAAAACGGTTTTAGTTAAAAAACAGTTGACACACAAGAGACATAAAGCATTAGCCGAACCAATATTTATCCAATTCACAATTTTAGAGCAATTATTATTCAAGATTATTTAATTGGGAAAGTGAACGCGATAGGGCCTGTTTCATCCCGTCACGGACTTTTCGGCCTGGCCTGCAACTTGTCGACAGAGTGTCCCGAGTGTATACACCCCTCACAGAATTAATGCGTATCCGCAAGTGCGCGCCAGAAGTTCAGGAGGAGGACGAAAGCAGATTATAACAGTTACAAAGATTCAACGACGATTCAACACATGTCCGACCTATTGTGTGTCCACCACGACAATAGGCCCACATTGGGTACCCCCCAATGAGACACCGTTCATCACCCTAATAGGTCGTCACTGTTCGGGCTACTTCCCCTTTGAAGATTGTTTCACTTTAAGTTTAGGTTCATTTGGTTTAGAAAATCATTTGAGTGAGAAAAATAACCTCAAAATAAATCAATCAAACCAAAATTCCACAATTTAAGAATTCTCCATGAGAAATCAAACCATAAGGCAACTTGCCAATCCAAATTCAACAACTCAATAATCCATCTTTCATTCACAGACACTACTTGTACTTCTTAAATCAAAGCGAGTACAAATATTTACCATTCCATAACCAAATTCCATGACGTAAATAATTCATTAAACAATGACAATTAAAGAATTTCTAAGAGCGTCAAAACTTTTTGAAAGCATATGCATAGAAGATACTTTCGAAAATAGGAGTATTATAATTTCGAAAATTCATATGTACATATACTATGTAATTTTCGAAAATAAGATAGTAAAACCACATAGCGTATTTCGAAATTTTAAGGTACAAAAATAAATACATAGTATATGTATTTTTGAAAATTAGAAAACGATATTTTCAATCCATAACAATATATTTTCGAAATTTTCAGAATTATATTTATAATAAATAAGCTTCTTTTGGACTTCTAATGGGTATTTGGTACATAAATTCTATTGTCTAAAACAAATGTACACAACCCTTAGTCCAAAAACGAGTTTTATTTTGATTTTGAAAATAAACGAAAGCGTAATTAAGCTATTACAAAAAATCTGGACAGCAACTATAATTGGCATAGAATGCCCTTCAATTAATCACATTAGACCTCTAAAACACGCTTAAAACATTCCTTGAATGCCCATACATTCACACGAAACACTACTACTTTGCACACAAATAATCATAATTTTACGTCATCAAAACAACCTTAAAAACAATAACTAAAACAACTACCTAAGCATGCATATAACTTCTACTAAAGCATAAATAAACATAACTATAAAGCATTAAAACTACGCTAGAACATAATACTAAGCATGCTAAAACAAAAGCGTAAAAACAAACTAATCTATCCTAAGCATACAAGAACCTAGGGCTAAGAAAGCGGTAGACATCGAAGCATACCTCAACGTCTCTAAGGCTACTTTAAGATCACTCCCTCCTTAGAAAATTAAACTCAATTCTCTCAGTTATTCTTCCGTGAAAACTTTTCACTTGTTACTCCTCTTTTATTAGAGGAGAAGTGGAAGAAATGTTGAGAGAATTGTGAGGAGTGATGGATGGTGAAGGGGGCTTTTTATAGGATGGGAGGGTGTAGGAAAGTTATAAACTTTCCATGTGGGACAAGTGATGGGTGGTGGTGGTGAGGGCCGTGTGGGAGGAGGGGATAAGGGGGGTGAGTGGTGGTGAGGTGGCCTCGGGATTTGTGTTGTCAAGTCTTAATGGTTGGATGACTCATTGATTATCTAGTCTAATTATGCGGTAAATAAAATACGACATGCATAAAACGACCTTTAAAAATAAAATTCGAAGCCATAAAAATATATTTATTTACCAAAAATATTTTTCCATAAAATAAAATAATTTTCGCAATATATATACTATTTTCGAAATATATAAGTACATATTTATTTATTTTGAAAATATTCCAACTTCAAAAATAATTTATTATTTTCCGAAAATAATATTACGGCAAAATACTTTGTTTTAATAATAAATACCTTTGAAAATAATTCGAAAAGCTCTTTTATAAAATATAAAACCTCTTTATAGAAGATATTATTTTTGAAAATTCTTGAAAAATTACGGGTATTACAGTGGTGGTGTGTTGGACTTTGGTGGTGAAGGTGGAGGAGGAGTTTTGGCTTTTGAGGGTGATGGTGATTTCTGTGGAGGTGAAGAAGTAGTAGGTTGTGAAGAGGGTTGTTTAGGTGATGGAGACGGTGATTCCTTTGATGTGGAGGGTGATGGCTTAGATGGGGATGGAGTTTTCTGAGGTTGAGGTGGTGGAGATTTTGGTGAAGATGGTGGTGGTGATTTAGGGCTTGGTGGTGGAGTAGTTTTAAATTTAGGCTTACATGCATCCTTCGATTCCACAACTGTTTTTACAGTGGCTTAGTCCTTGACCTCTTTCTTCTTCTCTTCTGCTTTGTGGTGTTCAGCAACCACAGCAATACTTGATTCCTTCTTGATCTTAGAAGGTGTGAAACTAGGTGATTGACTTAGTCCCTTGCTTTTCTTCTTTGATGCTTTGTTCTTCTTTCTTCCCATTTTTGATTGATTCAGTAAATTGATGAGATAGAGAGAAAGTGATTGAGAATTCTTGTAGAGAGATTCTTTTGATGATGCTTAGGGTTTGAGAGAAGAGCAATTAGATAGAGAGAGAGACGGTTAGAGAGAGATAATAATGTGAAAATATGAAATAAAAAAGAAGAGAAAATGGTAGTTATTAATTGATATAAAGAGGAGGTTACTTTACACTGTTCATCCGTCCCACAACGGTCACATGTCAGAACAATTAAATTCTCAATTTCAAAATTGAGGGTTCAACAATAAACTGATATAACCGTGGTAAGAGATTGGTCTGACGATGGTCTGACGCTGATCTGTATTTATTAAAAACTTGAGTAATCTTTTAGTTAGGCAACTTAGAGATACCACACATTGGAACAGCATCAGCATAAGAACTTTGAGACCACTTGCATATATGACATTTAGAAGTTAACCAGCCCTGCTTATGTACACTAAGGATCAAAAAGTCAAACATAGCCAGAAAGGGAAAGATAAGTCCTAAGGAACTAGGATCTAATCCTTACCATACCAAGTAATGTGCGGAGCTTGACAAACACTTCCCTGCTTAGGGGTTTAGTGAAAATATCAGCCAATTGTTCTTCAGATCTGCAAAATTCAAGATTCACATTTCCTTTTTCATCATTGTCTTTGAGAAAATGATGTCTGATTTCAATATGTTTGGTTTTAGAATGTTGAACAGGATTTTTAGAAATGTTTATTGTACTTGTGTTATCACACAATATGGGAACACTTCCGAAACAGACCCCAAAATCCTTTAGTTGTGTCTTTATCCAAAGCAATTGAGCACAGCACAAAGCAACAGCTATGTACTCTGACTCAGCTGTGGATAAGGCCACTGAATTTTGTGTCTTAGAACTCCATGATATGATACAAGAACCTAAGAAGTGAGTCATTCCTGAAGTGCTCTTCCTGTCAACACTAAAACCAGCATATTCTGTAACGCCCCAGATTTTGGGCTATTTTTCGTGATTGGTTTGCTTGTAATTATCTTATTGCGGTGCATGGTCTAAATTTATTTAGACCATTTTTATTGCTTAAGTGTAACCATTTTTATTTAATGGTTTATTATTTCTTAATATTATTTTATTTTAATTAATTAGAATTTTATTATTTAATTTTCTAATTAATTAATTAGTTTTGGGCTAAGTGCGAAAATAATCATGATTAGTCATGAATTAGTGCAAATGGCCCAAATGAACTTAAGAGCCCATTTGAGCCTAAGCCCAACCGGCTATCCCTCTCTTTGGTGGCTTATTTTGCCACTTGCTTCATGTTCAGACCTTAACTAACCTCTATAAATAGAGGAGTTAGTAAGGCCTTAAGACCATTTGCCCATTTCATCATCCCTTGCCATCACTTTTAAAAGCCAAAATATTCTCTCCTTTCACCACCTTCCACACGCCATTTTGGCTATTAAACACCATCAAATTGTTCATCATTCTTTCTAATCCCAAACTTAAAGATTCATCATCTATTTGATCTTTAAGTATCTAAAACATAATAGCCTTCATTTTTCTCATTCAAGACTTGGTTCTTTGGTCCGGTTTTGGGTTGGGGTTCGCGTTTGGGACGTGTTCAAGAGAGGTATGTATGGGTAGCCGTGGGGTCGTGTGTGATGGAGACCGTGTGGGCTGCTACATGGGTCGTGCATCGAAACCGAGGTGGTGGATGTGCGTTGAAGCCGTGCAAGGGTGCTTGTGTGCAAGGCCGAGGTGGTGCTCGTGTGATGCGTGACTTTGGGTTCGTATGGGACGAATCCGGGCAGCGAGTTTTTGGTATTAATATGGTTAATCTTGATCAAGGTAACATACTTTCTCAACTTAATTGGTATACTATGATTATAGTATAGATTGAATGTATGTTTGGGTTTAATTGTGAAGTTTGATCATGATTTTTATGTATGAATGTAATCTGATTTTGAAATGATTTTATGATGATTTTAAGGTTTTAAAATGATGATTTTATGATTGAAAATGTTTTGATTAAGTTTTATGTTAATTATGTTCAAGTTTGGTGGATTTTGGATTATTGAAAGTTTATGAACTATTTTGTTGAAGTATTGAAAGTATGCGTGGCATTTGATGATTTGGGATGAGTTCTTGGTTTTGAATGAGTTCTTGATTGAAGTTCTTGAATCTTGATTGAGTTCTTGATTGAAGATCTTGGATCTTGGATGAGTTCTTTATGAGTTCTTTATGATTTCTTTATGAATCTTTATAGTTTCTTTATGAATATTGATAAGTATGATTAAGTTCTTGATGGTTATTTTATGAGCCTTTAAGGGTACATTACGAGTCTTGGTTGAGTCTAGAAAGTAAAGAAAGGTTTAAAGAAAGTAAAGAAAGGGTTAAAGAAAGTGAAGGAATGATTAAAGAAAGTTAAAGAAATGATTAAAGATTGATTAATGAATGGTATTGTTGTTGGTTAGACTCAAGATAAAGGCGTAAAGGCAATCTTGAGGAAAACTTCGGTGTTTTACATGTTATTTCTTAAGTCAAGGCGTAAGATGCAACTTAAGAATTAACTAAGAATGTAAATGAAAGATGAAAGATTAAAGATTTAAAGATTTAAAGTTTAGCTTGATTTTACTATCGGACGCCTAAGACTTAGAGTAAGATTCTAAGTATTTGGGTTAAGACGCTGCCCCTATCCTGTCCGCGGTACTGGGATAGTTAGTGATCTTACTATGTCGTCTTCGGATATGGATTTCCAGTAAGATTGGTTTCATGGGGTTGGGAGTGAGATTCTCAATCCTGGCATAGTAGAAAGTTCAATCGCGTAAGAAGCGTTCGTACATGCATAGTCCTGTCTGATATGTGAATGATTGCACCAAAGATAATGGAATGTTGGTTAATGGTCAAGTTAGTCGAGTCGGTATGATAAGTAATTGTTTGACTTGTTTGATTTATTCTATGATCTTATGTATCCCCGTTAGGGTGGGACAGTTATGTTACTCGCCACTGACGGTGGACTGTTGTTTACTTTTCAGGTAATTCTGATGATGAGGTTCTTGCTTAGCTTTGGGTTGGGCGAGCGCCGATTTTGTGATTTAGTTGTATTTTCGTTATTTTATGATTTTGGATAGTATTGGACTACAGTAGTGAACTTGTATACATTTGTTTTGGACTCTGACATGTGTTTGGAGTTCGTATATTAGATTTGATAGTTTGACTTTTAACGATAGAACAGTAAATAAAGAGTAGGGATACAAGGATTTAACAAGGTTCGACTTCTAAACAAGCCTACGTCATCCACTCTCTCACCAATATTATTAATCAACTCTGAATAATAACAAGGTTACACACTCAATTAAGTGCTACAACTCTGTAACACTTAATTCCCCAGCTGTTAACTCTAACAGTTCACTCAGTGTTCACAGAACACTCCCCAACCACTTCCCTCTAAGTGGTTCAAATATTACAAACTAAAATCTCCGTAAGTTTTTCTCTTAAAGATGAATATGGAGATAGTTTTGCTCTAAGGATAGACTCTCAGAAAATATATGACTTGGTTTTCTTTGGAGAGGAAAAGCCTTACTAGGGTTTTTTCAAAGATTGTTTTTATATGCAAGGAAAAAACCGTCCCCTAGAAGTGTTCTTGGAGAAGTGCAAAGGTATCTATTTCAGACCTTTGTCTCCTTCCACTATATGTAGTGGAAAGTACACTAGAGTCCAAACAAGTACATTGCAAAGCTGATTTTGTGAATCAATTTGGCAGATTTCCAAAACATAAGTGATCAATATTTTTCAAATAAATTTTCAAAAATAATTTTAAACACGAAAATGGGTACGGATCACTTAAGTGCATGTGCGTAATACTGAGGTATGTTCCCACAGTGGTCTCAGTACTACAAAGTCTACCTCTGGAAAAGAGAATTGTTCCAAGCTTGTTCTTTTTCTATTCTCTTTACTGGATATAAACTTTAAATCTTTTTGCTCTTTACTTAGAAACACAAGGTATATCTTCCTAAGTCTATTTTACAAGAAGATCCTAGAAGTACAAAAAATTAAAAGACTTCAAGCTTTTGACTTCAGATTCTTCAAGTATCTCAAGGTCTTCAGATTTGCCTTGAAGAGTTCTAACTTGAATTAACCTGTTCAATTACAATCATGCATAACAATCAAGTATAGAGAACTGGTTTGTCATCCATCAAATCAAACATGGTTCAACAGGTAGTCATGCAAGAACTTCAAGGCAAGATCATAGAACATAAGATTATGAAAAGTTTAATCAAGAATCATGAAATAATCAAGCAAGAAACTGAAAGAAAACACCCTATGATACTGGGCCAATATACGCATAACATAACAACAATCGAACACTATATTCTAACCTATTATTCTAGGCAGCATAATCCTATTCCTAAGTAGAATAGCTGGTTACCTAAATCGAAGAAATCTACACAAAATCACGCCTAAAGCTTACTTCCACTCGACACCACCTTGGCCACGGACTTTGGTGTCGCAATTACGGCACAATCTGTCACAAACAAGAGGAGAAGGGAGAGAGTGTTTTGTTAAGAGTTTGTGATCATATAAGAAGTAATGAATAAAGGGTGGAATTTTGTAGTATAAATAGGATAAAAGGTTTTACTAAATAATAGGAGTTAGTTAAGGAAAGGGAATTAAAGGGGATTAATCATAGGGGAGCCGAGGGGTTTGATAGGTGAGGGTTTATGAGTTCCTAAATTGTAGAAGGAAAAATAGGAGAATAAAAGTTAGATTTTTAAATAGGTCAAAATAGATATGAATTGCTAATTAAGGTTGAAAAATAAATATAACAATTTAAGAAAAAGTTTAATGGGGGGCCGGCCATAGGGGGTAGAATAGGGCTTTGGACTTGCTTCAACAAACATCTAATTAAGTCTTTTGGCCCACTTTAGAATATTTGGGTTTTAAGGCTTAATTTCTCATGAAATTTTATGGCCCAAAAATCCAGGTCGTTACAATCTCCCCTCCTTAAGAAAATTTCGTCCTCTAAATTTCATAAGGAAGCGCACTCAAGCACATATACATTAGACATAAGGATACAGTGCTAGACAATATACCTGTGGCATCCTCGGGTTGAGCTGCCACTTCTTCCTGGGTCAAGCAAAAGACACGGTTGCGAACGGGAGCCTTGTGATCAGTGTCTGTCCCTTGGTTCTGTAGGCAGGATTTGGACTTGTGGCCTGGTTGCCTACACCTGTAACACAAGATGAGGATACCATCACATCTCTTGCCGGGATGCGGAATCTGCTTGCAACTATTACATAACCTCAGCCTCTGTTCTGGAACGGGTTGGCTTGCCTGCTGTGAATCATCATGATGTGTTTAGTTTGTATTAATCAATTAACTCATTTTGATGTATAGTTTGTAATAATTTAGAACGTGTTTTCTGATATTAATTAACTTTAAGCTTAAACGAATGTTTATGTCTCGAAACTTATTTTAATATTGCATTTCGTAATTTAATTGCTTTTTAGGACTTAGTTTATTTTTGTTGTTACAGGCTCGTGTTTCTTTCCATATTTTATTTGTATTTGGGAAGACCGACGCTTATTTGGGACTTGGACAAAGTGTGATAAAGTCTTGAAGAAGGTAGGGCGCCCCCAGCGCCTGTCTGTTCAAAGAAGAAGATAATGGAGCAAGTGACCAAGGAAGAAGGCGCTCCCCGCGCCTATGGGGCGATCCCAGTGCCCATGTTATAGTAGGAATTCAAAGAAGGGGCGCACCCCGCGCCATTGAGGGCGCTGCCAGCACCCATCTGCTATGTTCTATATGCGGCTTCATCCACTTGGTTTCTAGGTTATATTTTAGTTTAGTATAAATATAAAAGTTTCTTAGCTTAATTTTTCTCTAGTTTTTCCTTAGATTACATTAAAACTCTTAAATCTTTAGTTTGTAATTTTGTTCTTTTATTATGCAATCAATGAAGAATCTTTGTTCAACAATGGAATTGGTAGCTTAAACTTGTTCTTGGGATTGGTTTCAATGATTCTACAAAGCTCCTTGTGAGGATTCTCTAACTCTAAAATATTTCATTACTTCAATTATTTACTTGCTCTTATATGAATTGTTATTGGTTTTGTTGAATGTTTTAGCTTGATCTTTGTCTTGTTATTATATTTTAAAAATCATTACTAGGGTTTGAACACAATCGATTATTGTGTTCAACCTCGAGTAGAACTATCTTGTTCATGCTTAAGCGTATTCTTATTGTGAACAATTTAGTACAGCTTATTTAAACGTTAATTGTTTATTGCGTATTCTCTAAAAAATTGCGTTCTTATTGTGCCATCGTTCTTAAAGCTTTTGTTCACTGCGTGTTCTTTGAACATTAAGGGTTTTAGGCGATTTACGATTTATCTTGTCTAGCTAATTAAGGGGACTACAAGAGTTTACTGTTGTCAATAACTAATTGAGTATCAAAGTGGTTTGGTAATTGAGAGTCTAATTCAATTAGCTAATTTTGGCGTCGTTGCCGGGGAGCGCCATATGCACAGAGGCCACTGATCTACAGGCGCAGGGTACGTTATACCTGTTACCTTAGCAGTTCAACAAAATCCCTTTATTTATTTACAAGACACTCACTAAGCCTCTTGTTCTTGTTCAACTGCTTTGGGAACTTAACATAGGCTCAAAAAAGGGTTAACAAGAACAATCAAAATACTTTGGTATTGAGGAAAATAACTCATTAGATTGAATCGTTCCCTCTAAACCAAAGGAAAACTACTCTAATTAATTAATGAAAGGAATAATGGAATCTAATAATCCCACCTATAGTCGGCCTGAAAGTAACAAACCTACTTTTTGATTAAAAAAATAGCAAACCCACCTTTAAGGTTTATTTTTTTTTGGTGCACCATACCGGCTTGTGACTTGATATAAGAGGTTAAATTGCGACGTGCCAATCCCTCATTGGTTGAATTTTTTTGGTTTAATTAACCTATTAATTTTTTGAAAGAAATGAGGGATTGACACGTTGCAATTCAACCTCTTACATCAAGTCACAAACCGGTAGGGTGCACCGAAAACAAATAAACCTTAAAGGTAGGTTTGTTATTTTTTAATCAAAAAGTAGGTTTGTTACTTTCAGGCTGACTAAAGGTGGGATTATTAAATTCCATTAATGCTTAATGAAATTTTATTATAATAAAAAAAATTTACACGGTTTTTTTTTGTTTTTTTTCCTTTTAAATAGAGAATTAAAAGCAATAAAGTCGGGGTAAAGTCGGGGTGTCTCCCGAAAGCTCCATTTATTTAACGTCGTTGGCACAACCCGGCAACCGGCTTATTCATACACCGGCTCATCCAAATCAACCTCCTCCCCCCTAGTTTGGACAAAGGCTTCAAAATAAGGTTTGAGCCTTTGGCCATTAACTTTGAAAATTTTAGAGGTGTCAGTGGATTGGATCTCCACATCCCCATGGGGAAAAACCTTTATTACAATGAAAGGTCCAACCCAACGGGATCGAAGCTTTCCCAGAAATAACTTAAGTCGAGATTGGTACAGAAGCACCTTCTGACCTACCTCAAATTCCTTCCGGGAAATGGACTTGTCATGCCAAGCTTTAGTTTTAGCTTTGTAAATCATGGCATTCTCGTAGGAATCCTTCCGGATTTCCTCGAGTTCATTTAATTGGAGTTTAGGGTGCAACCCCGATTCATCTAAGTTCATATTGAAGATCTTGACAGCCCAATATGCCTTATGCTCTACTTCAACCGCTAAGTGGCATGCCTTACCATAAACCAAACAGAAAGGAGACATGCCAATTGGTGTCTTATATGCCGTACGATATGCCCATAAGGCATCGTCCAGCCTTAGACTCCAATCTTTCCGATTGGGGTTCACCATTTTCTGCAAAAGGGATTTTATTTCACGATTGGAAACCTCGGCCCGCCCATTTGTTTGACGGTGATAAGCAGTCGAGGTCCAATGAGTAACACCATACTTTTTCAAAAGTGCCCCAATCGTGCGATTACAAAAGTGGGTTCCTTTGTCACTTATCAAGGCCCGGGGAACGCCGAACCTTGAAAAGATGTTCGATTTTAGGAAATCGAAAACCACTTTTGAATCATCGGTTCGAGTGGTTTTTGCCTCAACCCACTTCGACACGTAATCCACCGCAACCAGAAATTACAAGTAACCAAATGAGGTGGGAAATGGTCCCATGAAATCGATACCCCAAACATCGAAAAGTTCACAAAAACTGGTTAGATGTTGAAGCATTTCATTCCGTTGGGATATATTACCAACTCTTTGGCACTTGTCACATTATTGCACGAAATCGTATGCATCCCGATTTATACTTCGCCAATATAAACCGGAGTCCAAAACCATTCGTGCGGTCCTTTTTGGACCAAAGTGTCCACCAAATGGTGAAGATTAACATAATTGTAAAATTGGAATAACCTCATTTTTCGGAATACACCTTTAGATTAACAAATCCGCACAATGTTTCCATAATTAGGGATCTTCCCAAACATAGTGTTTGGCGTCATTCCTCAACCTGTTTTGTTGAGCCTTGGTGAACTGCGGAGGAAACTTGTCAGTAACCAAATAATTCGCTATATAAGCGTACCAAGGTAAGAATTCCTTGAGGGCATACAAACAATCATCAGAAAATTCCCCCCGAATTGGCTCAACCAGTGATCTCTCCGTAGAACACTCACTCTCTATTGGTGGGACTATTCGACTTAGATGGTCAGCTACCACATTTTCAGTCCCTTTTTTATCCCAGACCTCTAAGTCAAACTCACTTAGCAACAGAATCCACCTTATTAACCTCGGTTTGGCCTCCTTCTTTGCCATTAAGTGACGAAGAGCCGCATGATCGGTATAAACAATGACTTTAGTATCGAGTAAATAAGATCTGAAATTTTCTACAGAGAACACAACGGCTAAAAGTTCTTTTTCAGTGGTGGTATAGTACCGTTGTGCCTCATTAAGGTCATGATCGCATAATAAATAGCATGAGGTACCCGTCCTACCCTTTGACCTAAAACTGCCCCGACGAAATAGTCGCTGGCATCACACATAATCTCAAAAGGTAGAGACGAGTTAGGGGGGTCGAATAATGGGAGTCGAAACAAGTTGCTCATTCAAGGTGTCGAATGCCCTTTTACATTTATTATCAAAGTCAAAATCCACATCATTTTGAAGAAGTTTACAAAGTGGAGATGTGATTTTTGAAAAATATTTGATGAACCTTCTATAGAATCTGGCATGACCCAGAAAAGACCGGATGTCTCGAATGTTGGTTGGAAAGGGTAAGGATTGAATGATATCAATCTTTGCCTTGTCAACCTTCAATCCCTCATTGAAAACAACGTGGCCTAACACTATGCCTTGTCGGACCATGAAATGACACTTTTCAGAGTTTAACACTAAATTCTTATCAATGCAACGTTTTAAAACCAGAATAAGATGCGCCAAACAAGTGTCAAAAGAGTCCCCATGGATTGTGAAATCATCCATGAAAACCTCCACAAACGTTTCCATATATTCAAAAAAGATGCTCATCATGCATCTTTGGAATGTGGCAAGGGCATTGCAAAGCCCGAATGGCATGCGCCTATAAGAAAACGTACCGAAAGGGCACGTAAAAGTGGTCTTATCCTGATCCTCAGGCGCTATAGCCACCTGGAAGTACCCCGAGTACCCGTCTAAGAAACAGTAGTAAGAGTGGCTTGCAAGCCTTTCTAACATTTGATCCAAGAAGGGTAAAGGGAAGTAATCCTTCCTAGTTACCGCATTCAACTTGCGCTAATCAATGCAAACACGCCACCCATTTTGGATGCATGTAGGAACTAAGTGACCATCCCTGTTCTCAACCACAGTCACTCCAGATTTCTATATGCTTTAATTCATGAATTAGTGATGATTCGAGGTTTATTTTGAAGTAGAATTCTCTTTACTTGAGTGTTTTGAACACACACCTTTGCAAGTTGATACTTGGTTTTGTTGATGAAGTGTGTTCTTGTTCTTAAGTTCGGCATTACTATGTTGAAGTGTGAATATTTTGTTGAGTTTGAGGTAGAATTTTTGATTTTGTTCTTGCCATGGTTGAAGTAATCTTTGCCAAGCTAGTGTATTTTTGAGTGGTTTGATTCAGTGAAAGTTGTTTTCAAGAGTGGTGATGTTGTTCCTAAATGAATTTAGTGTAAGAATTTGTTTTAAACAATTTTTCTTGGTTGAATTGCATTAGTGTTGTTGTGAAGTATGATAACATTCGAAGTTCACTTCTTGTGTTGGTACCCAAATCACAATTTCATCAATGAAATTTTTCACTCACACTAATGGTTTTGTGTTATGGTTGAGTTTAGGTATTTCGACAGTGCTTTGGCTTAGTCTAAGCAAGCTCTCCCCAACCACTCCCTCAAACAAAACTACTTTTCTCAACAACAAACCCCCTTATCCACCAAAAAAATTTCACTCGAAATGGCTTCAACTTTCGGTTCAAGAAAAAGGAAGACTGTAGCCTCTTCTTCCACATATTTCTTCAACCTAAAAAGACTCACGCCCCCACAGAAAACCATTTTTGCCCGGCTAAGAAAACGCAGCGTCCAAGCCACCGCTTTCGCTTGTCATAGAACTCTCAAAAGGCTCGGGATTCTCCGACCTGTGACAAGGTTGCTAGGAAGAGTTGGTTTGGACGGCTTCCTAAATGAACATGCCCACACATACTACTCCTTCACGTATGAATTCCTCACCACCCTGAAAAAGGGTAAGGACCCCAGGAAGCCCAGGGGCGAGGTGTCCTGCTACATAACCTTCAACATCAATGATGAAACTCATACATTGTTCTATGATGAACTTGAGGAGGTTTTGGGGTGGGAGTCCTCTCCTATTGGTAATATTTCAAGCCCTACGGGTTTCAATGCTCAAGAGTTCTATAGAGGTATCACTCATTTCGTTAAGATTGATCGAAATGCCCTCATCAGCTCCATACCTCATCCGGCTCTCCGCTTTGTCGCATTCTTTATAGCAATGCCCATCTTTTGTCGGGCGGAGGCCAACAAGCTCCCTTTAACCATTCTTAAGGCCCTTTGGGCCATGAATCCCGAGGGAAATGATCATCCGCATTGGGCGGCATTGTGGGTTGATGCTTACCTCGATTTGGTAGACGAGAGCAAGAAGGGAACAATAGCTATGGGAGGTATGGTGACCTTGATATATGAGTATCTTGAGAAAAAGAAGGGGAAGATTAAGAAGGAAATCGAATACCCTGAAGGACGGGTCGGGAGTGACCCCGAGGATTTGCTTACCTATTGGGTTCTGTAAACCCGGAGTTTCATTTACATCTCCGATCAGCGTGAGACTCCTCGGTCGTTCGTGTGGTGTTTTGGACCGGGACACGAGGCCTACATGAATTTGCCTCAACCGCAACGTACTTCCATCAGGGGATGTACTCGGGCGGCTCATTTTTTTTGCCCTCCCGATCTAGCCTACAAACAAAACTTGAAAAATGTGTTCGGGCTTGAATTTCCAGATCCTCCAGCTTCTAACCCGGAGTGGCAGGAGAGTGACAGTGAGGAGGAGTATGATGAGGGAGATGAAGAGGGAGATGATGAGGATAAAGATGATGACGATGAAAATGAAAATAATGGTGATGGTGATGGTGATGTAACCATGGGGAACCGCAGACCTCGAGCACGAGGTGGGATACGTATGAAAGAGCCGAACCCTACTTCTTCTGATCAGTCGGGGATTAATCTCCTCCATCAGCGGTTCGACTCTTTGCAAGTTGAAGTAGGTGCCCTTCGGCACGAGGTACGCCGGATGGAGGACGTGATGTACCCCATGTCTTCCATGATTATAGCAATGCACACCATGCATTTTTACGGTACCCCTTATGTTGACCCTATCGCAGATATTGAGTGGGAAAGGCAACAACAGGAGGAGAGGAGGAGGAGGCCTCCGGGACCCACTTTTCCCGGGTGGTCCATCAATGCTTAACAAGATGGTGAATGTAAACCCACAATGAGGACATTATGTCGCTCAAATGTGGGGGTACGTTCACTTGTATATAATTTTGGTTTCTTTAAAAAAAAAGAAAAAGAAAAAGAAAGCTCGATAAGTTGAAAACCCGAAAGGGCAACCTATGTAAAACAAGAGCTAAAAAAAAGAAAAAAAATAAAAAAAATGAGAAAGCTAGGATGAAAACTCGAAAGGGCTCCTAGGCAAAATGAGAGAACAAGAAAAGAGAGGAGTTCGTTTGCTTTTTTATTCAAGACCGGATAATCTCATCTTCCGGAGTGCTTTGGTAAGAACACCTTCTTTTGTTCTTTCTTTCCCCATTTTTTTATTTTTGTAAATAGTGTGAACCGTGGTAGAATTTTTTGAATTCATTAGTTCACTTTTGGTTTGTTTTTCCTTCTCATAAATTGTTTTAGCTCAAATCATAATTTTATTGTGTTTTGATTTAGAAAAAGTTCATTACTGATTTTTGTTAGAGTTTAGTTGTTTTTGCGAACTTTTGGCTTATAAATCGTTATTACTCTCTTTTGATTTACTCGAGGTCGAGTAAAGACTAAGTGTGAGGGTATTTGATGTGTTCAGTTTGTATTAATCAATTAACTCATTCTGAGGTATAGTTTGTAATAATTTAGAACGTGTTATGTGATATTAATTAACTTCAAGCTTAAACGAAAGTTTATGTCTCGGAACTTAATTTAATATTACATTTCATAATTTAATTGCTTTTTAGGACTTAGTTTATTTTTGTTGTTACAGGCACTTGTTTCTTTCCATATTTTGATTGTATTTGGGAAGAACGAGACTTATTCGGGACATGGACAAAGTGTGATAAAGTCTTGAAGAAGGTAGGGCGCCCCCAGCGCCTTAAAGAAGCTGCCAGCGCCTGTCTGTTCAAAGAAGAAGATAATGGAGCAAGTGACCAAGGAAGAAGGCGCTCCCCGCGCCTATGGGGCCCTCCCAGCACCCATCTCACAGTATCATTCCAATGTGTAGCGCTCCCCGCCCCTATGGGGCGCTGTTAGCGCCAATTTCACAGAATCATTGCAAAAAGAGGCGCGCTGCCAGCGCCCATGTTACAGTAGGAATTCCAAGAAGGGGCGCGCCCCGCGCCTTTGAGGGCGCTGCCAGCACCCATCTGCTTTGTTCTGTACGCGGTTTCATCCACTTGGTTTCTAGGTTATATTTTAGTTTAGTATAAATATAAAGCTTAATTTCTCTCTAGTTTCTCCTTAGATTACATTAAAAATCTTTAATCTTTAGTTTGTAATTTTGATCTTTTATTATGCAATCAATGAAGAACCTTTGTTCATCAATGGAATTGGTAGCTTAAACTTGTTCTTGGGATTGGTTTCAATGATTCTACAAAGCTCCTTGTGAGGATTCTCTAACTCTAAACTATTTCATTACTTCATTTATTTACTTGCTCTTATATGAATTGTTATTGGTTTTGTTGAATATTTTAGCTTGATCTTTTTCTCGTTATTATATTTTACAAAATCATTATTAGGGTTTGAACACAATCGATTATTGTGTTCAACCTCGAGTAGCAACTATCTTGTTCATGCTTAAGCGTATTCTTATTGTGAACAATTTAGTAGAGCTTGTTTAAACGTTAATTGTCTATTGCGTATTCTCTAAACAATTGTGTTCTTATTGTGTCTCCGTTCTTAAAGCTTTTGTTCACTGCATGTTCTTTAAACATTAAGGATTTTAGGCAATTTACGATTTATCTTGTCTAGCTAATTAAGGGGACTACAAGAGTTTACTCTTGTCAATAATTAATTGAGTATTGAAGTGGTTTGGTAATTGAGAGTCTAGTTCATGACTTCCTTTACCCGATTGATTGAAGTGGTTTGGTAATTGAAGTAAGAGTCGTTGTAACCGAATCCTAAGATTCTTTAGAACTAGAATTTTCCCGTAATCACTTAGTTGTTAGTTTCTTTTGTCACTAAAATCTCCAATTCCCGCCTTTGTTACCAATATCACTAAGGAATTAGTGATTCCCCCTTGAATAATCCAAATACATTTTAACACAATTAAATTGACATAAATCCGTTCTCTGTGGATACTAACCTTACTTGCCCTTTACACTAGTTGTAATTGGAGAGTAAGAGAAAATTATTTTTGATAAGTCTTTTATTTTTAACGACATAAAAGGACCATCACATCATCATCTTCATATCGGGGCCTCTTGACTGCAGGTGGATAGAAGAACTCCTGCGACCTCTTCTTGGCCTCATCTTCCTTCGCTATCGATGCGTGGATCTCCAGAGCTACTTCATAAGCTCGCTGAAAAGTCGTAGCACCGCTGCTGATTACATGCACTCGGATACGGGGATTGATAGGAGGGATTTCTTACCAAATAAAAAACCCCCGTCGTAGTATGAGTGGGGGTGTCGAACGCGGGGAAGGTACTTCGCACTAGCCTAGGCGTGAGCGTCGAACAAGCTAGGTCAAATAATGGTCGCGAGAGGCGAAGGGAACTAACTAAAACTACACTAAGGAAACAAAAACAAAAGGGCCTAGGGTAAGAGATCCACAACTCATACCACCATGAATTATGAATCAATCGAAACTTAGACTTAGGTCGTGGATAAGGGGAGGTCGTTCTAAGATCGTACCACTCTTTCGAGCTAGTACGATGACCGGAAAGACATATACAACTCACTTTCGTGCGGCGACACATCTAACAAGTACTAAGCACAAAATCACGAAGACCGGTAACTTTCCCTTGATCGAAGGCCCAACTTTCGTGGTGCTTCCATCAATCGGGCAAAGGAAGTCATCACCCACGTTCACCTTTCGGTCCTTCGGTGGGGATTCTTCAATGAATCCTATGTTAGCTAGACACAAGACTCAACATTACCGAATCCTAAGGTACCGACACTATCACAACCAAAAGCCAAGAAACAACTAAACCACAATCATGGAGGAATTTGAGGGGTTTCACTCAAACCCTAGAAACTAAACTACTCAAACATAATTAACAAAAGCATGATAAAAACTACAACTAATTACATAAATCAAACCTAAAACTAAGAAGAACAAAAACAACAACTAAAACCTAGAAAACTACAAACTAAACTACCAAGAACAACAATGAAATCAAAATAAACAACTAAACAAACATGAAAATAACAAATAAACTAACTAAATAAACAACAACAACAACTATCAACTACTTAGACATCAATAAGTAGCAACAAAGAACAAGAAATCAAGCAAATAAAGAAAGCAATAAAAGTACCTTGAAGAGATTGAAGAACAAGAGGAAGAGAAACTAAGAAACTTGCATAAATTGAAGAGCAAATGTAAATTACAAGAGGAAATTGAAGAAGAAAGCAACAAAATCTAACCTAAAACCCTAAGTGAGCCTCTAACCTCAACTATTTTTCTGAAATGGGAAGAGGGGGGTATATATACAACCCCCCAAAAAGTCGAGCAAAACAAAAGAAAAGTCATAAAAAAAACGCAGAAAAGCACATCAGCGGGCGCTGAGGCGATGACAGCGCCCGCTGAACCCTATAATCCTAGGCTTGCAGGTTGGGAAGAAAAATGGCAGCGGCCGCTGAGTTGGGGTCAGCGGCCGCTGCCAGCCTTTGTGATGATACTGCCTAATACATGGGAGGGGGACAGCGGGCGCTGAGTTGGGGTCAGCGACCGCTGTTCTTCTATGTATGCTCATATGCCGTGGTGATTGCAAAATCAACGGCCGCTGGGAATCCATCAGCGGCCGCTGCCATGGCATAGAAGACCTTCTGCCTTTTTTTCTTGCAAAAAACTTGAAACAAAAAAACCCATCTCAGCGGACGCTGAGGAATTCCCAGCGCCCGCTGTCTTCTTTTGGTGCTTGGGAGTGGTCTGGCAACTTCAGGATCAGCGGCCGCTGGGAATCTATCAGCGGCCGCTGAAAGGCCTTCAAATTGCTACTGCCTTCAGCCATGCCCAAAACTCATGCCATGGTATAAGGACTATGTGGCTTCCTCGAGGTTCTCGGCTCGCTTCCTCGGGTTCCGAAATCAACTCGGGACCTGCAAAAAGGGAAGAAAACGCAGAAACAAGGCAAAATAGAGGAAATCACATAGAAAAAGGGGAAGGGGACTACAAGAGCAAAACTAAACTAAAAATCCTAAAAACGCTAACGAAAGCTAAATAAAATAAGAAAATAAACTAATAAAAATTAAGAAAATAACTACCAAAATACCACTTATCAAACTCCCCCAAGCTTATCTTTTGCTCGTCTCGAGCAAAACTTAAGCTAGAAGTGATGGTAAAACTAGAAAAGAAAACAAAACACTAATAATTCACACTAACTCATTTTCGTAGGAATCACGGTTGTTTTTAGCAAAAACAACAAGCCATTTAAACCTCAAAGTCGCCAAGGAGGACGAGTGTGCTCTCGTAAGGGTTTCCAAAGAGTTTAACCCATAACTCTCTCAAAAACAAACCAAGGCAAAGGTTCACAAGAAACAAAAGAAAAGAAAAACAAAAATAAAGGAAAATAAAAAGAAAACCAAACAAAATAAAAGCAATTAGTTGGACCTGTCAAGGGACCAAGGATCAATGAATGCGAACCTTTCTAAGCACTAACGGAAAACATGCTCAAAGATGTTAAGGGTGGAAAGTCAAATAAAACATGCTAGATTGGAGAACTAGAGAGGAACATTCCCTTTTCACTCAACAACCAAGCATCCACATGCTAAGCTAGTGTCGTCTCCACCCATAAAGGTAGCTTCTCATAACTCCACGAAGGAGTCGGAAAAAAAAAACCAAAAAGGAGAAACAATTTAGGCTACCCGACATCTCATCATAGCAAACCGTTCAATATGCTTGAAGCATGACTTCCTCAACCAAAAAGGCCTCAACTATCTAGGATCGAGAGGGCTTTAGGGTTGTAATGTATGGATAGGAATAGGGTAGGAATCAATTTGGTTTGTGGTGCTCAAACCTAAATAGTGAAGCAATAAGTACAAATGAGCATCAAATAGCAAACGAACTCCTCAAATTCGCACACATACACCAAAAACCCCCAAGCTTATTCAAAAAACTATATGAAAAATGAAAAAAAAAAAATAATAAAAAAATACATCAAATTAAATTTTTTTCTCGAACTATTCCTCCCCCCAAGCTTGAATGACACAATGTCCGCATTGTGAAAAAGGAAGGAATAATTGGTTGTGTTTTTTTTTTTTTTTTTTACATGACCTTGCCTTTTTTACAACTTAGGTCGGCTTTTGCTCTAATTCATACAAATTAACACACTTTCGCTTGGGCGAACTCCTTACTTCACAAATTTCCAATACAAAACATATACAAACCAAGACGCTCCAATTGCTTCACTACACCTAAAGGGTACAAAACAAAACAATGGGAATCAAGGCTTGTAACGTGGCTAGAAGAAAGGAAGGGCCAAGCTCAAAGGGTTTCAAAGGATGAAACGTAAAGCAAACACCTAGAAAAGTGAAAAGAAGCAAGATGCTAAAATAAAAAGGAAAATGAAAAAGGAAAAATGGAAAATAACTAAGAAATGAACGCCTCCGTCCTCCCCTAGATTAGCTCGGTCACAGTCTCGGAAAGTCATGAATCAAGTTCTTGATCGAGTTATACTATGACAAGGATCCTATTGCCACTCAAACAAAATGATGAAGGCTAGAAAGATTTGACAATTTTCTCACATATGAAGGGTAGTGAATTGCAAATACTACCTCAAGGGCTTCAACTAGCTAGCAAAGCTTTGCCAATCGTACCACAAGCCAAGACATTAGGTTTCATGAACTCCAAAGTTCTGAAACCTAGCATGTAGTATTTGAAAATCAACCCCAACATCTCAAACCATTTGGACCACTAACACTTAGGAAGGAATGCATTCAAAGTCCAAGAAATTAAGAACCAAGTCCAAACTACAAACAAAACAAAAACACACTTTGCCTTGAAAAGAAAATAAAAGAAAAAGAAGAGGAAAAAGGGGAAATAGAAATAAAAACTAAACAAAAGGAAGGAAAATAAAATCAAGCATGAATGACTCTCAATCAAGCAACCAAGCATCAAACAAATAAATAAATCGAGGCCCAACGCCATTGATATCCAAATGTCCTCAAGGGCTTAAAAGCCAAAAATTGAAAGCCAAACATCCTCGAACAATCATCTCCTCCTAAAACTAATCCTACAACTAAGCACACAAGAAAAATAAAAGAAAGGGAATTTTGAATGATCTCACCAAAACATGCTATAAAGTAAGCATACAACCTCCGTTTTGCACTTTAGTACCATACATGTCCATGAGAGTTGCTTATTCATTTAACCTGCAAAAAAGAAAGAAAAGAAACCAAACTCCAAAAAACAAAATAATTACAAATAAAAGAAAAAGGAAAAAGAAAAAGACTCGGGTTGCCTCCCGAGAAGCGCTTGTTTTAATATCTTAAGCTTGACAAAGGAGCTGGACACAGGGACTAAGACATTGAAGAAAAACTATGTCAAAGTCATCGAGCGGGAACAACCACCCGGGGCTCAGTAAATAGCCCCGCAAAGCTCGCAAGAGCTTGTCAAACACACTGGCACTCAACTCACTAAAAACCACATAAGCGATAGATAAATTAAGCAAAGAAAACGGTTTAAAAACCGGCATCCTATGCTTATGTGGGAGTGAGTGCCCACAGGGAGGTAAATTAAAATAAAAACTACAAAAAGAAAAATCAAATAAAGTAGGGGGAACACCTCCATACACCTCACTTGCCTTGGTTTCTGGAAGAGGAACATGGGAGTCAAGACAAGAGATGATGCCCTCGGATGGAGGTGATATGAGCACGGATGGAATTAGAGTGGGATGTGAATAGACGAGGTTAAATCCTCCTACAAAGGGAATAAGAGAATGTGGTATAACCACATCCTCTACATTAACTACCTCGTCGGTTTCACTCGACTCTGCTATAAGGGCCTCATCCTCTATAACATCACCTGACAATATGAAAGTGTCATGATTCTCATCACAACATTGCCAATAAATATCATCGTCTATGCGAGTCGGGATGGTGTGTTCGACTATGAGGGGTGAGGGATCGAATTCATGACTAAGGTCATCATCGAAGGGCTCACCTAGGGGAATATGAGGTGAATCAACTATGTTCATGCCAAGACCTTGTAAATACTCATCAAGAACATGATTAAGTGAATCAACTATGTTCATGCCAAGACCTTGTGAAAAATGATGAGAAAAATCAAAGGTAGTGGCATGAGGTGATGGTTGATTAAAACCATATTCCTCAAGTGCACTCAACTCATGACTATAATAATGTATTCCTTGGCTAGTTATATCCCATTCATAGGTGTCCTTAGCGAGACACTCGAATAAGAGCCAAGCTCTATCCAAGTCGAGAGCTAAGAAATCGCAATGAGATAGGTATTCTGTCCAATTCCTCGTCTCATAGTTCAAACCCTCATACAACATATTGCATATATCCCACTTACCAAGATTATGATTAGGCGGAAGAGAGCTTCCGACCCTGTCATAATACACCCAAAACAATTCATGCTCATATTGGGGATCGATCAAAGCAGTGGCCATAAGGCCCAAATATACACAAAAATAATGAAAAAGAAAGACCTAGAACCATTCTACTCAAAAACAAAAGGGCCTAGGGTAAGAGATCCACAACTCATACCACCATGAATTATGAATCAATCGAAACTTAGACTTAGGTCGTGGATAAGGGGAGGTCGTTCTAAGATCGTACCACTCTTTCGAGCTAGTACGATGACCGGAAAGACATATACAACTCACTTTCGTGCGGCGACACATCTAACAAGTACTAAGCACAAAATCACGAAGACCGGTAACTTTCCCTTGATCGAAGGCCCAACTTTCGTGGTGCTTCCATCAATCGGGCAAAGGAAGTCATCACCCACGTTCACCTTTCGGTCCTTCGGTGGGGATTCTTCAATGAATCCTATGTTAGCTAGACACAAGACTCAACATTACCGAATCCTAAGGTACCGAAATTATCACAACCAAAAGCCAAGAAACAACTAAACCACAATCATGGAGGAATTTGAGGGGTTTCACTCAAACCCTAGAAACTAAACTACTCAAACATAATTAACAAAAGCATGATAAAAACTACAACTAATTACATAAATCAAACCTAAAACTAAGAAGAACAAAAACAACAACTAAAACCAACAACTAAAACCTAGAAAACTACAAACTAAACTACAAAGAACAACAATGAAATCAAAATAAACAACTAAACAAACATGAAAATAATAAGGCAAAAACAAGGACTTCCTCAGCGTCCGCTGAGGCCTAGCCATAGAGTCCTTATTTTCAGCCATGCCATAGGCAAAAACAACTAAACAAACCTAGAACACTACAAACTAAACTACAAAAAACAACAATGAAGGCCTCAGCCATGCCCAAAACTCATCCCAGCGGGCTCTGAGGGATTTCCAGCGCCCGCTGAGGCCTTCTTTTCACATGCCATGGCATAAGGACTCTATGGCTTCCTCGAGGTTCCCGGCTCGCTTCCTCGGGTTCCGAAATCAACTCGGGACCTGAAAAAAGGGAAGAAAACGCAGAAACAAGGCAAAATAGAGGAAATCACATAGAAAAAGGGGAAGGGGACTACAAGTGCAAAACTAAACTAAAAAGCCTAAAAACGCTAACGAAAGCTAAATAAAATAAGAAAATAAACTAATAAAAATTAAGAAAATAACTACCAAAATACCACTTATCAGGGATTCATTTTCTTGACATATCGCTTCACCCTTTCAGTCTCCTAGGTCTAACAGCTGCTGCGAATCGAGACAATTCAGTGAACTTGTCCGTATAAGCTTGGACGGACATGTTTCCTTGATTTAGAGTCAGGAATTCCTCTTGCTTTTGCCAACGTAGCTCATCTGGGTAGAATCGCTCCTGAAGTCTCTCCCCGAAATCTGACCAAAGAATTATCTCTCCCAGCTTTAGCCCTGGCTGGATCGTGCTCCACCAGTTATCTGTTTCACCTTTTAGGTAGTAGGTAGCAATCCGAACTTTCTCTAACTCGGGACACCCAGTAGCTTTGAAAAGTTTCCTCATCTCCTGAACCTAGTTTTCTAGCACCACCGGATCAACAGTACCCTCGTAGGTTGGAGGTCGGTGACGAGCAATTCGGTCAAAGGTAGACCATTGACTGGAGGGTTCAACACAAAGTTGTGCCAAAGTGAGGATTGCATGTCTAAATGCGCGTCGGCGGTTTCGAGCGTTGATAAAACGGATTGAATACGCCATCCTGCAAAAGAGTAACCAGATTAAGAAAGACACATAACAACATGAAAAGCTAGGAAACTAAAGAATGAAAATTTATTCTTAACCTAAGTTACTACCCAAAGCTGCTCACACTACAGTTTCAGGGTTTTGTGATCTAAATTCCACTCTGGATTGCATAAAGCACTCAACTCACAGTTTACTTCTGAAGAAGTAAACTCAGGATTAACCTAAAGCTCTGGTACCAACTGCAACACTCCACATTTTAGCAACGACGTTATTAGTGATAACGTCGTAAACAGGCAGTTACCAATCGATTTATAATGCAAAAATATAACTAAACTCGTGGAAGTAATACTTTTATTAATAATAATGAAATCCCAAATTACAAAAGGTTAAATAAAACATACGTCTAGTCCTAAAAACTGAAATAAAAACCTATTGCAAAAGCAGGAAATAAAAATAGGGACCTATGCGCTCATCAACGCATCCTGCTATTAGCTTCTATCCTGCTTACCTGCAAAATAGAATTGGGGTCCACCATTAGTGGCGAGTAACTAGACTGTCCTACTTAGAAGTAGGACCACGTTACATAGAAGAACAGGCTTAGAACACAGGAATGACATTGAACATAGGGTAGAAGTTCAATCATTAGAATAAGCAGCGGAACATAACATTCATCATTAGCAACATCATTCATGTCAAACTAGCACACACACTTTTCAACATGCATAAATACAAATTCAATATCAAGACAACGCACGGTCTACAACCGATAATAAAACTGGCAACAAAGGACTTGCCCCGCACGATTCATCACCGATGAATCGATAGACCCGTACGGTTTATCACCGATAAACCGATAGACGCACGATCTTTAACCGTTCGACATGAATATGACTCACAATCAAACACACAAAACTTGCCCTGCACGATTCATCACCGATGAACCAATAGACCCACACGGTTTATCACCGATAAACCGATAGACGCACGATCTTCAACCGTTCGACACGACACGACTCAATGAGACTCAAAAGACTCCATACAAATATCAACAAGATCATAATTTAGGGTTTAATAATAAAAATCAAACCTTTGTGCCATCAATATCACACACATAAACCAAGAATATAACAAGACACATTAATAACAACTACTAACAAGATTCATTGAAAAATAAACATAAAAATCCATGATTTATCTCTTCAATCTACACATATGAAGAAGAAGCTTAGACAATCAAGAATTCATTCATGATACTTCAAGATTCACGTACAACCACTAAAACAAGATTCAATAACGATAATAGCTTACAAGATTAATGAAGAGTCAAGAAATCATGCATAAAACAAGATAAAAATCCATGCTTTAAATACACATACATACACACATAGCCTAATCAAGAACTGAACTAAGCATCGAAGATTAACAAAGGTAGTCATGCAAGAACTTCAAGGCAAGATCATAGAACATAAGATTATGAAAAGTTTAATCAAGAATCATGAAATAATCAAGCAAGAAACTGAAAGAAAACACCCTATGATGCTCGGCTAATATACTCATAACACAACAACAATCGAACACTATATTCTAACCTATTATTCTAGGCAACCTAATCCTATTCCTAAGTAGAATAGCTATTTACCTAAGTCGAAGAAATCAACACAAAATCATGCCCAAAGCTTACTTCCACTCGACACAACCTTGACCACGGAGTTTGGTGGTGCAATTACGGCACAATCTGTCAAAAACAAGAGGAGAAGGGAGAGAGTGTTTTGTTATGAGTTTATGATCATATAAGAAGTAATGAATAAAGGGTGGATTTTTGTAGTATAAATAGGATAAAAGGTTTTACTAAATAATAGGAGTTAGTTTAGGAAAGGTAATTAAAGAGGATTAATCATAGGGGGGTCGTGGGGTTTGATAGGTGAGGGTTTATGAGTTCCTAAATTGTAGAAGGAAAAATAGGAGAATAAAAGTTAGATTTGTAAATAAGTCAAAATAGATATGAATTTCTAATTAAGGTTGGAAAATAAATAAAACAATTTAAGGAAAAATGTTAATGGGGGGCCGGCCATAGGGGGTAGAATAGGGCTTTGGACTTGCTTCAACAAATCTCAAATTAAGTCTTTTGGCCCAATTTCGAATATATGGGTTTTAAGGCTTAATTTCTCATGAACTTTTATGGCCCAAAAATCCAGGTCGTTACAGAGAGAATGAGGGGAAACATTGGGCTTGCGTTAGAACATGATAAAGTAAAAGATTTGGGCCAAGGTACAATAATTAGGCTAACTAAAGTGCTAGATTATTAATTAATTAAACAATAATTACTTAAATAGTTAATTAATTAAATATTTAATCAATTAAATAAAATTTAAAATAGCCCAAAATTTTGGGGTATTATAGTCACCCCTCCTTAAGAAAATTTCGTCCTCGAAATTTTTGAAAAGGAAGCACACACATAAGAACAAACAAAACAAAGGAAAATAACAAAGAATTAGGAGATTGCTGCAACTGGGTCTTGTTCCTCGATTTCTGTTGGCGTCGTTTCGTATGGATCCTTTGGTATAGGTGCTGTTCCCAGAACCAGATCAATGATGTGCTCCACCCTTCTTCCTGGAAGTCTTCCCCGTATCCCCTTGAAAAATAACATTTGCAGGGCTTTGATCACAAGGATCACGTGGAGTTGTTCTTCCTTGGAATGTCCTTGAATCCCCAATTACAAGCAAAGTCCTCCACCGAAAGTAGAGTTACACTAGTTTTCACGGAAAGCTCTCCCGTCAACTAGCTTTATAGACAAGAGATTTTGCAACAAAGAGAACAGCAGCTCCGCATCAGACAATACTAAAGCAAACAGTTTGTAAATAAGGAATATACCCGTAACTACGTCGGGCCACGCATCTGCCTCCTCTTGAGTCATGCAGAAAATACGGTTCTTCACCGGTGCCTTGCGCTTAGTTGTTGTTGGCTTACTCTTCTGACACACCCAAGACTTGTGCCTTTCCAGACCACATGAGTAGCATACTACCGCAGACCCATCACACTTCCTCCCCGTGTGAAGTTGTTTCTTGCAACCTTTACAGACTCTGGTCTCCTGAAATCAGGTCGCTTGGCTGCTCTGTTGTTGCGACACCTGGGATGGCTTGATTCGTGTCCTCTTCACTACTTCAGGAGGCGGGCTCTCTATGACTCTCTTCCTCGAAGCTTCTTCTTTGGCCAAAGACGCATGAATCTCAAAGGCCACCTCGTAAGCTTTCTGGAAAGTCGCTGCTCTGTAACTGATGACATGTACTCTAATGCGAGGATCCAGCTTCTTGATATACCTCTTCAGTCTCTCTGCTTTAGACGAAATTACTGCAGTGGAAAATCTTGACAACTCCGCGAACTTGTCTGTGTAAGCCTGCACCGACATGGTCCCTTGTGTGAGCATAAGGAACTCTTCTTGTTTCTGCAACCTGAAATCCTCGGGGTAGAATCGTTCTTCCATCTTAGCGGTGAATTCTTCCCAAGACATGCCCCTTACAAATCTTCCGTGTGGATGAACTGTCATCCACCAGTTGTCATCTTCCAGTCGAAGATAATAGCTGGCGATCTAAACTCGCTCTTCATTCGGGCAGTCAGTCGCATCGAACAGCTTCCTCATCTCCCGTATCCGGCTCTCAAGTACCATGGGATCTGTTGTGCCATCATAAGTGGGAGGTCGATGACGGTAAAATCGGTCGAACGTGGACTGGTCTCTTGGTGATTGCGCTCCTCTCTGAGCTAAGCTGATGATTACGCCTTCTAACATGCTACGTCGATCGCGACTACTGAGTGATGGTCCTAGGCTTGCCATTCTTCAAAACAGTACCCATGTTATGGAAACAAAAGACAACTAATTAAATCTTAAATTAAATTGCCGCAAAAGAATGAAAAACAACTTATCCCATAGCTCTACCCGAGTGAACACTCACTTAAGTTCTTGTAGAAAAACTAGTTAAGTCAACTCTCGGGTAATAAAGCACACAATCTCTTAGGTTACTTATGGTGAAGTAACCTAAAAATTCTGCTCTGATACCAATTGTAATGACCCGCATTTTAGCAACGTTGTTTTCAGAGAAAACAACAACACGGATCATTATTAACTATAAACTTTTAATATCAAATTCATTAATGACAGCGGAAGCTCTAAACTTAAGTCAAATTATTCATTTAAACCAATAAATAGTCCACAATAGCTAAATTAACAAAGTCCATTATTACTAACAATTACGGAAAGTCCACTAAAAAGCTATTACTAAGGCTAGAAATTGACATCAAGATATTTAAACTACTATTCTCGCTTGCTCACAATTCCAACCCTTGCGTAACCCAATCAATCATCTTCTGTACATGAAAAAGGATTTTGGGGTCCACAATCAGTGGAGCGTAATTAGATTGTTCTACTTAATCAGTAGAACACAATTAAAAATATAATAATCAGAATAAGTCAACAGAACATTCACACTAGTCAACAGAAATAACATACACAATCATTAGAATTCAAGTACTCAGCGGAATCAAGACACATTAGAATACCGTAACAAGACTCCCAAGACAAGCTATTACTAACTCTAGACTTCTAGACTTTCCTTATTGACTCTAAGATTCTAGTTCACTTGAAGGGTACGTGCTAATCCATGACATAGTCTTATGCTCGTAAGGGGTCAACCACAAAGGATCTACTTCCGTACTTTCCTTGCTCATGCCGGGTCAACCACAAATGATCTACTTCCCGAGCACTAGGATCAAGAGCTGTCCCAAAACCGTAGAAGGGATAGTGGCTTCCATTATAGCCATGTTCATGGCACTTTAGCCACTAGATGGGCGGTCAATTAATAGATTATTATCTTTTTAAGTTCCTCATTCTAGTCCACAATTTGACTTTAATTGACACGATTTGACTTCTAATAATCAATCCTAGTTCAACTTTTATTGACTCATAACTCTAGACCCATACTCGAATTATACGACCAAGACTAGCATACAACCACTCGAAAATTTCCATGCAACATTAATACTTCAATTCAACAAGTTCAAGCAATAAGACATGCAATTATCTTGATGTAGTAGCTACAATCCAATCATCAAATTAAATATTAAAAGAAAGGGAAATTCTATCTGCTACCATTGTGGTTTTGCCTTTACTATATGGTACCCAATTTTAATTTTTTGTCCACATGGTACCACTGTAATTTATGTTTGGTCTCTGCCGCGACACTTCCGTTAGATTTAACGGTTTAAGTTTTTTTTCTGGCTTGATTTATACATATTATTTTATGTATTTTAGTGTTCATATATCTATTTTTATGCATATTTAATATGAATACGTATTTTTATACAATATAAACTACGTATAAATATGTTTTTTAATGAAAAATAAATCGAGGCTATTCGGGAACACATTTCGGGGCTAATCGGGTAGTTTTTTTGCAAATTCCGACCTCGAAACAGACCCCTTAAGGGTGGGGTTTAAATGACCCATAAAACTTGGAACGTGCTATTTCTTCCTCACACGCAGTTCGATGCGCCCATATCGAGACTATTAGGCGGGGAATGCAGTTCGGGGCTAATTGGGTCATTTTTTTGCAAATTTCGACATCGAAACGGACACTTTAAGGGTGGGGTCAAAATGACCCGTAAAACCTTGACCCGTAAAAATAGTCTGTTCAATGAGTCATTTTAGCCCACCCTTAACGGATCGGTTTCGAGGTCGAAATTTGCAAAAAGACCCGATTAGCCCCGAAATGCATTCCCGGATAGTCTCAATTTGTGCGCATCGATATGCGTGTCAGGAAAAAAAGCTCGTTTAAGGTTTTACAGGTCATTTTAACCCCATTCTTATGGGGTCCATTTCGAGGTCGAAATTTGCAAAAAACGACCCAATTAGCCCCGAACTGCATTCCCTGATAGTCTCGATATGCGCGCATCGATCTGCGTGTCAGAAAAAAATAGCCCGTTGAAGGTTTTAAGGGTCATTTTAACCCCATCCTTATGGGATCCGTTTCGAGGTAGAATTTGCAAAAAACGACCTGACTAGCCTCGAAATATGTTCCTGAATAGCCTCGATTTACGTGTCATTAAAAAAAAACATATTTATACGTAGTTCATTTAAGATTTGTATAAAAATATGTATTCATATTAAATATGCATAAAAATGCATATATGAACACTAAAATACGTAAAAGAATATGCATAAATCAAGCAAAAAAAACTTAAACCGTTAAATATAACGGAAGTGTCACGGCAGAGACCAAACACAAATTACAGTGGTACCATGTGGACAAAAAAATGAAATTGGGTACCATATAGAAAAGTCAAAACTACAGTGGTATCAGATAGAATTTCCCTGAAAGAAAAATAAAAAAAAAAACAAACCTTGACCCTAAAACTCATCATCACCCACGGCTTAATCCAAAAATGCAACTTGATATCAATCTTTAGCCAACAAGTATTCAAATAATTAATTCGTCCAAAATTTAAGTCTTAAAATTTAATTAACCATAGTAATCCTATGAACGAGTCCAAAACTAATCTTTTGATCAACTGGCTAACAACTTGTAGCTCTTATTACACTTCAACGCACACGACCATTATAACATAAACTTATTTGCAAATCTAGATTTAGTTTATTACTTAATTCAAGATATTTTAGACTAAAATAAATAAAGTTAGATCAATACATAAAAATACAAGCTTTTAAATAAAATTCTTGATTTTCGAATTCAAGGCCCTTGCCACTCCCATACGACATTCCAAGCAAAGTTCAACAAAATCAATACTTTAATTCAAGAATTCTTACATTTAGTGAAATTAAATCAATGGAAATATACAGAAACATGGATAGAACTCGATTAGCATTTAAAGATCAATTCTTTAATTAATCATTCTTTCGAAAAGTTCAAGAACTCACTTGTATATATTTAGTTTTCATTAGCTAAACAAATTATCAAATTAATCTTCAATATTTTATAGCAAGAATCATAGTACATGCACGAATTCACGTCAAAATACAAAATAACATAAACATAACCATCATAGAGTACTCGGCCATCTTGCTAGATTATCAACATGTATATTTCGTCACTTCAACACTAGTTCTATACAATTCTATTCATATTCTAATAATTATATTAGTAATTTATCCTACAGATTAAGCAAAGCAATCTAATTACCTTGCTAGAAGTTCAAAAGAAAAGAATCGATCAAGTGGCTTTGTTGTACGAGTGCCTCACGGTCCTCTTGTGTTTTCTTTGGCTTGTTTCAATCTTTGAAGGGTTAAAAATTTTTTGGGATCTTTTGTGTGGATTCTTTTATTGATGATTAAAGCAAAAGAGTTATATCCCTTGTTGTTTTTAGGGTTGGCTTGTATATCCAATGGAATAAGGGAGTTATTTGCTTCCTAAATTTTAGTAGAGATTTTAGAATAAAAAGCTAGTTTTTTTTTTTAAAAGGGTCAAAATAGATATTGTTTACTATTTTAGGTTGAAAAAGGAATTAAATAATTGAATGAGAAATAATTAGGTGCCATGAGGGGTGAGAGAATGAGGGGAAACATTGGGCTTCGGTTAGGACATGATAAGGTAAAAGATTTGGGCCAAGGTACAATAATTAGGCTAACTAAAGTGCTAGATTATTAATTAATTAAACAATAATTACTTAAATAGTTAATTAATTAAATATTTAATTAATTAAATAAAATTTAAAATAGCCTAAAATTTTAAGGTATTACAGATTATGTGCTTATCGAGTTCGGTCCTGGCGATTATGTGTATCGACTTCGGTCGTGGCGATTATGTGTTTATCGACTTCGGTCGTGGCGATTATGTGTTTATCGACTTCGGTCGTGGCGATTATCTGTTTCTCGAATTCGGACGTGGCGATTATGTGTTATCGACTCCGGTCGTGGCGATTGTTTGATTAGATTGTAGTTGTGTCGAATATAATGATTGGAAACTAGTTGAGTCGGTTGATTGTTTGGATTTCGAGCATTGGATTATGGTGTGATTATTGGATCACAGTTGGGTATGGTTAAGTATGTTATGATTATTATTATGTCTTTGTTGTTAAGTCTTCCACTGTTCTTCTGATGATTTGATTGAAGCATGTTCAGTTGATGTTTTCCGCTGCCTAACTCTGTTGTATGTATTGAATTGCTATGATGGTTGGAACTTCCCTTTTCATGATTATTATGCTATGATTGCTCTGTTCTCTATTATTATATGTATTTTATGATTGCACTTCTAAGTGGAACAACCTAGTTACTCCCCACTTATTGTGGACCCATTTCAGGTAATGGTGCTAGAGTTTGAGTTCTCAAGGGAAACGTGGTTGGGATTGAGAGAAAGCAAGTTCAGTAGCTCAGCCACCCATTAGAATGTCCTAATCTTTTTAGTATTTTTTATAGACTTTGGTAGTTTCGGTGTTAATAGGAGACTTTGATTATTTCCTTTTGTTTTGGGTTTACTCTAAGATCAATAAATAAAATGATTAAGTTTTAAGCTTCCACTGTCATTATTTAATTTATTATTGAAAGTTTCTAGTTAATAATGATTCATATTGTTGTTTTCTTCGAATACAACGTTGCCAAAATATGGGTCGTTACAAATGACCTTTTTGGATTGATTTGTTATAGACATTAGAGACATTGAAGAGGAAGATGATGAAGAAAAATGATGAAGAAAAATGAAGCAAAATGATGAAGAAGACGAGTGATGTCGGGTCAATAAGATACTTGTTTTTTTTTTAATGACCAAAAGAAGAAAATTTGTATTGGGATGGTTAATGGTGCACAAAATTAGATATTATTTGATGTTGAGAGTTGTTAGGGAAAGTTGCTTTTATAACTAAGAACAAACCCATTTAGATGAGGTTTGCCACTTCCCGCCAAATCTCAGGCCAAATTGAGCCTGCGCATAGAATTCTGCCAAAAATTGTCCTTTTTAATAATGCTTTGCTTTTATTTTTTTCTGCATATCCATTTCAATATCCATTTTAATAGAGTTATATAAATACAAAATAATAATTTTTTTATTAAAGTATAATATATAATGGTATCGTATTTTAATATAATATTGGACGTTTCCCTCATTCGAAGATAATAATTTATCCTGATCCGAACGAGTCCAACCCAAATTAAACTCCGATTTGGAAGACGAAAATTAAAAATATACATTTTCTAATAATTATTTTTGTTTGGGCCCTGAGCCCAATAAAAGTCACAATGACCAAAATACCCCCGAAATGCCTATTATCTCCTAAAAAACCCTTCAGACATGTGTCGTCATCTGGACATCCAAAGACACGTGTCACGAAACCCCCCCATCTCGGATGATTGACAGCCCCCAAATACCTGTCAATCAGCCCCCAAAAACCTCACCTATAAATACCACCACTTATGGCAGGTGAAGGGGGATCCCTTTTTCAATAACTTTCCACAGAGAGCTTTTTGGGCAAACACACAATTTCCAATGCAACCACCTTTCCTACATTTCCACATTAAATACTTTGTTAACTTAGGCATCAGAGGTGAATTCCCGGGTCCACCCCCCGGGTCAGTCACCCCTTGTTCATTTTGCAGGACTCACTCAGCCAGGCCTGAGCCCGTTTAAAGGAGTCCAGTCAGCATCAAGTCTCAGCTCATCCACAACTCAACCGAGTCATCACCCCGAGATCTAGTCAGCATTTACTGAGGCTCTCCCTAACTCATCCTACTTCATCTCTTTGTATCTTAAGTTTCCCGAGAGCGGAAACAGATTGGCACCGTCTGTGGGGAGATAGCACATCGGTCAGTCAGCAATTAATGGCCAACACTAGATCTCACGCTACTCGTCGTTCGGGCACTTGCCCTGGTCATCCACATGCAAATGACCAGGAACATGCGGGGGCAGCAAGGACAGTTCTCATCCAATAAAATCCATGTGGCTCTGAAGCTGAGGGTCGAGAGAGAAACAAAACTGGAACAAAGAGTGCCTACTCAAAATGTTCCCAAGCAACAACTAGTCACACGAAGGGACCTTGACCAGGTCGTCACTCGGTTGTCAAGGACACTTCAGGAAAATCTGCATGCCATATTCTCATACACACCAAGTGACGAGACCTTGCACTCAGAGCCATCTAAGAGCAAGGCTCCGTCCAAACGTTAAGCTCCAATGGAAAAGCCAAGATTCATGCTGAAGGGCGGCCCTTCTCGGCCCCCTCCAGAAGGGACTCACCGAAGCTACTCAGCGCGAACGGCCCAAAGTCACACTCCCGTGATAAGAAGTGCTGAGTCGCGACCCATAATCGACTTAGAAATACCACGGGATTTCCGTGGAAAGAAGACTAAAAAGTCCCGACTACTTGAACCTCGGCCATCCTACTGGGAGAGGTTGGCCGAGCCAAAGAATGACCGTATCTTGTTTCCCCATCGAGCAGAAATTGAAGGGGCAACAGATGCAAGAACTCTCCTCAACAACAGAAGACTTCATAATGGATCTATGGATGCTCGGGAAGTAATAGATCAGAGACGTCATCATGACGCTCGGCGGATAATAGAGAAAAGAAGGGAGCTTCCGCCCGACAGCGCTCAGCGGGATAACCAGAGGTATCAATATCATCTTGGAACTGGCGAGCTCCTCGAGCCGAGGATCAGAGGGCGTTCCCATCATGGGTCCTCTCGCAACCAACGGGCAAACTCGGCCATTCGAGACGAGGTCGGCACATCCCGAACGAATGCCCCTCGAACAGACCCCTTAGTGTTTCTTTCTTGCCAAACCCCATTCAGTCGGGAAATCATTAAGGTATCTAACCCGAGCAGAGTCAAGGTGCCTCCAATTGAGTCCTTTTAAGGGACCACTGACCATCTAATGGCTTACAAAGCCCACATGGCAGTTCAAACTGGGTGCGAAGCGTCATGGTGCAAATTCTTCGTAACTACCCTCAAAGGGACAGCACTCAGCTAGTTTAATGACTTGCCCTCAGGCATCATTACTAGCTTTTCGGTCTTAGAGTCATTATTCACTCAGCATTTCATGGTAGCTAAGAAACACAAGAAGAAAAGCATTCACCTAATGTCTTATAAACAAAGAGAAGGCGAAGGGTTGGCCGAGTACATCAAAAGGTTTAACTCCGAGTCGTAAGAGATTCCCAATCTGATGGACACTAGGGCTTTTGCGGCATTAATGTCAGGGCTTCGTCCGAGTCGACTTAGATTCGAAATCCTGAATGACGAAGTCTCTACCTTCTCCGAGGCCATAGCTCGAGCACAGAAGTACATTAATGCCTCCGACATCAACCATCCGAAGGAGGACTCTAAGAAAGAGAAATGCAAGGAAGTCCCGAGAGGTAAACCTGACTCGGGTACAAAAGATAGAGGCCCGAGGGATGACTCACGATTCAATACTTCTAGACGTGAGATATTCCTTGAGATGAAAGGAAAGACTAACTTCCCAAAGCCTAGTCCAATGAAGACCTCCAGCACTCGGAGGGATAGGAAACAGTGGTGCGAGTACCACAGGGAATGTGGCCACGGCACTCAGGAATGCCGAGAATTGAAAAGGCATTAGATCAGCTGGCTGACGAAGGGAAGATCAATCGGTACTTGTAAAATGACTCGGACAAAAAGACAAAGAAGTCCAAGAGCAGTGACACTCAAGACATGGTGTGTGTCATTGCAGGTGGAATCACCTCCGGAGGAAGTGAAAACAAGGCAAGAAATTCACATGCTCCCCAACTCAGATTCCCAGTAATGGCTATCAAGGAGCAACCACCATTCCCACCCATGGTCTTCGATCAGGCCACGATTCCTTCAGCTCAGTTTCCTCATGACGACCCCTTCGTGGTCGAGGTAAAGATTGTTAACTCTTGGGTTAAAAGAGTACTCATTGACTGCGGTAGCTCAGCCGACATCATTACACTCGGCTGCCTGACCAAATTAGGCATTCCGAGTACTGAGCTGACACATGTCCAACATCCCTTAGTTGGATTCGGAGGTCAGACTACTGACTGCAAGGGAACAATCAAGCTCCCAGTCCGGATTGGACAGAAGGGCGAAAGAAGAAACTTGATGGTAGATTTCATAGTGGTAGACGTGCCTCTACCTTACAATTTCATCATTGGAAGGCCCCTTCTCAACCGAGTCAAGGCGGCCATATCCACCTATCAGTTAATTCTGCAATATGAGACGGAAACTGGATCCGTCGGAAGACTATATGGAGATCAATACTCAGCTCGAGAATGCTATGTCAACAGCTTCAAGAAACCAAGCCAAAAGGTCGGGGAAAAACGAAAGGAGCCGACCAGGGTAGGGGCAAATCACGACATCTCAGAGAAAGAAATGTTTGTCACAGACTTTCCAAAATGTTACTCCTGACCACAACCAGCAGAGGAGAATGAAGAAGTAACGATCGGGCATGAAGGAGAAACGGTCAGGGTAGGAAGAACCCTCAGCCACCAGCAAAGAGAAGAAATATTCTCAGTACACAGAGAATAACGAGACGTGTTTGCCTTCTCAGTAAATGAAATGCCCGGTATCAATCCCTCAGTAATGCGGCATGAGATGCAGATCAAGGAAGGATACAAACCTGTCAAACAAAAGCTCAGAAATCAGGGCCAAGAAAGAACTTTGGCTGCAGCCGCCGAGGTCAAGAAGTTATTAGAGGCCGGATTCATCCGGGAATGAAAGTACATCGACTGGCTTCCTAACGTGGTTCTGGTCAGAAAGCCCAAAAAAACTTGGCGGATGTGCGTGGACTTCAATGATCTCAACAAAGCTTGCCGCAAAGACAATTATCCTTTGCCAAAAATCGACAAGCTGGTCGATTCCACGGCGGGGCATGCTTTATTCAGCTTCATGGATGCCAACGCGGGATATCATCAAATCCCCTTGGCAAAAGAAGACCAACCACACACAACATTCATCACCCATCATGGGGTCTACTGCTATAATGTCATGCCCTTCAGTCTGAAGAATGCCGGAGCCACATACCAACGTTTGGTCAACAAGGTCTTCGACAACCAGATTGAAAAAACATTGAAGTATACGACATGATCATCAAGAGTAAGCTGGCCTCAGATCATGTCCAGGACATGAGAGAAACTTTGTAAAAACTCAGAAAATTCAGCATGAAGCAAAACCCCAAGAAATGTGTCTTTAGGGTCAAAGGAGGAAAATGCCTCGAATCCTTGGTAGACGAAAGGGGCATGGAGGCCAATCCTGATAAAAATCAAGGCCATTCAAGACATGCAGTCACAAAGATTGACCGGCTGCATCGCATCCCTCGGTCGCTTCCTATCTCGGTCAGCCGATAAGAGCTTGCCCTTCTTTCAGACATTGAAAAGGGCAACGTTCAGCAGGAACGCCGAGGCTGCGGAAGCCTTTGAAAAGTTAAACGAACACCTCTCTCAGATTCCAAAACTTGATTCTCCTTTACCAGGAGAAATGTTATTCCTCTATCTGGCTATGTCCGACTACGCGCTCAGCGCAGTTTTAGTGGCCGAGAGGGAACATGTTCAGTACCCGGTCTACTTCATCAGCCATGCATACCAAGGTGCAGAATCAAAGTACTCTCAGATCGAGAAGATGGTCTTCGCACTAGCTATGGCTAGCAGAAAATTGAAGCCATACTTTCAGGCTCATCAGATCAAAGTCCTAACCAGACAACCTATCCAGAAGGCAATATAAGGAAGGAACAACTCCACTATGATGACAGATTGGGCCGATCAGCTCTATAATTTTGGCCTTCAATACGAGCCTCGCAAAGCCATCAAAGCTCAGGCATTAGCTGATTTCATTGTGGAATGCACAAACAAATCATCCACTCAGGACAATGGTCAGCCATGGGAATTGTATATCGATGGCTCGGCCACTAAAGGAGGAAGAGGAGCAGGTCTGCTCATCAAAACAAGCACGGGCGAATAGATAGAGTACGACGTAAGATTGGATTCACAACATCTAATAACGAATCCAAGTATGAGGCACTCATCTTTGGGATGAAGCTATGCCAAGCTGTCGGAGCTACTTCATTGAAAGTAGTCTCGGATTCTAAATTTGTGGTCGGGCAAATATCCGTGGAGTACGAGGCAAAGGAAGAAGCTATCAAGATGTATTTACAAAAGTGTAAAACGCTCATAGCTTAGTTCGAGCACTTCACCCTCGATCACATCCCTAGGTCAGAAAACACGCAGGAAAATGCCTTTGCTAGACTTCCCAACTCAACCAAAGGAACACACCCTCGGATCATTACTTGGGAATTTTTACCTGAGCCTAGCATCAATGAACTCAGCGTCAACACCGTGTCTCAACAGGCTGACTGGAAACCAGCATTATCTCTTACCTAAGAGATCATCAGCTACCCCCGAAGGAAAGGGAACAGGCTCGGGTTAAGGCCCTCAGTCGGAACTACCTTTGGTATGATCAATAGTTGTACAAGTTATCCTACACTCACTCGCTGCTAAAGTGTGTCTTTCCCGATGATGGAAATAGCATCTTACAAGAAATACATGAAGGGGTATGTGGTAGACATTAGGGAAGACGTACCATTGCAAGCAAAGCACTGAGGACAGGATACTACTGGCCATCAATCAGAAAGAATGCCCTAGCCCTTGTCCAAAAATGTAAACAATGTCAGCTACACGGGGACATACAAAAAAGTCCCTCACAAGATTTGGCGACCATCACACCTACACTGCCCTTCGACAAGTGAGGGGTGGACATACTCGGCCCCTTCCCTCAAGCAATACCCCAGAAAAATTTTCTCTTGGTGGCTGTAGACTACTTCACTAAGTGGATCGAGGCCAAAGCACTTGCAAGCATCACTGATAGGCATGTCTGACAGTTCATATGGAAGAACAACATTACTCGGTTTGGCATTTCCCGAATGCTCATCTCAGATAACGGTCGATAATTTGATAGTGGACCCACTCGGGAATATTGTTCTGAATTTGGCATTCAGATAAGGTTTACATCCGTGGCCAGGCCTCAGACGAATGGCCAAGCTGAGGCCGCCAACAAGATCATAATGAAAGGAATCAAGACCCAGCTAGAAGGGGCCAAAGGATCATGGATTGACGAGCTTCCAAGTGTTCTCTGGTCAGCTCGGACAACTACTAAGGAAGCAATAGGACATACTCCATTCTCCTTAGTGTATGGCAGCGAAGCTGTCCTTCCAGTGGAAGTTGGGATACCTTCACCAAGGATCTCATACTACGAGTACAAGGAAAATCAAGGAAAAAGGAAGATAGACCTTGATCTTCTTCCCGAAACAAGAAATGATGCCCTACTAAGATCCATCACCTACAAACAAAAGATAACTCGGTACTTGAACAAGAGTGTGGCCCCTCGGCCAATTGAAAAAGGTGATTGGGTACTCAAGAAGTTCGAGGCCACTAGAAGAAGACCTACTGAAGGCAAGCTAACCCCAAATTGGGAAGGACCATATCAAGTGGAAGAGCTTATAAGGCCAGGATCCTACAGACTACAAGACGAAGAAGGTCGGTCACTACCTCGGCCATGGAACACAGATAACCTGAAAAAGTTCTACATCTAATTTGTTGCTGAGTAGTCACTTCAAAGTTTTCAACAAAACATGTAATTAGGGGCATAAAGTATGTAAGAAACTAGCAATGAAAGGAATTACATCTTTTGTTAAACTGCTACCTCTAAGGAACATGCACTCAGATTGTTGGTAAAAAGCAATAAGTACTATATTGACAAATCAAGTCACAATTACAAAACGTGGCTCACAACTCAGACATACAACCCTCAACTAGTCTTATTTACAAAAAGATAGCTAAAATGTTCTACAACAACAATGTACTATATTGGTCGAGGTTTGATCAGCTTTCTTCTTTGATCGACGTTCCCTCTCAGGGTCCCCCACCTATCGGTCAACATCAACATCATCATTATCATCATCCTCATCATCAACAGAGCTCGCCTCACCAAGCTTCGCAGCCAAATGATGAACTACTGCGGCATCCAACCTCATCATGACCTTCTTGGTGATCCACAACATCGAACTCCTTCGAAAGTTCCTACATCATGAGTTGATCCTTGAACCGAGCCTCATCCTCCTAACGTTGCCGTTGATACTCAGCCTCAATCTCATCCTTCTTCTCGGCACACAAACTGCTGAGCACTTTGAGCATCCTCTCCTTTATTGTCTGGCCCTCTATCTCAGCGGCCTCCAAGCTCAAGTCAGCAATATAATCCGAAGTTGCCTCGGTTCCCTTCCAACTCTCAATAAGGGCCTCTCGGCAGAGCACCAACTGCATCTCAGCCAATCGCTCGTCATAAAAATTATGAGTCATCTCATCCAAGGTCTGAAGGAGGGTAATTGCCTGCTCTTTTTCCTCCGCGACCATATCTTGGCTCTCAGTCAAAGCCCTCTCCAATTGGGCCCTCTCCTTGGTTAGCTTGCTAAGAATCTCATTATGACGAGCCGAGGCATCAGACACCTCCTTCCTAGCTGCTTCGAGCTCAGTCTGAATAGAAGCCAGTTCGGCCCGCAAAACAGTCAACTCGGATCTCACACCCCCTAACTCAGCTTGTGCAAATGATAGCTCGGCATCCAGAGTCGCCTTTCTCTTCTCCAAAGCTTGAGTCCTCTCAAGCAACGCCACCTTCTCGGCCTTCAGGGTACTCAGCTCAGCCGAGAGACCATCTACATTCTTAGAGGCGATAGCACAGAAGTGCTTAGACAAAGCACTTCGCCGCACAAACATCTACAAAAGAAAGTCCAGTCAGATTTACGCAAGAAAGTTAAAGAAAAAGCAAGTGGGAAAGCTTACCTCTAGCCAATTCTCATGAAGATAGTCAACCTACTCTAAACCCAGGTGTCTCAGCTCCTTCTCATCCTCGGACAAACAAATTAACTTCATACTTTGATTTATCCGACAGGATTTCTCAGCCAAAGACAGCACAAAGAAGGGAACAGCGTGCCCAGCAGGAGGCGGTAAGTCCACCTTCATCTTCCCCTTGTCTGGCACTATGATATAGGCCTCAGCCTCAATATGCTTAGGACCCTCAGGACCTATGTAAGAAGATGCCTCAGCATCAATAGGTCGACCTTCCTTGCAACATCCTCAACATGATGCTCACCCATCAACTCAGATACGTTGAAGAGATCGTTGTTGTCTTGAATCTCGAGAAGCTCACCCATATTTTAAGGAACAATCGCAGGACGAGGAGCCTGAGGCTGGCTGACCCGAGTAGACTTCGGAACAGCTCTCGAAGCAAGTCTCTTCCTCTTCCTCGACTGACTGGGGTCCTGATCAATAAGAAGAAAGTTACTCACCAAAAATAAGTTGTGTCCTCAAAAGGGCGAAACAAAGAAGTCATACCGGTGGGGCAGGCGGAGCCTTTACGCTCCCATCCTTCAGGGCTGATGCCGTCAACCTCCTGAGGGTGTCCTCTGCAAGCAAACATAAAGGATTATAAGTAAAAAGACTTCTAATAATAAAAAGCTCTCAATGTCAGAAGTATACCCCTCGGGTAGAATTGACTTAGCCCTAGTGCCGAGAGAATGAATTAATCCGAGAAGATCTCCTCATTCGGAACCCAACACTCAGGAAATTGGGCGTAAGTCCCATTCCATTAAATTTGCTTATAAGCTTGTAAGTAACAGGCAACCACAGCTTCCTCCTGATTCAGCTCTTGGACCCCCAAGTTGAGGTTAAAATTCGGCTCAGATACCGGTTCGAGAGAAACCTCCAACCCGACATCTCCTCTATAGACAAACACAAAGTCATGCCTGAAAAATTTATGGCTACTCGGCAGCTTTGAGTATACTTGGTAAGGCTCTCTTGTCCTAAAGCGCCTCCAGCCTTTCCCATGAAATTTGGGTTCACTTGTCATCAGTTTGAAGACATTCCGGAACAAATTCAGAGTAAGGGTAACCTTCAACATACTACACACAACCATCAAGCAAGAAATGGCATACACAGTATTCAGCACCAGTTGGGATAAAGACAGGTTATACGCCCGAAGAATCATCACCCAAGCTGGGGATAACGGGAACCTGATCCCAGCTTTCAGCTGAGCCTCATACACGGCCATGCAACCAACTGGCCGATTAATGATCGTACTTTCTTCCACGTCCCTAATAAATTGGTATGGTGCCTTCAGACCATACCATGCATGAAAATGCCCAAACTCGGCATCTAATAATCTCCAGAACATGGCCCTTATGAAGTAGGCCCCAGGTCCATATAACAGGCCCTCTCGGCCGCTAGTACTTTGCAACTAGGCATCATTAAGCTCCTCTCCATTATTTGGTTGTCTTTCTTCACTCGGCCTTTCTCCTTCGGCATTGATCTGGTCATCCTCTGCAGCCATCCTCACCGCCCCTGTTTCCAACATACGGTACAAGTAACCACGTTTAGGACCATGCATGGCCAAGGAATCCTCCCAAGGAAAAGGTAACCTCTCGTAACCATCCTCGGACTCGGCTTCTCCACATTCTAAGCCATCCGAGGAAGAAAGAGGAAGGGCCTCAGCCAGATCAGAACACTCGGGCAACCATGCATGGGCTTTCACCACTATAAGGCCACCCACTCTTATTTCCCTCCCCAAAATAGGGGGAGGACAGGCAGGAGGAGTACTCTGCTCGGATAAAGAGTCATACATGTCCATGGCTCGGACTTATTGCAATACTGAGCAGACTCACTTATTGCCTTATTGTTAAAAGAAAGAAAACAAAAGAAAAGGAAAGAAGAATACCTGAAGAAAAGCTCCTTATGGGACGATATTGACTTCTGGACACTAGTGGATAAAAGGGCTATTTGTTTCGGTTTTTTGACTTATTTGTACCGATTTTAGATGGATACAAATAGAGGCGACACAAATAGCTTTTCTATTTGTATCAGTTTTAATAACCGGTACCAAAAGCTTATTATTTGTACCGGTTAAAACAAACCAGAACAAATAGCCTTTTTTAAAACTAAAAAAATTGATATTTGTACCGGTTAGGAATGAAAAACGGTACAATTAGACTTTTTTAACCAGCCCCTCTACCAGCTACTGCTGCCCCCTTCCCATCTCTGCTACTGCCCCTTCCCCCATACTACAATATATTATTATTATTAACCTGTAGATGTTATCACTTATGATACGCCATACATATATACACAAGCTAAATACAGCATGATCCTTAATTACAATTAAAAATAATCCAAATACATATATTAGAAGATAAATAAAATGTAACTAGCTATAACATACATATATAATCCGATCACCGGACATTTACAAAAAGAAAAAAAAAAAAAAGAAGTGCTAAACATTGATTCAGAAAAAAGCCATTTTTAAAATTAACATTGAATATGGTTGCACAAGAACTTTCCATCTCCATTCATGCAATACCACCATCAATCACTTGGATTAAAAAAAAAATCTTTGTCCATGCATTGATTGTTCTCACATCCTGTCATAATCAATCCATTGAGTTCATCTTGAACCTATAGATTCAAACATATTAATTAGTGGTTTCAAAACATAAAGGTATTTACAAATATGCAGTGCATAGAAAATAAATTGTAGCACCAATAAACACTGGCATGAGCTTATAGTAAAGTAAAGCACAAAAAAAAGTAATGGCAATGGAGAGGGGACAGGGCACTAAGGGGAAAAAAAAGTAAGGATCAAAGCAATACATGCCTATTTAGTGTTCATCATGGAACTATGTAAGTTACTTCTCATTAGCAACAGATCCTAAAGCAAGCTCAATAGAGAAGTCATCAACAGAGAAAGAAAAAAAATTATATAGCCTTAAATATAACTCTATCAAGCACAAAGATAAAATAATCCTGGTTTGATTTTGTGTAATAAGTATAGTCATTTGAGTGAAAATAAATGCTAGTAACAAATCTTTTCATACAAAAAGTATAGTCATTAGATAAAAAGTATAAGTCATGTGTGTTATTCTAAGACAACTAATTCGCTAAGGGAATTCTATATTAGCCCAACATAGAGGTATAATCCCCTAGAATAAGATTATAATAACTCTATCAAAAAGAAAGAAAAATTCCAGGAATTGCAAAATATATTTATATACTTCCAAACCAATATTAATGTAAACTTTCAATGACTTATTTGCATGATTTTGGACAAATTGTGAGGGTTTTGGAAGAAAAACAAGCCAAGTAGGTCATTTTGGCTCGTTTTTAGTGTTTTCAGTCCCATCTTGGCACCGATCAAACTATATTAGGTTTTTAAGGTTCATTTACGCCCTATAACATTAATGTAAACATTATATGACTTTTTTGTATGATTTCGAGCTAAGTTATAGTGTTTTGGATCAAAAACAAGACAAATAGGTCATTTTTGGCTTGTTTTGGGTGTTTTCATTCCCATCTTCTCACAGATCAACTTAGTTTGTGTTTTTAAGGTTCATTCAAGTCCTATAACATTTATATAAATATTCTTAAACTTATTTTCTTGATTTCGGGCAAAGTTAGAGCGTTTTGGAACAAAAATGAACCAAATAGGTCATTTTTGACTCGTTCTGGTTTTTCGTTCTCATCTTCTCAAAAATCAACGTAGTTTATGTTAACATTTATTCATGTCCTAAAACATTCAAATTAAACATTCTATGACTTATTTGCATAATTTCAAGCAAAGTTAGAGCGTTTTGGAACAAAAACAAGCCAATTAGGTCATTTTTGGCTCGTTTTGTTCTTTTTTGGTTCCCATCTTCACACCAATCAACTTATTTCATATTTTTAGGTTTTATTCATGTCCTATAAGGCTATAACATTCATGTAAGCATTATTTGACTTATTTGTATGATTTTAGGCAAAAATAGGTCATTTCGGAACTAAAACGAGTAAATAGGTCATTTTTAACTACTTTTGGATGTTTTCGTTCCTATTCTCGCACTGGTCATCTTATTTCATTTGTTTAAGATTATCCATAATTCCATATCCTTCAACATGCCTAAAATTCTACAAGTTTTTAGTCATTCTATACCAGAATAATAAACACAATGTGATTGCATTTGTAATTAGCCTTGTAATTGCGCCTCATCTAGGGTCAACACCTCCCTTGATAGCCTACACTGATCATGTCGACATGAACATTGCAATTGAACTTGTGATTAGCTTTGTGATTGCGCCCCATCTAGGATCATCAACTCCCTAGAAAGGCCTACGCAGAGCACGTTAGCATGCATGAGTGAATTTGCGATTAGTCTTGTGATTGTGGCCCACCTAGGGTCAATAACTCCCTAGACAAGATGTTTATAAAATGACGAATATTTGAAAAGAAAATAGTAATATTAATTATAACCTACCACTAATAAAATAGGTTTTATTAATTCTAACCTCAAAATATTTGAGAAGCAAAGGAAGAAAGCAAAGGAACAAGATAAAAGCAACAAAACCAAAACCAAACAAAACCAAACAAAACCACACTAAAACAAGAGTAATTCAAAATAAATCTAAACAAATCAAGAGAATCGAGTCATAAGGCAAGCAAATTAGGCACACAATTCCCAAAATCATCAAATAAGGTTGTGGCACAACTCCATCAACCATCTAGTGTCCTCATGTCGGGAACCTCAAGCCCCTAACACGGTAAACATCCTCAAGATATATATCATCTCAATCCTATATCTAATCCTAGAAAACTAACAATACAAAGAAATAAAAGGGAACTTGAAAAGATCTCACTGAGGCAAGCCTAGAAGGAATCAATGTTAACATACGAATCCTAGTGATTTCATGTAATTGCATCCAATCAAGTACCTGTAAGAGTTACACTTCCAGAAACTCCACAAAACGATTAGCAAATCCAAAAAGAAAGACAAAATGAGACAAAAAAGGACTCAATAAAAACAAATCAAACAACCTAAAAGGTACTAAGAAGCAAACCCAACTTATAAATATCAGTAATGGTAAACAATGAATTTTCTAAGGCGCACATTATGACATTACTACTGCAATTCTCTGAAATAGGTGGCTTAACAGTTGAAAAAGAGTTAATGTTTCTATTATATAATTAGGAGAGACTTCCTTTGTACTAGTTAGTTGCCTCACTTTTTTTATTTATTTAAATTTTGTATTGAAATGTCATTAACTTCGTAAAATAGTTGCATTCTTCATTATACTCTTTTTCTTTTTGAATGTAAACTTAAAACTTGTAATTACTTTCAACTGGTAAACAATGTAATAAATGTGAAAGAAAAGAAAAAAGTAGCAACTGTTCAAAAATCTTGGTGAAAGTTTCACTTTACTATATGATTTTGCTAGTTACACAATAATATAACTTATAATTTCTTTGTTGAATAATTACGCTATAAAAATTATTCTAAGTTGCCTTGTTAGTTGTTACTACATCTTAGAGTACAGCTTTTACTACTACATACCTTCCCTAATTCCCTACTAGTACGGTGCATTTTATCTGCCTTCAATCAAGACGATGAGGCCTTGGCACATTGGTTAAAGTATTCTAAAACTAGGGAAGAACTCTGGACTCTAGACAACATAAGCAAATAACACATAACCCTGGACACTAAACAATAGCTTCTTTATTCTTCTTTTTAGAAAACAATAATTCATATATAGCAATAGCATAAGAAATTAAGGAATTTATTCCTGTTCAATAGGTAGAAATTCACAAGCAAAATTTATTCACATATGAAAATAGTTATACCTTAAGCAATATTTGAGATTCGCATATAAAATCACATATACCAATAACATAAGAAATTAAGGAATTTATTCATTTAATATAGCAAATTCATTTTTCAATAGTTGAATATTAATAAATCATATATACCAACAGAAAAAAAAAAAGAGTAATCTTATAGGAAAGGCTCAATTGTAAACACAAAATAGTCCTAAGGTACACAATATTCAATTTTTAAAAGCATAGCATAACATAAATAAATTACAATTTAACAAATAATGTTTCAAACAAGCAAAATTTACATTATATTATACAGAAAAAAAAAAGAAAGAAATGGAAACTTAAAATGAGGACAAAATTGCTACCTATTGAAGATCTAGGGTTAGTGTTGGTCTGTTGGAGGTGGCTGGCGTGAAGAGCAATGGTTGATGGGAGGCGGCGTAGAGGAGAAGACGAACAACTGAAAGGCCACCGGCATGAAGAAATGCAGCAAGCCACTATCAACCTTGCAACAGCCCTTCCCCTCGCGTTCATGAAGACCCAAAGCCCAGACGCAACAGATCGATTGTGAAGATAAGCGGCGGTGGTGGACGGGAGTTGGCGCGGTGGACAAGAGGTAGCGCGGTGGAGGAAGTCTTTGGAGGGTTTAGGCTTTTGATGTGTGATGTCGTGATTTGGAGAAGTGAAAATTTGGGTTCTTTGTTTCAATGAGCTAATTATATCGTGTTTAAAAAAAAAAGTTAATATTTGTTCCGGTTTTATTAAAAAGGGAACAAATAGATAGTATTTGTTCCGGGTTTTACAAAACGGGAACAAATAATAAGTCATTTGTTACGGTTTGTAAAAAACCGATACAAATAACAACTTATCTGTTCCTATTTTATATAACCGGAACAATTGATTAGTATTGGTTCCCATTTTTATAAAACTGGAACAAATAAGGGGTAACAAATGGCAATTTTTCCACTAGTGGGAAGAAAAACAGATCCTCTGTCACTTTCTCGAGAACTAGGCCCACCAACAATAAACAATTGAAAATGACAAATGGAGACAAAGTCCACCCATTTATAGTAAACAAAGGGGCCATGAATCGACACCTCTCAAAACGACACAACTCCTCAGCAAGAAGGAACCACTTCACAAAGAGGTCAGGGTCAGCGCTTCAATGAAAGAGCACCCTCGGCCAAGAAGTTCCAACCCTCCACTCGGCTAATAAAGAGATGTCTATCATCCTAGTCGAGTGTCGAGTGCAACCTAAACCTCCACTCGACCAATAAAGGGATGTTCACCATCCTTACCAGTGTCGAGTAGAACATACCCTCCACTTCGATAATAAAGGGATGTCTACCATCCTGGTGGAGTGTCGAGTGCAATCTAAACCTCCACTCGGCCAAAAAGGGATGTCCGCCATCTTGGTCGAGTGTCGAGCAGGGCATGCCTATCCAATCAGCCAAAAAGGGATGTCCACCACCCTGGCCGAGTGATGAGCGAAACATGTCAACATGGTTAACTCTAGGGTCGAACTCTACCAAGGGAGCATCCTCGGACGGTTGGCCAAGCGAAGTCACAAAATCGTCACATCGGCACAAAAAGGATGCATTCCATCCTAGCTGAATGTCGAGCACACCATGCAAACATGGGAAAGCTCAGTTTTGGCACTCCTTTAGAAGTGAACACTCGGGCGGATGACCAAGCGAGGCAACACAACCCCGGCCCTCTACTCGGCCAAAAAGGGATACCACCATCCTGGCCGAGTGTCGAGTGAACTATGCCCTCCACAAGGCCAAAAAGGGATGCCACCATCCTGGCAGAGTGTCGAGTGAACTATGCCCTCCACTCGGCCGAAAAGGGATGCCACCATCCTGGCCGAATGTCGAGTGAACTATGCCCTCCACTCGGCCAAAAAGGGATGCCACCATCCTGGCCAAGTGTTGAGTGAACTATGCCCTCTACTCAACCAAAATGGGACGTCACCTTCCCGGCCAAGTGTCGAGTGAAACATACCCCCCCCCCATTCGGCTAAAAGAGAATTCAATACACTTTCCAAGCCGAATATCGAGCAAGGCAACATTCGGCCGAGTAGCCGAACTATGATACAATATCCTTCACTCGGCACAAAAAGGCAGAACCCATCCTGGCCGAGTGTCAAGACAAGACATGCTCACTCAAAAAGCAATGCTAGAACTAAGCAGCAAAGTGGGATATCATTCATCCCGAGCAGAGTGTTGAAACTCAAACCCGGATGAATGGGGGCAACATAACATAGTCGAGCCGAGTGGGATAAAAGGCCACATTTAATGCCATTTAATGCGGAGGAGCACAACATGTCTATAAAAGGAAGTAAATCCTCAAGTCAAACCATCACAAAAATTACCACCAAAAACACAATTACTACAAAAATCTCTTTCCTCTTATCCTTTTCTCTCTCTCTCTCTCCAAAATTACCATGGGTACCAAAACTTATCCCCATGGTTCCACAAATAAAAAGTTGCTGAGTGCAACCAACCGACCTCCTGACCAAAGGAGGAGGGCAAACAAAGTCACTCAAGACAGAGTTCGACAGGAAAAAGAGGCATCAGGACCGAGTTCGACAGGAACGTGGAAACGGAGTAACATTACCCTCTGTAATTCTCATCCTGTACATCTTGGTCCCTGAAGCTGTCGAGGGTACCGAGTCCCATGACACAAAATATAATCGAGCCCTCTTCAGTAAATCCTCCGTACATACCGGTGGTTGACAGCAGGAGAAACTGTGCAGAAAGACACGGTCTCCTGAGCAGACAACGATCCTTAAAACTCACTGAACGGTGACCTTTGGAAAAACTCGGATTTCTCAATTCCAAAGGCATACGTAAGGGAGTAGTGGATCCAGTCTAAAACCACCCGACCAAGGTGGATAAGGCTGGTGGAATTCGTCTAAGTAGTTCCAACCGAGGAAACTAAAGGAAACTACTGAGATGGTTCCAATCCAGCCACTTAACGACACCCTGGTCTGTAAGATGAGCTCAACATCAGGCAGAGGGTACCCATCAAGGTACCGAATAAAGTCTCAATAAAGCCGAGCTGAGCCATCCCAATCAAAGAGGGCTCCCAAGTCGGTTACGTGGACACCTCGAGGTAGGGAAATGCCCAAATCTTCCTTTTAAACCGACTTGGACTACTAGCCTCGCCCCAAAAAGAGGGGATTACTGTGGAGAAAAGTGACAAGGCTGAGAATCATTTACAACCAGCCAACAGCAACAACACGCTGAGTCGACTACACAGATTAAGATTTTTAGCAATACAAAATGTAAAATACTTGTATTTGATATAATTCAATAATGAAAAGTATTTCTTACAATGTGTTTCTACGATATTGTAGCAAACATCAAAGGACGAGGGTCACCCTCCATCCAAAACGCGATCACCCTCCGTCCAAAACAACGAGCGCCAGGGACTTTCCCCCTCGGCCAAAGGACGAGGATCACCCTCCGTCCAAAACACTAAGTGCCAGGGGCTTCCCGCTCAACCAAGGGACGAGAATCACTCTCCGTCCAAAGCACCGAGTGCCAGGGGCTTCCCCCTCGGCCAAAGAACGAGGATCATCCTCCGTCCGAGCAATAATCGACAGGGGCTAACCCCTTGGCTACACAACAACTGAGACCACTCTCCTGAGCCATGGACTACCAAGGGTCCTTCCCTTAGTCTAAGAGTGGCAATCACCTTTACTTCATAAATGAAGTAATAAGGAACACAATTTAGCCCCCCGGGGCCAAACCGAGGCATAACATCTTCGCATGACACGCACTCTCCTAGTCGATCCGAGCAACATATCATGCGAGGGGCTAGATGTTAGGGCCCTGAGCCCAACAAAAGTCACAATGACCAAAATACCCCCGGAATTGCGATTATCTCCTAAAACACCCTTCGGACAGATGTCGTCATTTGGACATCGGAAGACACATGTCACGAATCCCCCCATCTCGGCTGATTAACAGCTCCCGAATACATGTCAATCAGCCCCCAAAAACCTCACCTATAAATACCCCCATTTATGGCAGGTGAAGGGGCATCCCTTTTTCAACAACTTTCCATAGAGAGCTTTTTGGGCAAACACACAATTTCCAATACATCCATCTTTCCTAGAAGGAAACTCTCTCTCTCTCTCTCTACATTTCCACCTTAAATACTTTGCTGACTTAGGCATCGGAAGGGAATTCCTGGGTCCACCCCCCAGGTCAGTCACCCCTTGTTCTTTTTGCAGGACTCACTTAGCCAGGCCCGAGCCCGTTTGAAGGAGTACAGTCAACATCAAGTTTCAGCTCATCAACAACTCAACCGAGTCATCGATCACCCCGAGATCTAGTCAGCATACAATGAGGCTCTCCCCAACTCATCTTACTTCACCTCTTTGTATCTTAAGTTTCCCGAGAGTAGCGGAAACAATTTTCTATTATATTATTTAAAGAATAATAATGATAACTAGAGGTGGGAAAAATTGATACAAGCCGCTTGATAATAATAATATATGATTGCATCATAAAATCATAGATATGGGTTATATGATCGTATCATATTATCATTCTTCCACACATCTAATCAGATGTTAAATTTAATGAGTCAATACTAACCATCATAAAATCATATAGATATGGGTTATCAAATCATAAGATTACATTATCAAATCATATATAAGGGTCACATGATCCAAAGAAGCATTTATTGGATTATCATTGTTACTAGAGTTGATTTCTTGATTATATAAATTTTGGACAAAATATTTTGTGTATTATTGCGTCATGTTTTAAACCAAATTCATATTTATGAAACTCTTGTAATAAATTTGCAAAGTATGAAAATATTAATAATTATATATTTAAGATATTTCAAACTCTTGTATGCTTTTGATTTATTCTAAATTAAAATTTTAAAATAAATTCAATAAAAATATTTCAAATGGATTCCAACATTAAAATTTTTAAATCAAAAAACCTTTAAAATTTTGTAATTAATATAAAAATATAAATTGCTGCTAGATTATTATTGTTGCTTCATGTTAAAATGCCATCATTAACTCTAATAGACATGAAATATTATAAGGTGAAGAAGGTACGGTGTATTGAATTATCATGATTGTTGTTGTTGTATCAAATTCTGTGGTAGTAGAAGTGGGCTATACTTACAACTTCTAACCAGTGTACGTTTGACATTGTTGATTGTTAAATATGTAATGAGTCTTAATTCTTCAAAGATTAAGTAAAGACATAATTTAAGCATGATTAAATGAGTCTTTTTTCCCTCTTTTGTTTTGTCAAACATCATCTTATCATATATAAGGTACACAAAATACAAAAAAACATCTGTTGGTAGCGGGTATGGTATACGACAACTTAATGTATATCATATATTAAGCCGTAAACATTTAAACAATAACAAAATATAATAGGTAAAGGTTTATTAGTTTATTAGATCATATCTGATCTTCATAAAATCATATAATAGGTAAAGATGTATTAGTTTATTAGTTTATTAAATCATATCTGATCATCATAAAATCCTATATAGGTAAAGGTTTGTTAGTTTATTAGTTTATTAAATCATATCTAATCATCATAAAATCATATATAGGTAAAGGTTAATTAGTTAATTAGTTTATTAAATCATATCTGACCATCATAAAATTATATATAGATAAATGTTTATTAGTTTATTAGTTTATTAAATCATATCTGATCATCATAAAATCATATATAGGGGATCACAAAATCAGAAGAAAATCTTATAAAATCAATGTTAATTCAAACATTGCTATAATAACATGCACATCTTATAAAATCATCATGGTTGGGTTATCAAATCACAATAATACATTGTCAACTAAGACATAATTCTAACCAGATCATCATCAAATCCCATTTTTATTAATGCTTTGCTATGCTTTTTATTAATGCTTTGCTTTGCTATGTTAATTGTTTATTGGGCCAACGCATAGAATTGGGCCAAAAATCCCATTTTTATTAACGCTTTGCTTTGCTTAATGCTATGCTTTTATTTATTTTTCTGCATATCCATTTTAATAGAGTTATATAAATTAAATACATAATAATTTTTTTTATTACAGTATAATATATTACATTATATTAATAGGAAAATAGGAACCTATTTTAATATAATAATAGACGTTTCCCTCATTCGAAGATAATAATTTATCCTGATCCGATCGAGTCCGACCCAAATTAAACTCCGATTTGGGAGACAAAAATTAAACTCAGTAGAAAAACTTATAAAATCATTGTTAATTCAAACATTGTTGTAATAACATGCAGATCTTATAAAATCATCATGGTTGGGTTATCAAATCACAATAATACATTGTCAACTCAGACATAATTCTAACCAGATCAAGTATGAAATCCTCACTGTTGGTTTTAGCCACAATGATTCTATGAACCTCAATGCGACATATCAAGTCAGAAAATGATGTAGTACTTGTGTAATACAATGAAAATCAAGAACACATTGTTTACAAGTCTAACTACAACAAACGATATAAGTTTGGGCGAATTAAAGTATTGCTGCCTTGGACAGATCTTTGATTAAGCTAAGGGGTTGCCCATTCAAGATGATCGGCTGATGGCACCCAACTTGAGTGAAATATAATATTGTTACATCTTGTACAATCATCGAATAGACATTTGGAGTTTGATTCAACACTTGATACCCGCCATTGGAGCTACTCGAGCTTCCATGCTGAAATCCCCCCATTGGGTTAAAATAGAATCCAAAAGGAGGTGTTAACTGAAAAAAAATGAACAACACATATCATATAATGAGTGACCATTAATGAATAAATATTTATTATAACAAAAACAAAAACAAATTAATGAATACAAAAATTTCTACAGAACAACACCTAATCTACACAACAACAACCTCCTACACAGCACCAGCAAGCCCCCCCACCCCCTACACAGCACCAGCAAGCCCCCCCTGCACAGCAACACCAACAAGCCCCCCCCCACCCCTCTATACAACAACATCCCCCCTATCCCCACCTTAAAACAACAGCAAGCCCCCCCCCACCCCTCTACACAACAGCAGCCCCCGACACCCCCCTACACAGCAACACCAGCAAGCCCTCCACCCCCTACACAGCACCAGCAAGCCCCCCCCTGCACAGCAACACCAACAAGCCCCCCCCACCCCTCTATACAACAACATCCCCCCTACCCCCACCTTACAACAACAGCAAGCCCCCCCCCACCCCTCTACACAACAGCAGCCCCCCCACCCACCTACACAGCACCAATAAACCCCCCCACCCCCCTACACAGCACCAGCAAGCCCCCACCCCCCTACACAACAACAGCCCCCCACACCCCCCCTACACAGCCGCACCAGCAAGCTCCCCATCCCTCTACACAACAACAGCCCCCCACACCCCCCTGCACAGCAGCGACAGCAGCCCCCCCATCCCCCTACACAACACCTGTAACGACCCGTATTTTAGCAACGTTGTTTTCGAAGAAAACAACAATACGAATTATTAATAAATGAAATTATAATAAACAAGTCTTAAAATGAAAGCGGAAGCTCTAATACTTAGCCATTTATTGTTCGAAAATTATCCAATCAAAACTATAATTATTCCAAAGTTTTGATTAAACTACTGAAATACTATTACTAGCTAGAGATGTTAAACAATAGGCTAGGACTACAATTAAATTGGGTAGCTAAACTGCTACGCTTGCAAGCTCACGAATCCTAACCCTCAATAACACCCAACTTATTCTTCTTCATCACCTGAACTGGGAATTGGGGGTCCACAGTCAGTGGGGAGTAATTAGAATGTTCTACTTAATAGTAGAACGCAATTAAATATATAACAGTCAGAACACGATCAATCAATCAACTCAAATAAGTCAACATAAATAATTATATTCACATATAGCAAATAATCAGTCTAATTGTGCTTTGGTCTGATGTGTGTTTTTAATTCTCTGAGATTATGAATCTGACTGCAGGCACAGTGCAAGACCAGTTCCTCTGAACAGTTGTTTTATCATAAAAAAATTGGTTACTGTTCTCAGGGGAACTTCATGGTTTCTCATCATCAAATAGGGGGAAATTGTTGAGCCATGTTTGATTTGATTGATGACAAACTAGTTCTCTATACTTGATTGTTATGCATGTTTGTATTTGAACAGGTTAAATCAAGTGAGGACTCTTCAAGGCAATGTTGAAGGCCTTGAGATACTTGAAGATCAAAAGCCAAGAGCTTGAAGCCTTTTTAATTTTTGCACTTCTAGGATCTTCTTGTAAAATACACTTAGGAAAATATAACTTGTGTTTCTAAGTAAAGAGCAAAAAGAGTTAAAGATTATGTTCAGTAAAGAGAACAAGCTAAGAACAGACAAAGAACAAGCTTGGAACAGTTCCCTTTGCCAGATGTAGACTGTGTAGTACTGAGACCACTGTGGGAACAGACCTCAGTATTATGCACGTGCACTTAAGTGATCAGTATGTTTTGGAAATCTGCCAAATTGATACACAAAATCAGCTTTGTAATGTACCTGTTTGGACTCTAGTGTACTTTCCCACTACATGTAGGAGACAAAGGTCTGAAATAGGTACCTTTGCACTTGTGTCAGCTGAGCTTGTTTGTACAATTTAGGCAAGTCTCCAAGCACACTTCTAGGGGACGGTTTTTCCTTGTATATATATAAAATCTTTTGGAAAAGCCTAGCAAGACTCTTGCTCTCCAAAAAGAAAACCAACCATATTTTCTGAGAGTTTATCTATAGAGCAAAATCATCTCCATATCTATCTTTAAGAGAAAACTTACGGTGATTTAAGATTGTAATCTTTGAACCACTTAGAGGGAAGTGGTTGGGGAGTGTTTTGTGAACACTGAGTCAACTGTTAGAGTTAACAGTTGGGAAATTAAGTGTTACAGAATTGTAGCATTTAATTGAGTGTGTAATCTTGTTATTATTCAGAGTTGATTAATAATATTGGTGAGAGAGTGGAGGACTTAGGCTTGTTTAGAAGTCGAACCTCGTTAAATCCTTGTGTCCCTACTCTTTATTTACTTTTCTACCGTTGTTCTCACAAAGAGATAAACAAACTTTGAAAACGATTGAAAAAACACACATACTGAATTCAACCCCTGCCCTTCTTGAGTATACATTCAACTTATACATACCTCTTCTAATTGATCACACCGTACTCTATTCTCGTAAGACCGCCCGGTGCTACGTCATAAGCACATTGGGAATGTAAATAATTGTAACCATATACATATAAAATAACAACAATGGAATGCCAGTCTTCGAATTTTATTTGTAAAGTCTCTATTCCTTGGTAATTGAAACCTAACGATCTATGAACTAGCCCATGTTTGACTAGCCAAGCAAATAAACAACCCTGCATCTTGTTTCTATCTCCCTTATTTTTTCATTTGTATAAATATTTTATTATATTTATTTTACGATACGATGAAATTTATGAAAATTGGCCGGTTGTTTTTAATTCCAAACACTAGTGGAAAAAAGGCCTATTTGTACCGGTTTTTATACCTTATTTGTACCGGTTTTATAAGGGTACAAATAGAGGGGATACAAATAGCTATACTATTTGTACCGGTTATAAAAACCGGAACAAATAGGATACTATTTGTACCGGTTCTATAAAACCGGAACAAATAGCAATTTTTTAATTAAAAAAAAAGACTATTTGTATCGGTTTTTAAGAAAAAACGATACAAATAACACATTATTTGTACCGGTTTTAACTAAAAACCGATACAAATAGTGTTTTTTAAAATTAAAAAAAAAACTATTTGTGCCGATTTTCTTTTATAACCGGTACAAATAGTTTTGTTTCATTATTAATATTTTATTTTTTCCTAATATTTTATTTTAGCTATTCAAGTCCCATATCATCATTGCAAAAAAATATTAAACAATAAGGTAACGAACATTTCTCTCCTCAATCCAACTTCATCGATACAACTTTAAACAAAAATTGTAACATTCAAAATAGTATTTCCTCCACTATATATAATGACAATATTCTTTAAATTATATAGATCTACTTTACATAAACACATAAAAATTATTGTTACAAACTATAAGAAATTAAACACGGTAATGAATAATACATTAAATTTATGACAATAAGAAAATTAAACCTAAAATACTTCACCAATTCTTCTCGAACCTCGTCCAATTCCTTTTGGCTGTTAAATAAGTTCTGCAAAAAAAAAATGTAAACACGTATAATCGTCAAAGTATAGAGACAAAAATAAAACTAGTGAACTTATTCTTGTATGTTTATCCACCAATAATAATCTAAGCGTTCTATGACTTATTTGCATGATTTTGGACAAAGATAGGGCGTTTTGGAACGGAAAAGAGCAAAATAGCTCATTTTGGGTTAATTTTGAGTGTTTTTACTCCCATCTTCGCACTAATGAACCAAAATCATGTATTTAAGGTTTATTAATGTCATATCACATTCATCTAAGCATTATATGACTTATTTGCATGATTTTGGGTAAAGATAATACATTTTGGAACGGAAACGAGCCAAATAGTTCATTTTGAGTTAGTTGTGGGTGTTTTTGCTCCCATCTTCGCATTAATCAATCTAATTCATATTTTTAAGGTTTATTCATGTCCTATAACATTAATGGAAGCATTTTATGACTTATTTGTATGATTTTGGACAAAGATAAGGCGTTTAAGTCGTTTCAATTGGAACGGAAAAGAGCCAAATAGCTCATTTTGGGTTAGTTTTGAGTGTTTTTGCTCCCATCTTTGCACTAATAAACCAAAATCATGTATTTAAGGTTTATTAATGTCATATCACATCCATCTAAGCATTATATGACTTATTTGCATGATTTTGGGTAAAGATAATACGTTTTGGAACGGAAACGAGCCAAATAGCTCATTTTGAGTTAGTTGTGGGTGTTTTTGCTCCCATCTTCGCATTAATCAATCTAATCCATATTTTTAAGGTTTATTCATGTTCTATAACATTAATGGAAGCATTATATGACTTATTTGTATGATTTTGGACAAAGATAGGGCGTTTAAGTCGTTTTGGAACGGAAAAGAGCCAAGTAGCTCATTTTGGGTTAGTTTTGAGTGTTTTTGCTCCCATCTTTGCACTAATCAATCTAATTTATATTTTTAAGGTTTATTCATTTCCTATATCATTCATGTAAGAACTCTATGACTTATTTGCATGATTTCGGGCAATGTTATACCGATTTGAAACAAAAACGAGTCAAATAGGTCATTTTTGGCTTGTTTTGGTTGTTTTCGTTCCCATCTTGGCACCGATGAACCTAGTTCATGTTTTAAGGTTTATTCACGTCCTATAAAATTTATATAAACATTTCATGACTTATTTGAATGATTTCGGGCAATGGTAGAGCGTTTTGGAACAAAAACAGGTCAAATAGGTCATTTTTGGCTCGTGAATCTAATCACTTACCATGTCAATCAAGCAAAATGGGCACTCATCCCCATTCATGTTCGACATAGTTAGATTTAGATCCTTGAGACGGCCCACGCAAGCGACAGTGAGATTTTTTATTTTCAACAATAAGCGCAAAAGTATATAACTAATCTGCTTGACTTCTTTGTCTTATAATTTTCAAAAGCAAAACTTTCAATAAAACAAAAAGGAAGAAATCCAATTGAACGTCCTATAACATTTATTAAAAAAAAAGCAAAGCAAAGGAAGAAATCAAGGGAAACAAAAGGAATAAAACCAAAACCAAACTAAAACAAAAACAAAAAAAAAAAAAAAAAAAAAAAAAAAAACAAAAGCAATTCAAAACAAATCAAGAGAATCAAGTCACAAAGACAAGTAAATTATGCACATAATTCCCAAAATCATCAAATTAGGTTGCGGCCCAACGCCATCAACCATCCAGTGTCCTCATGTCGGGAACCTTATGCCCCTAACAAAGCAAACATCCTCGAACTATGATCTCAATTCTATATCTAATCCTAAAAAACTAACCAAACCACGAAATAAAAGGAGAGTTGAAAATATCTCACCAAGGCAAGCCTAGAAGGAAAGACCTCACCGGCATCGAATCCTAAAATGAACATCGACCAATTTATGTCATTCCCTTCATCTTACGGCTGATAAACATGCAATTGACAACAAGATCTAGTGTCAATAAAATTAAAAGCATTAAAAAAATCCAATAGAAAATACTGAAATGGATAAAAAAAAAACAACTAAAAGGCTAAAATACAAACTGAAAGCCACCCTATATTTTCATTCGCATACCCTTGTTCAAGGGCTAGAAGGCTCCATCTTTTCCCACCTTTTTTTAGGGGATAGTATACAAAGGATTAGATGTAGGAAAAGTGGATTTTGCTTGACAAAAACAGGGCCTAAGAAACATTAAATCAAACTTGAAATATAAAAATATTAGTTAGCCACTGTAGGAACTTGAAAATATATGCGTAAACCTATACATTTAAATTTATTTATATTAAGGACACCTAGCTGACAGTGGAGTACTCAAAGCCTGAAAATGGTTTCAAGTTAGCTAACTCATATTATTGATGTTTACTATGTTACTTCACTTAGAATCATTGGATTGTCATTATGTGGAGTATACTAAAGAATTAAGTTTCAATTTTAAGCTAGCATACTAAAGAATTAAGTTTCAATTTTAAGCTATCATACTAAAGAATTAAATGAAATCCAATTCATTTCTGACTACTTTATAAGATGTTTGCATAATTAAGAAAAAAAAAGTGTTATCAAATACATGATTGAAAAGAAGATCAGGGGACCATATTGAATTAAACATATTGCAACCATATAACATTTTTAGCACATCAGCAGATAGGTTCTTCTAAACTAGTCTAAAAACAGCTTCCTTATTATAAAGAAGATAATAAAATAGGCTTAAAGAAGTATCAGATACACCCCTAAAAACTTCAATCCAACAAAACAAAAAACATTTACATTATACATAATATAATGAAACTACTTGTGGCTTCCAAATTTCAATAGTTTTGCCTTTGATTGCAACTTGTGAACCAAATACGCAATAACAATGACAACCATTGGAGAGTGCCAGATAATCAATTCACCAAGATTACTTCTATGAGAATCAGCAGTCAAAGTGATTGCTTATCCAAGTACTACATACTATTCACAACACAAGAATAATGCTAGACAATTTTACCTCAAAGCATCATACCCTAAATACAGATCATTCAGAGTAAGTAGTGAAAGTGGTGAAGCCATCAACTATGGTTTAAGAAAGTTAAAACAATCAATCAACTCAAATTTTTCCATGATGCTTGTTCATGGAGGGTTACAGCCTTATCAATTAATGGACTTGGAAGATGCAAGCGAATAGCAGGCATCAACCACATCAGCTAATATTTATGTCATCACTCAAAGTTTTGTTTTGGATGGTTGTCTTTCTATATAGGTATAAAAAAACAAAGTTGTAGATCCGAGCCAACAATATGTTGTTTTGGAAAAAATACGATTTGAAAAAATAAAATTAAAATCAACTTAAAAATCAACCTAAAAATTAAGCCTAACCCACAAATAAACCATAACTAAAATTAAACTGATACAATAATGATATTTTCCTCATATTCATCCAAATTCAATAGAACGGTAAAAATTGTAAGAAATTAATGAAGGAAAAGAAACTAATTTCTTAGCAAATTACCATAAGCACAATAAGAATGTACAAGTATAATAATAAAAAAAAATTCAAAACAACCACAATAAACTGAATGTTAATAATCTAAGCTATCAAACCAATTTTGCTGCTTCACGCCATTGATTTCATTCATTGGAATTATAGGATTGGTATTTGTTTAGAGTTCTCCTGCCTTAAGACATTGTTTTGCATAATCAAAGTTAAACCCAAGGGCAAAACCTTTTTCATAAAAGCTAACCAAATCGAGGTAATGTTTAGCAAAGTATCTCATCATCAACAATTTGATCGAAATAATCTAAGCTATCAAACCATCATTCAAACAAAAAATCGACCAAAATCCAGACATAAATTTGAAAGAAATACCTAAATAAAATGAAGGCATTACAGCACATTGTTCAAACAATCAACTAAGATAACTTATAAACAAAGATTTAGACTTGAAACAATACAAAAATTAGTAACAACACAAGGCAAATACCAAATTCATACATTAGGGCTAAAAAAATCAGAAAAAAATTCAAAAAAAAAGAAGAGGGTTACCTTGGGAGACTGACTGGTGGTCGATTCGCAGAAGGACGAGCTTCGCAGCAGGGCAAGCCGCAGGGGAGTGACTGGTGGTGTTCGACTGATGTGGGCGTCGACTCTTCGCAGGGCTTCGTGGTTGCAATTCTCAGGCCGGGCTTCGGTGGATTGGGCGGTGGATCGAGGCAGAGAGGATTCACGAAGCCCTGGCCTAGGGTTCGAGGCATCACAACGCGAGTAGAGACAGCACCAGCGGAGCAGCGGCGCGAGCAGCGGTGTTGGGCCGGCGGTGGAGGGGCTTGCGGTGGAGGGACGTGCGGTGTGACTAGTGGTGGAGGAGTGTTTGGGGTTTTGGTGCAAATGAGAAGTCGAGTGAGAGGAGTGTATTTGGGGTTTTTGGGTTTGCTTTGGTTATAATAATCTGCCATGTTTTTTTTTTTTAAAAAAAAATTGACTATTTGTTCCGGTTGTAATTAAACCGGTACAAATAACTACTTATTTGTACCGGTTTAATTCCAACCGGAACAAATAGTTGTTTATTTGTTCCGGTTTTGAATTAACCGATACAAATAAGTAGTTATTTGTACCACTTTTATTAAAACCGGTACAAATACGCATTATTTGTTCCTGTTTTTATATAACCGGAACAAATAAGGGGTAACAAATAGCAAATTTTCCACTAGTGAAAAAAGAATCCTATTTGTTTAATTCACAAATTCTGGGGAAGATGCTGAGCTTTTATATTTGTATTCGAAAAACGTTTGAGTAGGAATCTCTGAAGTAGATGGAGATTTATACTTATATAGTAATCCTTGATCATAATTTCCGGTATGAATACTACGACCAACCCGGAACTTGTGATTAATAGTAAAACCTCGATTTTTCTGTTGAGACTGAATTCTATCTTCATGGATTTCCCGCGATATTTTTTTACGAAGCTTTGTTATCGCATCTATAACGGCTTCCGGTTTAGGTGGGCAGCCCGGTAAATAGACATCCACGGAAATTAGTTAATCGACCCCTCGAACCATACTATAAGAATCGGTACTGAATATTCCCCCTGTAATTGTACAGGCTCCCATAGCAATAACATATTTTGGTTCTGGCATTTGCTCATATAATCTCACTAAAGAAGGTCCCATTTTCACTTTTCTCAACAAATTGAGATCACAAGATTTGGTGATAGGTTTACCTAACATCAAATATGTGGCAGACCAGCTCTGCCAAAAATGTGCAAAGTGAAAACATGTCAGATCATCTTTTAAACCAAAGAAAGTGGTTAGTTCCTCTAGACCATTTGAACTTGTACACATGGATTTATGTGGACCAATGCGTGTACAAAGTAGAAATGGCTTTAGTTATGTATTTGTCTTAGTTGATGATTACTCTCGTTTCACTTGGACAATACTCTTGAAATACAAAGATGAAACTTTTGATGAATTTGAAATTCTAGTGAAACAGGTCTAGAACAAGATTAATCATCAGTTGGCATCTATCAGATCTGATCATGGATCAGAGTATGATAATGCTAGCTTTATAACTTATTGTATGGAGCATGGTGTCTCTCACAACTTTTCAGCCCCCAGAACTCCACAACAAAATGGAGTAGTTGAAAGAAAGAATCGCACTCTAGAAGAAATGGCTAGAACTATGCTTCTAGAGAATGGTCTGTGAACGAAATTCTGGGCTGATGCTGTGAGTACATCATGCTACATACTTAATAGTGTTATGCTAAGACCAATAATGAGAAAAACACCTTATGAACTTCTAAGGGGTCGAAAACCAAGCATTGAACACTTAAGAATATTTGCTTGCAAGTGTTTTGTACACAACAATGGTAAGACCAGTTTGGACAAGTTCGACCCCAGAAGTGATGAAGTTGTTTTCATTGGGTATTCTCCTCATAGCAAGGCATATAAAGTTTTCAACAAAAGAACCTTGTGTGTTGAAGACAGTATCCATGTGTTATTTGATGAAACTAATATGTGCAACAAGCCTGTGCAGGTAGATGATGATTAAGGTTTTGAGATTGGGATGAAAAATTTCACTGGAGCTGAACCAGAGAACACTGCTGAACCAGAACCTCCAACTCCTCCTGAAAACAACAATGGGTCTGGTGCAGCAGAGGTAAATGCAGAACAGGTTGTTGAACTCAGAGACTCTCCTGCTCATCAAGCTGATGATGAAGTGGGAGAGAACACTGAAGAAACTGGTTCACCCTCTCAAAATGAGAATGAGATAGTGTAATAACCCGAAATTCTAGGCCAGAAAATTTCGTGGTTAATTGTTATTATTTTAAATATTTTAAGTCCAAAAGGCCCAATTGTTTGGACTGTTTAATTCTTATTTCCTTTCCTTGTCTTAAAATTAGGCCCAATGACCCAATTTTTCCTTCTTTTAGCCGGCCCTCCTCTTTAGTTGGCCAAGGATTAATTTCCTTTTTGTTAATATTATTAATTGGATAATTTCAAGTCTAAATATCTAATTAATATTATAATTAACTTAAATATTCTAAAAATCCTATTTTTAACTAACCTATTACTGAGTCTCCTAAGTTGACTCTTTTCTCCTATTTTTTCTCATAATTCACGGCCCCCTTCCCCTTCCTTTTAATTTATTTATTCTTTTGTTCTTTATAATTATGTAGGGAAAAATACTCATATTCTTTTTATCCTAACTTCAAAACTCTAAACTCACAAAATAAACCCACTAAAACACCTAAAGTGTCGTGAGTTTATGGAACCAAAGCAAAGGAAATTTTCATTATTTCTTCCAAATTCAAGGTAACTAGACTATCCCCCTTGAATTTGGTATTAGTTTATCATATAGTTGATTAGGATTAAACTAGGAATTGATAGAATTAGTATCATGATAGGCTTAGGAATTTTGAACCATATGATGATTATTGTTCTTGATATTTCACTTGATCTTTTGTGAATCTTTACTATTATAATTAATTCTATGCACAAACTAATACCTTAATTTATATGTTTTGAATAGAATAATTGCATGATATTTGTTCGAATTTGGTTCTTGAATTGGGCGTGTGTTTGTCGAATTTCTTACATAATTTTATGATGAATTTATGATGTTTTCTTGATTTAAAAGCATGAATATGATTTATTTAGTTGTCTAATTAAAGTTATAATTTTGTTTTTGTTCCTCTATAAATGTCGAGTGGTCCAAGTTGTTTCCAAGAGTTTAAGTCTCAATTTTTCTTGATCAATTATGTTCTAATCTTGATATATTAATTAATTAATAGCTTCAAAGTAATTTAATTATGATTTAATAGGTTCTTGAAAATTAATATTAATTTTCTTGTTACTCTTCTTGATGGCCGAAAACAATAGGAGTAAAAAGGCTTAATCTTTAACCCATGTTTAATTACAATTGTTCCATAACTAGTTTGAATATAATTTTAGAATTTATATAATTTTTTTATCAATTGAAATATGATAATTAAGTATAGAATTTAATCATGAATTTCTAATGGTAATATTATGATGATGGCTGGGTATTATAATATTAAAAAAAAGTGAACTTTAATCTTGTTTTGACTATTGTTTTGATAATCTAATGTTAATCCATGATTTTATAGGTTTCAATGATTTATCCTTGATATTATGACCAATATTTTAAAGTGTCTATTTTTATTATTTAACTTGAGTTGTTCGAATGGTGCAGGGATGGAAAAAAAAGATATTTTTATCATAAATTATGATAATTGATGATTATTGTATTGATTTGATGATTTATTTGAGTTATTGAATTATTTGTGTGATTATTCAAAAAGAATTGATTTAATTATTATTTGCTTATTTTCAAAAATGTCGAGTAATTTGAGTGATATTAAGATCAATTTAAATTAATTTTTGTCTTATAATAATTTTTAGTTTATGATTTAAGGATTTAATGATATTAAAGGAATAAAGGAATAAGAAGTTAAGATGAATTAATAATAATAAAGTTTGACTATGAAAGGAATAAGATGATAAGATGTTATTGGTCTCACGATTGCCATGTCGATAAGATAAGATTTGAAGTGAACGTCTGTTTGGTGATACTCAGGTCACTAGATTAGGTTAAGTCAAAGCCACTGCCCTAATGCGGTCTCTGGGCAGTTCTGGATTCTAAGATGTGTAGTCGTCTAAGTAGTAGTACACGGGCTACTATTTAGGGGTTATGGTCATAGCTTACGCTTAGTTCTTGCAAAGGAGAGCTACGGGTAGAATACACGGGTTCTCTCGGCGCATTTTAGGAAAGTTGGGATGTACACAGGCATCCTTAATTTACGAGCTATAATGACCGGTCCATGAACTTAGGAAGATGGTTAAAAGATGGGATTCGGGAAATAATATGATAAGATATGTATTCCACGGGTTGGTATATTATTTGTATGCTATTATGTTATTTAAGTATGTATTTATGTATATATCCATGTATTATTACAAGTATGATATGTTAAGTCTTCTACTGCGTACGTCTGACATGTATGTATTTATGTATGTATTTTTATACGTCTATGTATGTATTTTATACGTTTATGTATGTATTTTTATACGTATTTGTATGTATTTTTATACGTATATGTATGTATTTTTATACGTTTATGTAGTATGTATTTTTATACGCTTATGCATGTATTTTTATACGATTATACGTGTATTTTTGTACGTTTATCCTGGTTGATTCTATGACATTATATGGTTTACGGTTCCACATTTAAGTGGGACGGCCTAGTTACTCGCCACTGACGGTGGACCCCCCCATTTCAGGTGATGATGTACAAGAATAACTGGGCTATCGCATGGGTCGGGCTTTATATTATTGCGAGTTATTAGAGGAAACCCGGACTTTATGCTATCCTTTATTTTATTATTAGTTAAGGTCTACCCAGCTTGTTGGGTCTAGATTTCTTATGTAATGGATTTGGTAGTTTTCTGAACTTTTGGACACTATAACTCTCCATTAGTTAATGATTAATAAAATAAACTCTTGAACTTAATTATGTTAAATATGTTTTGTTTGGGTAATGATCCATTTGTCGATTTCCTTCGTAAATCGACAGCTTATAAAAGTCGGGTCGTTACAGTTCGTACCAGAGCATATGTTAAGACCCTAAAGTTACTTCTTCATAAGTAGCTTGAAAGACGAGTGCTTTATGAATCACGAGTACAACTTAGCCTAAAATGGAAAACTTATGTGAGTGAAGCTATTTGTAGAAGCCTGGGATAGGATATTTTGTACTCTTCCGAGCTTCTTTTATGATTTTCGTGTGTGTATGATATTGATAACCGAGTCATTATTTTGTAGCATGTCGACCCCGAAACGCAACTCACGATTTAGGCGCCGAGCTTTAGAGGATGCTATCCTCACCTTAGCTCAGAGAGGCGTCCAACCATCGAGCGGCCAGTCTTCGTTTGATCGAGTTGCGCGACTTCGACCTCCGGTCTACGATGGGGCAGCGGACCCAACCGTTCTCGAGAACTGGATTCGAGAAATACGGAAGTTGTTCGATGCTCTTGTGTGTTCCGAGAGTGAAAGAGTCCCGATAGCATCTTACTACTTGAGCGGCGAAGCTGATAACTGGTGGAGTGCCTTGCGAGCCAACCCCGAGACAGATCTAGTCTTGGACTGGAAAGACTTCACCAAAAAGATCCAGGATCGGTTTTATCCTGATGAGCTGAGGTGGCAGAAGCAGGAAGAATTCCTCATGCTCACTCAAGGCAGCATGTCCGTTCAAGCTTACACGGATAAGTTCACAGAGCTTTCTCGGTTCGCCACGGCAGTTATTCCTTCTGAAGCTGAGAGAGTCAAGAGATACATAAAGAAGATGGACCCTCGAATTCGGGTTCATGTGATTAGTAGCGGAGCAACAACCTTCCAGAGGGCGTATGAAGTAGCTCTGGAAATTCATTCGTCAGTCGCCGAGAAGGAAACAGAAAAGAAGAGGGTGTCTTCGGTTCCAGCGCCAGCGCCAGCAAAGAAGCCTCAGTTTGAGTCTACTCAGAAGCCTCAGCAGAGTGCTCGACCAGCACCCAGTCCAGGCCCGAGAATTTTTCAAGGCTGCAAGAAAGAGTATCACCCGGGCAAGAGATGTGACGGGTCACCGATCGTGTGCTTTGAATGCGGTCAGGAAGGTCACAAGTCGGTGTTTTGTCCTAAGAAGCGCCCAGCTGCAACAAGTAGTCCGGCACCGATAAAGAACAGAATCTTCTGCATGACTCGGGAAGAGGCGGATGCTCAGCCAGATGTGGTCATGGGTACCTTCCTTGTCCACAATTTTAATGCTTATGTTTTATTTGATACGGGTGCCACTGTGTCTTTTGTTGCAAGATCGTTTATTGTAAAAGCTAACTTGATGGGAGAGTCTCCTGTCAAATCTGTGATAACTCTACCTTCGGGAGAGGATTTTGCCTGTCATCGGGAATACAAAGATGTTCCCATTGTCATCTCGGGAGTGTAGTTTGAAGCTGATCTGAAGGAATTCCCTATGATAGAGTTCGATGTGATCTTAGGGATGGATTGGTTAGCGAAGTATCAAGCAGCTTTTCGTTGTCGTGATCAGGCTATTACATTGCGAGGACCCAACGCAAAAAGGGTAACCTATGCCGGGAAGCCCATGAGAAAAGGACTGAAGGTGGTGTCTGCAATGAAGATGCGCAGCATGCAGCGCAAGGGTGAAGTCGTATACCTGTGTCAAGTCAAAGACGTAACCGAAGAAGAACAGTTGGAGGCCATTCCAGTTGTTTGGGATTATGCAGACGTGTTTCCAGAAGAGTTGCCGGGAATAGCACCGGAACGTGAAGTGGAGTTCAACATAGATTTGGTGCCCCGAACTGCGCCAATCTCGAAGGCTCCATATCGTATGGCCCCTGCAGAGCTGAAGGATTTGAAGACCCAGTTGCAGGAGTTGATCGACAAGGGTTTCATAAGGCCTAGTGTGTCTCCTTGGGGTGCTCCGGTATTGTTCGTCAAGAAGAAAGATGGCAGCATACGATTGTGCAATGATTACCGGGAGCTCAATAAGGTCACCATCAAGAACAAGTATCCATTACCCAGGATGGAGGATTTGTTTGATCAGTTGAAGGGAGCCAGCGTGTTCTGCAAGATTGATCTCAGGTCAGGTTATCATCAAATTCCAGTGAAGCCGAAAGATATACCTAAGACCGCTTTTCGCACCAGATACGGGCACTACGAATTTGAGGTAATGTCGTTCGGTTTAACTAATGCTCCTGCAGTTTTCATGGATCAAATGAACCGGACTTTCTATCATCTCTTGGATGTTTGTGTGGTGGTGTTCATCGACAATATTCTCATATATTCGAAGAGTGAACAAGATAATACTCGACCTCTGCATATGGTGCTAGACGTCTTACGAGCTCAGAAGTTGTTCGCGAAGTTGTCTAAATGCGAATTTTGGCTCAAGGAAGTAGCCTTTCTAAGGCAAGTGATCAATGCGGACGGTGTCAAGGTAGATCCAGCTAAGATAAAGTCAATAGTGGAGTGGCACAGTCCTAAGAATGTGGCCAAAGTTCGGAGTTTTCTTGGCCTAGCAGGTAACTTAAAGCATTTAAGAAATCTAAATTAGCTATTTATGCATGCATACTTACCTGTGAATTTCCTGTATCAAGTTACTATCGGAGATTTGTGAAAGATTTCTCTAAGGTAGCATCACCTATGACCAAATTGTTGCATAAAGATTGCAAGTACTTGTGGACAGATCAGTGCGAAGAAGCATTCCAGACCATCAAGCAGAGTCCTGTATCTGCGCCAGTTCTTGCTCTGCCAAATGAAGGTGTGGGATATGAAGTTTACAGTGATACGTCCAAGAAGGGTCTAGGCTGTGTTCTAATGCAAGAAGGCAAGGTGATTGCATATGCTGCAAGGCAACTCAAGGTTCATGAGCAGAACTATCCTACTCACGACTTAGAGTTGGCAACTGTAGTGTTCGCCTTGAAAATTTTGCGACATTATCTTTATGAAGCTACTTGCAAGCTGTTCACCGAGCATAAGAGCTTGAAGTATATCTTCACTCAGAATGAGCTCAACATGAGGCAGCGACAATGGCTCGAGTTGATCAAGGATTATGACCTCTCAATTGACTATTGTGAAGGGAAGGCCGGCCAATCGGGTAGCAGATACCCTCAGTCGCAAAGATCACCATTCATTCAATAGGATGGCAGTTTTTCCTAAGGAAATCTTTGCTGATCTTCGCAGAATGGATGTTGAGATGGTAATGCCGGGTAGTACACGAGTCTATCTCAATGCTATGAGTGTTGAACTCATCTTATATCAAGAGTTACAGGAAAGTCAGAAGGAGGACCCGCAGCTCGAGCAAATTCGTGAAGCCAAACTTCAAGGCAAAGCAAAAGACTTCACGATTGAATCAAACGGCGGCATGAAGTTTCGTAACAGGTAATGGAGTTAAAGGTTTTTAGTTAAACTGTTTTCACCTAATGGATACTAAAATTTGCTCCACCACAGGTGGTGTGTGCCCCAGGAGTCGAAGTTAAAAAACAAGATCATGGAAGAGGCTCACAATACTCCCTATTCGGTACATCCAGGTGGTGGAAAACTCTACAAGGACCTGAAGGAATACTTTTGGTAGCCTAGGATGAAGCAGGAAGTCGTAGACTTCGTTACGCTATTTTTCACCTGTCAGAAGATCCAGATTGAGCACCAAAGACCAGGTGGACTTTTGCAGCTATTGCCGATACCCATATGGAAATTTGATTCCATATCTATGGATTTTGTTGTGGGCTTACCCGCGACATCTACGGGTTTGGATACCGTTTGGGTAATTGTTGACTGTTTGACTAAAGTCGCTCGGTTCATTCCGATGAAGGTAACTTTGTCGATGGAGAAGATGGCGGAGGCTTACTCGAGGGAGATCATACGGTTGCATGGTGTACCTAAGGATATCGTGTCTAACTGAGATCCCCGATTCTTGTCACTATTTTGGAAGTCTTTGTAGGAAGCTTTTGGGACTAAGCTTAATCTGAGTATAGCATTTCACGCAGTCACAGATGGCCAGACGGAACAGAACATCCCGACACTAGAAGATATGCTACGGGCTTGTGCGTTAGATTTCCAACAGACTTGGGTTAAATCATTGAGCTTGGTGGAATTCTCGTACAACAACAGCTATCATGCTAGTATCAAGATGGCTCCTTATGAGGCGTTGTATGGGCGCAAGTGTCGCAGCCCAACTTGTTGGAGCGACATTAGCGATGCTTTGGTGATTGGTCCTGATCATATCAAGGAAATTGATAGTCTGTATTTAGTTAGTATTTTTCTTAGTTTTTATTAGTTTATTTTCTTATTTTATTTGGCTTTCGTTAGCGTTTTTAGGCTTTTTAGCTTAGTTTTTCTCTTGTAGTCCCCTTCCCCTTTTCTATGTGATTTCCTCTATTTTGCCTTGTTTCTGCGTTTTCTTCCCCTTTTGCATGTCCCGAGTTGATTTCGAAACCCGAGGAAGCGAACCGGGAACCTCGAGGAAACCACAAGTCCTCTATGCCATTATTGGTGCTTAAAAGGCCTCAGCGGGCGCTGGAAGTCCATCAGCGCCCGCTGGGATGAGTTTTGGTGAAAAAGGCAGTAGCATTTTTTATGGCCTTGCAGCGGCCGCTGATGGATTCCCAGCGGCCGCTGATTATGAAGCTGCGTGGCATATTTGAGCACAAAGAGAAGAACAGCGGCCGCTGACTCCCAAACAGCGCCCGCTGTCCCCCTCCCCTGTTATGAGGCAGTAGCACCCCAAGGATCGGCAGCGGCCGCTGACTCCAACTCAGCGCCCGCTTCCATAAGTCTTCCAGCCTGTGAGCCTATGAAAGTAGGGGTCAACGGGCGCTGTCATCGCCTCAACGCCCGCTGACGCGTTGATGTTCGTTTTGTTTAGTATTTTTCAGCTGTTTTGTTCGACTTTTGGGGGACATATATAAATAGTCCCCTCTTCCCATTTCTAAAGAGAGGCTGATGTTAGAAGCTCCAAGATAGGTTTAGGTTAGTTTTTAGAACTTTCTTCTTCAATTCCTCTTGTAATTTACATTTTGTTCTTCAATTTATGCAAGTAGTATAACTCTTCTCCTTCTTGTTCTTCTCTTCCAGGTACATTTTAATGCTTCTTTCCTTTAGTTTCTCTTTATATTTTGATGTTCTTGTACTTAGGTTTAAGTTCTTAGCTAGTTTTATTATTGTTTTGATGTTAGTTTAGTTGTTGTGTTAATTTTATGTTAGTATTTATAGTTAGTTTTTCTTGGTTTAGTTGATGGTTTTAGTTAATTTAGTTATGTTTTTATTAATTAGTTGTGAGTAGTTAATTTCTAGGGTTTGAGTGAAACCTCTCAAATTCCCCATGATTGTGGTTTAGTTGTTTCTTGGTTTTTGGTTGTGATTATGTTGGTACCGAAGGTTCGATAATGTTGAGTCTCGTGCCTAATTAACATTAGACTCATAGAAGAATCCCCACCTAAGGACCGAAAGGTGAACGTGGGTGATGACTCCCTTCGCCCGATTGATGGAAGCACCACGAAAGTTGGGCCTTCGATCAAGGGAAAGTTACCAGTCTTCGTGATTTCGTGCTTAAGGCTTGTTAGACGTGTCGCCGCACGAAAGTGGGTTGTGTATGTCTTCCCGGTCGTCACACTAGCTTGAAAGAGTAGTGTGATCTTAGAACGAACTCCCCTTATCCATGACCTAAGTCTATGTTTCGATTGATTCATAATTCATGGTGGTATGAGTTGTGGATCTCTTACCCTAGTCCTTTTTATCCTTGCTTCCGTAATTTAGTATTAGTTAGTTCCCGTAGTTCTCTTCGCCTCTCACGACCATCATTTGACCTATCTTGCTCGACGCTCATGCCTAGACTAGTGCAGCGTACCTTCCCCGTGTTCGTCACCCCCACTCTTACTACGACGGGGGTTTTTATTTAGTGAAAATCCCTTCTATCAAATTGGCGCCGTTGCCGGGGAAGGCAATGCCATTAGTTTAGGTTGAGTAGAATGGTTGTAGGTCTTGTTTTTCCTTTATTTTTGTGAATATTTGGGCCTTATTGCCACTCCTTTGATCGACCCCCAATATGAGCATGAGCCGTTTTGGGTGTATTATGACAGGATCGGAAGCTCTCTTCCACTTAACCATAATTTTGGTAAGTGGGATATATGCAATATGTTGTATGAGGGTTTGAACTATGAGACGAGAAATTGGATAAAATACCTATCTCATGGCGACTTCCTAGCTCTCGACTTGGATAGAGCTTGGCTCTTATTCGAGTGTCTCGCTAAGGACACCTATGAGTGGGATATAACTAGCCAAGGAATACATGGTTATAGTCATGAGTTGAGTGCACTTGAGGAATATGGTTTTAATCAACCATCACCTCATGCCACTACCTTTGATTTTTCTCATCATTTTTCACATGAATCGAGTTCGCTTAATCATGTTTTTGATGAGTATTTACAAGTTCTTGGCATGAACATAGTTGATTCACCTCATATTCCCCTAGGTGAGCCCTTCGATGATGACCTTAGTCATAAATTCGATCCCTCACCCCTCATAGTCGAGCACACCATCCCGACTCGCATAGTCGATGACATTTATTGGCAATGTTGTGATGAGAATCATGACACTTTCATATCGTCATGTGATGTTATAGAGGATGAGGCCCTCATAGCAGAGTCGAGTGAAACCGACGAGGTAGTTAATGTGGAGGATGTGGTTATACCACATTCTCTTATTCCCTTTGTACGAGGATTTAACCTCGTCTATTCACATCCCACTCCACTTTCATCCGTGCTCATATCACCTCCATCCGAGGGCATCATCTCTTGTCTTGACTCCCATGTTTCTCTTCCAGAAACCAAGGCAAATGAGGTGTATGGAGGTGTTCCCCCTACTTTATTTGATTTTTCTTTTTGTAGTTTTTATTTTAATTTACCTCCCTTTGGGCACTCACTCCCACATGGTGCCGTTTTTTAAACCTTTTTCTTCGCTTAATCTAACTATCGCTTATGTGGTTTTTAGTGAGTTGAGTGTCAGTGTGTTTGACAAGCACTTGTGAGCTTTGCGGGGCTATTTACTGAGCCCCGGGTGGTTGTGTCCCGCTGGATGACTTTGACATAGTTTTTCTTCTATGTCTTAGTCCCTGTGTCCGGCTAGTTCATCAGGCTCGGGACGTTAAACAAGCGCTTCTCGGGAGGCAACCCGTAGTTTAATGCTTTTTAGAGTAAATTTTTGTTTTTGCTTTTATTTTATGATTTTTGAGTTTCATTTGATTGCTTTTTAGGATAGTTTAATTTATTTCTTTGCATTGTAATTATTTCAAAAAAAAATAATAAAAAAAAATGATGAGAGTTTAGAATGAGTAGTGCCTTCACACATTTGTGCATATATGTGATCTTTACATATGTCCATGAATGTGTGTTAGAAAAAGGGAGCACTCGAGAAAAAAAAATATCATGGGCGAGTTTAACAGAAAGCGAGAGATTTCCTTGATTGCAACTTCCGAATACATCAATGAGTGTGATTTTGGCCCTTTGGGCCACTATACATGTTGATGTATCCCTTAGGATACAATAAGAGAAAGTGTTCTAAAACTGAAATTCTGGTGAAATTTTTTACTTCAATTTGCTGAAAAAAAAAAAAAAAAAAAAAAAAAAATATTGCTACAGGTCAGGTGCAGCGGCCGCTGAATTTCCCTCAGCGCCTGCTTGCACCATGCCAAATTTCTTCCAGTGAAAAAAATTTGGTAACAGCGGGCGCTGGCCAATTTTCAGCGCCCGCTGAAGGGCCTCTTGGAAAAGGCAGTAAAATTTTGAAGAGGGGAAGCGCCCGCTGAAGGGCCTCTTGGAAAAGGCAGTAAAATTTTGAAGAGGGGAAGTGTAACGACCCGTAATTTAGCAGCGTTGTTTTCGGAGAAAACAACAATCACAGATCATTAACTTCTAAAACTTTAAGATTAGATTCATAAACTACAGCGGAAGCTCTATAACTTAATCATATTATTCATTAAAAACTGTTAATTAAACCCAAAATAATTATTATCCAAAGTCCTTTACTATTACAAAATAAAGATTAGACTACTAAAACCAAAAGAACATGATCAACACTAGTCATCAGGTCAATTCTAAACTGGCTAGCTCACAATCCCAGCCCATGCGAAACCAAAACTCAATCACCACCTACACCTGAAAGAGAATGGGGGGTCCACAGTCAGTGGTGAGTAATTAGATTGTTCTACTTAATCAGTAGAACACAATTAGAAACATAATAATCAGAATAGATCATCTGAACAGTCGAACAAGTCATCATGGAAAGAAATCAAAGGCAAACACATCAGATACGCAGCGGAACGTACTTAGCATAACTAAACTATACCTTCCAACGGTCACCTCTCAACATCTCATAATCTGAAACAACTTATCTTTCATTATTCCATTCTATAACTTCTATCGGTCCAACTTCAACGTACGCCAATCGTACTCCATCGTTCCAATGGTCCAACTTCAACGTACGACTAATGTACTTCATCGTTCCATTGGTCTAACTTCAACATAAGATTATTGCACTCCATTGTCCCGTCAATCTCTTCATTGGTCCAACCTCAACATACCACTGTTGCACTCCATCGTTCCAATGGTTCAACTTCAACGTACAACAAATGTACTTCATCGTCCCATCGGTTCAACTTCAACATACAACAATAGCACTCCGTTGTTCCATCAACCATACCACACGACAATTACCCCTTCTTGCAACACTGATTAACTCATACTCTTAAATAAACCCAATATCAATCTTACAACTCAATAGAATAAACCCATAATCGTATCAACTATCAATCACCAACAATTATTGCTTAAAACGTAATAAAAATCATATTTTTCCCACACACAACCATTCGACAATCATCAAAGAACAACATAAAAATCATTCTTTAAATCAAATTAACATATACACCATGAATCAAACATATAACTTAACAATAAATCATATAATCATAACATGAGCATATAATCATCATACAAGGACTAAAACAAGAACAAAACCAAACCTTTCATACATCATACTAAACGGTTCATAGTAATAATAATAACAACAAGATCAAAATAAAGAAACCAACATATCATTCTTTAATCAAAGATTCAAATCAAGACTATCATCAAAGAACAATCACATATCAAGATTTCAACTTAAAGATCAAGAATTAAACATAAAAATCATATTTTTAAACCAAGAAACTATTCGACATTCATAAAGAGTACATGGCTTAACATCATACAACATTCAAGATCAATCAATAATTCAATACAACAATTCTACACTAGCAAGAATCATGAAATCAGCATAGGTTAGTAGTGAAACATGCAAATTAAATAATTCATCAAATCGTCATAGAATCCCATATAAACCACTCGGCCATCCTCTAAATAAACAATTAATCAATTCAAAACCAAATCAACATGATTCTAAGCAATCCTACGTTGTTCTAAACTATTCCAAATCAAATTCTAAAGACTATGAAACTAATCTATCCTAAAGATAAAGTAAAAGCAATCCAATTACCTTTGAAAGGGGAAAGGTTCGAACAAAGTGCCAAGACCACACGGTTCTTGAAGGTTCTTTAAGGTTTCTTTAATGTTCTTTGATCGATCTTTAAGGGTTGAAGAAAAAGGAAAGGGTTAGGAATAGTTTTATTGATTGATATTTGAAGGAAGATTATTAAAGAATTTGGTTGGTGTAGTTTCTTTCCTTGGCCGTGTAATATGGGAACAAAATAGGGTTTTAGCTTCCTATAATTCAGTAGAAAAGGTAGGAAACAACAATAGGGTTTTTCTACAATAGGTCAAAATAGATATAGCATTTAATAATATAGGGTGAAATAAATGAAAGAAATTAATCAACAAGAAAAGAATAGGAGGCCAAAGATAAAAATAGGATTTTTATAATAAGTCAAAATAGATAAAGAATAGTAATATCGGTTTAACAAATTAAATGAAATAATTAAAAGGAAATTAATCAAGGGAGCTGTGTAACAATGAAGGGGAAAGGGTTGTTTCCTTCCTAAAATTTAGTAGGAAGTTTAGGAGAACAAAGATTAGACCTTTAGAAAGGGTCAAAATAAATATGGTTCAATAAATTAGGCTGGAAATAAATTGAATTAAATTAGAAGTAAAGGGAACAAGGGGGCAGTGAGTCTCTATGAATAAAAAGGTGGTTTTTATTTTGTAGTTTTTATTTGCAGTTTAGTTTTTTTTTATTTGTAGTTTAGTTTTTATTTGTAGTTTGGAAAATAAATAAAATAAAAACAAAGGGGTGATGATCCCTAAAATCTAGTAGGGAGAATAGGTAAGCAAGGATTAGGGTTTTAGGCTTAGTTACAAAATAGATAAAGGTTTAATAATAATATTGATCAAAACAAGAGAAACAATTTCATTTAAAGAAATGGCCAAGAGGGCCGTGAGATAAAGATAGGGAAAAGAAGAATCGGGCTCGGGTTTAACCTGACAGAATAAAAAGGTTCGAGCCAGGATTAAAATAATTGGACCGCTACAATAAAAGTATTAATTAATTAATTAATAATCAATTAAATAATCAATTAATTACATATTTAATTAATTAAGAAAAAATTTAAAATAACCCGAAATTTCGGGGTATTACAGGAAGCGCCCGCTGGCCCATTCTCAGCACCCGTTGATGAGCTTTATGTTACAGGTAGAAACTTGTTTAAAGAGGGCAGCGCCCGCTGAAAACAAGTCAGCGCCCGCTTATGGGCTTTGTTGAAATTTCCAGAATCATTTTAGAAAGGGTTAGTGGCCACTGGGATTAAGTCAGCGCCCGCTGAGAGCGATTAATATAAAAGAAAAGGAGGCAGATTTCGTTAGTTTTTCACGAACATAACCTAAAAACACGAATTCTCTCTCACAATTCTCTTAAACCCTAACTCCCAAACTCACTCAAATTCACTCAATTCTCACTCAAATCTCTCTCAAACACCATCATTCATCTTCATTATCACTCCATTACTTCATTTCTCCCATCCCATCACAATTCTCTCTCACTTTCTCACCTAAAATTCGAACCCTAGGTTCGAATTTCTTCAAAAAAAAGGGGAAAAAAACACGAATAACACAGATCTTGGTTGCTTTTGGCTCATTTCATCAACAACAACAACAAGGAGATTTATCTAGAGTATTTTCATACTCTAGTTGGGTATTTTCTAAAACCCTAGTTTTCTAGCTTTGTTATTTTAAACTTAGTTCGAATCTTAGGTTTTCATTGTACTTTGCAATTGTTTGTTGAATTTTTGAGTTTCTAATAGTAGTCTTAGATTGTTGTTTTGTTTTGTGTTTGTTGAATTTTGTGATTTGGATTTGTGTTGGTGAATTTTTGTGTTGTGATTTTGTGAACTTGAGGCACTTGGGTTTAGGCCTCTTGTTCATTGACTGGTTAGGGAAGTAATCTAGCTGAATTTATTTTATTTTATTTTATTTTATTTAGTTCGTTTTTGGCCCTAATTTGATCAATCATGTCTGAACCCCGCAAAAAGAAAAGACATGACCAATCCGGTACCTCAGACCAAAACCAACATGATGATGTACCACCACCAGCCATTAGGATTCCACAGGCCAATTGGGTCAAGTATGATAATCTGTTGAGGCGAACATTTCGCCCTACCCGATTTTACGATGCGCGCCCTTGTCTGGCGCTACAGATCACCAGGGAAATGTAAACCCTGTTCACAAACTTTGGGTGGGAGAACTTGACTGACTCCAACATGGCTGATTACACATACCCACCGTTGGCCTGTGAATTCCTTAGCACATTGACCTATACTGAGATAGCATCCACCACTAACATACCGGAATACCAACTTTCATTTCGATTGTTCAATGATCGACATACAATTACCATTCCCCAGCTAAATGAATTTGTAGGATGTGACCCGGACAACCCCATTATTGATTTTAGTCCTAAAAACTTTCCTGACTTTAACCCGCTTGCCTTTTGGCATGCGATTACGGGTGAGGATCGTTTTGAGTCTACGTGGGCGGTTGCCAGCGCGATCCAGCACCTTGCCCTTCGACTGTTCCATCGATTGTTTACCTACTCAATCTTCTCCAAAAAGGAGGTTGGGAAGATCAACAAGGATGAGTTGCTTTGTATTTACTTAGCAACAACTCCTTCCCCGTTGGGTAAGGTGAACACGGGTCACTTGTTGGTCAAGCGTATGCTTGCCCAAATAAGAGACCCCAAGATGACCGATAACATCACATTAGGAGGCTTCGTGACTATAATAGCTAGGAAACTGGGGTATTCGCGCTTCATTGATCAATTAGAAAAAATTTCTGAAACCCGGTATTTTGATAAATACGATTTCCTCAACCAGTCTTTCATTAAGAACACCAGCCAGGAACGCAAGCAAAGTGCACTGGTCCGCGGGAGACACCACTATTACTTGCCCAATCCCGAGATAATCAGGTTTGATCGGGATAACCCATTCATAATCCCCGCGGAACCCGTAGCCCAGCGTGATGCAGATTTATTTCAGGGGCCCCTGGCTGTTATTGTTGAGGAAATCGAACAACCAGAACCAGAACCACAACACGCACAACCCATCCCACCCCAACCGCAAATTTAACTTTGCGGCCGCCTTTGAGGCCCTGTACCAGCAACAAAACGCTGCCTTTGCGTCTATTAACGCCAACATTATGGAGATGCGTTCTGACTTGAACCGTCTCCGTATACAATCTGACTAGATGCACGACTATCACATGTCAGAAGGTCACTTCTTCCGACACCCTTCCCTCCCCCCCCAGGATGACCCCGAGCTCTAGACCTCTCCACCCATAGCCTCGGGACGATGCTTTCGTTCCAGCTTGGGGGGGTTTAGACCCTTTGGGTCCGGTTATCTTTTTTGTTTTTTGGACCCGTAGCTAGTGAGGGTGAAGCACTAGAGCCTCGATCGAGGCATGATTTCGGTAGCGTTAAAGGCGCTTTAATAGTGTCAATGGTGCACCTGGACGACAGGTTTCCCGACAAACCGAATCATGTCCTCTACAGGTAAGTTCTCACTTGTATTTAAGTGAACCTGGGTTTAGTCGTGGTCTTGGGATAGAGGAGCTAGCTTGGGGGAGCTGCTCTTGGGGTATGTTTGATTGTGCTTGTTCGTGGTTGTGTTTCTTAGTGTGTGATATATAATGGTCATTGGGGTGATATCCAGGTCCTGCTCCCGTTTTGAAAATCCAAATGCATTTTAATGCTTTGCATTCTAGTTTATTTTCGTAGTTTATTTTTCTTTTCTTATTTTCCTTGGTTTCTTTTTATTAGTTTTTGCATACTAGTTTATTTTTGTAGTTTATTTTTCTCCATTTTTGCATGTAGCTTATTTTTGTAGTTTATTTTCTTTTATCCCTTTTATTTTTCTAGGTTTAGTCGTCTCCCGATGACGAAACTAGGGGAATCCTTATAGGGACTTTTCTTTCCTTTAGATTCTCGAGTTCGCACAATTTTCAATGCCTTTTACTAACTCTTAGGATAGAATGCTTTTCCCTTTTAGGAGAACCCTTTAGGACTAGATGTGTATCCAAGTCGGTTTGTGGTACGAGGTTGTCCCTTGTTTAGTTGACGCTGAGTCAGTGTTTTTTGAACCTAGGTGAGGTTTCAAGCTCCTGCCTTAATTAGACCATTTTAGGGTTATTAATTTCTGAGCGTCGCATTGTATCCCTCGTCGATTTTAGTTTATCTGTTTCTTTTGTCTCTGATTTTTGCCTTGTGAATTGCTACCGCCCTTTCGAGACTTGGAACATGATTTAGGCACCATCTTACGTCATAGCATCGAGTTTTATTTTCGGTCCTTGTAAATTTTGTAATAGTGTAATTATTCGAGTATTGTAACTCCTTCTCTAAATAAAAAAATAATTATTATTATTAATTAATTATGTTTATTATGTCGTGTTTTTAGTTCTAATTGTTTATACGCTTGTTCTTTTTGTTTCTTCAAAAAAAAAAGAAAAAAAAAATTATGCATAATTAGAGAAGGAGATAGTAGTTTTCTTAGCCAACTAGTGTCCTATTGTAATTTATCCTAACAGTCGGTCGGTAGTTATTTGTAGTTTCGGACCTTGTATGTAAGATGCTATGACCTTAAACCCTATTGATTTCATGTTCTCGAAAGGTCTCATCTTTGGTATGCGGCGTCACTTGTCAAATTTCGAGAGACGCTAACTCCGGCGAGACTTGAGTGTCCTTTCCTTTGTTCTTCATGACTCCCTACCGGAGTATTTTTCCCGCCACCGACTTATGTCTGAGATTATTCAAGGGTGTTTGACGGTTGTTAGGTTGTTTAGGTTAGGATACCTCGTAGTCCTTTAAGGTTCTAATGTATGAAAGGTTTCAGTCCTTAGTTTAGTTAGTTCCTAGCATTGGGATTTTTGCGCCTTAAGGCTATAATAGGAGTCCTTAGTCCGTTGTAGAATTCCTCTCCTGAGGGATTTGTCGAACTCCTCGTGCGGTAGTTGCTTGGGGACAAGCAACGAGCTAGCTTGGGGGAGTTTGATAGTATGTATTTAGTTAGTATTTTTCTTAGTTTTAATTAGTTTATGGGGCACATATATAAATAGTCCCCTCTTGTAGAATTCCTTAGTCCGTTGTAGAATTCCTCTCCTGAGGGATTTGTCCGCTGTTTTGTTCGACTTTTGGGGCACAAATATAAATAGTCCCCTCTTCCCATTTCTAAAGAGAGGCTGATGTTAGAAGCTCCAAGTTAGGTTTAGGTTAGTTTTTAAAACTTTCTTCTTCAATTCCTCTAGTAATTTACATTTTGTTCTTCAATTTATGCAAGTAGTATAATTCTTCTCCTTCTTGTTCTTCTCTTCAAGGTACATTTTAATGCTTGTTTCCTTTAGTTTCTTTTCATATTTTGATGTTCTTGTACTTAGGTTTAAGTTCTTAGCTAGCTTTATTATTGTTTTGATGTTAGTTTAGTTGTTGTGTTAATTTTATGCTAGTATTTATAGTTAGTTTTTCTTGGTTTAGTTGATGGTTTTAGTTGATTTAGTTATGTTTTTATTAATTAGTTGTGAGTAGTTAATTTCTAGGGTTTGAGTGAAACCTCTCAAATTCCCCATGATTGTGGTTTAGTTGTTTCTTGGCTTTTAGTTGTGATTATGTTGGTACCAAAGGTTCGATAATGTTGAGTCTCGTGCCTAATTAACATTAGACTCATAGAAGAATCCCCACCTAAGGACTGAAAGGTGAACGTGGGTGATGACTCCCTTCGCCCGATTGATGGAAGCACCACGAAAGTTAGGCCTTCGATCAAGGGAAAGTTACCGGTCTTCGTGATTTCGGGCTTAAGGCTTGTTAGACGTGTCGCCACACGAAAGTGGGTTGTGTATGTGTTCCCCGTCGTCACACTAACTTGAAAGAGTAGTGTGATCTTAGAACGACGTCCCCTTATCCATGACCTAAGTATAAGTTTCGATTGATTCATAATTCATGGTGGTATGAGTTGTGGGTCTCTTACCCTAGTCCTTTTTATCCTTGATTCCGTAATTTAGTATTAGTTAGTTCCCGTAGTTCTCTTCGCCTCTCACGACCATCATTTGACCTAGCTTGTTCGACGCTCATGCCTAGACTAGTGCAGCGTACCTTCCCCGTGTTCGACACCCCCACTCTTACTACGACGGGGGTTTTTATTTGGTGAAAATCCCTTCTATCAGACATGGTGGAGCAGATCAAGATCATCAGGGCAAGGTTATAGGCAGCTCAGAGTCGACAGAAGTCGTATGCGGATCGTCGTCAGAAGCCGTTGGAATTTCATGTGGGAGACAAGGTTCTGTTGAAAGTGTCCCCGATGAAGGGTGTGATTCGTTTTGGCCAGAAGGGTACACTGAGACCCAGGTATGGCGGGCCATACGAAATTCTGGAACGGGTCGGAGTAGTTGCTTATCGATTGGCATTGCCTTCGGATCTATCGAAGGTTCATGATGTGTTTCACATATCCCAGCTACGGAAGTACGTGAATGATCCTTCCCATATTATTCCGGTGGAATCGTCCGAGATCGAGCCGAACCTGACCTTTGAAGAAAAGCCAGTAAGGATTTTGGACCGCCAAGATCGGATTTTGGTGCCTTTGGTTAAAGTGCTCTAGCGTAGTGAGAAGTTTGAAGAGGCTACGTGGGAGACGGAAGCTTCAATGAGGGATAAGTATCCCAAGCTCTTTGAACTAGGTATGCAGCCGTTGTCATTTATTCTATTATGTGCTATGTATTTGTTTTATGCGTGTTGCTTGAGCTTCTTTAAGTAAATTTCGAGGTCGAAATTTATTTAAGAAGGGGTGACCGTAATAACCCGAAATTCTGGGCCAGAAAATTTCGTGGTTAATTGTTATTATTTGAGTTTTTTGTCCAAAACTACCTTACTTACACCACTTTTTGCAAAAAAACTACCTTACTTACACCACTTTTTACAAAAAAACTCTTATTATTTTAATATTCTAAGTCCAAAAGGCCCAATTATTTGGACTGTTTAATTCTTATTTCCTTTCCTTGTCTTAAAATTGGGCCCAATGACCCAATTTTTTCCTTCTCTTGGCTGGCCCTCCCCTTTAGTTAGCCAAGGATTATTTTCCTTTTTGTTAATATTATTAATTGGATAATTTCAAGCCTAAATATCTAATTAATGTTATAATTAACTTAAATATTCTAAAAATCCTATTTTTAACTAACCTATTACTGAGTCTCCTAAGTTGACTCTTTTCTCCTATTTTTCCTCATAATTCACGGCCCCCTTCCCCTTCCTTTTAATTTATTTATTCTTTTATTCTTTATAATTATATAGGGAACAATACTTATATTCTTTTTATCCTAACTTCAAAACTCTAAACTCACAAAATAAACCCACTAAAACACCTAAAGTGCCGTGAGTTTTTCGAACCAAAGCAAAGGAAATTTTCATTATTTCTTCCTAATTCAAGGTAACTAGACTATCTGTAACGACCCGACGTTTTAGCTTGTCGATTTACGAAGGGAAATCGACATTCGGATCATTACGTAATCATATTAACAATATATCAAATGAAATAAATGGAAGAATTGACTTTTATTAAAATAACTCCTAAAAACCATAATAAATCAAATATTCATTATTACATCATAAGTTTGGTAATACTGTCCCAACATGCTGGGATCGTAGAATAAACTAAGTAAATGTTTAAGTAGTTCTGGACAAACTAGAAAACTTAGAATAAAGGCCTAAACTCTCAAGCCCATCCGGCGAAGCCCGCTCTAATCTGCTGCAACATCACCTGAAACTGAGGGGGGGGTCCACCGTCAGTGGCGAGTAACTAGGCTGTCCCATTTAATCGAGGGACCACCAAACACATAATATCATAGAAAATATCATAAAAACTGTAAAAGATTTAATACATGCTTTACACAAAGATACACAAATTCCGTATATACGTACGTATAATAATACGTATAAAAGTACGTATAAAATACGTATACAAATACGTATAAAAATACGTATAAATACCCCTGCAGAAATACGGTTAGAATACGTATGATCTACGTATAATGTACGTACAATCAACCCTGCAAATACGGTTAGAAATACGTACAAAAATACACTCAACATTCATACATACATGCATCCTTACTCGCATACATACATACCCATAAATACAGAAATACACAGCGGAAGACTTAACATACTAAACTTATACCTTATACTATACATCTTAAATTATCCCAATCCTTAACTTATACTTAACCCTTCTTAAATTATATCATTAATAAATCTTAATCATATCTTATCATCATAACTTATCATATTCTTATCATCATGACTTATCATATTCTTATCATATCATATCATATCATCATAAATCATATCTTAATCATATCATATCATGTCTTTCTTATCACATTAGATCATAACATATCTTATCATCTTTTGAAATCATCTTATACTTCATCTTATGATTTCATCTTATCAAATCGTATGATCGTAATATAATATCTTTGTTGGACCGGTCACTAATAACTCGTTATGGATCTCGTGTTTCACCATAACTCCCTAGAACATGCCGGGAGGAGCTCGTGTACTCAATCCCATAGCGGATCCCGTGTTTCACCGCTAAGTCTAAGCTATGGCCATAACTTCCTGGTAGCGACTCGCAGATACGGTTACCAGACGACTACATGTTCTAAGGTCAAACTACTCGGGGGAACTCATGTGTTCGTCCCATTGAGTAGTGGTTCTGACTTAACCCACTAATGACTCGTGTATCATACAGGTGGGTGTCCATATTGTATCTTATATCTTCAATTAATTTAATCGTATCATATATTAGGATAATACTAGGTGACCGTAATAGGAAATGAAATGTTCGGAGTCCCAGGAAAGGGAGGTGCGGCACGTATATTGGCCACCTTAAATACCAAGCCTTTCCTAGCCAGAGACCGAAACATAACATGTATAGCTATTACTCTGTTTCCTTTCTTATCCCTAGTAATATCTTATGCAACTTCAATTCTTATAATATACTATTCTTAAAATATATATATACTTATAATCCTATCCTTTCGGATACTAACCTTAATATTACGTCATATACCAATTTGTAACAATATTCGAAAAATATTTATATTAATAGTACTAATATTATTTCGGTCCTCTTAATAATAATACTAATAATATCTTTTTATCCCTTCACTTTACAACTTATCCCTAATAATGATTTTGTCCATAACTTTTATTATTAATTATTTCCTAAATTAATAATAATTCAAAACTAACCAAAATATAATAAAAATCCTATTTTTCCTACTTTCACCACACTCGACATTTTATATCAATAATAGCCAAAATTATTCAATTAATTTATATGAATTCAATCATCAAGAATTAAATAATTTAACTAATTAATAAACATAAAAATCATATTTTTCGACAACATTCATCAAGATTAACATAAAAATAATATTTTTAACTCTTCTTTTAATTTCTATACACTTGACAATTAGAAGATAATAACAAGATTTAATTTTTAATTCAAGATTTATCAATATAATTCAATACTATCAAGATTCATCATAAAAATCATATTTTTAGTTCCCTTTTAATACTTAGGTCACTCGAAAATTCAAGAATGAATAATAGCACATTTTAATAATTCAATTGCCCTAATTTATACAATCTGATTTTTAAAGAATTAAATTAAAAACGACCATCTAAAGATCTCTAAAAATCTGGAAATTTTTATGGGAGCTAAATATGGGTTCAAGGATTAACGTGCATAAATTTCGTCTAAAAATAACATCTTTTACTATTTTTAAGTGATTTTATAACTAACCAGTCAGATTAGGCTGAATTCGGTTTCAGAATTTTATGCCATATCAAACGATCTTTAAAAATTACGAAAATTTAACACAAGCTGTAAAACATTATCACTGACTTCCATATAAAATTTCGTAGCATTCCGAATTGATTAAGTACACTAATAAATTCGTAAACCTATTCTGGACAGTTTTACCGGTTTGAAAGATTAAATTTTTATAAATAATAAACGGACGAATTTTGCCACGAAATAAATCATGGTTAATAATGAAACAGTAAACCAGATACCATTAAAAATTAATCAAGAAATAACAAGATTTGATTGGTAAATAAATTCATACAAGATCATACATAAAATCAAGAAAATACATAAAAATCAATCAAGAAATTCATGCTTCATGCTCGACATGTTCATATGAAAACAATATTAAACTTCCTACAATTTTCATGCTTCAATTCCTAATTAACTATGTGTTTTTCTACCCATACATTAAAGAGGAGAGCATAGTTACCTGGATTCGCTTAATTAATCCAAGGAAAAACAATGAAGGTTCGACTTTTTGAGGGGATAATAGGAGAGAAAAATGATCTTTAGAGTTTGGAGTTTTAAGTGCTTAAATGCATAATGGCAACACAAGGGACAAGAGTCCTATTTATAGAACAAGATGAAGTGTTGCAAATCCTAAAATAAGGGAAAGTGAGGGCTGGCCATGTGGACTAAGTATAGGGGCCAAGTCATGGGCTTGGTTGAAAAATACTTAAGCCTTCTTAATTGGTAATTAGCATAATTACCCAATTAAGCTAGAAATACCCAATAGCCCAAAAAGGAGACTAAAAACCGGCCAAGGGTAGATAAAAGAACAAATTGGGTCCTTGGCCCAATTTGATGAAAAAGAATGGGCTAAAAAGTAAAACAGTCCAAAATTAAATGGGCCTTTTTGGACTTAGAATTAAGACATATCATTAATAACCGCGAAATTTTCTGGCCCAAAATTCCGGGTCGTTACACTATCCCCCTTGAATTTGGTATTAGTTTATCATATAGTTGATTAGGATTAAACTAGGAATTGATAGAATTAGTATCATGATAGGCTTAGGAATTTCGAACCATATGATGATTATTGTTCATGAATGTTCTTGATATTTCACTTGATCTTTTGTGAATCTTTATTATTATAATTAATTCTATGCACAAACTAGTACCTTAATTTATATGTTTTGAATAGAATAATTGCATGATATTTGTCCGAATTTGGTTCTTGAATTAGGCGTGTGTTTGTCGAATTTCTTACATAATTTTATGATGAATTTATGATGTTTTCTTCATTTAAAAGCATGAATATGATTTATTTAGTTGTCTAATTAAAGTCTTGAATTAAAGTTATAATTTTGTTCTTGTTCCTCTATGAATGTCGAGTGGTCCGAGTTGTTTCCAAGAGTTTAAGTCTCAATTTTTCTTGATCAATTATGTTCTAATCTTGATATATTAATTAATTTATAGCTTCAAAGTAATTTAATTATGATTTAATAGGTTCTTGAAAATTAATCTTGATTTTCTTGTTACTCTTCTTGATGGCCGAAAGCAATAGGAGTAAAAAGGCTTAATCTTTAACCTATGTTTAATTATAATTGTTCCATAACTAGTTTGAATATAATTTTAGAATTTATATAATTGTTTTATCAATTGAAATATGATAATTAAGTATAGAATTTAATCATGAATTTCTAATGGTAATATTATGGTGATGGCTGGGTATTATAATATTAAAAAAAAGGTGAAATTTAATCTTATTTTGACTACTGTTTTGATAATCTAATGTTAATCCATGATTTTATAGGTTTCAATGATTTATCCTTGATATTGTGACCAATATTTTAAAGTGTCTATTTTTATTATTTAACTTGAGTTGTTCGAATGGTGCAGGGATGAAAAAAAAAATATTTTTATCACGAATTATGATAATTGGTGATTATTGTATTGATTTGATGATTTATTTGATTTATTGAATTATTTGTGTGATTATTCAAAAAGAATTGATTTAATTATTATTTGCTTATTTTCGAAAATGTCGAGTAATTTGAGTGATATTAAGATCAATTTATTTTAATTTTTGTCTTATAATAATTTTTAGTTTATGATTTAAGGATTTAATGATATTAAAGGAATAAAGGAATAAGAAGTTAAGATGAATTAATAATAATAAAGTTTGACTATGAAAGGAATAAGATGATGAGATGATAAGATGTTATTGGTCTCACGATGGCCATGTCGATAAGATAAGATAAGAAGTGGACGCCTGTTTGGTGATACACGGGTCACCATATTAGGTTAAGTCGAAGCCACTGCGCTGCCCTACTACGGTTTCTGGGCAGTTCTGGATTCTAAGATGTGTAGTCGTCTAAGTAGTAGTACACAGGCTACTATTTAGGGGTTATGGCCATAGCTTAGGCTTAGTTCTTGCAAAGGAGAACTACGGGTAGAATACACGGGTTCTTCCGGCGCATTTTAGGAAAGTTGAGATGTACACGGGCATCCTTACGAGCTATAATGACCGGTCCATGAACTTAAGAAGATGGTTAAAAGATGGGATTCGGGAAATAATATGATAAGATATGTATTCCACGGGTTGGTATATTATTTGTATGCTATTATGTTATTTAAGTATGTATTTATGTATTTATCCATGCATTATTACAAGTATGATATGTTAAGTCTTCCGTTGCGTATGCCTGACATGTATGTATTTATATATGTATTTTTATACGTCTATGTATGTATTTTTATACGTTTATGTATGTATTTCTATACGTATTTGTATGTATTTTTATACGTATTTGTATGTATTTTTATACGTATTTGTATGTATTTTTATACGCTTATGCATGTATTTTTATACGTGTATTTTTATACGTTTATCCTGGTTGATTCTATAACATTATATGTTAAATATGTTTTATTTGATAATGATCCATTTGTCGATTTCCTTCGTAAATCGACAGCTTATAAAAGTCGGGTCGTTAAAAATAGGGGGAACCAGTACTGACATTGGTTCTAACTTAGGTGACTCAAATGCTGTAAGAAAGGGTATGTTTATGCAAAGAAACTCTCACCCTTCTGAGCTGATAGAAGGGATTTTCACCAAATAAAAACCCCCGTCGTAATATGAGTGGGGGTGTCGAACACGAGGAAGGTACGTCGCACTAATCTAGGCATGAGAATTGAATGAGCTAGGTCAAGTGATGGTCGCGACAGGCGGAGAGAACTACGGGAACTAACTAAAACTACACTATGAAAACAAAAATAAAAGAGACTAGGGTAAGAGATCAACAACTCATACCACCATGCATTATGAATCAATTGAAACTTAGACTTAGGTCATGGATAAGGGGAGGTCATTCTAAGATCACACTCTCTTTCGAGCTAGTATGACAACCGGGAAGACATACACAAACCTACCTTCGTGGCGGAACATCTAACTAGTCATAGGCACAAATCACGAAGACCGGTAACTTTCCCTTTATCGAAGGCCCAACTTTCGTGGTGCTTCCATTAATCGGGCGAAGGGAGTCATCACCCACGTTCACCTTTTGGTCCTTAGGTGGGGATTCTTCTATGAGTCTAATGTTAATTTTGGCACGAGACTAAACATTATTGAACCTTCGGTACCAACATAATCACAACCGAAACCAAGAAACAACTAAACCACTAATATGGAGGATTTGAGAAGTTTTTCTCAAACCCTAGAAACTAAACTACTCACACATAATTAATAAATCCATAATTAAAACTACAATTAAACCTAAAATTAAATAAATAATTAAAACCCTAAATCTATGAACAACAAATAAATAACTAAAATCAATAAATTAACAACTAAAACTATGAACACTACTAGAAAAACAAAGAACAAGAGCATAAAAACCAATAAATTAACAACTAAAACTAAGGACAAACATCAAAAGAAGAACAAATAACTAATTACAACAACTACATACAAGAACTAAACAATAAAAAGCAAGGAATCAAAGCAATAAAAGAAAGCAATAAAAGTACTTTGAAGATTGAAGAGCAAGCTAAGAAGACATTGAAGAATAGAACTAGAGATTCAATACATAAATCAAAGTGTTTGATACCAAAGAAATCTAAAGGGTTACAAAACTAAGCTAAGGTAAGAGAAGAGACTCTCACAAGATCCAATCTAGGGTTACAAGACGAGCTTTCAAAGTATATATATACTAGTAATTTATAAAGCAAAAACGCGGCAAGAAAACGCGAGAAAACAGAGCTACCAAAATGAGTGACTGTGCAAGCAATAGGAGCGACCGCTCCGTTAGCGGAGCGGCCGTGCAAAGAAGAGGAGCGACCGCTCCTTTGGTCGGGTGCTTAATTCTTCATTTCAGAGCTTGGGCGCGACCGTGCTACTAGGAGAGCGACCCCTCCTTTTGCAAAAAGCCTCTAAATGTGCCTTGGCTCAGATATCCCATGCTCGAACGACTCGTCGAATTTCGTGAAGTATGAGTTACCTACAAAAATGAGGAAAACGACCAAAAAGGAGTAGCACATAGCAAGAATACTGCAAAATAGCCGAAGCACAACTAAACTATAAAAAGGAAATAAAAAGGACAAAATAAAATAAGAAAAGGGAAAACTAAGCTATAAAACTAACCTAAAAGCTAAGAAAAACACTAACAAAAAGTCGGTTATCATGAGCAAATCATTAGTGATTTATCAAAAGGAGTCCAAACTAGAAATTCTGTTTGGAAGAATTTATATGCTTACTTTTCCTTCTTATCTCACATAGAACCAACTGACTATAAGATTGCACTAACTGATCCTGATTGGATCTTGGCCATGCAAGATGAGTTGAACCAGTTTGAGAGAAATCAGGTTTGGTATCTTGAACCAAGAACCAATGAGATGTCAGTTATTGGAAACAAATGGGTCTTCAGAAACAAAATGGATGACTCAGGCACTATAGTCAGAAAAAAGGCCAGGCTAGTGGTTCAAGGGTTTAACCAACAAGAGGGAATAGATTATGATGAAACCTTTGCTCCAGTAGGCAGGCTTGAGGCAATAAGAATCTTAATTGCCTTTGTTGCCTACATGAACTTCAAACTCTTTCAAATGGATGTTAAAACTGCTTTTCTAAATGGCTTTTTGAAAGAAGATGTGTATGTGGAGCAGCCCCTTGGCTGTGAGGATAGAGTTTGTCCTGATCATGTCTACAAGTTAGAAAAAGCTCTTTATGCCCTCAAACAAGCCCCTCGTGCTTGGTATGAGAGACTCTCTAGTTTTCTAATTGAAAATCATTATGAGAGAGGTTCAGTGAAAAAAACTCTATTCTTAAAGAAAAGGGGAACAGATATGTTAGTGGTCCAGGTATATGTTCATGATATTTTATTTGGGGCTACTAATTCTGTTTTGTGTGATGAGTTTGCAGACCTAATGAAAAGTGAATTTGAGATGAGTATGATGGGAGAAATTGGCTTCTTCCTAGGGCTCCAAATCAAGCAAGTGGATGATGGAATCATGATCCACAAACAAAAGTATCTCAAGGAGCTACTCAAGAGATATGGTCTGCAAGATAGCAAGTCCTATGACACATCCATTCCTACTTCTTCTAAACTGAGCCTAGATGAGAAAGGAAAGGATGTTGAGGATAAGCTATACAGAGGAATGATTGGCTCACTTCTCTATTTAACAGCTAGTAGACCAGAATAGTATTCTCATTTGGGTTGTGTGCTAGATTTCAAAGCAACCCAAAAGAGTCTCATCTAAAAGCTGTTAAGAGAATCTTTAGGTACTTGAGTGGTACAGAGGACATGTGCTTGTGGTATCCAAAGGGAAGCAATTTTGATCTTTTAGGATACACTGATGCTGACTATGCTGGTTTTAGTGTTGACAGGAAAAGCACTTTAGGAATGGCTCATTTCTTAGGTTCTTGTCTCATATCATGGGGATCTAAGAAATAAAATTCAGTGGCCTTATCCATAGCTGAGTCAGAGTACATTGCTGCTCCTCTGTGTTGTGCTAAATTGCTTTGGATAAAGACACAACTAAAGGATTTTGGGGTTTGTTCCGAAAGTGTTCCCATATTGTGTGATAACACCAGTGCCATAAACATTTCTATAAATCCTGTCCAGCATTCTAAAACCAAGCACATTGAAATCAGACATCATTTTCTTAGAGACAATGTGGAAAAAGGAAATGTTAATCTTGAGTTTTGCAGATCTAAAGAGCAATTGGCTGATATTTTCACTAAGCCCCTAAGCAGGGAAGTGTTTGTCAAACTCCGCACATTACTTGGTGTGGTAAGGATTAGATCCTAGTTCCTTAGGATTTATCTTTCTCTTTTTGATCAGTTTTGACATTTTTGATCCTTAGTGTACATAAGCAGGGTTGGTTAACTTTTAAATGTCATATATGCAAGTGGTCTCAAAGTTCTCATGTTGATGTTGTTCCAATATGTGTTATCTCTAAGTTGCCTAACTAAAAAGTACCTATAGTTTTTAATGAATACAGATCAGCGTCAGAGCATCGTCAGACCAGTCCCTTACAACGGATATCTCAGTTTATTACTGAACCTTCAATTTTGAAATTGAGAATTAAATTGTTCTGACAGGTGACCGTTGTGGGACGGATGAACAGTGTAAAGTAACCTCCTTTATATCTTTTGTAATAACTGCCAATTTTCTTTATTTTATTTTATTCTTTCACATTGACATCTCCTTTTAACCGTCTCTCTCTCTCTCTAATTGTTGTTCACTCTCAAACCCTAAGCATCATTAAAAGAATCTCTCTACAAGAATTCTCAAACACTTTCTCTCTCTCTCATCAATCTACTGAATCAATCGAAAATGGGAAGAAAGAAGAACAAAGGATCAAAGAAGAGAAGCAAGGGACTAAGCCAATCACCAAGTTTCACACCATCTAAGATCAAGAAGGAATCAAGTACTGCAGTGGTTGCTGAACACCACAAAGCAGAAGAGAAGCAGAAAGAGGTTAAGGACCAAGCCACTGTAGAAACAGTTGTGGAATCCAAGGATGCCTGTAAGCCTAAAGAGAAAAATCCACCGCCACCAACTCATGAATCACCACCACCATCATCACCAAAATCTCCACCAACTCAACCTCACAAAACTTTATCCCCATCTAAGCCATCACCCTCCACATCAAAGAAATCACCCTCTCCATCACCTAAACAACCCTCTCCACAGCCTACTATTTCATCACCTCTACAAAAATCGCCATCACCCTCAAAGGCCAAAACTCCTCCTCCACCTTCACCACCAAAATCCAAAACTCCACCACCCTCTTTACCACAAAAAGAAAAATCCCCATCACCTTCTCCACAACCACAAAAGACACCTTCACCAACCCCTCAGATCACAGAGAAACCAGTGCCAAGCACTGAGGAGGAAAATGTAGAGAAGGAAGAAACATAAGAGAAGGCTGAAGACACACATGGGGAGGACATGGATGTTGAAATTACTGGAGTAATACAAGGGGATGAGGAAACTGGGAAGAGGACAAGGCCTTTGAGGTCAAGGGTCTGTAAGGATGAAATTAAGAAGGAGCCTGCTGAGGAGGCTCCAGTGGGAAAGAAGGAGGAAAATAAGAAAAGAATGAAGAGTGTGGCAAATAAGGGCAAAGCTTCATATAGCCCAAAACCTGCAACGAAGCTACCAACTGAAAAGAAGAGGAAGGCTGACTCTGCACCTGAGAAGGCCTCAGCCAAGAAGAAAGGTAAGACCATTTCTGAACCACTATTTGAATTAAGTGGTACGGGTATTCTGTTTGCTTTTGCATGTCCTAAGTCTTGGCTGAGTTAACCTTTTCTGTAAGAGTTTAAGGAGGCTATAGAGTTTCAGGGTTGGGAGGGGTTGTTTGACAAACATGTGTTTGAAACATGTGTTGAGGAATTTTACTCTAAACTGGGGAAATCAGACAAGGGTAAGGTCTGGAGTGAAGTTGAAGGGGTAGATATCACTCTTTCAAGGAAGAGTCTTGGGGAGGTACTGGGTGTACCAAGAGGGGGGTTCTGTGACTACTCAAAAGACAACTGGCCTACTATCCCTAAGGTAAGTACAGAACATATCTAGACCACTCTCTTTACTGGTTCTCCTACTGATGGCTCTGGCTATGTAATTATCCAACTAAGGGAACCAGTGATGAGGCTGTTTCATACAGTGGCCTCTATGATACTACTCCCTAGGGCTCAGGGCAGAATGGATGTGAGAAAAATGGATGTTCTGATAATCCACTTCCTGTATGAGAAGATCAAGTTGAGTCTCCTTGGTCTCATGCTAGCCCACATGGTTAGCATTCTGGAAAGGTCAAACCACTCTCTACCCTATGGTGCCTGGCTTACCCTGGTTTTCCAAAGTACGAAAGGTACATCTGAGTGGTGAGGTTAAGAAGATCTATGTCATCACCAACCAGATCTTAGGTCAGAAGGGAATAAACTTTCAAGGTGGAATTCTGAAAATGAGGGATGAAGAGAGGACCACTAGGGTCAGGAGAACAAGTCGCTCAAGGTCTGAGGAAGCTACTGGGGCACTGTCCAAATAGGTGCAAACACATAGAGAACTACTGCAACAGATGATGGCTAGTGTGAATGCTCTGTGTACTTCTCTGGATTGATCAATCAAGAATATATCAGCACGGTTGGACTCTCATGAAGAAAAGCTTGCCTCCTCATCCAGCATCAAGCCCAAGACCACTCAGCGACCAGTTCCCATCATTGCCCAAGTGAAGAAGAAGAAGCAGGACGAGAGTGCATAAAAGGAAGAAGAGGATTCTACTGAGGATTCTGATGATGATGCTAACTCTAAATCTTCTTAGCTTACCCCCTACCCTGCTAACATATCTTTCAAACTATCTTTTCTCTGGTTTCCTTGAAAAATTTAATTTCTCTTAGTTTTTTACCATTTCTGCCAAACAATTTCTCTGTAGAATGGTCCTGGTCTGTAAAATTAATTAACTTATGTGCACTTTGAACTTTGGGATTGTGAGTTACAGGTACTCACTTTTGGGACAACATCTCTAGAATGTTGTGTTTATATTATGCTTGTACTTGTCTTTACTTGTTGCCTTCTCCTAATTATTGTTCTGTGATTATTTTGTCATTTGATGATGCCAAAAGGGGGAATAGGACAGGTGAAGTTCCTAGTGTCAGGTGTAGCAACTTGAACAAGGTTCAGACCTTGTTAGAGATGGCCCAGCTTCATGCCTAGGAGTATTTTTAATTCAGATCAAATGCTCCTATCCATCCCAACTGGAAGAAACTCTTCCAAGTGAATTTAGAATTCTCTTGATACATTTGATATTGATAAGTCTTGCAGGTTACAGGTCTAATGCTGAAACTCAATAATTAATTGAGTAATGTGATGAGTTGACTGACATAGTAATCAGTCTAATTGTGCTTTCGTCTGATGTGTGTTTTTAATTCTCTGAGATTATGAATCTGACTGCAGGCACAGTGCAAGACCAGTTCCTCTGAACAGTTGTTTTATCATAAAACAGTTGGTTACTGTTCACAGGGGGAACTTCATGGTTTGTCATCATCAAATAGGGGGAAATTGTTGAGACATGTTTGATTTGATTGATGACAAACCAGTCTCTAGGAAACAATTCATAGTTAAGTTAAGTAAGTTGTTCCTAGATCCACTTATTCAATTGTAGTTGGTTGGTTATGTTGGAATGAAATAATATTCATTCGAATAATATATAAATTTATTAGGGCTATACGGACTCGAACCGTAAACCTTCTCGGTAAAGCAGATCAAACTTATTATTCTCAAAATGATTTAAACTGTTTCAAAGACCCAACAGGCACTTTTTTTGCATTGGGCTCTTTCATTAACTTATATAAATATTTGCTAGTCCACCATATTTTTTCTTGATAGAAAGAAAATGGTTCCATGTGCTCCGATTCATTATTTATTTGAACTTTGATTCAAAAGCACTACCAAAGTGTTTTAAAGAAGAGTTATCTTGACGTAGGTCTGCCTTTGGCCTAGATCAATTGAAAAATTAAAGGGAGTCTCTATCATTTTGCTTAAAAAATACAATATGAAACTTCATACACCTTAAAGTTCATAGGACGAAAAGAGATTTTTTGAGGCCCTTATACTCATTATGCCTAGCATTGAATAGGCTGGGGTATTCACCCTATCAAGATAAGATTTCAAATCAATAGTGGGTTCTATTTGGTAACTAAACGGACACTTGAATTGGACCAAACTAGAACTAATTGTCAAGCTATTGTTCTCTTGTTTTGTTTCTTTAAAATCATAGAGTAAGACATCGATTTCGCAAAAAGATAATTTTTTTGGATTGCATGATGGACTCCCCTGAAAAACATTGGCGCACGTGCAAATGAGGTGCTCTACCTAACTCAGCTATAGCCCTTGTGTTTATGCTTCTTATTTTAGCATGTAGACAATTTCTTATCAAGATAAATATTCCACAATCTACTCTTTGACCTGTTTGACTGATATTGCTTATAAGCAATATTGGATTTATAATCAATCTATGGGATGGTTATATTTAGTCCTCCTTGTAATGATAAAAGACCTACTTAACTCAGTGGTTAGAGTATTGCTTTCATACGGCAAGAGTCATTGGTTCAAATCCAATAGTAGGTAAAACTTATTAGATACCCTTCACTTCGGTATCTAATAAGTTTTCTACTCACCTCGGATTATTAACCCTATTAAAATGAAAATTATTATCATTATTTTAATTTTCAATTTTTCTATTTCATTTTTTTTTTCGTTGTATCAGAATCCTTTTTTTTTATTTGTATTTTGTTTGATTCATTTGCTAGACAAAAATTGTATAATCAGAATTTCTTTTGATTATTTGGACGCACTCACTAGTTACGAAATCGTACTACTAGCTTCTACTCGTGTCCTAGCTCGTCTAAGAGCTAAATTTGCTTCAATTCCTTGTTGCTTTCCTTCCGCCTTCCTCAAGTTAGCTTCTGCTATTTCAAGTGTTTGCTGAGCTTCTTGCGGATCAATGTCACTACCCTTCTCAGCCTCATTTACTAAAATACTGATCTCATTATTGCCTATTCTAGCAAAACCGCCCATCAAAGCCATTGTTACCCATTGGTCGTTAAGGCGTAATCTTAAAATCCCTATATCTACCGCTGTGGCAGTAGGAGCATGGTTTGTTAATACGCCGATTTGGCCATTATTAGTAGGTAAAATGATTCCGTTTACTTCTGAATTCCAAACACTTCGATTAGGAGTCAGTACACAAAGATTTAAGGTCATTTCTTTAATTTGTTCTCCATTTCTAAGTTCAGAGCTTTCGCTGTAGCTTCGTCGATGTTACCTACCAAATAAAAGGCCTACTCAGGAAGACCATCTAAGTCTCCAGAAAGGATCAATTGAAACCCTCTAATTGTTTCTGCCAGACCAACATATTTTCCTGGCGAGCCTGTAAATACTTCTGCTACGAAAAAAGGTTGGGATAAGAAACGCTCAATTTTTCCTAGAGAGAGAAGCTCTCAATGAGTGAGAAGTTGTTACTTGTATTTTCTTTTATTATTTCTTATGCCAAAATACTTGATATGTAATTTGGAAGTTTTTTAGGTTTGAGTGAACTCAAAAGAGAGATCAATTGAGGAATTGCTTTCTAAGGTAGTGCAAGTTCACCGCCAAACTTGAGAAAGCTAGAATGTACTCCCTCCGTAACGAATTACTAGCAACAATTTCCATTTTTAGATGTAACAAAATACTTGCAACAAATTTTTCCAATTTCATTTTATTCCTTTTTTGGCAAAAAAAACAACTCAATACCCCACTTACTTTTCTCTTTCTTACTTTTCTCTCTCTTACTTTTATCATCATACCACATAATACCCCATTTACTTTTCCTTCTCTTACTTTTCTCTCTGTTACTTTTATCATTATACCACCTAATAAACTTATTTTATCTAGGAGTCCGTGCTAGTCCAAATGTTGCTACTAATTCGTTACGGATGGAGTATTAGGTTGTTGTTCTACTATAATATAATAAAAAAAGAAAATCTTTAACTACTACAAAACTAAGCTATTGCAACACTTCAAATGTGTTGCTATAAGACTTAAAAATGTTGCATAAAGCAAAATGCAACGCTTTAAAAAGTGTTTCAATAAGTCATGTTGCATTAGGTTATTGCAGCACTTATACTTGGATATTGCAACGTTTTTTAAGAAGCGTTGCATCATTAGTATGATGCAACGTTTTTAGGCCTCTATCGCAACACTTTTTGAAATTCATGTGTAACAAATTGCAACATTTCTTTTAGTTATATGCAACACTTTTGAAAAAATTTATTCAAAAAATTGCAACATTTTTTCAATTATATGCAACACTTTTGAAACTTTCATGCAACATATTTCTTCAATCATGTGCAACCAATTTACAACACTTATTTTTTGAATTGCAACACTTTCCTTATATAATATAAACATATATATTATAACGTATGTACTCGCTAATTCCATGTAAATACTTTTGTAAGAGCTTCTGTACAATTGAAATTGACTTCTTAAAAAGTTCATAATATTATAATATTATAGTAAAAGACGTCAAAGCATACAAATACTAGTTTCGGATCAGTAGTGCTTTCAACTATAAAAATATTACATAATTAGTTTCGGATAACTAGTACTTTCAAGCATGAAAGTATTACAAAATGATAGGCTGGAACTTAGTTAATCCCCAACAACTAGTCCAAAAATTAAGATGATATGCCAATTCTTCATCCGACAATCCATATATACATTTATGTACAACAAAAAGCTTTGGATCCTTCCTTTCATAAGTTAGACATGCATCTTCGTACCCTGTGACAAAGAAAAATTAGATTGTTATCACTATGTTGACAATTGATCATGGATCAGGATTGATACATGGAAGAAAAATAATTCCCACACCTTAGATATAGATTTGGGGTGAATTGATATCTATACTAGACCAAATAGGGTATTTGTATAGTAAGTCCAAGAGCCAAAAGATTTGTCCTTTATTGTGAACTGCATAAGAACACAATAAGATCAAGGAAATAAATCATCCATAGATGGTTCTTTCTTTACATCATATATTATATTATATATATTCAACTAGGCTCTTCCGCTAACAATGCTAACCTAGTCTAGCACTCTGGCTGATAAATGAGATTGAGGTAGTGCATAAAAAATAGAAAGAAATAGAGAAGGTAAGTTGAATAACTAAGAGAAACAATAAAAGGAAAGTACACATGTATATAAGAATGGCTCAAAATAGAAAGTGATATCTGAAAGTTGCAACAAAGTTAGGAAATCTGTAAAGTAAGCTTTTTCTCATACCAATCGAGTTCCATGACTGAAGGTTTCCATCAAAATAGATGTGAATTTTTAGTCTAAGAGGCATAAATCAAGTAAACGAAAATTGCCTTCAATTGTATTAGCTACGCATCTATCTTATTATTACAACATTACCAACATCCTATTACTGAATCTTGTCTTCCAAACATCACTTCTATTTCATCTGAAGCATTTGATTTCCCTAATCTTCCTAGTTCAAATCACTAGTTGCCAGCTCCAATTAGAACAACCATATACTTAACTTAATGACCTAGTCAACGCCATTTTGGCTTTACATAAGCTTTTCCTCAGAGTGCCCCGATCTATCAATGCCAACCGTAAACTGATGTTATCTTTTTTTTTAAGTATGGAACATAATATCATTCATCAAAGCAATCAATATACCAGAATCATACATCTAACAGCAGCAATTTCATGGCCAGTTTTTCCTTAATTCAACTTAAAAACATCTAAGATCATGCAACAACAAATTGATTATCTAAAGCTGACAAATAATATCAATTCAATTGTTCGCTTAGCAATGAGAAAACTATTAGCCTAGTGATTAGATATAGAAATCGATGAGTATGAAATTGTTCTCCGGTATCTCAATATTGTGTGCCCCATTAATCAACTAAATCTTCACATGTAAGTGTTGGATTTTATGGAAAATATTTCTTTAGTTTTCCTTGTGAAGGGGTGAATGATTTGGGTAAGTGGACAAACAGTTGAGTCTACTCACATACACATCCTAAAATATAATGGTATGATGGTTTGAAAAAATAAGAAGACTTATCACAACATTTGTGTCAAAGATAATTTTATTTTCTCAATTATATAATGGTATCAGACAAATATTGTTAAATCTAGGAAGTTGTACTAAACCAAACTAGCAACAAATGCCAAACCAGAGCATAAAACAACACCCCAACAGCCACTGAACTTTGTCACTTTCATTCTAGAAAGGCCCCCAGAGTGCATTATGATTAATTCACTAGTAGATTATGAGTTTTAATCTTAAAATTGTATCAAAGTGCGAATAGATTGTTGAGAACTAACATTATACAATGTATCTCACTACCTCCTTATTAAATTCATAATAAGTAGATATTATGTTAGCTCTCAGATTGTGCATAATTAATTAATTGCTACAGTATAACATTATGATTATTATGAAAACATTTTACTCCTATCTTTCTCAATTCACTCGAATTTTCTTACTTAAATGCTTAAAATAAGAACAGCACAAAACCTGATCAAATGAAACTCAATACAAACACAGAACAACACAAATCTTCCAAAAAAACTGTTCGAATGCGAACAGAGATCAAAACAAAAAACCTAGAATGGAATGAACCTCAAAATCATCTTAAATCAAAACACATACTTGAAACTGATCATAGGCGAATGAAATTGCGAAAATAGCGATATATATTTGTTCCTGTTCTGGAACTTCTTCTGAATATTCAATGATCTTTGGTGTGTTTGATGTAACGACCCGACTTTTTAGCTTGTCGATTTACGAAGGGAAGCGACACTCGGGTCATTACTTAATCAAATTAAACTATAAGTCATATCAATTGAATGGAAGAAATGTCCTTTATTAAGATAACTACTAAAAATCCATAAATATTCCAACAATCGTTATTACATGGAAGATCTGAAAATACTGTCCCAACATGCTGGGATCATAAGATAAACTAAGTAAAGGTTTATACTGTTCTGGAAAATACTAGAAACTTTAAATAAAGACTAAATCTCTCAAGCCCATCCGGCGAAGCCCGCTCTATTCCGCTGCAACAACTCCTGAAACTGAGGGGGGGTCCACCGTCAGTGGCGAGTAACTAGGCTGTCCCATTTAATCGAGGGACCACCAAACACATAATATCATAGAAAAATATCATAAAAACTGTAAAAGAATTAATACATGCTTTACACAAGATACACAAATTCCATAAAAACGTACGTATAATATTACGTATAAAAGTACGTATAAAATACGTATACAAATACGTATAAAAATACGTATAGATACCCCTGCAGAAATACGGTTGGAATACGTATAATTACGTATAAAAATACGTACATTCAACCCTGCAAATACGGTTAGAATACATACCAAATACATACGTACATGCTCATAAATACAGAAATACACAGCGGAAGACTTACAATATGCTAAACTTATACTTTATACTATACATCTTCACTCCTTAACTTATCCTTAACCCTTCTTAAATTATATCATTATTAAATCTTATTCATAATTTCATCACATTCCCTTCATCATATAAATCTTATCATAATCATATCATGTCTTTCTTATCATATTAGATCATATCATATCTTATCTTAATCTTATCATATCATATCATATCTGATCATATCATAACTTTCTTTAGAAATCATCTGATACTTCATCTTATGATTTCATCTTATCATTCGTATGATCATCACATATCATCTTCGTTGGACCGGTCACTATAACTCGTTATGGATCTCGTGTTTCACCATAACTTCCTAGAACATGCCGGGAGGAGCTCGTGTACTCAACCCGTAGCGGATCCCGTGTTTCACCACTAAGCCTAAGCTATGGCCATAACTCCTAGTAGCGGCTCGTGTACCACTACCAGACGACTCCATGTTCTAAGATTCAAAACTACTCGGGGGAACTCGTGTGCTCGTCCCATTGAGCAGTGGCTCTGACTTAACCCACTAACGACTCGTGTATCATCAGGTGGGCGTCCATATTGTATCTTATATCTTCATTTAATTTAATCATATCATATATTAGGATAATACTAGGTGACCGTAATAGGAAATGAAATGTTCGGAGTCCCAGGAAAGAGAGGTGCGGCACGTGTATTGGCCACCTTAAATACCAAGTCTTTCCTAGCCAGAGACCGATACATAACATGTATAGCTATTACTCTGTTTCCTTTCTTATCCCTAATAATATCTTATGCAACTTCATTCTTATAACATATACTATTCCTCATATATCCGTATACTTATATCCTTATCCTTTCGGATATTAACCTTAACATTATATAACAATTTCGTAACGTTATCCAGAATATGATTATAAAAATTACCAAAATAAGATAAAAATCATATTTTTCAACAACATTCATCAAGATGAACATAGAAATAATATTTTTAACTCTTCTTTTAATTTCTATACACTCGACAATTAGAAGATAATAACAAGATTTAATTTTTAATTCAAGACTAATCAATATAATTCAATACTATCAAGATTCATCATAAAAATCATATTTTTAGTTCCCTTTTAATACTTAGGTCACTCGAAAATTCAATAATTAATAATAGCATATTTTAATAATTCAATTGCCCTATTTTATACAATCTGATTTTTAAAGAATTAAATTAAAAACAACCATCTAAAGATCTCTAAAAATCTGGAAATTTTTATGGGAGCTAAATATGGCTTCAAGGATTAACGTGCATAAATTTCGTCTAAAAATAACATCTTTTACTATTTTTAAGTGAATTTATAACTAACCAGTCAGATTAGGCTGAATTCGGTTTCAGAATTTTCTGCCATAGCAAACGATCTTTAAAAATTACGAAAAAATTACAAAAGCTTTAAAACAGTATTACTGACTTCCACCTAAAATTTCGTAGCCATTAGATTTGATTAAGTATAATAATTAATTCGTAAACTAAAACTGGACAGTTTTATCAGTTTGAAAGATTAAATTATTTCAAGCAAGAAAAGATCGAATTTTGCCACGAAATAAATTATGATTCAAAATAAAACAGTAAACAAACTGCCACGAAAAATTCATCAAGAAATAACAAGATTTGATTAATAGATAAATTCATACAAGTAATTGTTCAACAATTAGAGATTTCAAGAAATACATCAAATCATGAAAATACATGAAAAATAAATCAAGAACATCATCATCCATATACTCGACACATTCATATGAAAACAATATTAAACTTCCTACAATTTTCATGCTTCAATTCCTAATTAACTATGTGATTAGCTACCCTTAGATTAATTGGGAAAGCGAAGATACCTTAATTCGCTATAAAAATTCCAAAGGAAATTCACCAAAGGTGATGAATTTAGCACGGTTCTTTGAGAGGAAAGGAAAGGAAGAAAGTTGTAATTTTTTTAGGGTTTTAACTCAAAATAGCAATTAGGACCCAAAAAAAGAGAAGGGGTCCTATATAAAGAAAACAACAACAACAACCAAACCCTAAGCCAAGCCCTTGGGGGCTGCCGTGAACATAGAGAAGGAGGGGGAAGAAGTTTGTTGGTCAACAACAAACATTTGACAAAGTAATTAGTAATAATTTAAATTAATTAAATTAATTAATTCAAATATTATCTAATAATCAATTAAATAAACCAACCCAAAAATTGGCCCAAGTGCCTAAGAAAAACCGGCCACCACTAAAAAAAAAGAAATAAATTGGGTCTTTGGCCCAATTGAGAATTCAAGATGAAGCTGCCAGTTTAAAAGATGAGGCTTCAAGCTGCCGGTTTGGTCTTCATAAACCGCCGGTCTTGGACCTTGCAAGCTGCCAGTTCTATACCGCCGGTTTGGTCTTCATAAACCGCCGGTACTGGACCTTGCAAGCTGCCAGTTCTATACCGCCGGTCTTGGACTTCACAAGCTGCCGGTTCCATACCGCCGGTCTTGAACTTCACAAGCTGCCGGTTATGAGACAATATTCTAGGGAAATCACATTAATAACCGCGAAATTTTCTGGCCCAAAATTCCGGGTTATTACATTTGATGTGGACTCTATACGTTTCTGGCTAGGGTTTTCACCTGCAAAACAGTCAAAGGTTGCTAACCTGGGGGTGGAACCCGGGAACGCCCCTCCGATGCTTAAGTCAGATATTGGGAGTAAGGAGTAAGTGTATTGTGAGTTTGTGAATTATGAATTGTGTACCTGTAAAGTGATTGGACTGATCCTTATATAGGCATTAGGTTACCCAGTTAGGGTTTTGCGGAGTCAGTTGAGCCGACGCGTGAGCCTGGCCCATGACACGTGGCGTCATATCATTTTCTGTGGGATATCTGATGTGTCCCTAGCCCTATCAGGGTTTGGCCTAGGGTTTAGGCCCATCCCTATCGGGTTGACCCCTTGGGTGGTCCTGGAACAATTAGCCCCACGCTCGGCGTGAAACGGGAAACCTTGGACGTTGGATGCCGAGCGGAATTTATCAGAGAAAACGAAACACAAAAAGAGTCGGGGCTGTCCCTCGAGGGAAGACACCTCGATCGAGGGACCCTCGACCATGAGGGAGTTCCCTCGACCAACATGCCTTCTTGCTGGCTCTGCTTGAGTACCTCGACCGTCCCCCTCGACCGCCAAGCACTCCCTCGACCAACCATGCCCTCTGGGCTTGCTTGATGAACATCTTGACTAGCCTAAGCACCTCGATCGTGGGGATACCTCGATCATGAGGCGTATCTGAAACCTCGATCATCATCGTGCAAGAAGGAAATAAACGCCTTGGTCGAGGATAGCCTCAACCATTTTCAAGCTACCTCGACCATGGGGGCTTCTTGTGCTGGGCCTACTTTGGCCATCCCAAGGTCACCTTGAGGGTGGAGCAACTCGATCACGAGCCCCATACCTCGACCGTGATCACATGCCCTTTGGTTGTTGATCAGTTACCTCGAGGGTGTTCCACCGCGACCCCTCGATCATGGGATTCCTACCTCGATCGAGGGGTCCTCACCTCGACCAAGTGAGGCTATGGCCCCTTGTTGAGTACTCTTGAGGATGGTTACCTCGACCTGAGGGTACCCACCATGACCAATGGGGCATCTACCTCGACCGTGTGAAACGTACCTCGCTCAAGCGTAACTTTGCTTTACCAATGGGGACTCTTATTTTTACCTCGAGGGTGAGCACCTCAATCGTGAGGGCCTTCACCTCGACTGTGGTGGACTCTTCATGAATTCTTGAGAAATTCCCAACTCTTTCGATTCCCATCGCTCTCCTCCTTGACTTGCCTCCCACGTGTAGCCCATATGAGGGACCTGAAATAAGTAATCCACAAGTCATAGGAAGGTAAAAGTGTAACGACCCTGATTTTATGGTATTTCTGCCATAAGTTTATGTGTATTTACGTGATGCTATGTATAGTTCAAATTTATTTTTGAACTATTTATTTTATTTTATTTTTATTTTGAAATATTTTATTATTTATTTTAATTATTATTTAATTGATTAGAATTTTATTATTTAATTTTCTAATTAATTATTTAATATTTTGGGCTAAAACGGATTTAGCATGTTTAGTCATGCGGTTTTTGTAAATTAGCCCAATTGATCACGAAAGCCCAAATTGGCCCTTTTCTCTTGCTTTGGCCGGTTTTCATCATGTGCATGGCAAGGATTTGCCACTTGCCTCATGTTCACACCTTAACTAACTCTATATATAGAGGAGTTAGTAAGGCTTGATGATCCTTTTGCTCATTTGCCCATTTAAACACACTTGCCATCTCTTGCCATCAAAAGATCAAAACACAAAACTCCCTCCATTGCCATCAATCCACACGCCATTTTGGCTATGAACAACCCATCAATTGTTCATCATCAATTCTAACCTTAAACTTAAAGATTCAAAGTCTATTGATCTTTAAGTATCAAAACACAATCTAAATCTCTTGGTTTGCATTCAAGATCGTTAGTTCGGGTTTGGGTTGATCGTGTTCGTGTCGTATGGGTGTTCGAGTGGTGACCGTGTGGGTGTCGTGTTGAAGCCGTGCACGAGTGGTAGTTCGAGTGGTGAACCGTGTAGTGGGTGTTGAAGCCGTGGTGCTCGTGTGGTTCGTGATAGGCAGCCGTGGTGCTCGTGTGGTTCGTGGTGGTGTTCGTGCCAAGGCCGTGCCATGCGTGGTGGTCCGTGTTACTAGGGCCGTGTGTGTCTCATTCCGGGCAGCGAGTTTGTGTTGATTTTGTGTGTGTATCTTCAATAAGGTAACATGCTTTCTCAACTTAATTGGTGTACTATGATTCATAGTATGAATTAAATGATTAAGATTAGTTTATGTTGAAGTTTGATCATGATTTCATGTATGGTTGTAAATCTGATTTTGATGCGGTTTATGATGATTTTGGTGATTGAATATGTTAGTTTTATGATTGATTATGTTGGTATTAAGATCATGTTGATTATGTTAAAGTTTGATGAATTTTTGGATGAAATTGAGCAGCTGAACTCGTTGCCTCAGCCCTTCTTCGCGAACCTAATCCCAAGTGTTCTTAGTAAGTTGGTAATTTCATGGTTATATGTTGATTTATGCGTGTGGATTATATATGTTGGATGAGTTCTTGATTGAAGTTCTTGAATCTTGATTGAGTTCTTGGTTGAAGTTCTTGAATCTTGGATGAGTTCTTTGAGTTCTTGATGAGTTCTTGATGAGTCTTGATAAGTTCTTGATTAAGTCTTTTAAGTTAAACAAAGTTAAAGAAAGAGTTAAAGAAAACGTTAAGATGTTGTAAGATGATTGGTTTACGCGTTATTTTCTTAAGTCAAGGCGTAAGATGCAACTTAAGAAGTAACTAAGTGAGTAAACTTCGGATTAAAGTTAAAGAATGTAAGATTTAGCTTGATTTTGTATCTAGACGCCTGAAACTTAGAGTAAGATTCTAAGGCTTGGGTTAAGACGTTGCCCCTATCCTGACCGCGGTATTGGTATAGTGATTACCACTATGTCGTCTTTGACATGGATTTCCAGTAAGATTGGTTTCATAGGATTTGGGAGTAAGATTCCCAGTCCTGGCATAGTTGGAAAGTTCGATCGCGTAAGAGGCGTTCGTACGAGCGTGGTCCGGTCTAGTTTATAATGATTGCGCCAAAGATAAGTTTGGATAAGTTGGTTGAGTCGAGTCTGTATATTTTGGATGATTTTCGCATGATTGATGTTTTGGTTTGGATATTTGATTTATGCTATGTTCTTGTGTATTCCCGTTAGGTTGAGTCAGTTATGTTACTCGCCACTGACGATGGACTATTGTTTACTTTTCAGGTAATTCTGATGATGAGGTTCTTGCTTAGCTTTGGGTTGGGCGAGCGCCGATTTTGTGTTTTAGTTATTATTCGTTATTTTATGATTTTGGATAGTGTTGATCTTTAGTAGTGATGTTTGTATACATTGGTTTTAAACTCTGACATGTGTTTGGAGTTACGTTTTTTAGTGGTTGTAGTTTGACTTTTGGTTTAGTAATGTACAAACTTGTGGGTATTTGTACTTTTGGGTTATAATAATAATATCTTGAGGTTTTGTTTTGATTTTGGAGTATTTTAGTTGTTAGTTTTAACTATTCGACTCGTCGGTTTCTTTCGCGCCGACCTAAGCGAGTCGGGTCGTCACAAAAAGTGCCAAAGACTCAGGTGAGTTTAAATAAGGGGGCAAAATACCACCGAAATGACTCAAAATGCACTAAAAGACAACTAAAAAGCCTAAAAAGAGAAAAACTAAGCTGGAAGGAAATAAAATGGACCAATAAAGGCCTTAATTGGGGAGAAAATGGGGTATAAAAGAGGTCATAAAGGCCACTTATCACTTGTACCTCGAGTGTGATGGAGGTGCTTGGGAAGGATGTCTTGACTGCCCATCTGCCTTGATGGGTGTCCACATTGAGTGGGGCTTTGGCCTAAAGTGATCAACTGACCCTTAGGGGCTAATGAGCCCCAAGACACGGTTGATACCTATCCAGCCTCCCATCTCCTTTGATGGCTGCTTACCTTGAGTAGGGCTTATTCATTGGCCTAACGAGTTGTTCCAAAGTTAAGGGGCTAATGAGCCCCACGGACCTGAATTCCTGTCCAGCCATTCCATCCCCTTTGATGGATGCCTAAGTTGAATAGGGCTTATGTCACCTGGTGAGGTGGAATGTTTGACCAAAAGTCAACGGGCACTTTGAACATTGTTCATCTTCTAAACTCATTAACTGGTGTCGTTTTAAGGGTTTTTTACAATGATAAGGTAAAAACCGTTTTACATTCTTTACCTCCTATATATTCAGCCCCTTAATCATTTCCTCAAAATCATTCTCTCACTCTTCAAATTTTCTCTCTCTAGAATTCTCTATTCTCCTCAAAGGTCTCCTCTCAGCTTGTGTCTAGGCAATCTCAACGTAGTCTTCCTGTCAAGGTAACTGTAATACTCCGAAATTTTCATTAATAAATTAATTTCCAAATGTGATTTAATAATATTATTATCACGGAAAATATTAATTTGGTATTTAAAATAAATTAATGTGCTCTTTATATAATAAGCTTTTATAAAATAAATTTTATATTAAATAAAAATTAGTTGGGTGATGTGATTATTTTATCGTAATAATATTTTTGAAATGAAAATAAAATAAAAAAAATAACATTATCGTTTTTGTAACCAAACACAATCCCACTCACCCAATTATACTCATTTACCTCATATAACTCTCACCCTTGTGTTTCACTCATCTCCTCATCCCTCACTTTACTTTCCTATAAATACCCCCCTAAACCCCCCAAAATTGTGACACTCACAAGTCACACTCCAAAGCAAGGTTAGTTTCCTCTCTTTCCTTTATTTTCTTTTTCTTTCCTTTTCCCTTTCTCCCTTGCCCCTGCGTGGCTGCTGCCCACCACCTCCGGTGAGCTACTGCCGGCGCCGCCCAGCCTCCGCCACCTGCGGCCGGCCACCTTGCTTCCCCCCTCTTCTTTCCTTACTCTTTCTCTTTCCCAAAATTCTGAAATTTGTTGTTGTTGTTGTCTTGCTGTTGTTCTCCTGCCCGGAGCCGCTGCCAGCATGCCACCCTTGGTGGTGGTGGTTGTGTTGCTCCCTTGGTCGCTCTATATATTCCTAAGGTACTCACATTCCTCTCTCTTGTATTTTAGGGTTTGATTTGAGAGTTTTATTTAGGATTTTAGTTGAGAAAATCTGATTTTTCTTTTGTCCTTGTAAGTTATTGTTGGTTTTTACTAGCTTAATGGTTTTAGACATCAATTTTGGTTTTGGTATTATTGTTGGTATGATATAATTGTTGTTAGATTGTTGGTGATGTTGTTAGGGTTGGATTATTGGATGCTAGTGAGTAGTATCTTGAAGTTGAGTGTTTTGCTTTACATAAGCATCATGCTACTGCATTGGGGTTTCTTTTGTCGCTAAATTGTTGCTGTCCAAAATCTCTAGTTAGGATAAAATTCAATCAGTTTCTGCCCAGCAATCTGTCCTGCCATTTTCGTCATCTTAGAGTCTGTTTTTGCAAAACTTTCCCCTAATAACAGTTGTAGGTCTCGAAAAGTTAATGAGGTTAGGCTCAAGAATTTTCATGATTCTGAGTTCGGTGCTAAACGTTATGGCTGTTTTAGTGTGAGCTATCTAAAACCAACGAATTTGAGAAAGGATGTATAATAACTGTTATTTCTATTGTTAATTGATGTTGTTGGCAATTCCATTGAGGATATTATTGTTGGCATGATGGTTGTTGATTTGGTGTGGTGAATTGAATGGGATTTTAGATTTAATATGATTTTTAATGAGGAATTAAAGTATTTATATTGTGATAGTTGTGGTATTTGGTTTCGCTGTGGACCTAGGGAGATATAATATTGTTGAAAAGATAGTTTAGTGGAGTCATTTGAAAATTAAAGTATCAATTTATATGAGTAATACTCGAGATTAGATATTCTTGAATTAAAAATAAGCCTTTGGTTTTGGAATTAGAAGTTATATGGGGTTTGAATCTGGAGACTAATTTATGGTTTTAAAAAGGCTTTGACTCAAGTTTTACGGGCATGTAATGTATTTGGATTTTAAGTCTTGAATAAGAAGTCATGAAAATATTTTTGAGACTCTTTGAATGAATATATGTTGTCTTTGGAAATTAATTTCGAAGTACATTGACAAATTATAATCTTATGGGCTAAAGTGGATTGATAATAGTCGGTAAATTAATTTAATATTGGTTAGAGGATGTTATGACGGCCTAAGTGCATATGTAAATGGGTGTTTAAATATCTAGTACCAAAGAATCGATTACAGGTATTGAATTGATAATATGGGGAATATCATGGAGTTGTATAAAGTTGATGAGAAAAGTAGTTATTGGGTTTACAATTCTTTGAGTATGAGTTTGTTCATAACTGGTGAATGTTGTTTTAAATTAGAGAGAGTAAAGATTTCTTTATACTTGAGTGGATGCTTTTAGTTTTGGGAGAACTTTAGCCAATGGATAATTGGATGGCTTATGCATTATTGACATATAGCGCCGTTTATTGGAATACTACAATATTTATTAGTTCATGACATAGGTGATGCTTCTACTTCAACTACGACCCATGTTGAAATATGAGATTTGAAAGTGTCTTGGATTGGATTGTTAGGAATGAACTTAGGGAGTGCTTAAATAGAAATTGTCTTATCTCATGTCCCTATGTTTATAAGACACGATATAGTGAATTAATTGTGGTTTGAACTTATGGATGCAAACACGTGGAATGAATTTATTGTTTGCATGAATTTATTAATGCATACAAGTTTAATTGGTTTGGTAATCAACCTATTCCATTTAGATTAAATTGGATTATTGGATTAAGTGGTTTAGTGGAATTAATTTATTAATTATTCCATAAGATTATTTTTATATATTACTCAATCATGACTTATTAGTATGTTGAGTAAAGGTGGATTAAGCCGGAATGGCTAGGTGGATAATTTTGTTAAACAATTTGGAAATGTGGGATTATTTTAAAGGAAATAAAAAGGCTATGTGGATGTGATTGTTATTGTCCTAATAAGATTAAAATCGGAATTCGTACATGAATTGAGTTGGCTTGTTGGAATTGATAAATAATATTATTATTACTCTTGCATGTCCTTAAGTGTTTTAGTAGAGTATTCATGGATGAAATTGGTTGACTTTGTTCAACCCTTTTATCATATTGGTGGTTTGGTTGACTTTGTTCAACCCTTTTATCATATTGGTGATTTGGTTGACTTCGTTCTACCCTTTTATCATATTGGTGGTTTGGTTGACTTCGTTCAACCCTTTTATTTATATTGGTGGCTTGGTTGACTTCGTTCAACCCTTTTATTTATATTGGTGGGATTGGTTGACATTGTTCAACCCTTTTATTATATTGGTTGACCCTGTTCAACGGTTAAACCCATGGTTTAATATTGGAAATAATTAATTAAGTGTCAACTTGTGAATGTGTTACCACGTTGTCCAAAACATTAAAATCTGGTTATAGTTGTGGTTGCATTGGTTGGTCGAAATTTATAAGTTAAGCTACTAATTACATGAAGTAAAACATGGATGAGCAATAAAACTTTGGAAGAGTGAACTTCTAAAGTATTGACAAATAGGGGTTGGGGTACACGGTGGTAGCCCGTGGCCTTACCGAGGCTTGTTTGATCAACTTGTCCTCTTTCTTTTGGCAATTATATTTCATTTTATTAAGAAAGTTAGATGGGATACTAGACTAACTTTGTGAGAATGGAGTCGCGCCCATTCTTGCAGTGCACTATCTTTTATATTACAATTGGTCTTTTTGACCGAATTGGTTGGTGGATTGGACAACCTTATCTATTGCTTATTCCAAATTTAATCATATTTAATATTAAGAGTCGGGTGCTTGGAATGGTTAGTGACTATGTCAAATTTAATAAGATACTAGGTGAGGTTGATTTCTATCATGAATGAATTCATGTTTCAAGATCTACTTCCTTTAATTATTAAGTGAAGCAGTAAGTTCATCATCATATCCATGTTTTAGTCATTTGTGACTATACATAATTTTATTGCAAATTTTTTATCAATGAACTTTTATTGAGTTATGGTGTTGGTACTCAGCTTTTGGCTGACGGATGCTTGTGTGTGTGTCTTTGTCCACTTCTTCTTCCTTGGTGGACCTGTGTTGACCCATCTCGGGATTTGCCCTTGATGGTGAGCAGGCGAAAGATTCTTTAACAAGTATTTCTATGTTGTTGGTTTGGTACAAGTGAGGACGACGACACATAGAAGCTTCTTGTATCAAATTCCTTGAAGTTAATATCTAAATGTAATTTTCTCATTGGGTTCATAAAATTATATACAAGTTGTAAAGTCATAAATTAGATCACATAGTAGTATGGGTTTTGGTTTGTTAAGCCTTGCATTTACCAACCTTGGGGTAAATGCGGCGGTAATGGTTCGATAATTATTTGCTTCCGCTAAGGTGTATCGATTGGGGTCTCGATTTTGGATTTAAAAGATGTATCCTTTTTATTTGAACAGGTTTTTATTAACCCCAATTTTTGGGTTGCCCTATTTACAAAGGAAACTCTGTCAAAATCTTTACTCAAGTCTTATTAATATTTTAATAAAAAGAGTTTTATCTGGCCGTAATTATCGGGGTGTCACAGTAACCATCTTCCCCTTCTTTATATTTATTTGAATCAGCGAGTCCTTGTCCTGTCGAGTACCTTTTCTTTCTTTAGTTTATTTTTAATAATCTTAGGTATTGGACATGTCAAGTACTCCACCCCTTCTTCCCCTCGAGTGCACGGAGGTCCTTCGAGCCGAGGGTGATGAAGGGATTGAATCCCAAAACACCCCTGAGGCCATCCCTCTATGTTCTGACTCGGACGGGTTAGTGTTTGGGGGAGAAGAGGTACAAATCCCCTAATATTTATCACTTTGTAGCACACCCTAATATTTATCACTCTGTATATGAAAAACGTGTAGGTATTTTAAACATGAACCTCGAGGGTCCATCCACCTCCGGTTAGGAGGAAATAGAAAACCTTGTATATCCAAAAGCTCCCCCTGAGAAGGGTCCTAAGTGGTTCTTTATTGCCCCCACCTTTAACCATCGCCTAAAGCAAGATTTGCGTTCCTTTGCGGCCCAATACCAAACCCAGGAACCTTTTGTTGTAGTTAGGCCCATAAATCTTCAAACCAGTTCGTTCCCCCCTGATGGATGTGTGGCCGTGTATAGGTTGGCAATGGTCAGGGGGCTTAGGTTTCGTTTGCATAGTTTTGTAGAACAACTTCTTTGTGCATATAACCTCTCCCTAACCTCGTTGGTGCCCAAATCTTGGCCATCAATTAATTCATTCATTGGTATCTGTAATATGCTTATAATAATCCCAACCCTTCGCCTTTAGCGAAACCTTGTAAAGTTAGTAGAAAGCCGTAGTACTGATCTTGAGAAGGATTGGTATAGTTTTCAAGTCCAGAGGGGCTATAGATTTGTAGACTTTATGCCCACCAACCAAGAAGGATTTAGGCACGAATTCTTCTTCATATTTAGTAGTGGGGGTTGGACAATTCCCAAAGTGGTTGAGGATGAACCCAACTTCCACTTGAACCGTCAAGTGCTCAAGATGTCTGCCGAGGAAGCTGTGGTAGCCATCTACTGTGAGATCGACGAGAAGGAGGAACAAGGGAAAACAATGATGGTCCTCTTTAACTGGGTCCCTTCCACAGAAGACTTGAATAAGGACTTCTTCTTGTCTGCTATGGGGTTGAACCCATCATATCCTGAGGGTAGGGGCACTTAACCATGAAGTACTAACTTTTATTTCTTAAATGTCTAATGTACTAACTCTTTCTTCTTACAGTCGTTGCTCGATCGAAGCTTGATCCAAAAATGGCTTCCAGAATGACCGCAGCTGCAATCAAGGCTCTTTCTGTAAAGGGCATGGTTGAGGAAAAGAAAGAAGCTATCCCTGAGCCCCCACAGGTAGTTACTTTATTATTTATGTTGCCCCCTTTCGTTTACTTGATGATGTCTTTGACTAACTTGCTTTTTTTCCTCGACAGGACCCCAAATACAAAAAGAAGCCTTCAACGAGTGGGGTACCTCGACCAAAGAGGGTTAGGGAAACTAATCCTTTTGCTAAAGAGCAAAAGGATCTGAAAAAGAAACAGAAGGTGGTGGAAGAGCCCCAACCACCTCAGTCTGAAGAGGGGCCCTTCACCAAGGATGCAGACGTTGAGGCTTCATTGGTTGCTGCTGGGAAGGTCATTAGATCTTCCTCGACGGTAGAGCCTGCTGGGAGCGATCAACCTTTTTGTGCGCTAACTCAGAAGGACCGCAACCGTCGTTTGAATAAAGCTTTCAGGGCACTTTACTCTTCGACTGATGAAGAGTTCATCAGAAGTGCGAAGAGAGAGGAAGACTTTGACGACCTCCACGAGGCCTGGTTGGAGGTAAAAAACTCTGTCTCCCTTTTGCCCTCTAGTTTTGTTTTGATTTATATTTATCTTACTTCTATCTTCCTTGCAGATGTCAGTCCGGATGCACGCTGCATCCAGATTCATGTATGAGGTCCAGGGCCAGGGCCTTTCCCCTACTGAAGTTGACCAGGCCAAAGCTAATTTGGCCAAGGAACAAGCTGAGTACGCCACCACCAAGAAATCCCTAGAAGCTGCCAACTCCAAAGCGAAATCCCTAGAGGAAGCTTGAGAATGTTGTCTCACAACGCGACTCCATCAATCGGGCAAAAATTAAGGCCCAGGAGGATCTGGACAAGGCTAAAAAGAGCCTGAAGAAGGCGAGGAAGTCTCGTGATAGGGCCCTCGAGGCCACGAAAAATAATGAGGAGGCCATTGTCAACAAATGGCTGGAGTCTGAGGCTGGTGAGAATTATAAGTCCGGCCTTCGCTTGAATGGAGCCGCTGAGGGTGCTGGTATCCTCATTTCTGACACCCTCAGTAGGGAAAGGAAGGTGCTTTAGGAGATGCACCCAGGGGAATGGGCCTCCTTCAACTCCTGATTTCAGTCTCTAGAGCTGGAGGATGAAGCCAAGGATCAAGAGGCTGCTCTAGAGGAGGAAGAAAAGAAACCCAAACAAGAGGTTGCTCCTGCAGAAGGTGAAGACATCACCAACCTCGTCTCTTCTTCCCCCTCCTCCAGCTCGAGTGAAGGCGACTTGGGTGCCGTTGGCAAAAGTGGTGAGCGTAGTGGCCAAGGCGACAAGCAGCAGCAGCAGCAAGATCAACATCAACACGAAGACCCTTCTACTGATCAGTTCTTAGATGAACTGAACATTTGTATAGATTAGTTTCTTTTGCACTTAGTTTTTTTTTATGTACTAAGCATAGGTTGTAACAACTTTTCAATATTAATGAGAAATAACCTTTTTGACTATCTTTGCCTCACTTATGCTTTATTTATTGCTTTTATTACTTTACCTCTCGATCGTACACTCACATCTATAAGCAAGCCAATAGTGGAAAACTCGACCCGGTGAGGGCTTTATTTTATTATGTAAAGAATAAAAAATTAATAACCAATATTGAACTCGACCCTGTTAGGGCTTTTTATAGTTAATGAAGAAACTCGACCCTGTTAGGGTATTATTGAAACAAAGTATCCAAAACTCAGTACTCGACCCAGCAAAGGCTAACATCCTAAAACATAAAGAAAACATCACTCCCTACAAGAGATTTTTATTCCGAACCTAACTAACCTGGTAAGGGTAAAAACTCAGGCATAAAACTTCTTCAGATGATCAGTGTGCCATGGTCGAGGTAAAGGCCTTCCTTCTTGGTTGACAAGTCTGAATGTTCCTGGTCTCACCATCTCCTTGACTTGATAGGGTCCTTCCCAGTTGGGACCCAGCTTTCCTCGAAGAGCAGTCTTTCCAGTAGCCTCAACCTTCCTCAACACCTAATCTCCAACTGAAATTGTTCGAGGTGACAGTTTGCAATTGAAATACATTGTCATTTTCTGCTTGTAGACAATTGACTTGAGCAGAGCATTTCCCCTTGTTTCTGGCAGTAAGTCTAGGCTGATGGCCTTTTCTTCCTCGTTCTAATTGTAATCATAGAACGTGATTCTTGGTGAGGTATATCCCCACCTCGACGAGTAACACAGCTTCACTTCTATATACAAGCGAGAATGGAGTATGACCCGTAGCTTCCTTGATTGTTGTTCTAGTTGACCATAAAATTCCTGGAAGCTCATCTATCCAAGACCCCTTGACCGCTTCTATCTTCTTCTTGATACCTTAAAGTATGACTTTGTTCCCTGCTTCAGCTTGCCCATTAGATTGAGGCCTGGCCACAGATGCAAACCTTGTTTGGATATCTAATTGAGCACAATATGCCTTTATTGGACCACTCTCGAATTGCCTTCCATTGTCTGATACCAACATTCTTGGAATTCCAAACGTGGTGGTGATATTTTTCCAAATGAACTCTTGTATCTGCTTATCAGTGATCCTCGATAGGGGTTCAGCCTCGACCCATTTGGTGAAGTAGTCAATCCCCACAATAAGAAAATTTTTCTACCCCACGGCTGAAGGAAAAGGACCAAGCAGGTCCATTCCCCATCTATCAAAGGGTAAAACTGCCTGAACTGCTGTTAGTGTACTCGATTGTTACCTAGGGATGGCAGCATGAGTTTGGCATTGCAAGCACTTCTTTACAAGCTTGATAGCATCCTCTTTGAGGGTAGGCCAGTAGTATCCAGCCCGAAGACCTTTTCCCGCAATCGTCCGTGCCCCTTGATGATTGCTGCAGCATCCTTCATGAATCTCCTTTAAAATATAATCTCCTTCCTCAGGGGTCACACATTTTAAGAGAGGGTGTGCGTAAGATAGTTTGTACAATTCGCCATCATGCAGGGTAAACCACTTGGACTTTCTCTTAATTTCCTTAGCTTCTTTTTCATCCATGGGTAGGGCCCCATGCTTCAAATATTGGATGATAGCATCCTTCCATGTTTCTCCTCGAGCCAATGTATGAACCTCAGACTCGTTGATACACTAGTAGAAAATAATTTAAGTTTTGCGGTTTTTTTTACCGTAAATAATGCGGTTTTCAACCACAATATTTATAGGCGTATCATTTGAAAGTTTTCTAAATGCTGCGGTTTTTCAACCGCATCTTCTACAAACTAAATGCTGTGGGTTTTTTAAAAAAACCGCAGCTTTTAATTTTAAAAAAAGCTCTCTAAAACCGCATCATTTGATATGAAAAAACCGCATCTTTGAGTTTAATTAGAACACTTAAAAAGCTATGAAAACCGTACCTTTTTGAAATATTTTTTAAAATAATAAATTCAAAATTTATATTATAAAAATATAAATTTAAATTCAATGGTAAACGGGTGATTCCTATTGATAGGGAACCCCATTCTCACACATTTTCGAGGATGCTATTCTGTGATCATCACCATGTCATTACGCGGGGTCGAAGTAGAAGCAATAATTAAAAAAAAATGATATGTATATATACCCAAAGTATTTATCAATCAATTCCAATTACACAAACCCAAAAAACCATTGAATCATCTTTTCTCTTACTTTATCTGGCCTACCATCAACATTTTTATGGTATAACTTCTTTTTCTTCAATTTATTTCTCCCACCTCCCTCAATGGTACTATCATTGTGCTACTAGCTAGTCTACTACGACCTCCAACTCCACCGGCCGTCTTCGCGTTGATATCATCTCCAACTCCATTGTCACCGACGTGCTGGCTGCTGCTACCATCATTCAATCGAAATCGGTCCACTACCACCGTAGTCCACCCCTGCTACTGTCGTTCATTGAAGTTGGTCCACCTCGCCACCATCTTCTCCAATTGGTCCAGTACAGTTGAATGATCTCCACCACCATCATCTGTTTGGAGAAGATCTAGACAATTTTTTTTTTTTAGAAGATTGGTAGTTTTTTAGCTCTTAAATTAATTATCCAAGTATCCTTTTATTTGGTCCGGTTTTGTTCTTTTTTTTTTTTGTCCAGGTTTGTTTTTATTTGGTTCAGGTTTGTTTTGTTCTTTGTCCAGGTTTATTTTTTTGGTCCATGTTCTTTTTTTCCCAGATTAGTGTTAAAAGGTATCCAGGTTGATGAGTTGTTGTCTAGGTTAATGAGTTTTTTGTCCAGGTTAATGAGTTTTTTTGTCCAGGTTTATGTTAAAGGTGTTAAGGTTAATGTTTTTTTTATCCAGGTTAATCCTTATTTTGTCCAGGTTAGTCTTTGTGTTATCCAGGTTACCCCATGTGTTGTCCAGGTTAGTCCTTGATATGTCCAAGTTAGTATTTGTTTTGTCCATGTTCGTTATTGTTATGTCCAGGTTAGTCTTTATCAGTTCCCAAAACACTTTCCTATATGTATTCCTAAAACTGCTTCCTAAACTGTTTCCTAAGTTGTTCTAAAACATGTTTCTTAACACTTATATGCATGGTATTCAGATTCCATTGTTCCTTTCTCAAATTTGTCTAGGTAAATTTTAGTTTTCTTCATGTATGTTTTAATTTTTATCCAGGTTAGCCATTTTTTTCAAATCAATTAAGATTAATTTCGTCTGATAGTAATATTGTGTCAAACAAGTCTGACACAATACCTTCTCTAACGTTTAATAATAACAAAGTACTAATAATACAGGAAATCACAAATATGTATCAGTAATGATAGTTGCACACTTGTCTCGAACTTCATTGATCTATGTAAATGTGAATGGTCCTTCTCTTGGTGTGTTGATAATCTGAGAAAATACATAACATAAATGACATTATTAGTTTTCGCCACACTAAAAGCAAGAATTTTGGACCAATCAAACTATTTTATATTTTTAAGTGTCATTCACGTCCTATAATATTCGTGTAAACTTTATATGACTTATTTGCATGATTTTGGATAAACTTAGAGCGTTTTAGAACAAAAAACGAGCCAAATAGGTCATTTTTGGGTCGTTTTTGGTGTTATATATAGTTCCCATCTTGGCATCGATCAACCTAGTTCATGTTTTAAAGGTTAATTCACAATTCATAACATTGATGTAGACATTCTATAACTTATTTGCATGTTTTTGGAAAAGGTTTGAGGGTTTTGGAATAAAAAACAAACCAAATAGGCCATTTTTGGCTCGTTTTGGTAGTTTTCGTTCCTATCTTCTCACCAATGAACCTAATTTGTATTTTTAAGTGTCATTCATGTCCTATAATATTCATGTAAACTTTACATAACTTATTTACATGTTTTTGGTAAAAGTTAGAGGGTTTTGGAACAAAAAACAAACCAAATAGGTCATTTTTGGCTCGTTTTTGGTTTTTTCGTTCCCAACTTGGCACCGATCAACCTAGATCATGTTTTTAAGGTTAATTCACAACTCATAACATTGATATAAACATCTCTAATTTATTCGCATGTTTTTGGGAAAGGTTAGAGTGTTTTGGAACAAAAAACAAACCAAATAGGTCATTTTTGGCCCGTTTTTGGTGTTTTCGTTCCCAATTTGGCACCAATCAACCTAGATAATGTTTTTAAGGTAAATTCACAATTCATAACATTTATATAAACATTATATAAATTATTTGCATGTTTTTGGGAAATGTTAGAGGGTTTTGGAACAAAAAACAAACCAAATAGGCCATTTTTGGGCTCGTTTTGGTAGTTTCCGTTCTCATCTTCTCACCAATCAACCAATATAAGTCGACCACCATTTCTAATATTATTAAGTACCCAAAATAAAGCTCAAGGAAATGTTACTAAACTAAGAAAACCAACAAGAGCAAAGTAACAATAGTGGTAGCAGCAGACCAATAACAACACCAAAGCAACCACAGAAAAGTAACAAAGACAGAAGAGGACCAAGCAATAGTAAAGCAACAACAAGCGACAGTAGCACCAGCCAACGAATAGCAACAATGACTGAGCACCATTAGCAACATCAGACCAATTAGCAACAACAACTAAGCAACCACAACAAAGCAACATTAGCAACAATAGCCTGATAGAAATAGCAAAACAAAGCACCAAGAGCAGTACTGGACTAATAGCAACAACACCAAAACAACAATAGCAGACCAACAACTTTCGAAATCATGCTAAAAAAAGTGTTAACCAGAACCATGCGCACCCCACCTAGATGCACGTCCACCCTACCCAGACCCTCGCAACAATCAAGAGCCAAACCCACACCGAAGCCCCCACTAAACCAAACCCACAAAATTCCCCCCAAAATTTCCCCCAAATTGAAAAACCCTAATAATATCTAAAGTCTAATTAGCACTAATTCATAAAAATACAGGAAATTAAACATTAAATTAATATTAAAAACAAATATTAAAACCTTTTACCCCTTTTCATTCGATTAAAACAACGAGAGCAAAGAGCAGAAAGCAGCGAGAGAGAGCAGAGAGCAACGAGAAGGAGCAGAGAGCAGCAGAAACGATGGTGGCGGCCGGTGGAATTGGTGGTGGAGATGGAGAAATGTTTGAGCAGAGGAAGTTTCGAGTAGAGAGAGAGAGAAAAAGATAAAGTGAAATGGTTTTGGGAGGGATGTGTTTATACGAGCGTTTTATTTTTTTAACAATTCAAATGATGCGGTTTTTAAAGAAACCGCATCTTTTTACCCTGTTTTTGGGGGGGGGTTAATTTGCATTTAAAAGCTGCAGTTTTTCAAATAACCGCATCATTTGATATGCAGCAAAAGAATTTTTTTCTACTAGTGATACTTGGTTCCCTGAAAACCTGCCACTGAATGACTCGTGGCTCCTCTCCTTCTGCAGAGCTTCCCAACCTTGATAGAGCGTCAGCTTGCTGGTTCCCAGATCGAGGGACATGTTGAATGTCAAAAGACTCCAATTTTCCGGCAAGGTTTCTGAGCTTCTGGAGATACATCTTCATGCTATCTTTTTTTGCTTCAAACTCCCCTTTGAATTGTCCCACGACCAACTGCGAATCAGCCTTAGCTTTAACTCATTTTGCCCCAGTAGTAAGGCACATTTGTATCCCTAAAATCAGAGTCTCATACTCCGCCTCATTGTTTGAGGCCACAAAACTGAATTTGATTGCATATTCTAGCCGATCCCCATTATCAGTTGATTAATATTCCTGCTCCACCTCCACTTTGCGTAGAAGATCCATCAGTGGATAACTCCCAGACCTTAGAATTCCCTTGATCAGAAGAGCTTGGCCTGTTGGTGCATTCCACAATAAAATCAACCAACGCTTGTGCCTTAATAGCTCGACGGGGTTCATACTCTAACCCAAAGTCCGACAGTTGGTTTGCCCACTCAGTTATGCGGTTTGAATAATTCTTACCCTCGATGATCTTCCTTATTGGTTGTCCGGTTAGGAACTTTATTGGATGAGCTTGAAAATACGGCCTCAATTTTCGACTAGCCATGATTAAGGCATAGATCATCTTCTCAGTCTCTCTATACCTGGACTCTACCCCTCGAAACGCATGACTAATGAAGTAAACTGGATGTTGATGCTTCTCCCTTTCTGCCACTAGTACCGCACTTAAGGCATACTCAGATATTGCCAAGTAGATGTATAACGTTTCCTCCGGCAAGGGTGGAACTAGCTTTGGGATACCGGCAAGGTACTCCTTTAGCTGCACAAATGCCTTTTTAGCCTCCTCGTCCCACTTGAATGTGGCTCGCTTCAAAACTTGAAAAAAGAGAAGACTTTTGTCTGCAGATCGGTACAAGAAACGACCCAATGCTGCCATGCAACCAGTGAGCCGTTGTACCTCCTTGACTGATGATGGCTTGAATCTTGTCAGGATTTGCCTCGATGCCCCTTTCATCGACCAAGAAACCTAGACACTTGCCCCCTTTGACTCCAAAGACACACTTCTTGGGGTTCAGCTTCATACCAAATTTCCTCAATGTTGATAAAGTCTCCCTGACATCCTTAGGATGATCAGCCACTTTTTTGCTCTTAATGATCATATCATCAACATAAACTTCTACATTTCGACCAATCTGTTCAGCAAAGATTGTGTTTACCAACTTTTGATAAGTAGCCCCAGCGTTCTTGAGTCCAAAAGGCATGACTCGATAACAGTAAACTCCTTGATTGGTGATGAATGCAGTATGTGCTTGGTCTTTTTCAGCCATTGGTATTTGATGGTAGCCAGTATTGGCATCCATGAAACTAAACATTGCATGCCCAGCAGTCGAGTCCACAAAGCTATCAATCTTTGGGAGTGAGTAGTCATCCTTTGGGCATGCTTTATTTAAGTCAGTGAAATCTAACCACATTCTCCACGTTCCATTAGGCTTCTTGACCAAGACAACATTGGCCAGCCAATCAGAGTATTGGCACTCTTTAATGAACCCATGCTCAAGCAATTTTTTCACCTCAGCAGTAGTTGCCTTGTTTCTTTCATCACTTTGTCGTCTCAACTTTTGTTTTACCCCTTTGAATCCTTCATGGATGTTAAGATCATGACACATGACTGAAGGATCAATACCCGGCATCTCTGAAACATCGAAGGCAAAGACATCTCGAAATTCCTTAAGCAGTTGAGTAATTGATTCTTTGATGCCCGAGTCCATGTCAATGCCAATCTTGACTGTGTGCTCAGGATTGTCATCGATGGGGAACTCCTCATGCCCCTCGATGGGTTTTGGTCGTGCATAGTGCTTGGCGTCCTCAGCTAAAAACACTGCCTCTGAACACTCGACCGGCTCCTTCCTCTTGTCCCCTACCTCGACCTGGGGTGAGGTAGTTTTGATGCTATTAATGTAGCATTGCTTTGCTGATCTTTGATCGCCATACAACTTCCTAACTTCCCCTTTATTAGTTTTATATTGCAACAAGAGTTGATATGTAGAGATGGCAGCCCTTATCTTGTTCAACAAAGGTCTACCCAAGATAATGTTGTAGGGAAGTTTGATGTCAACAACTATGAACGTGACAGGTAGGTTACGCCCTTCTCCCTTTTCTCCAATGCGAACAGGAAGTTTGATTATGCCTGATGGGAAGACCGGTCGACCCCCGAAGCCAAATAAGGGTCTTTCGAGCGGGGTTGGATCTGCCTCACCATATTTCAGCTGTCGTAGGCATGCCAAAGTCATCACATCAACTGAACTTCCACTATCTACAAGCACTCTCTTGACCCTGGAGTTCACTACTTTGACCTTGACCACGAGGGGGTCGTTATGAGGAAAGCAGGTAGGCCGAAGAGAAGATGCGTTGAACACCATTGTGGGACAAGGTGGAAGTCAGTTCAGGAAGCCTTTGGGACGAAGCTGAAGTTGAGCACCGCTTTTCATGCGGCAACTGATGGTCAGACTGAGAGGACCATCCAGACTTTGGAGGATATGCTTCGAGCATGTACTCTGGAGTATCACCAGTCTTGGGTACGTATGCTCTGCTTGATAGAGTTCTCCTATAATAATAGCTATCACTCCAGCATTGAGATGGCTCCGTACGAGGCCCTGTATGGCAGGAAATGTCGGAGTCCTATTTGTTGGAATGATATCAGTGATATTGTGGCTTTAGGACCTGAGATGGTACGCGATACTATCGAGAAGGTCCGAGTCATCCGGTCTAAGATGCAGGCCGCTCAGAGTCGTCAGAAATCCTACGCCGATAATCGACGTAGACCGCTGGCTTTCGAGGTAGGTGACAAAGTCTTGCTTAAGGTTTCACCGTTCAAAGGAGTAGCACGCTTTGGTCAGAAGGGGAAACTCCGACCGAAATATGTGGGACTTTACGAGATACTTGAACGAGTTGGGGAGGTGGCATATCGATTGGCATTACCACCTAGTTTGGCTAATGTACATGATGTATTCCATGTTTCCCAGCTAAGGAAATATGTACATGATCCTACTCATGTGATTACAGCGGATCCGGTCGTGATCGAGCCGAATCTGACTTACGAGGAGCGACCCGTCCAGATCTTGGATCGGGAAGAGAGAACCCTGCGGCGTAAGCAGGTACCGCTTGTCAAGGTATTGTGGAGAAATCAACACCATGAAGAAGCAACTTGGGAGACGGAAGCGTCCATGTGGTAGAAGTACCCGGAGCTGTTCGTTGGGGAGCAATCTCCTGCACCTTGAAAATTTCGGGACGAAATTTCTTTAAGGAGGGGAGGTTGTAATGACCCAGATTTTATTGGTATTTTTGCCGATAATTATGTGTATTTATGTGTTAGTTCAAATTTATTTTGAACTATTTATTTTATTTTATGTGAATAATTTCGATTTAATTCGAAATATTTGTTTTTCAGTTTTTATTATTTATGTTATTTATTATTTAATTAATTAGAATTTTTATTTAATTTTCTAATTAGTTATTTAATATTTTGGGCTAAATCAATTTGTGCATGATTAATCATGCGGTTTTTGCAAATTAGCCCAATTGATCACGAGAGCCCATTTTTAGGCCCATTTACCCTCTTGGCCGGTTTTCTTAAGTGGCATGGCAAGGCTTGCCACTTGCCTTGTGTTCACACCTTGACTAACTCTATATATAGGAGAGTTAGTGAGGCCTTTGCTCATTTTTGCCATCAATTGCATTTGCCATCATAATCAAACACAACTTCCTCTCATTACTCCCATCTCACACGCCATTTTTGGCTATAAACCCCCATCAATTTGTTCATCCATCTTTTGAATCCCAAACTTAAAGATTCAAAGTCTATTGATCTTTAAGTTTTAAAACACAATCTTCAACCCAAATATTTCATCCAAGATCATTAGTTCCGGTTGAGTTTGGGTGCGTGTTCGTGGGGTTGATCGTGTTCGTGAAAGAGGGACGTGCGTGCAGTGGCTGGGCAGCCGTGTGACGTGCGCCATGGTGGTGATCCAGCCGTGCAGACCGTGGTGAAGGCAGCAAGGACCGCGGGTCAGTGGTGGTTCGTGGTGGTGCCGTGGTGGTGCCGTGTGCATACCGTGTTTTGGGCCGTGTTGTGTGATCGTGTGGGTCGAGTTTTCGGGTTGCATTTGTGTGTTGATTTGTGTGTATATCTTCAATAAGGTAACATGCTTTCTCAACCTTCTTGGTATACTATGTTTATAGTATAGATTAAATGCATGGTTGGGTTGTTTGATGATGAATATCCATGATTTTATGTATGGCTTATATTCTGATTTTTATGTGTTTATATGATGTTTTGATGAAGGTTTTCATGATTTTATGATTGATTATAAGTTGTTTTATGATCATGAATATTGTGTTAAAGTTTGATGAATTTTGGATAATTGGAATGGTGATTTTCGAATGGAACTTGGCGGTTATGCGTGTGGATTGTTTGAGTTTGGATGAGTTCTTGATTGAGTTCTTGAATCTTGATTGGGTTCTTGATTGAAGATCTTGAATCTTGAATGATCTCTTTATGAGTTCTTTTTGAGTTCGTTGAGTTCTTTTTGAGTTCTTGATGAGTCTTTATGAGTTCTTGGTTGAATCTTGAAAGTTAAAGAAAATGGTTTAAAAGATAAAGAAAGTTAAAGATTGTGTCTAATATGATTAAAGAATGGTTAATGAATGATGGAATATGGTTGGTTAGGCTCAAGATCAAGGCGCAAAGGCAATCTTGAGTATAACTTCGATGTTTTAACTAGTTATTTTCAAGAATCAAGGCATAGAGGCAATTCTTGAATTTAATTTAGTTATGTTGAGATAATAAGATGATTAAATGATTAATTAATAAAGTTAGCTTGATTTCATTTCTAGACGCCTAAAACTTAGAGTAAGATTCTTTGTTTTTGGTTAAGACGTTGCCCCTATTCCATCCGCGGTATTGGGATAGTTGGAGTCATACTATGTGATCCTTTGAATTTCCAGTAAGATTGGTTTCACGGGACATGGATTTCCAGTAAGATTGGTTTCATGGGGTTTGGGAGTAAGATTCTCAAATCCGAACATGGTAGAAAGTTCGATCGCGTAAGATGCGTTCGTACGAGCACAGTCCGGTCTAGTATATGAATGATTGCGCCAAAGATAGTTGATTAAGTTGGTTTGAGTCGAGTTCACGTTTTGGGTTGTTCTCGTACTTTGCTTAATGATGTTGTTTATTTGATTTATGCTATGTGCATGTGTATTCCCATTAGGGTGAGTCAGTTATGTTACTCGCCACTGATGGTGGACTGTTGTATGTTTTTCAGGTATTTCTGATGACGATACTCTTGCTTAGCTTTGGGTTGGGCGAGCGACGTTTACTGTTTCTGTTATTTGATGTATTTCCTATTACTGTTGTTTATAGATAGTATTGGCGTATTGTATAGACTTTATACGTTATTGTTGGACTCTTTATACGTTGTTTAGACTCTGACGTGTGGTTGGAGTTACCTGTATTTTAGTATTTTTAGTTTGACTTTTGGACTAGTTATGTACAAACTTGTGGGTATTTGTACTTTTGTGGTTTATTAATAATATTTCGAGGAATTAGTTTTTAATTCTTAAGTATTTTGAGTTGTAGTTTATAACTATTCGACTCGTCGGTTTCTTCCGCGCCGATTTAAGCGAGTCGGGTCGTTACACGACGCGTCTCAATGACATTTCGAGCGTCGTTGCGCCTAGAGTTGATAATCTCCCGGGCATCCCCAGGCTGGGATCCTCTCTACGAACGTACCCCATTCTCCCGGCTAGGGATGGGGCCCCTTGGTGTAGTGGCTGCTTAGGATGGAGGCCTTTGTTGCCCAACCATCGCGGATATGCTGTCTTTTAACTCCTGCAAACTCTTTTGGAACTTGTTATTCATTGCTGTTATGATGTCTCCAAGTCTTTTCGAGTGACCACCTGTTGGCTCGTCGATGACGGTCACTCGCCTGATTCGATGAATTGTCATCGGTGACGTGTACCTCCTGCCGGTTAGGCGATTCACGGGGATTTTCATCAGGCTGATTAGATCGAGTTGCCCTTGCTCTGGTGTTAGCCATGTCTTTTGTTCTTGTCCCCACAGACGGCGCCAATTTGTTCCTGTTCTGGAACTTCTTCTGAATAGTCAACGATCTTTGGTGTGTTTGATGTGGACTCCGTACGTTCCTGGCTAGTGTTTTGACCTGCAAAACAGTCAAAGGTTGCTAACCCGGGGGTGGAGAACGCCCCTCCGATGCTTAAGTCAGATATCGGGAGTAAGGAGTCACTGTATTGTGAGTTTGTGAATTATGAATTGCGTACCTGTAGAGTGATTGGATTGATCCTTATATAGGCATTACACCCAATTAGGTTTTTGCTGAGTCAGTTGGACCGACGCGTGGGCCTGACCCATGACACGTGGCGTCATATCATTTGCTGTGGGATATCTGATGTGTCCCTAGCCCTATTAGGGTTGGGCCTAGGGTTTAGGCCCATCCCTATCGGGTTGACCCCTTGGGTGGGCCCGGAACAATATTCAAATCTACAACACAAGAATCATCTAAAATCGAGACATATATTCACAAATCAACTAAAATTGCAACATATTTTCCAATGAAATTGCGAAAAAACCTAAAACTACGGTTACCATGGAATTCAACAAAGCTAGATACGTACCTAGTAAAGAAGATGACAACTAATTGCACGCGAAGATGGAGAACTCAGATCAGACGGAGAGCTCAAAGCTTCACTATGATGGAGGGGGGGGGAGAGAGGGGGGGACGATCTTTTTACAGGAGAGTGTGTGTGTGTGTGAGTGCGATTTTTTTTTACATGAGACAAAATCATATCAATGGATTAGATCAAACTAGGTTAAATAAACGGTTACGATCTTTAGTTTTTTTTTAAACTAATAGGTTAGTTTTTACATAATCCTATTCTTATCTATATATATTCATATTTTTAAAAAAAAAATCAAAATTTGTATCTCAAATAATAAGATTTGATATATAGTGTTCTCGACAACCATATTCAACAAGTAAACGACTAAAAAAAAGTGGAACTATATTATCGGACATTCATCTTTAATGCAATAAAAAGTTATACAATCGATGAATTTTAATATAAGACTAATAATTAAATTAATTTTTATACTTACGTCAAATAACATCAATGTAAAAATAAAATTATCAAATAAGAAATATAAAAATAATGGTTTATAACTTAACATTATAGAAATAAACCCGCTTAAAAATAATAATAATAATGTACTTGGCCCGCCGAATTGAACCGTACTGGGTCAAAATTTGACGGGTTTTAACAAGTTTAAAGAGGTCAAAAATATCAAAATCGATGCTAAAACCCGCTGTTACGGGTTGCATTTATTGGGGTTTTCATCGGATCAAAAATTGATAGTGTAGATTTGAGTGGATTATTTAGGCTGAAACCCGCATCAATTATTTTGGTGTCCTGCTTTTTTTTTTCGTATAATGCAGCGTTTATTAGGAAGTGTTGCAAATAAATGTTGCCTAATTCATAACAAACAGCAACACTTATTATAAAATGTTGCTTAATTTGTTTAAAGCGTTGCCTATATATTAATATGCAACGTTTCAAGTAGAAGTGTTGCAACATTCTATTTTGGGTTAAAATATGCAACACTTATTAAAAGTGTTGCTACTTAATTGTTGCCTTAGGCTAGTTTTGTAGTACAATTTTACTTCAACAAGAAGGTTTATGTGTTATTTTAGTATATCTTGCATCTCTCTTAAATTTCGTTTTAAATTTTGCAAAAATTCACACTAGTTCCTTCACTATAATTCACCTACTCAACAAGTAGAGTGGGGACATATTTCCAGCAATGTGCACAAGCACAAACATAATGTGCTAGAGAATGAATCAAACGATTGCAAAATTGCAATCGCACAAGAATCTGAATCGGCCATATTAGCTACCAGCATTCAACAGGTATGTATCCAACGAAACCGAACAAAAATAAAAATAACAATAACAATAATAGGAACTTTTATTGAGCGAAAGTGAATAACATTATAACGATTTTGTTTTATTAAGCCTCAGACATAATAAAAAGTACACAATTGAAAAGCTGGGAAATGCAGTCAAACATTGAAGAAGGGTCCTAAACACTAAAGATAGCAAGTTTTAGTTCGGTGAAAAAAGTTATTCCAGACAGTAAAATGCAATAATAAATATATTTTCTTCCAACTAAGCTTTGTTACACATTGAGTGCCAGTTTTTGAGCTGCAAGTGCCTCAGCCTCAAGTGTAGGTTCCCAAAGTATTGTGGTCTCAGCTAGCAACCCTGTTACCACGTATGGGTCCATGTTTGAAGCCGGTCGCCTATCCTCCAAGTACCCTGTTGAGAGATCATGGCATTTAACCAACCAACATTAACAATGTATTTGACAATTTTTGTTTAATGAGGGATAATGGGCACTATATGTAATTGGTCCATTTAGATATAATTTTTCCTTGAATAGTGTTTATTTTGCTGTAGTGGTAGGGGCATTCAGATCTGGGTACCCAGGTTTTCAGTTACCTGAAAAAACGGGTATTGGGTAATGGATTGGGCAGCCCATGCCCTGGCCGTACCCGAGTCATCAGGATCGGGTTACAAGGTACCTGGCTTATTTTAGCCGCATCAAATTTGAAATTATTGCCATCATATTATACTAACAATGGTTGGGTGCCTTGAGTCTAATTAAACCATACCAAATAATTGCCAATTGATATACTGAATTAATTATAAACTTGAAATTTAAACTAAGATCAAAGTAACAAGTTGATAAAATAAAAATCCAAAGTACCATATTAATAAAGTAAAAATCCTAAGTACGAAATTAAATTACACATAACAAGTTACATAACTAAAAATCATAATAACTTCAGTAAGTTAGGCCTACTGTAAAGTGTAAACCCTATAAAAATTATATATAAAAAAAAAATCGGGTAATCGGGTCACTAAAGGGCGACCCATTACCAGACCATGCATGTTTGTGTTTTTTCCCCAAATAACACGTCGGGTAGTATGCGTGTCATCGAGTCGGGTCAGCGGGCCAGGTTTCACTTTAGTAGTATAGAAAGATTTATAAAAACATGACGTATATTAGTCAATTCACTCAATGGAGACCCCTAATTAGAGAGCCGGCGACCACTCCCAGCAGTCCTGGCACTTGCAAGTTCTTGTTGTAGTAACTTCAACATTTCTAGATGTGTGTAACAAAATAACTTCAACAATTTCTTAACTTTTCATATTTGGTATAAATTTGAATATGAAATGTATATAATGACCCTAATTTGAAAACATAATTATCTACCCCATGTGCTTTTTTTTCTCTTACTTTACATTTAACTTTACATACCCATGCGATCTCCTCTCTCCTACTTTATTTTAACAACTATCCAAATCCATATTTAACATATTCTCTCTTAGAGTCCGTGTTAACCCATTAGTTGCAGTTAAAGTGTTACGGAGGGAGTAGTTTGCAAACTACTCTATACTCTATAAACACAAATTTCCCTTCATTCTAAAATGCATTCTAAAAAATTGTTCAAGGAAAGTTGACAATAATCACCCATTGCAAGCCATATTACATAATATGAGACAGGAGGGGTCACTCATACCTTTGCCTTCCTTCTCTGTATCGCGGCCCACACGGACTGAGCAACCACGATTGGCAACCCCCTGGATGTCACCCATTGTTAGACTTTTTATAAACCTTTCAGTAACAACAAAAGTTGCAGCAATTTACAATGCAAAACTGTGAAATAAAAAATAGACATACCCATGAGAATTGGTCAATGCTGGCAGTCTCATGCTTCCCAGTCAACCTTCTTTCATTTCCTTCACCATATGCACTGATATGTTCTTTGTGGCGTAATGAAAGGTTCAATATTGCCTTCTTTATCAACTCATAACCACCATCTTCTCTCATGGTCTTGGTACTACAAAAGAACCACAATCATGCTCTTTGTTTTATTAACTTGCTTAATTATAAATTTCTAGCAATTTTGCTTCAAACACAATATTCTCTTTTCCTTTTTTCTTCAGAGAGATACAAAGTGACTTAAACACAAACTGAGTTATGGACATTTTTACTCTTAATGTTTAATGTAACTTTACAGGCCCTTTTAATTTTGGCACTTCTGCGAGAATATATATGCCATTATTTTCACATCAGTGGATCTCCATGAAATAATATTCACAATAATCAAGGAAACAATAAGTTACCTGAATTTTAAAAATAGAAAATAAATAAAAAATCGAATCTCAAGTCTCAACTCATATTATTTCCATTTGTAACATGAAAATGGCTGTCAAAACCACTATCCAGTGTAGCATGTAAACAAAATAAGCCATATTTACTATTTTCATAAAGCAGCTGAACAGGACTGCCCTCATGCACTAAACATAGCACCAAAAAAACTACTTACAAGAATATGTAAAAATGCTTTAAAAATAATCTTAGAGAACTTCAAGATACCTGTAATTAACATGACAACCTGCACCATTCCAATCACCCTGTTGACAAAAAAAGTTTGAGAAATGTTCGGAAAGATTACACATGACAATGAGCTCACTAGTATTACAAATGCATAAGGCAGTACCTCAATTGGCTTTGGATCAAGAGTCATAACTACACCAACTTGTTCAGTTATTCTCTGTTCAGAGGAAAATAAATATTTTAAGCTCATTGAGAAGTCAGTAAAGTATAACACATCACATTAATTTCTCTTTTTTCAGCTTCTTTCAATGCAGGAGACACTAAAAGCTACAAGCCTACAATGAATAGGCTGAATTTTACCCCTCTTTCAGTTAAAATTTTTTAGACCTACATAAATTTACATGTGTTAAGGCTCCGTTTACTAGGGCGTAAAATATTTTTTTAGTAAAACTAATTTCCTCCATCTTTAATTTTACATTGTTTACTTTCCAAAGTATTGTAAAAACAATTTCCCTGGGAATAAAATATCTCTTACAATGATGAAAAACCTTTTTCTATTCAAAATGAAGGGAAAATTATTTTACTTCCTTTTCCTTACCTTGTTTACTTTTTTCTCATTTCCTTTTTTTCCATCATTTTTCTTACGTGATAGTAAACAGTGGAAAACTTATTTTGTAATAATGTTTTCCATTGCAAATTGTTTTCATGAAATTATTTTACATTGAACATATTTTACAACCAAGTAAACCCATGGGTCCAAAGTGTATTGTGTGAAAATTCTCCTTAGCAACTCCTAGGAGAGCTAGATGAAGTTGAATTCTAACTTTTGTGTTACTGCCTCTTTCTGCCTGTGGCTAATTTCTATCCCCTCCTACCTTAACAATCTCACAAAAGAGAAAATTAATATCATAAATTTATGGTCTGACGTGCAGCATTGCAAACAAATTTGTTTTCATCAGATACCTCCATCTGCTCCTTTACCAAGTTACCATACATTCCTTTGACAAATTAGAAATAATGACATGTAAAATCATACTCTATTGCCTTAAACCTTTTTATATGGCAATTGAAATTTGAAAGCTGGTTGGTTGAAAACTACGAAAAACTTTTTTCAGACCAGCTTCCATGAGGGGACTACTTAGTTCTCGTCATGTAGGCGATACCGTGATATGATAATATGATATTTTACTCAATTTCTTTGTTGATAAAAGACAATCATTATTGATCATACTAATTTCCAGTTCAAGGTTTTTATCAACTTATTTTAAGTTCAAGTCAAGGTAAAATCAGACAGATTTATTCTAGCGCCTTACAGGTTTAATTTCAATGATTCAGATTGTATTATTGGTTACAGATTATTTTATAGCATAAAGATCAAAAATTCATTCCAACAAATACCACAATTGCACAAAATAAGGTTGAAAGTGACCAGAGTACATATAGGTTGCAGGAGAGTACCTCTAGGATATATCTGGCACACCAGATATGATCTCCAGCTTCAATCCCAACACTAGGACCAACCTGGAATTCCCACTGCAAGTGAAAGAAGAGTTGAAGGTAAACCAATTTCAAAGAAAGATAAACTATTGGTAGACACATGAGAGAGAGGTGCAAGAGAAAACCTGGCCAGGCATAACCTCCCCGTTGGTGCCACTTATATTAATTCCAGCATAGAGACAAGCTTTATAATGAGCATCAGATATGTCACGTCCAAAAGATTTATCAGCGCCAACACCACAGTAATATGGACCCTAGAAATGCAAAATCCAATTAATGAAATAATACCATTCTATAACCAAGAAAATGCCAATAACACCAAAAATACTTGAGATAGGGGTTACGCACCTGAGGGCCAGGATAGGCTCCCACAGGCCATCCCAAGGGCCACTTAACATTTGGTTGAAGAAGTGTGTATTCCTGCTCTATTCCAAACCTGTATAAAATAAATTATTAGTAAAACAAAGAGAAAAAAAACAATGAAAACAAGACAGGAATTAAGGCTCCGTTTGTTTTGATGGAAAATGATTTTCCTCCCTTTTTCCATTTTCCTTTGTTTGTTTTGTAAAGGGATGGAAAACAATTTTCTTTAAGATGGAAAATGTAACTTTGGAAAAGGAAAACTATTTTTCTTTTGTAGAAAAGGAATGCCACATTTTCCTTCTCACTCTCCCTTATCCACTCCTCCAGTCCTCCCATCCTTTCTCCATTTCTATTTATTTTTTCTTTCCTTTATAAGTTTTCCTCTAATCAAACAAACAAAGGAAAACTTTTCTTACATCTATGTTTTCCATTGAAAATTGTTTTCCTTATAAAATGATTTTCCGTGAAAATTGTTTTCCTTCAAAACAAACGGAGCCTAAGAGAGGATAGACAAATTCTCAATTGGCGAGCTCTGATCTAAAGCATTATAAGCAAAATTCCTTGTTTCTTGAAATGTTTGCCCCTATATGTCCTTTCCTATTAGCCAACTCCTTTCATATGGAACTTATATCAAATGCAAACTGATGACTAGGAATTGCAATTTAGAAATAGATTTTGCCAGTGCTCTGAAATTCATACCATGGCACCTCAGAAACAACCTTTTGGTTGTTGAAGATCTCAGCAGCTTTGTGTCGTTTATTAGTTGGGATGGGTTCACCCGCTGGTGTGTATGCATCACAGATTACCTAAATTTACAGTTCACAATTACAAATTGTTGCAAAAACAGAATAATAATTCTCAATGAAACAGCATAATAAGTTTTCAAAAACTCAGTTAACTTTAAACACCTAACTCACCAAGATATTTTTACCACCACGAAATGGATCTTTAAAAATAGCTTGAGGGCTGTAGGAGGAAAAAAGAATGAATTAAAATGTGAGACAACAATGATGTCAAGATCTTTCATAATAAAAAAAAAAAAAAACAAACTTCTAGGCCTCCCTCATAGGATAATAACATGAAAAAGAGAGAGAAGAAACATTTGCAAAGTGAAGGTTCATAGGAGTCTCAAGATCTTACTATAAGATCACTTCACTGTCTTCTCCTGGTGCTTGTCCTGTGCTCGAACCATCATAGTTCCACTTGGGAAGCTCAGATGGGTCCTCCACAGGTCGTGAGAGTGTCTGTTGTATTACGCAACATTAGTTAGCGGAAAGATAGTAAATGAAGATGAGCATAAAACTAAAGGTGGTTAACACGAAATCCATGGCATAAATATCACTGTACCCTGGATTTGCTACGAACATCAATTCCAGCTCCTCCAATCCTGTTCCATAGCAGAATCACAATCCAGTTAGTTCGTAATTCCCAGATAAAAAAAAAAGCTTGTTATCTAAAATTAGAATCATTTTTATGCTAGCAGAATAATCCCATCAAACCTAACGTCGTAATCAAAAAAGGAGAAACTATACCAAATGTATTCTGCAATAATCTTGTCAGTGTATGGCGACACATCCAAATTCAGGAGCTGCTCTACCCTGTTTACAGTGCCGTCATCAGATTTGAGACTAGCACATATTTTGAACTTAGTTGAACACTTGAGGGATTTCTTTTGGTTTTGTTTCAGCAGTATGGAAGTCCACGTGTTTGATGACAATGAACTTAGAGAGCTTCTTGAAAACTTCATCTGACATTGCATATTTGGAGCAAGTATTTGTGCCATGTTTGATCACTTCCCCTTTAACCAAAAAAAAAAAATATTGTTATTAATAACATACTAATCCAGAATATACATTTCTGGACTACTCTATGGAATTCTAGCCTAACTGAAAACAACAACCAAAGACGAGTTTTATTCAATCAATCAATCAAAGCCTTATTCCCATAAGTGGGGTCGAAAAGACGAGTTTTATTGCAAAATGGAAAATACATCAAGAGCAGAAATTCAGACCAAATGCACATAGCACAACACATCTCCTAGGGAAGTTTAGTATATGAAAAAGTATTTTAAAAAATTATAGTTAAGAAAATAGACATAAAAACTCAAGGGGAAAATGATAACAAACATTCCTATCTAATAGTGCTCTAAGAAAGGTCTCAAAATATTTCAAGTCATTTGATTATCTCATAACAATCACAACTTTACGCGAGATTTTATAAAAACAATACCAACTATTGATTATCTACTAAAAACAGTTTCAACTTTCAAACTGTAATTGTTTTTCCTTTAGCTCTAGATATCCATTCCCATGTCAATTTGTTGTTTGTAATAAATCATAGTATTAAGAACAAATTAAAACTACAATTTAGCAAGGGAACAAACCTTAGGATCTCCACAATCACATATCCTCGTTCTAAAACATAGATTTGCTTCATATTTCCTATTACCATTATCATTGGAAATGGTAATATTCAATGACAATGAATTTTTGTAAAGAAACGTGGATGAATTAGAGGAAAAGTAGTACCACAATAGGAATGGTAATGTATATTGTTTTTCCTTGGACATCTCCCACTAAATTCAATTTTCATTACTGTCATTTATAACCAGTTACTAAATAGCTTATAAATGTGAAGGAGTATAACGGTCAAACACTCTGCCTCTTTTAAATTGACAACAACTACTACTACCTCGTTAACCATTATGTGCAACGACGTGACATAAAGTAGAGAGGAAAAGTGTCAAATCGTTGCACATAATGGTTAACGGAGATACTATTAGAAGAACTACCTAAAAATGGTACTCAAATTCTTATATGCAACTAGATTAGACAAGCTGTACAGAACTGAAAATAAGTCAACACAACATAACCTTGTACTTCAATTTGGACTAATTACAGGAAACTTTCATAAAATGCCAAATTTGGCACTTGGGCATACACCATATCTACGCGACTACGTAACTAAATACCCAAGTCCAAGCACATTTACAAATCTTAAAATATACTAATAAATCAAGACAAAACAAAAACCCTTAAAAAAAAAGAATCAAACTGAAATCACATTTACAAATCTTATAAACAAGCATTTGAAATCACCAATCATCATTTTATAAACAAGTATAACAAGAAATTCATAAATTATGGTATTATTTTTTTACATTATTGGAATTTCTAATTCAAGATCTTCAAAGTGTTGATGATAGGGCAACATTTGGAAGAAATGTGAAAGGGAAGATGGCACAAAAACATTTGCATCACGTTTTCAATGAACAAGCATTAATTAACAGAAACATAGAAGTGATGAGATACAAAGTACAAGATTGATTAAATGCAGAATAATGCAATACCTTGTAAATCAGTTGGATAAAAAGGCGTTCAGAGTCAACTACCTAGAGAGAGAAGAAAGTGTAGAGTGTCACCAAATGTATGATTATTATTAAAGGATTCCCTTTTATTTTTTTGTTTGGTTTTTTTTTTTTTTAATAAATATATTGCATCGTTGAAGAATGTAAGGCAAAATAGTGGGATGAAACAAAATGGAAGAAAGCTGTAGCCTTGGCTTTTGCATAATAGATAGGGGTGCCAACATTGAGTGGTGAAGAACCAGTTTGAAAAAGATTTTGAGGAACTGGGTTAGAATCTCTGGACTAAATTAATGGGGTCATAAAATAAAATTGTTGCACAATTTAGATAAGGTTTCTTTTTCAAGCTTATTGTCCATTTGCCTTGCTTGCATTCAATCTCATCATGAACAAAGCAAGCACATATTAACTACCCCAACAAAATGTATTTGAGATCTTAATTGGAAAGCCCGATTTAGGGAAATTTTGGTAAATGTAATAAAAATAATAATGTAAAACATTGGTTTATTATTTTAACTAGATTAGTTTTCTCTTTAGCTTCATAGAGACAACGAAAAATATAGTCGTATGGGATCTTGTTTGATTCGTCTCGAAATATACTTTTCAAATATATAGTTTTTATAAGAAAAAATTACATATTGTTTCCGTCTTAAGAAACTTAGATACAAAGAGGTGAATATGATAAGCTGGGAAGTGTTTTGATGTATGCTGACTTGACAATAGATGAGCTGATATTTGATGCTAACTGGAGCACTCCGAGTGAGCTTGACTCCAACTTAGTGGGTCCTACAAAAACAACAAGGGTGACTGACCCAGGGGGTGGACCAAGGAATTCTCCTCTGATGCTTAAGTCAGCAAAGTGATAGTAGTAATATAGAGAGAGAGTTTCTTGGAATTAGTGAAAGTTACCTCAAATAGAATAAACTAGATAATACCCGAGCAACTGCTCGGTTTATTTAACTAAGGTAAGTATTTAGATCTACATAAAATCTTTCTATGCAAAAATTAGTAAAAAGTTATTGTAAATGGAAAACTTATCGAAGTACAAAGCACATTATTTTAGTTATACTATATTATAGAGAATAAGTAGTACTTGAAATGTACATAATTTTCAAATTAACTTATGCAATAAAATTATAACAATACTTTTTTCTATAATCATTTCGAATTTGGATTGATATCAATCAAATTTTTTTTTTTCTATTTGCTTTATGTCTAGTAACGTACTATTGTACAATTTTTTTTCAAAATTATGTAGTTATTTCTTATATATAAATTTGTACTATTGTTAAAAAAAAAAAAAAAAACACTTTAAAAAAAACCATGTATGGTTATTATTACTTTTAGAATAAATTGTATTCATGAATTTCACTTTCATATTTTGTTAATAATAAAAATAAATATTTTCAAATGTAATAAAAAAGTTAATGATAATCAAAACACTTATTTGAAACTTATATATGGAGTACAAAAAATAAACATATTTAATATATATAATGGTTCATTCATTTTAGAATATTTTAAAAAAATGAAAAATAAATAGGACAAAAACTAAGATAGAGAAAATCGAGTTTAGTCAAAGAATATGAAATCACCAAGGAATCAAAGCTGACAAAAAATTCTTTAAAAATTGGAAAGTAAACACTAATAAGAATTTTTTTTGTTAATGGATTGATAGTATAGTTTTGTATTGGAAAGTAAAGTACAAATACTTATAATTTTTTAAGGAAAAAAAATAAATAAATAAAGGCACCTTTGGAAAATGGGAAGCATTTAATATTATGGTATATAATAAGTTGGGAGGGAAAATAAGAGTTTAAGAGGGAAATTTTTTTCAAGTGGCTTGCATTTTAGTATATAGTATAGAAGATAGATATAGATAGATAGATGTGGGGTATTTATAGTTAAGGTTTTTGGGGGTTGATTGACAGTTGCTATGGAGGCTGTCAATCAGCTGACACAAATGGATTGTGCCACCTGCCCTTTGGAGGTATTTTGGTAATTTATGGGAATTTCAAGGGCATTTTGGTAATTTATGGGAATTCCAAGGGTATTTTGGTAATTGCGTCTTCATTGGCTCAGGGCCCAAACACATATAATTAGAGATAAGATTTAAATATAAATATTTAAGTTTCAATTTTACTAATATAAATTTAGGAGGATTAAGGAAGATAATTTTTGTTTAGGAAGCTACCAAAAAAATCGTTTAAAACTTAAAAAAAAGTTTTGGACGCAAAATTTTCATTGTGGAAGTGACATGTGTTTGTTGACACCAAATTTAGTCATGTCACGAGGAAAGTCTCGATGATGATATTGATAAAATACCTTCTCTAGAAGATTCAATAATTATTTATTATTGGACATTATTAAGCCTTACTAAAATATATTTTTTAGCCAAAAACTATTGTAAAATTATATTACAGTCGTATAGTAGACAGAAAGAGCTTCCAAGCGATATATTATATGTCCCATTTGGATTTACAAAAGCTATGGTATTTTAAAAATTGAATTGATACCGAATAAAATAATATGTCGCTGATCAATTAGTGATTACATTTGATACGCGCTGATTAATCAGCAATTTTTAAATGCCATTGCTGATACATTTAGCGTGTATTTATTTCTTATGCTGATACAGTAGCGTTAACTTATTTTTTACTCTGATTATGTTTCCAAATTTATGTCTTCCAAAACTTTATATAGTAGACCATATCAGCGATAATTAGAAAAGAACGCTGATTTTGCAGCGTAAAATATGTTATATCGCTGATTTATCAGCGTATTTCCATAATTATCGCTAATATATTTTCTATATAAACCCCCCCATTTTCTCATTTCAGGGGACGATTCTTCTTCCTCTCATTCCCTATTGCTACTCTTTCATCTAAATGCTTTCTTTCTTTTAAATGATTTCGTCTTTTGTCCAAAAGTTCTAAAATTTATCAAGTTTTAAAGGCAAAATTATGACCAACCAAATACTCAAAGAAAAATCCTTAAACGAGAACTGGTAAGTACGTTTTCTGAAAGTCTTAAATTCAATTCTATTTACTTAGTACATATGTGAATAATTGTATAGTTTGTTTATTTTTATTGTTTTTGTTGCATATCTTGTAAATTGATTAAATGTGATTAAAATATGCTAGTGCAGTATTTTATTTTACACTTATTTTATCAGCGTTGTATAGTTTATATCACTGATTCATTTTTTTAAATGATTAAATTTCTTCTCATTTAACTTGCATTTAACTTGATTAATAAAAAAATTATTTGTTTTTCTTAAAGGAAAAATTCATATAAATAATCCCAAGTATTACACCACTTACAATATTAATCCCAACTATCGTATATTATAGTACATTCCCAACTATGGTGTCAGTTTCATGCTATTAATTATATCTAACTTACCCCATTCCACCCAATATATGTACGGAGTACATATATTTAGCTCAGTTTGGGGCTTTCTCTAGTATCATACAACGCATATAGCCCCACATTTTTCTAAGCAAATCTGAAAAATTACAGAAAGACAACAAAAATGGCAAAAGCCTATAACACTTTTTCTATTATACAAGCCATTGCGTTATGCATATCAAAGACATCTTGTAGGGGGATATTAGTATCAGTAAGAAAAAACAAAAGTAATTGCGAAATTGTAAGTATCAAATTGTGTAGTATTGAGTTGGGATTAAACAAACTAACAAACATTGCAACTCCTCCGACAGTAACCTGGAAGATCCGCAGTTCCGACCATGTATTCAGGGTTCTTAACGCACTCCCCAAGTGCAGCCCATCTCTCACAATTTTGATTGTGATCTGCGCAACCGTCTGTAAAAAGTTTATCGAAACTGTCGACATGAATCCACTTGGTTGCTGAAAATTTCTCACCCTCGATCACAGGACAACCTCCATGGAGACTCATCTGGTCAGGAACGGCGTTTGGATAGAGGCTGAAGAACAATAGAGCATCCCCCTTCTTCGGTTTCACTGCTTACATTTAAAACTATTAATAAGATGGGTAATAATAACTAATAAGATTTTTGAAAATTGAAGCACTCCCTTGTTTTACTACGTCCTCTCATTTAGAGTTTTGCACATATTTATACTATATACTCCATCTAACCACTTTTAATTGTTCCAAAGTGTTTTGGGTGGTTTTTAAGAAATAAAACATATTTTTGTCTTGTAGTGTCTTCACATGGGTACTTTTTGTAGCATAATTAACCTAAAAAGGGGGAAGGGCAGTAATATGGAAGTAAAAAATATTCATGTAAGGGTATACATGTCTTTTTGATGGTGGGTCATATTACTCAAAAAAGGAATGGAACAAATAAATTTGGACGAACAAAAATAGAAAATGGAGCGCAATTAAAAGTGGACAGAGAGAACAATAATACTTCCTCCATAAACGAAAAATTGCAACAAAGAGGGAGGTCACGGACTCCAAAAAAAATTTATTGTTTAAGTTAGTAGATTAGTAAAAGTAGGAGAGAGAAATAAAAATTAGTAGAGTAGAAAAAGTAGGAGAGAGAAATAAAAGTTAGTAGATTAATAAAAGTAGGAGAGAGAAATAAAAGTTAGTAGAGTAGAAAAAGTAGGAGAGAGAAATAAAAGTTAGTAGATTAATAAAAATAGGAGAGAGAAATATGTTAAATATTACCCAAAATAGAAAGTGACAAGTTTGTTGCAATTTTTTAAAAACATCCAAATATGGCAAATGTTGCAATTTTTCATTTACGGAGGAAGTATAATGCTTTTAATATTATAATATTTTCATTCTTTTATCAATTTTTAAAACATTAAAAATTTATATTAAAATCTTTATATTGATGTAATGATTTTATACTAACTACTCCATATTTGTTTTCAATTGACTTATTGTTTAACAAAATTTCAAATTTTATCAAATATTATTTAATCGTGCATAGCACGGGACTAATCTAGATAATACCTAAATTTAACGACAAAAAAGATGCAAGCAATGACTTATCAGCGCCCCAATCTAGCTAATTTATGAGGCATGGGTTTAGCTCAGCGGAGCTACCCTCGATCTTTTTGCCTCACGACATGGGATCGAGCCCTTATACTCCCATTCCACCGGGCTATGAAACCATGACGCTTTAGAGATAGGATTCATAGGTGGGGCCCATGTGCACCTTACCATCTAAAAAAATCTAGCTCATTTATACCATAACAATACTTGTGTTGCATTCTTTTCAACTTATTTAACACTGAACAACGCTTATACGGTTGAGCAGGATTGGTCAAGTCAGATCAGTTGGTCAGAGCTAATAAGTTTATGTTTTAACAATAATTAGTGGTGAACAGTTCTAAACATGTCAAATAAGTCAGATCTTACAAAATCAATGTTCTTAGGTCAAAGGGTACGATCCGTTATTATTGAATCAAATTAAAGTTGATGAGGTATTGCATAGTTTAAACTCATATGCCAAAGTTTCAATCCTACATTTAAAACAAATATATATGCTCCAAATTTAGTTTATTAAACTTAATTTCTCTCTTTTTACCTCATTAGTTCACATCATTTTCCACTAACTTTACTACATACTCTTTTTATTTCACAATCTCATACCCACATTCATTAACCTCCCCATTTGCCTTCTCCCTCGTAGTTTTTCATACCCCACCACATTTTCTACCTCCTACTTTGTTTTTTTTTTTTCTTAAACTCAATTTTAAAAAGTGGAGCTCAAGTGTTGATGCTCTAATTATAAAGGTTACATACTTGAACCAAAGTCACCAATAATGTTTAGCCTTGTAGGACGTTTTATTACATGCTCTAATTAAAGGTTAATTATTTTATCTATACTATATACTAAAGAAAAGTATTGCTTAAACAATCATTGTACATGGGTCACTTTGTCATTTAAAACTTTCCCTCCAAAACTAATTGATGATGTCATTTTTGTTTTTGCTAATTTATATCCTTACACAAGTTCTAATGTTAACAAAATTCTTCTTTAAAATTAATAAGCTTATACACTTTATATTTTGTAATGAGTACCTTTTGAAAATTTACCCAAAAAACAATTATCTAAATCGTGCAACGCACGGGACTAACCTAGTATACAGTATATAAGAAAAAAAATGATCATCCAGCATCTTTTATGAATTTTAGTGATACGTAAGTAAAAACATTAAGGATTGTTTTGATTTTTAGTAACCAACCAACCACCTTATTTTTTGAAATTTTTAAATAACCACCTTGTCAAAAAATTTATTTAAATAACCATCTTATGTTTCATTTTTGTTAAATTTCACCACCTTGATGATGACATCAACCCAAAAAATCATTTGCAAAGCTTATTTTTAACGAATTTTCTACACTTAATAGGGGTTTTTAACCGATACAAACAATTATAATAAGTAAAATTTCATAGAATCTACACTCACAAATGATTTATTGGGCGAAATTCTTGACAAGGTCGTGAAGTTTAATAAACATGAATCACAAGGTAGTTATTTTAAATATTCATAAGGTGGTTATCTACATATTATGAAAAACATAAAAAATATAAGGTGATTACTAACGAATTAGCTGAATATTAATGGTCAAAGATGTGCATTAGTAAATGTAACAAAAGGCTATGGGTAGAACAATTTGAAAAAAGATGGAGTATGGATAATCAAGAAGGACAAACCTGCAATCCCTCTTTTACCACATTCAGAAATATCATCATTGGCTAAGATTTCTGCCCTTTGACGTTCTGAGAGCTGTCCATAGTCGTGAAAATAAAATTGATTATGTTGTATTAAGTAGTTGTATTAAGTATATGAAGACATAAAGATAATACTTATGAATAATTAGAAGGCTGGACAGACCGAAAATCTAGGGGAATAATGTTTGTACTGAAATTACGGAGTACTACAGTATGTTAATTTAAGTGTACTGTGTAAAAGTATTAACCTCTGCATTGGGGAAAACTGTCTCACCACCCTTCTTAACATCAGATAGATACATAAGGACAGTTGCATAACGATGGCCACCACGAGCAATGTTAACCTTATCGACAAAGTAATCATAGTGGGCTTCATACTTCTGTCCTTCTTCATATCTAAGTACCTGTATGTCCTCACCATTTTCTGACAATATAGAGAAAAAGAGCAAATGAGCCTCAGCATCTTCAGACCACATAAGATGCACAAAACTCAACCGAGGAAAAATTGCCAATGCTTAGCAATGAGTACAAAGTTGATAAAAGGTTCGAACACCTGAGCATACTTCAAGTCATATCATTATAAAACGTATGATATCTTCTGGTCTTTTTTTTTTTAGTTCACCTGAGCAAATTGTCTTTTTTCCTTCTTAGGAAGTCATTTCTTTCTATATTTCTCCAATTCTCTATCTCGCTCTATCTATATAATACCAACTCAAATATTTCCTATGAGAGTCCGTGTCAAAGCTTTTGTGGCAACTAAAATCAATAAATACCAATCTGCTAACCTTAGTTCAACTTGTAAAGCCTAAGCATCATTTAAAAAAAAAAAGCACATACCTATTGCATTTGCATACCTATTAGCACACTGAATTTACTAGATTCAAGTGATTTAAGTCATTTATCTAGACAGTCTAAGCACATGATTATTACTTGCTGAAACAGGCTGATACATTTCCAAAATCATTTTAAACAGCTAAAAAAATATAGTGCAAGCAACACCCAACAATTTCAGGATGTGTTTGGTTGTGGGTATTCAAACAAGGGAATCAACTGCCCCCATTCCCTTTGATTGTGTTTGCTAGTCCACTTTTGTCATTCCCATTCCCCTCCCCATCACCCTGTTCTAACACTTTCTCAAACCGACCTCCCCCCTATCTTTCCCATTCCCTTTCCCCACCTTCCACCAACCACCACCCAACTACTCCATAAACCACCCAACCACCAACCGGGCCCCCGGCCCCAGCCAAGTACTCTCTCTACCCGTCTAAGTTTTCTACTTAGGGGGAAAAGCAATCCCATGGGGCCACCAAAAACAAAAAAAGGGAAGACAATATTTTTGTCCATTTGTAGTAGCAACTACGGGATTTTTTTTTTTTAGATGTGTATTTAATTAAATTTTAAAGTGGACCCCACTTTCTGTAAAAAGAGTGTAGCAGACTTTTTGGGAAATCCAAAAAATGTAGCAATCTTAGAAGGACGGAGGGAGTACCAAAGTAAGATGTCCTCTATTGCAACAAAAGAACAGAGTTCAAATTTTCCAGCATAAGTCCCCATTCAGAATCAAATTTAAGATCATATATAAAACAAAAGTGAAACTACAACACCTCCAATTACACCAAAAGTTGTCTTGAAATGCTAGAAAATGTACTAACAAATGAAAATTGCAGTTACTAGTGATAAGCTCTGTCCAAAGACAACGATGTCAGAAAAAGATACGTATATTCGAAGGAACAGTCATGAAGAAACATGGTGCAGGTGCACAAAAGATGAGCGATAATGAGAGAGAACCTATTGGCAGGAAAGTCCAGACAGCAATTTTTTGCTCTATGTGTTCCACAATTTCATCCTGAAAATGAAATAGGCCAGGGTTAGAATACCAAAAGAAGGCTAAGAAAAAAGGCTCTTTGAATAACTAGTTCCCTGTGAGGCTCCCGTTACGTAGTATTTCCACTTTGTTACAGAAATTTACGAGGCACTAAATTACTCGATAATAGATCAGTTGTTAAAAAACAAAACATACTACTCCCCCGTTTTCACTTAGGTTCCGTTTACTAGAGCGAAAAACGTTTTCCTATTTTACATAGTTTATTTTGGGTGAAAAAATAAAATGTAAAACTTTGGGTGAAAACTCATTTTACACCCTATTGGAAACATTTTCATCCAAATTTGGGAATAAAACTTACTTTCCGTGCAAGTAAACAATGAAAAACTTATATGAAAATGAGTTTTCCAATGTAAAATGTTTTTCATGGAAAATCATTTTACATCGAAAATGTTTTACACCAAAGTAAACGGACCCTTAATTTCTTACGTTTCCTTGTTAGGTGTTTCTTTCTATTCTTTATATTTCCATATTTCCTTTTTCGTACTCCTAATTACCCCTTAATTTTGCTAAATTACAATAACTTCCTTGAAAATACTCAATTTGATTGGCTATTAACAATACCCACTTTCATTTTCCACAAAAACCAAAAAGAATTTTATTATACTAGTGTAATTCTAAGTAATTCCAATTTACAAAACATTTTAGCTACAAATTCCAAGTCATTTCAACATATATTATACTTCTACTAATCCTCCTTAATTCACGTGCTAAAGTCAAACATTAAAAAAAATCAAAACGGAGGGAGTAGCTGAATTCAAGTCACAAATCATTGAAAACTTGAGAATTGTGGCTCATATTATCATGTTTCTTACTTCAAACAATATTTTGACTAAACTTATTAATCCCTAACTTTTCATAATGTTGAACATTTGAATTGGAATGGGTAAACATTCACCTTCACTTCACAAAATTACATCCTAATTTTCTCCATCCTCAATAAAACACACCTTATTGTTTCCCACAATCTCAATCTCAATAGGACCATATCCTTGAAGGCTTGAACAAGTTTCAACCAAGTTTTGAAATCTCAAATCAAAGTTCATCACATTATGCAATCCATAAATATTCATAATTTTTACTACTCAAAAACTTATCTCAATTACATGATTTAAAAACCATCTAATTCTACAACTAAATCAACAAGATTAAATCTTAAAATTACAGCAAAATCAACAAAATTGGCAACACCAGAAATGTGTAAAGAAAGCATACCTTGGCCTTACTAATAAAAGCACCAGAGCTAGTTCGGACCTCGCTAAATTGACTATCCCCAGACTCATTATCTGCAACAGCTGATCTCTTTAATTCCGATTTTGCCTAATTAAGTTCACCAAAATTCCATTAACAAGATTGAAATATAGTGGAAAAATGAAACCAAATATCAAGACTTACAAGTGATATTAGATGGTCACATTCCTCAGAAGTCAGAAATCCTTCATACACAAACGCTCTGAATTGATATAATCCACATCAAGCAAATTATCATTTGGGAAAATAAACCCCATTTCATATATTCCATCAAAGTCAATACCAAATTTTCATTTTTGGCAAAATCACAAATAACCCAAAAAAAAAAAAAAGAAAAAGAAATCTTACCTGGGTTTCCATGAGATTTGCTTAACCTTGGAGGGATCGATTTTTAAAAATGTAGAATTCACATCAAAAGAAACTGTTACTTTGAGTAGCAACAAGATTGAGAGTATGAAAACAAATGGTAGCAGATATCCCATATTCATATTCATGGTGAAAATAGCAGAAAAATGTTCGAGTAGTTTTGAAGGAAAAACTAGTTTCTGAAGATGGGGTTTCAAGTAGATTGTTTAAAGTTTGAACGAGTATTTTACTGGTATTGTGACTTGTGAGTTGGTATCATGCAGTTTATTTGATCAAGTGTTACTGCGCACTACGGTATGCCTTTCATTCTTTGAACATAGAGATTAGAGAAGCAAGAAGAGGATGAATTCTTTAAATTTGACAATTTCCAATTGACACGTCCTCCCTACGCATCATTAGACCATCCTTAGACCTTAACAATAAACCAAAAAAAAAAAAATCATCTCATTTCTCACTCTTCCAACTCATCACTAATTCACTATTCATCCTTACAACCAACTTCATTTGCATCTCTTAACAATAACCAAAAAAAATATGGAAAATTCTATCTGGTAACATTGTGGTTTTGCTTTTTCTATATGATACCCAATTTTAATTTTTTGTCCACATGGTACCACTGTAATTTATGTTTGGTCTCTGTCATGACACTTTCGTTAGATTTAACGGTTTAAGCTTTTTTTTGGCTTGATTTATACATATTCTTTTATGTATTTTACTATTCATATATCTATTTTTATGCATATTTAATATGAATACGTAGTTTTATACAATATAAACTACGTATAAATATTTTTTTTAATGACACGTAAATCGAGGCTATTCGGGAACGCATTTCGGGATAATCGGGTAGTTTTTTGCAAATTCCGACCTCGAAACGGACCCCTTAAGAGTGGGGTTTAAATGACCCATAAAACCTGGAACGTGTTATTTCTTCCTGACACGCAGTTCGATGCGCGCATATCGAGACTATTAGGCCGGGAATGCAGTTCGGGGCTAATTGGGTCATTTTTTGCAAATTTCGACATCGAAACGGACCCTTTAAGGGTGGGGTTAAAATGACCCGTAAAACCTTGACCCGTAAAAAATAGTCCGTTCAAGTCCGAAATGTGTTCCTGAATAGCCTCGATTTACGTGTCATTAAAAGAAACATATTTATACGTAGTTCATTTAAGATGTGTATAAAAATACGTATTCATAATAAATATGCATAAAAATACATATATGAACACTAAAATACGTAAAAGAATATACATAAATCAAGCAAAAAAAACTTAAACCGTTAAATATAACGGAAGTGTCACGGAAGAGACCAAACACAAATTACAGTGGTACCATGTGGACAAAAAATCAAAATCCGGTACCATATAGAAAAGGCAAAACCACAGTGGTACCAGATATAATTTCCCAAAAAATATTGTCATGATTCTTTCTCCTACTTTTTCATACCCACCCCATCATTTTCTCTCTCATATTTATTTTTCCATACATTTTCACTCCAACCCATCTCAATACGTAACTATGATTAATTTTATTAATATAAATTAATTTTATTTCATTATAAATAATAATATACTTAATAAAATTAATTTTACATTAATAAAATAAAATTAATGAAAATAATATTATGATTAAGTTTAACATTGATAATATGATTAAGAGATTAAAGAAGGTTGATTTTTTTTTATGAAAATATAGCAAAATGGGTATCTATTTATAGAGAATTAAAAAATATGAATTTTGGAATTTTTTTTATTTTAAATTTTTTAGTTATATCCGTTGCAAAAATTGCAACGGATATATTAAATCAGCCAATCACAACATGACAAGTGGCACGCTAACCAACCAATCACAGCTTTTTTTTCAGTTTTGCAGTTTTTTTTTCTTTTCCACGTCAGCTTCATGACCCTTTTTTTGTTTTGGTTGACAGACCAACCAATTCCAACAATGGTTATTGATAATCATTTCTTTGGTTATTGTTAAGGAGGAATAATAATTCTTCAATGGTCATAACTATTTTTTTTGTTATTGATAAGGAAGCTCTTAGGAGTGTAAGTAGATTTGCTCCCATAACCACGTAGCCTTTTGTTATTTTGAGAATCTTCATTTATTTTTTATCTTTAATTTTCAATGCATGCTCCATTGAACAAAACAATCTCTCTCCATACCACAAAATAATTTTTCAATTTGTGCGCCGATTCCTTCGACCGCGCTCGCAAAAGCGTACATGGGCAAATTTGTTTGACCTTTCTCTAATGTCCTGTCTAGTAAAATTTATTCCCATTAACTTCCCGGTTCTGATGATGTCACATCTCACCCATAGCCTCGAAAACTGAAATGTGATCGGTTATGGCAATCACATGACCCAGACCTTTAAGGCTAACATTGAAAAAATGATCTATTTGGCTCGTTTTTGTTCCTAAATGCTCTAATTTTGCCCGAAATTACGCATGTAAGTCATAGAATGTTTACTTGAATATTATACGACGTGTATGGAACTTAATAACAAGATCTAGGTTGATTGGTGCGAATATGAGATTGAAAACACCCAAAACGAGCCAAAAATGACCTACTTGGCTCATTTTTGTTCCTGAACTCTCTAACATTTCCCGAAATAACGCAACTAAGTCATAGAATGTTAACTTGAATGTTATAGGACATGTATGAAACTTAAAAACATAAGCTAGGTTGATTAGTCTGAAATTGAGTACTAATACAACCATAAACGAGCCAAATGATATTTTATTCATCTTTTTTTTTGTTAATATATAAATGTATTTATCTCATGTATGTGTGTGTGTTATATATAGATGTGTATGTGTGTTTATTTTTCCAGCACACCAAACTAAATTAATTATATAATCTGACGATATTTAATTTAATTTGTTTTTAATTAGGTTTTATCCACAACATCATCGGTTCGAGAAGGGTCATTCACCACAGCAGAAATTAGCGAATTTCGAGACAAGCTTGCCTAAATATTGTACACATTTTGTGATACTTATGTACACATAGTTTCTCAACTTTAGTAGTTTAGTAAAATTCAACATTTAGTTTTTTTTTTCCTTAAGATAATTTAGTAATATCTCCAACATTTGGTTTGGTTATATCAAAGCACAACAAAAAAAATAACTATTTTCAGCGGTTATAGAACAAACCGCAGCAAATAGCAGACTATTTTTGGTGGTTTGTTATACAACCGCAGCAAATAGCTTATTATTTGTTGCGGTTGAACCGCAACAATGGAGTAACTAGCTTTTTGTTGCAGCCTTGATGTGTTGTGGTTCATAACCGCAGCAAATACCCCTTTTTAACCACAGAAAATCATGTTTTTGTCCACTAGCGCATAGCATCAAAATTCAAAATTTTGTCTTTTGATAATCTGTTGAGTTAAAACCAAACAATAATTAGCATGTAAGTTTCTATAACCCACCTGTTCCGACAAGTTTTAGCTCCTCTGTGAGTGCTGGTGCTCCAAGGTGGTTGACACTGTAGTGGCTTGCACAAAGAATAAATGGTGAACTAGCCCCGGGGTGTCTCCGGGAAAGACCCTCTGATGCTTAAGTCAGCAAGGAGATTCAATTCAAGAGAGGGAAAAAGAGAAAGAAAGAGAGAGAGAGTATTTGTGAGTGAAAGAGTGTGTACCTTTTAGTGGTGAGGTCACCTCCTATTTATAGGAAGTGGTTTAATGGACTGTCAGCCTGCTTAGTGGCCGGCATGACACGTGTCCTCTTGGGACTAACTGACGCCAACATGCACGTAGAGTTAGTTACAAACTCAAGTGGGTCCTCATTACTTTAGCTAGTTAGTTTAGTTAGTTTGTTTGTTTGTTAGGGAGTGGGGTTCGTTAGTTAGTTAGTTAGTTAGTTTGTTAGGGAGTGGGGTTCGTGCACCTGAGTGGTCCTTAATGGGCGCCATGTGTCGTATTAGGCCCATTTCCAAAGATTTCTTTTGGCTCTTTACTGCCGCCTATATAGGCCGGCAGCTTATGAGTATATCATCCGTAGGATGGCATCCTCAGTGTGAGCTGCGTGCTGGCCGCCCGCTGGCGGTCTTAATCCTCGTGGGCCAGCACCTTCTGGTACCGACAATCGACATCTTGGTAGGGACGTCAGTAGGGCAGTCATGTCGGTGTACTGGTAGGTCCCCATACAACTAACCCCCCAAAAAAGAGTATCGGCATCGGAAGAGTGGGATGCTTTTGAAAAATAAGTCGCCACAAGATGTCGGAGTTAATTTCATGTGGGACTAGGCTGTACTATAAATAGCCTGTAGTAGCATTTTCTCTCTCCTACTTCATTTTTTAAAAAATTCTCTAACTTTTCATCTTCTTCTTCTCCAAGGTGATTCCTAACAGTACCCTGCAGTTTTAATCGTGCAAGCTGCAATTCATCTTCACCATTTTAGCATCCTTCCAGTTCTCGAGGCTTCATATTCCATTAAGGTTCCAGGTATGCTTCATAATTCCATTGTTTTACTTTGAATTTGAATTCGAACTCATATGGTATTGTTCATATCCTTAGAAAATAATTCGTGCTTTTTTAACTCGAATTTATGGTAATTTCCTGTCCTGAATGACATTATATGAGCATGATGATTGTTGTTGGACGATTCGTTGCATCTTTTTTCTCAAATTTTTCTCGTTCTTCTGCTCGCATTTTTTTTTCTGCGAAAACTTTTTAATTTCCTCTACTATGTCATCCTGTGTCACAATGTGCCTTTTCAGTAGTATAGGTTTACTTTTCGTCTATTGATGTGACTTCTATTGCCCTGTCAGTTATAGAAGTCAGGGTTCAATTATGAGCAGCAAAGGGAGGTAGGATCCTTCGCGAAGTCTTACGAAAGTACGGTACGCGGTAACTCAATGTCAGTCCGTGATGTCGGAGCGATATTGGTTCTCGTCCATACGATCGAGTTTGGAGTTCGACCAGTATGGTTCTAACGAAGATCCTTCACGGCCCAACCCGTTTGCTGCTCTAGGTAATTAACTATCTCATCTTCTCTTGTCTTATCATTTGTTATTTGTTTGCATACTTGTAGAAGAGTCGATGGAGCAGGCGGACGCCCAACCTGTGAAAACGACTTGGCAGGACGCCGGCCGGGAATGGCAGGAATCGTTGAGTGAACTACCTATGCTAGTCTTCGATCCGTTGGAGTTTGGGGAGGGGCAGTTTGATGAGGATCATCCGGCCGTCTTGTGCCCTAGTAGTGACTGGCTCAACGAAGTTAGACTTTGGACTGAGGGGAAGCCGGGTATATAAAGTTTTTTAAGAAGGAACATTGCATACCTAGTAACTAGGATTTTGTCTTCCCTATTGCTAATGAAGTCGTTACTAGACTGCTAAGTGGGTACTTTGTCATCCTTTTGGGGCATTTCAAGTTTGGGTTGCGCTGTCCTTTTGACTGGTCCGTGATGTCTGTGTTGTGGCATTTCAGCATTAGTCTTGCCCAACTCAGTCTGTTGTCTCTTTGGATGTTGATATCTGTCTTATGGGTTTTCCGTACCGAGGGCTGAAGGTAAACCTTCATGTGATACGGACGCTGATGTCAGTGAAAAGGAACATCTCGGCTCCCAATCGTTACACCTTCCAGTCTTCTACTGGGAAGCTACTGACCTATCCCAAGAAAAGTTCGTTCAAGCACTACATGGGAAGGTGGTTCTGGGTTAGGGCTCCTTTGGCCTTTCAAATTGAAATTCCTTTAGCTTTTACCATGCCCAGTTCAAACATGGGCGCGTCGGCTGACTGTTGGCCCAATGTTCCACCGGGTTTAATTCTGTTCGGTTAGTTATAGACTTCTTCAAAGTGAGACTAGTTCAAAGCATTTTTAATTAGTGTGAGTTAGCAAGTTGTTACATGTGGCTATTTTCTAGGGGATAGTTCCATTAATTGTGGAATTATGTTGAGTAATCATTTGTATATAAGGATGTCAGAGCATAGCTCTTGTATGGATTCATTCATCCCTAAATTCTTAGTTTAAGCAATACAAATCATTAATTTCCTTCTCTTTACTACTTATTTAATAAAATTGCTCCACTAACAACACCATGATCATCCTCCTTCGCTGGCATACCTGTTATTATTACACATGAATGCTTTACATTTCAAATCACCAACACTATTGTACTACTATTATTATTATTCCATATTCTATGTTTATCATTGTTATTCATCATTTCTCCATACAATACACAGTAGCCAAATCCAACATAAACGAGATATCATCCAATTATTCCACCCAAATATCAATGACACTTGGCATAATTCCATCACTCGATCAATAATATACTCGTTGCTTACTCTGTTAATACTCTTGTTCATTTGTTCTCATTTATTTCGAATTGTTTTGCAAATTAACCTAGAAAAAGCAGTTCAAACTCAACTGATCTAAACAAGTTGAGATTAAATTGAAAGTTCGGACTAGTCAAATTTTGGCCCGAACAGCGACCTGTAGACTATTTTAAGCACAGTGGTGGCGTTCCAACTGAATGGATGCCACACTGTGACTATATTGGGAACAATATAATAGGCCCCTTGCCGTTGTGGGGTTGTGGGGAGAGATTGGCGCCACTTAGTCTGGTAATACTGAGTCTCATGCTTTATCTGTTATTTTGTATTATGTCCATATTCTTCGTCGAATGTATCATCTTCTGCTCTGTTAAGGTTTTGCCTTGCCTTTAATGCGTTTTCTTTTGTCTATGCATAACTAGACAACTAACGATCGTCTTAAGCCGCCGACGATGGCTGGTGAACACACAGTTCGAGGGTCAAGCTCTACGACCGTTACGTTGGCCGAGGTACAGCAAGCACGAGGGATGCTGACTGCAGTTGTAGGAGGCGAGGGGCCCCTGTAAGTAGTACGCGACCCGTCCAACGCGACAGTCAAGCGTGCCTGGGGGTTGAGTGATAAGCCCGTGCCTCCCCAACAAAGAAAGCCACTCCATCCCGCAGGGGTGGGAGAACAGCGGTGGCTGCGGCTCGTAACCACACTGGAGCCGGAAGCCCGGGTTGGCTGCTTGAATTTCCCATTCCAGAGGATGTAGTCGTGCGTCGCGGCTCCTGGGGGTTTGGTTACCACGACTCGAGATTCCTCCCAACTTCTGGCCAAGGCCTAGGTCAGAGGGGCCGTTGTTCTGCCCTGAGCCTGCCGTTGATATTAATGAATTGTTGATGGTGGATCTCAGCCAGGCTGGCGGTGACATGGGATGTAACACCCCGTATTTTCGGATTAGAATTTTAGGAATCTAGGTTATACTTTCGGTTGTCTTCAAAGTTTATATCGAAAACCTATTAATAAATTCCCTGTTTTATAAATGGAAAAGCTTTGGTAATTTATTTTTCAGGAATTTATGATATTAATATTTTAAAATTTTTCAAATAATTTTTTTATAATTTTGTTATGGATAGATCAATTGTCAGTTTATAAGCCTGACCCATTGCATATTGGATCATTATTTTTGTGAAAGCCCATTTTTTTCCCTTATGATGACCGGCCCATTATGTAATATTTCCTAAAATTAATTATTTTATTTTAAATTATTATTTAATTAGTATTTTAATTTCTTATTAGCCAGAATAATTCAATCTGATATTTTATATTTATAAATGCCTTTTTGATTAGATAAATTTCCACTTTCTTTTCTCTATTCTATTACTTCTCTTTTAAAATATCCAAAACTTTTTTCCTCTCTCTTCTTTTTCGCTCTTTCATATTTGGAATCCAAAAGGGTAAATTTTTATACATTAATTCAAGGTAACTAGCTTTTCACTTAGCAATAGGACTAAATAACATAGAATAATAGGATTAGATAGAACTATGTGAATGATTATGCCATGTGTGTGTTTTTCGAATAACTTAGGGCGTTTCTTTTGTGTCCTTTACTTGTTATTCATGAATCTTTATATGATTATGCATGGTTTAATCTATGTTTGATGATTTATTAAGAATCTTGATGCAAAAATTACGCAATCTTGAATCGTTGTTGATGATGGTTTATGAGTGTGACTATATGAAAGAAAGCATGAATTTTTATTATGTTCTTGAACTAAATCTTTGATTAGAAGTATGATTTTTAGGGTTTGTTCAATCATGGAAATTTAAATTAAAATTATGAAATTTACCTTGTTATTAGAATGTGTCGTTAGATGATGTTTCTTGAATAATTTATGAGTGTATGAATTTAATTCTTGATCTAATCATGTCTTTTCTTGATAAAATTTTTATGGTAACTTCTTTACTGGATAAACTTAATGGAATAATTATGTCGTGGCTAAACTCGTCTATTTGGGCTTCAAAATGATTGAATCTGTTAAACGGTTGAATCTACCCTGAAATTATTTTCGAATTTATTAACCCATCTAAATAAGTTTGATTGCAACAAAAATTTAGGTGACTATCTAGAATAGGATAATGTGTTCTTTGTTAATTTTTCATAATTTCTGGAGTTCATTTGCTAAGTTAAAAAATTCGGGAACCAACTTTAGATAAATTTGGAAATCTGGTTATTAATTTCCTTAAAAATAGTAAAAGAACTTATTTTTGTACGAAGCTTTTGTGGTGTAACCCTTGAAATTAGTGTAAATGACAGTAACAATTTACAGAATAAACGAATTCATTAATTGGTTGATCTATAATTTTATTCGGTAAAATCAGAATTGTACAGTTTGTGTAATTTAATTATTTAAAATACTTATAGAGTTTATTTGAACAAATTTTTTATAACTAATCTAAAACTTAATCTAAGGAGTGGAACGTTAAATGTTTCGACTTGAGTATTCTTCTGTCAAAAGTTATAAGTTTGTTTATTTGATTACTTAAGATCTAGTGAAGACGTTTTCTTGAGATATATGCGTTGTATGAATTGTTAAACTTGCTGTGTCAATTCGTGAGAGTCATGCGTGAATGTTGGTACTCGTTTGGATTCAAGTCGTGTCATATGTTTCTTGATTTTGGGTCGTGTCATTTATCACTTTGAGTCGGTCGTGTCAATGTTGTATCGGCCTTGAGCCGTGTTGGGGACTTTGTTTATTGTATCGGCCTTGAGCCGTGTCAGAGATTTTGTTTGTTGTATCGGGCTTGAGCCCTGTTGGGGACTTTGTTTGTTGTATCGGCCTTGAGCCGTGTCGGGGACTTGTTTGTTGTATCGGCCTCGAGCTGTGTCGGAGACTTGTTTGTTGTATCGGCCTCGAGCCGTGTCGGGGACTTGTTTGTTGTATCGGCCTCAAGCCGTGTCGGGGACTTTGTTTGTTGTATTGGCCTCGAGCCGTGTCGGGGTCTTGTTTGTTGTATCGGCCTCGCGCCGTGTCGGGACTTGTTTGTTGTATCGGCCTCGAGCCGTGTTGGGGATATTGTTTGTTGTATCGACTTCGGTCGTGTTGGGGATATTATTGTTGTTTACTGATGTTGATAGTTGTGTTGTTGATTAAGTTCTGTAATCGCTTGGTATGGTTTATGATAATCATGTTGTTGTTTCCGCTGCCTATGTTACCTGTTATACGTTGCTGTTGTTGCATTACTTGATGTTATGATTGATGAATGAATTGTTTATGTTATGCCTGCTATTTGATATATTATTTTATGTTGTTTGGTTTCACTGCTAAGTGGAATAGTCTAGTTACTCGCCACTGACGGTGGACCCCCCTTATTTTACAGGTGAGCAGGTTGGTGAGTAGTACTGGGATGGTGTGATGAGTGATAAGTCCTAGACTCCTAGCTTCTGTTTGTTAGGATAGTTTACTTTGAGTCTGTTTTGGACTTTTTGATAAAGTTGTAGAACTCTCCTTTAATCTTTTAAGTATGTTTTCCAGTTGTTGGACAAACCTTTTGGGATATACAATAATAAGCTTTCCTTCCTTTTGTTGAATTTATGGTTAATCCTTTAATGATTCGATTGGTGACAACCTGTTTTTGACGTTATTTCCGCTAACGTCGTTGCACAAAAAGACGGTTTGTTACATGGGATATCATCTACTGTAAGCTGTTAGGCTGCCAGCTGATTGCAGCCAGGATAAATTGTAACACCCTGAAAATTCCCTACTTGAAAAGACTTAAACATTATTTAAAATTATGACATAAAATATATTTGCAAGGAAATTTCCAAAGCATTACCGCCACGTGTGAAAATGTTTCGGCTTATTCAGAATTTTGCAGCGGAAAACTTTAACAATTATTTAAACCAAATAAATTAAATGAAATACATTTTAAAACAAGCTCAAATTTAATAATCGTAAACTCTCTCTTCACACCAATCCCAAGACCATGCGTATGCTGAAAACTTGAACTTCACATCATCAAGTTAACCTGTGCAATTCTGCTCCCCAATAATACAAGTGTATAAATTGGTTCATCACAGGGTCATTAAGGCGAGGGCCATGACCAAAGAAAACACATACAAAAGCACGTAATCAGCAAAAGCTGAGTACATATATACAACAAGATATGCAAACATTAAATAAATGAATAACAAGATTAAATAATGCAATGATAACCTGCTAAACACCCTACATGATCAATTCCCCTACACTCCTAGACTCTATCAGTTTATAAGGAGATTTGGATTCAACATCGAACGGGTTTCCAAAGATAAGTAACCATGCCCACCAGAGCCCCACTCGGTTGCAAGTCGAGTGGTAAAAACGATGCCACTTAAGAGTGGCGGGATCCCAGGCCAAAATAATAAAAATAAACAAGGGTGAACAACGTCTTGTACCCCTCGTAGGAAGCTATTTAGCTTCCCCCATGTGTTCATACTCAAGGTGTATACGTTCCAAGAGTTTTGGTGTGAATCCTCTTTCGCTTTACGTGATTTATCATATTTAAATTAGTAAATTCGAAAACTCATCCCATACAAGACATCACTCAACATCAATGGAACACACTTTTCGTTTTTAAATCCTCTAGGTCTACGTGATCACATAACCAATTTTATTTAGCCAATCTTCCTACCGAGTCTCATTCTCCCAGAGGGAGCGAGTAAAAATACTACCGAGTCTCAATCTCCCAGAGGGAGCGAGTAAAAATAAAATACTACCGAGTCTCAATCTCCCAGAGGGAGCGAGTAAAGATCCTACCCATTCCTTTAATGCCCATGGCCCCACACAATGGTGGTAAAATAATATTAATGCCTACTGGCCCCACATTACGTGGTGTAAAGATTCATGGTTGAACTCCTATTCCAAACTGTGATAAAATACTCAATTCAGACTAATATGCTGTAACAATATATATTTTTCCTTCTTCCACAATCACATATATAACATATAACCATCCATCACAGTTCAAATCATGCCCTAGACATGCTACTACATGCAAACAATTTCCTGAGTACATACGTACCTGGTATAATAAATCCGACTAGCCACTTTTAATTAAATTCTCGGAATTCAAAATCTCCTACAATTAAACATTACAACTAATCAAAACTCAAAACTACTCTAAGTACATATTACAAAATTCAGCCTCTAATAAAATTCGAAAAATTATTTTTAATCATTTCTTTTAATTCAAAAATTAAATTATTGTGCCCTCTATTTAAAATACCAAGCCGGCGTTTAAATAAATAGATAAAACATCAAGTAGGCGTGATTATTCAAAAATTCCAGCCCGATAAAACATTTAAAACCCTTCCGAAACGTCTCGAAAATCAATTTTTAAAGTTTTAACAACACCCGACAGGATCCTAATACTACCGGAAACCCTTATATGCAACTAACAATTAAAACCTTCGAAATTAAACTACTTTTCCAAAAAACACAGCAATATAAAAATTAATAAAAATAATTAAAACTTCATTAAAGCCTTATAAAATCATATTTTTGAAGTATAGAATTCAAAACCAAAGTATAATGCCCTTCATAAATCCATAAAACTCATTAAATTAGACAACTTCATATAATGCCCTTCTTCAACCTTCATTAAAACACCATAAAACCTCCATTAAAGCTTCAACCAAACTCTCAAAAATTCAAGAATCTAACTCCTAATACCTAATAACCCAAAACTACTACTTTATTCAACAAAACTAATCAAAGTAACTTGTTTTAATCTAGTTTAATTCAAAATAAAAATCTGAAAATAACTTAACAAGAACCCATGAAACTTCTAGATTCAAAACTTAGATTTGAACAACAATATTCAATGTTTAATCATGATTAAACACAAATACCAAATCATAATTTAAATGTATAAACAAAATCCTATACTTGGATTAAATTTAATAACAAAGAAGGAAGAATTTTTTTTTTTTTAATTTCAAACAGTACCTCACGGTACAGCAGGGGAAAGGAGAGAGAAGCAGGCGGCGGCGGCGAGGCAGGGCGGCAGGTCGGCAGCGGGTCGGCGGCAGGTGAGCGGCGGCGGTCCTTGGACCGGTGGTGGTGCTGCTGTGCGGTGCTTCTTGTAGAAGAAAGAATCAATTTTTTTTTTCCTTTTGTGGTTTTACGGGAGAGACAAGTGAAAGTCTAAAAGATAGTTTTGATTTTTTTTTTCCTTTTCTAATTTAGGGTTTACGTTATGGGTATATATACTATTAGGGCTCGATCTGGATTTCCCGCTGGGTTGGGCTTGCGACAGTGGAAGTAAAACTTTTACCCTTTTTCGAATTGGAAAATTTTATTTTTGTAACGACACCCAAAATACATAATTAAAACCTTTAATATTATTATTTCCAAATACGATCTTATAAAATTCCTTTATAAATATACATAAGTTATTTAAATGCCCAATAAATAATATTTTATAAATATTAACTTTAAACCATTTTGTTAATCCTAATTCGTAAGCATATAAATTATTCTTTTAGGCGTATAAAATACGTGTATAGATTATAAAATACGTATAAAAATACATGTATAAATGTACAAAAATACGGGGTATTACATAAATGGGTCAACCCCGCTCAGGTGTTTTGTCATGATGCTGCCTCGTATAGCTTTTCATGTACGCTTTTATTGTTTGCCTATTGTGTTTTTACTCACCATATCATCTTCCTCTATCGTTGTAGGTTGCTAATTCCTCTGTGGAGTTGGCCCAAGCCTATTTTAGTGCGGCTGCTGACTTAGATGCCGCCCGGAGGATCTCGGATTCGCTGACGGCCCTCAACCAGAATTTAGGGGCGGAGGTGGGAGTTCTGAAGATTAAAAAGATGGAGGCTTCCATTTCCCAGGGAAAAAAGGATGAGGACATCCTTCAAATGCAGGCTAACTTGAATGATGCTCTAAAGAAGATTGAGGGGTTTACTCCCACCATTGACGCTGCCCAATAAAGGGCTTCTGAGGCTGAGGGCAAAATAGTGGGTGCCGAAAAAAGGGTGACTGAAGTTGAAGCTGCTGTCGGGGCTGCCAAGAAGGAGACAGAGGATGCCAAGAAGAAAATTGAGGCAGCCAACGCAGAGGTAACAGCTGCTTTGAAGGAAACGGAGGATTCTATTATCGCTTCCAAGGAGGAGATTGCTGCAGAGAAGGCTAAGGCCTAGAAATAGGTTTCTACCACTACTGAGAAGGCCAAAGCTGCTATAAGGAAGGCGAAAGAAGAGGTGGATGGGGCAATGAAGAAGGCCGTGGAAGATTTTATTGTATCCCCTGACCTCCGCCACTTCTGTACGCAAAGGTTCGATGGTGGCTGGGTGGCCACCATGAGGTGTGTGCTGGGACTCTACCCTAACATTGATTGGGTCTCGGTAGAGAATTCCTTTTCTGAGGGGGTTAGGGGCCGACCTTTAAACGAGGATGATGTTTTTTCGGAGGAGCATGTAGGAAACTTGTCTCCTCGAGTAACCGGAGTGCCGCCTGTCCCCGATGTGGTTGTCGAATCAGAAGTAGGTGCTACTGTTGGACAACAGATAGAGGATGGTGCCATTGAAAAGGCGGAATGACATGTTTGGCAACCTTCCCATGTGCCTTCTTCTTGTAATTCTAATTCTCCTTGTTTTTGTAAGAATGTATATATGAGTAGCAGTGTTTTTTTTTTTTTTTTTTTGTTAAATGGGGTGCCATGCCAGTACTTAAACGGTTGTAACATGCTGCCAGTCATTACCGGCTGTTGGCATACATATAAAAAGTTGTATTTATGCCTTTAATGAGTACAAGTCTTATTATTATTATTGTATTCGTTTTGGTTTGCTTAGGCTTTTGGACGGCGGTGGCCTTAGGCCTTAGATGTAATAGCTAACCATCTGGCCTTTTAGTTGGATATTTTGATTCGTCATCTAGGCATTTGGATGGCGGTGGCTCTGAGCCTTAGTTGTTATAGCTAACCATCTGGCCCTTTGCTGGATATTTTGATTCGTCAGCTAGGCTTTTGGATGGCAGTGGCTCTGAGCCTTGGCTGTCATAGCTAACCATCTAGCCCTTTGGCTGTTTATTGCTTCTTGTCAGCTAGGCTTTTTTTGATGGAAATGACATTAGGCCTTAGCTATTGTAGATAACCATCTGGCCCTTTGGCTGACAACTTAAGTAGTTTAGATTGTAGGATGACGGTGAGGCACAACTGTTACTGGCAGCTGCCTATGTTATCTTGTCCAGAATTAGTCATAAAAAGTAAAGTAAAAAAATAAGCATAGAACACCGAGAAGGTGGCTCTATGGCCTTTCATTTATACTTGTTTGAGTTGTACAATTTGACAAACTACTGAAAAGAAAATTTATACATAGTACTTCTTAAGTACCCTGGCATTCCATGTGTCCTTTGGCTTTTTTCCTCCCATTGTTACATGTCTGTAGGCCCCAGGACCTACCGTTTTTGTGATACGATATGGACCTTCCCAATTGGCTGTCAACTTGCCTTCCCTATTCTACTTGCCTGTGGCATCAGTCCTTCGCAGTACGAGGTTGCCATCTTGTATTGTCTTGTGTAGCTGTGCTAACTTTCTTCTTATAGGCTCTCCTCACTTGATCCTTGTATGCTGCCTGAAGAAGTTCTGCTATGAGCCTGCCTTCTGTCAGCAGGTTAAGGTCTTGTCTCAGCAAGTCGTCATTGAGTTCTGGCTGATATGTTTGGATTCTGAAAGATGGCAAGCCTACTTCCACCAGCAAGACGGCCTCATGGCCAAAAGTGAGCCTTAAAGGTGTTTCTCCTGTGGACTCGTTTTGTAATGACCCGGATTTTTGGGCCGTAAAATTTCGTGTGAAATTAAGCCTTAAAGCCCAAAAATTCTAAATTAGGCTGTTTATGCAAAATCCCTACTCGGGTATGGGACTAAGGTGGTACGAACCACATCTAGATTGTGATAAGTTGAATATGTGTATTAAGTGCTATGAAGGACGTATCAATGGAAAAATATCGAAATGTGAATCAAAGTAAAAATGGGAACGGGGGTGACACGAGAGGATGATGACGCAGAAACCTCGAAACAGAGGGAAAACTGCGGGTAGCTTTGAGTCTACCAATCCACTAATTGAATGATAATTGCTTCCTTTTTCCTCGTTACAATGGTTATGAGCTAATGCTCGAATGTGTGTGAATAATATGATGAACTTTTTTCTCTAGAGTAATACGTAAACTTAATGAATGGTAATAATCTGGCTTACAATCGGTTTTTCTCCCTATTTAACTACCAAAATTACTAAGCTAGTTGTTCCCTCGAAATAGGAACAACTCCCTACTTTCTTAGGATGCGTGCGACCAAGGAGTGATGACTTCTTCATGCCACATCAGCACACGCCTGCCTCTCCCCATGCAAGCTGGCCTTTGACTTGTTCGTTCACTTCAAATTTAAACTCGTCCCTTCTTCTAGATCTTTCTAATGTTGACCTGCATCTCTGCTTCTCGGCTTTACTTGCTTCTCAGCTTTCAACCTGTATTCGAGTTAGGTAAAATTGACCATAACATCTACCAATCCACTAATTGAATGATAATTGCTTCTTTTTTCCTCGTTACAATGGTTATGAGCTAATGCTCGAATGTGTATGAATAATATGATGAACTTTTTTCTCTAGAGTAATACGTAAACTTAATGAATGGTAATAATTTGGCTTACAATTGGTTTTTCTCCCTATTTAACTACCAGAATTGCTAAGCTAGTCGTTCCCTCGAAATAGGAACAACTCCCTACTTTCTTGGGATGCGTGCGACCAAGGAGTGATGACTTCTTCATGCCACATCAGCACACGCCTACCTCTCCCCATGCAACCTGACCTTTGACTTGTTCCTTCACTCCAAATTTAAACTCGTCCCTTCTTCTAGATCTTTCTGATGTTGACCTGAATCTCTGTTACTTGGCTTTACTTGCTTCTCAGCTTTCAACCTGTATTCGATTTAGGTAAAATTGACCATAACATGGGCCAAAAGACTTAATTTAATATTTGATGAAGCAAGCCCACACCCTTATTAGACCCCACCTAGCCGGCCCCCCTATTTAATTTTTCCCCTTAATTTACTTCCTAAACTAACTCCTAAAATCTAGTAAAGCCTACCCTATTTATATCCTAAAAACCCACACTTTTGTAAACCTTACTTATTATCATTCAAACTCAAACAAAACCTCTCCCTTTTTCCTTGTTATCTCACGGTGATCTCACAACCAAACCTAAGAATTTTGCTTCCACCTCACCAAATCAATCAAAAGGTAACTAGCTTTTTCACTTAGTATTAGGACTAATCAATATAGGATAACTAGATTAAATAAATTATGTTCTTTTTCATGTTTGATGCGTATTTGCCGAGTGATACAGGGAGTTTTTGGTTGGATTACTTTACTTGTTTCATATAATCTTGATGAATCTTACTAGTTTATGCAATGTTTGACCTCTAATGGATGTTTTCATATAATTCTTAGTGCGTGTTAAAGAATTCTTAAACCATTGTTTGGTTTTATCATATGCGTATAGTGTATAGTCTTAAAGCATGAACCTTTATTTGATTAAAAGCATGACATGAATGAATCTTTTTATGATTTTTCATTGACTAAATGAATCCGTAGGGTCTTGTTTTAAAGTAAAGTGTTCTTGAATAATGTTGCTTGTCCATGCGTGTAAATTGGTTAAACTAAAGCATGAAGTTTAAAATCGTTTTATGCATAATAGTTAGTGTAGTATGAATCTCTCTTTGTTCTTGATAATTATTCAATGCTTAATTCATAAGTCTTTAGTTTTCTTGAATCTATGTTCATGTTAAAAGTATAAAAATCGAATCTTTATGTTGTAATTTTATTTTGAATTTTCATGATTGTGTTATGTAAATTGATGAAGTTATTCTTGGCCTTGATTTTGTCATTGATAGCCATGTAGGATTGTTAAGGATAGACTATTGTTTTCTTGATTTCTTGATTAATTGCCATGCTAGTTTAAATCTTTGTAAATCTTTTGTTGGAATCATGAATCTTGAGTTTATATGAATTATTTGAGTTTATATGAATTATTTGTTGGAATCATGAATCTTACTAGTTTATGCAATGTTTGACCTATGATTATTTAGTTTAGAGCTTCTGCTATGATTATTTAATTTAATATTGCAACTTTTTAATTATCGATGATTCGTATTGTTGTTTTCTTCGAAAACAACGTTGCTAAAATACGGGTCGTTGTCGAAAAAAAACTTTTGCTCTGACCAAACTTTTGCTCTGACCAAACTTTTGCTCTGACCTCTTCCATGGTGAGGAAAAAAAGGTCGAAGATTACTCAGGGTGGAAGTAAGGACATGTCTAATTCGATGGAGAATTCAGATTTTGATTTGGACTTCTCGGTTAATCCTCGTACTAATACCAAATCGAGATTGAAGGATGATCTTTCTGTGCCTTTGATGGATGTGGACGATGACCTCATTAATGAATGTATGTTGTCTATTGAAGATTCTTTTGCTGAATTGATGGAGGGCTCGCGAAGGAAATCACGGCTCGATATGTGGCTGAATGTTTTGTAGTTTTCGGGGAGGGAGGAGGTGGTGGTTTCTAGGGATGCTGCTGTGGCTAATGGGGGCGCTAGTAATGGCGGACATTCTCAGGTATTCCCTAATCCTAAACCTATGCTGGAATTGTCTATGGATGATGTTGAGGATGAAATTGCGTATTGGAATTTAAGTGTTGTTGCTTGTGTTCTTGGGGTAGCTCCACATGTTAGAACGTTTGAGGGATTCTGTAAACGCATGTGGGGGGATAAGAATGTGGATAAAGTCCTATTAATTTCTTCGGGTAAATTCTTGGTTAGATTCTTGAATGTTGATGCTAAGAACAAATCCTTGAATGCTTCGAATTTGCTCTTTGATAATCACCCTTTGTTTGTTAAACCTTGGGTGGATGGGGAGTGCTTAGAGAATATTTTTTTTGACAAAGCTCCTATATGGGTTCAATTGCCTGGACTGCCTCTTAAGTATTGGGGTGAGGGTTGTTTGAAGAAGATTTTTGGAACTCTTGGTGCTCCTATTCGATCTGATCATGCTACTAAGAATAGGGAGAAGATTTCTTTTGCCAGGTTCCTTGTTGAAATGGAGCTAAAGGGTGAATTCCCTGAGGAAATTCATTTTATTAGTGAGAAGGGGGTTCCATTGGTTCAGTCTGTTAAATATGAATGGGAGCCTGCGCCTTGTGAAGTTTGTGGGTCCCTTGTGCATAAGCATTGTGGCAGGGTGTCCAAGCCTAGAATGGAGTGGAGACCTAAACAAAAACCTGTTGAGGTTGAGGCTGTTAAAGATAATACGGAGGAGATTGGAGGGGATGAGGGAAGTGTTGCTGTTGTTGGTGGCAGTGGGGGTCAGGATCTGGTCCCTTCTGTGAAGGATCCTGTTCATGATAGTGGTTCGTGTGCTGTTGGGACTGCTATTGGTAGACCTTGTTCCAGTGGTTCTAGGATTGATGGTGTTGCTATCAGGAATGTGCCTGGTGTTGAGACTGTCCTGGTACAAAATAGATTTGCAGAGCTTGATGGGATAGTACTTGAGGTTGGGGGCATTTGTGTCCCTATTGATGGTCCTGCTCATGGATAATTTTCTTGTTTGGAATGTAAGGGGCTTGAATAGTCCCTTTAAACAGGTGGAGGTGAAGAATTTTATTTCTTTGAAGAAAATTGGTCTTTGTGCCTTGCTTGAGACTAAGCTCAGAGGTGTGGGGTTGGTGCTATATGTTCCAACATGTTTAATGGTTGGTGCATTTGTACTAATTTTAGTAGAGTTAAAGGGGGGAGAATTATGGTTGCCTGGTTGCCTTCTCTTTTTCATGTGGATATTTTAGAGATTCATGCTCAATTTATCACTCTAAATGTAAAACACTTGACTTTTGGTTTTGAGTTCTGTTTGTCCTGTGTGTATGGTTTTAATGATAGAGATGAGAGGAGGAGGATGTGGGAGGGATTAATGGAGTTTAGTAGAAGGATAAGTTCTGCTTGGGCTGTTGCTGGTGATTTTAATGCTCCTTTGAATTTTGATGATAGAATTGGGAATCCCATCTCCTTAGCAGAAATTTCTCTGTTTACAGACATGGTGGAATTTTGCCACCTAGCTGACTTGCATCACTCTGGTGCTACTTTTACTTGGTCTAACAAGAAGCATTTTGTAGATAGGGTTTGTTTCAGAATTGATAGGGTGCTGGTTAATGAGGACTGGGTGAGTATGTTTGGGGCTTCCTATGTGCATTTTCATCTAGAGGGTTGGTTTGACCATTGTCCAGCAGTGATTTACTTTGAGGATCAGGGGAGGGTGAGGCACAAGGGGTTTAAATTCTGTGATATGTGGTGTCAGCATCCTACCTATGACTTGCTGGTGTTAGAGGCTTGGGGTCTGGGGGTTAGGGATACCTTTATGTTTAAGGTAGTCCAGAAGTTGAAAGAAGTTAAGAAGAATTTGAAAATCTTGCATAGGTCTGCTTATTCTGACATTGGTGCTCAATTCTTGGCTGCTAAACAGGAGCTGAATGATGTTTAAGTTGCTATTCAAAACAACCCAAACAGCGAGCTTTTGGACAAGGAATGGGATTGTTTAATTGACATCAAGGTGAAGAGGTCTGCTTATTTTTCTTTTCTTTCTCAGAAAAGTAAGATAGATTGGCTTACCCTTGGACATGAGAATTCTAGATTTTTTCATCAATCCATTAAGTCTCAGCAGCATTATAGGAGAATTTTTTCTATTTTGAACAAGTATGGGATATGTTGCAATGAGAGAGAAGAGGTAGTTGATGCTTTTGTTGAGTACTATAAATTTCTGTTAGGGACTTCCACTCCTGTTAGGACTACTGTGAATGCTGAGGTAGTTTAGGATGGGCCTGTGGTCCTTGAGTCTCAATGGGATGGGATTCTTGCACCAGTTACTAAGGATGAGTTGAAGAGGATTGTGATGAATATTCCAGGGATCAAAGCTCCAGGTCCTGATGGTTTCAATAGTACCTTTTTCAAAAAATCTTGGGATGTTGTGGGAGATGATGTGTTCGATGTTGTCCAAAGTTTTATGACTTCAGGGAAGATGTTGAAAGAAGTTAATTGCACCAAACTAGTGTTGATTTCTAAATGTGACGACCCTTCTTCTGTTTTGGATTTTAGGCCAATAGCCTGTTGTAACTTCATCTACAAAGTCATCTCTAAAGTGCTTTGTAGTAGACTTTGTCAGGAGCTCTCTGAGCTGATTTCCCCCAATCAGTCAAGCTTTGTGAAGGGGAGAAGGATCATGCACAATATTTGCATTGTTCAAGACTTTATTGCTAGGTACAATAGAATGTCTTCCCCCCTGGTGTTATGTTGACATAAGGAAAGCATATAATTCAGTAGATTGGAAGTTTGTTGAAGAAATGCTGCAGGCCCTGAACTTTCCTAGTCATTTTATCTCTTTGATCATAGCTTGTGTTACTTCTCCTGCTTTCAGTATTGTGTTGAATGGTGAGTCCTTTGGTTTTTTCCATGGTAAAAGGGGTTTAAGGCTCTGTTCTTTAGGACTGATCTGGTCTGATCTGATCTGATCTAATCTGATCTGATATGATCTGATCTGATCTGATTTGAGTTTGTCTGATTTGATCTGATCTGATTTGAATTATTTTATTTTTATTTTTATTTTTATTTTTATTTTTATTTTTATTTTTATAATTGTAATACTTATTTTTTTATGAGAAATGTAATACATGATTATATTTACTAAAATAATAATAATAATTATTATTAATAATAATTAATATAATAATAATAATTATTAATATTATAATTATTATTATGATAGCCATTTCATTTCACCTCTTCATTCAATCTCACTCCAAAACTTCAAATAATAATATTAATACTAATACTACTACTACTACTAATAATAGTAGTAGTAGTAATAATCACCGCCGAAAATTTTGGCCAAACTGTCACTGAAAAAGTCGACCGAATAATCACCGCCGAAAAAGTCATTCCGAAAACCGTCGCCAAAAAACTCGGCCTGAAAACCGTCGCTGGAAAAGTTGGCCGAATGATCATCGTCGGAAAAGTCAGTCCGAAAACCGTCGCCGAAAAACTCGGCCTGAAAATCGTCGCCGGAAAAGTCGGCCGAATAATCACCGCCGGAAAATTCAGTCCGAAAATCGTCGTCGGAAAAGTCATCCCGAAAACCGTCGCCGAAAAACTTGGCCTGAAAATCGTCGCCGGAAAAGTCGGCCGAATAATCACCGCCGGAAAAGTCAGTCCGAAAACCATTGTCGAAAAAGTCGTCCTGAAAATCGTCGCTGAAAAACTCGGCTTGAAAATCGTCGGCGGAAAAGTCAGCCGAATAATCACCGCCGGAAAAGTCGGCTGAATAATCACCGCCGGAAAAGTCAGTCCGAAAACCGTCGTCGGAAAATGTCGAGCGGAAAAACGATGCTCGAAATTAATAATAATAATAATAATAATAATAATAATAATAATAAAAATAATAATAATAAAGAGTAATAATGTCTGATCTGATCTGATCTGATTTGATCTGATCTGATCTAATCTGATCTGATCTGATTTGAGTTTGTCTGATCTGATCTGATCTGTTCTGATCTGTTCTGATCTGATCTGATTACTGTAGCTTTTAAGTCCAAAAGAACAGGGCCTAAGGCAAGGTGATCCCATGTTTCCCCTTCTTTTTGTCTTATGTATGGAATACCTCTCGAGGTTATTTGGCAGGATTCAGATGCATAGGGGTTTTGGGTTTCATCCTAGATGTAGGGGGGTTACGTTGACTCATCTTGCCTTTGCAGATGATCTTATTGTTTGTTGCAAGGGTGAGAAGGGCTCTGTTAATTTGTTGCTAAGGGCTTTGGCTACTTTCACTAGTACCTCTGGGATAGTGCCTAATGAAGGTAAGTCTAATATCTTCTTTTGTAATGTGCCTAGTCAAGAGAAAGAGTCTATTTTGAGGGGCTCTGGGTTTGTGGAGGGTTCCTTGCCTTTCAAGTATCTTGGGGTGTCCATTGGGGCTAGAAAATTATCTGCAAGAGTGCCAAATTCTAGTAGATAGGATTGTCTTTAGGATTAGGAGGTGGGGCTCTAAATCTATGTCTTATTCTGCTAGAGTAATGCTTATTAATTATGTTCTTTCTATCCATTCCTATTGGGCCTGTATCTTTATTTTTCCTAAGAAGGTGCTAGCTCAGGTTGTGTGTGTTTGTAGGAATTTCCTATGGGATGGTAAGGCAATTTCTACTAGAGTTCCTCCTGTTGCTTGGGATTTTATTTGTAGAAGTAAAAAACAAGGTGGTCTGGGTATCCTTAATTGCTATAAGTGGAACATTGCTGCCTTAGGGAAGTACATATGGGACCTGGCTAATAATAATGAAAGTTTGTGGCTTAAATGGGTACACCATCATTATATTAAGGGTAAGAGCTGGAAAAGGGTGTCTTGCCCTAGTTCTGCCTCTTGGCAATGGAAACAGTTGTGGAAAGTAAAAGAGACTTTGAAGCATGGTTTTAATGGGGGCTGTTGGTCCTTAAATGTCAAAGGTTATACTGTGTCCTCTGCTTACTCTTGGCTGTGTGATGATCATCTTGAGGTGGAATGGGCTGTGTGGGCGTGGAATAGAATGAATATTCCTAAGCATAGGTTCATTTTTTGGCTTGCTCTGCTGGGGAAACAAAGGACAAGGGTGTTGTTGCAGAAATTCATGCAAATTAGTGACACCTCTTGCTTACTGTGTGGGCAGCAGCAGGATGCTTCTGAGCACCTGTTTTTTTATTGTGCTTATAGCAAGATGTGCATTGCAGGTTTGCCTACTGAGTTGCAGAACCTGGATTTCAGGTCCTTGATGGATTTATTTTGCTCTGTTCAGAGGATCAAAAGAAGGTTCAGGAGGTCAGTTCTCTTCTGTTTTGCAGTTGGCTTGGTCTATCTGATCTGGCGGCAAAGGAATGGCAGCTTATGGTGTGGTGCTATCTCATGTCCAAGGGTGTTGATGAAGAATTGTATTCAGCAATGCTTAGCAAGAATTAAGTTTGTTTTACCTAAAAAAACTAGTGCTAGGAATATTGTATGGATAAATAGTTTTTGATGTATTGTTGTTGTTAATTGGGTTTTTTTTTGTGTGAGTTAGCTTAATTGGTGTTTGTATAGTTTTTTGACTAGTTTTAGAGGGTTTTGGCCTAGTATATTGTGGGCTTTTGAGGTGCGTAGAGGCATCTGTGTATATTTTTTCTTGATGATATAAAACTGCTTACCTTTTTTCAAAAAAAAAAAATACGGGTCGTTACAGTTGGTATTAGAGCTGAACTTTAGGTTACTTCTCCATAAGTAACCGGAGAGATTGTGTGCTTTATTATTCTGAGGGTTAACATAGTTAGCTATACCACGAGAACTTAGTGAGTGTTGACTTGGGTAGAGCCATGGGTTAAGAATGATTTTATTCTTTAGTTTCCTAGGCCTCTTGTGTTGTGGTGTTATTTTTCCTAATTGTTGTTATTCTTTTACAGGATGTCGACCCCTAATCGTACGATTAACTCCTGCAACAGACGCCAGCCCTAGAGGATGCTATCCTCACCTTGGCTCAGAGGAGTGTTCAACCGATGAGTAGTCAGTCCTCGTTCGACAGGATTGCACGCCTTCGACCTCCGGCATATGATGGGGCAGCCGATCCAGTGGTCCTCGAGAATTGGATACGCGAGATGAGGAAACTCTTTGATGCCATGGCGTGTCCTGAACAAGAAAAGGTGCCTATCGCAACATACTATTTTAAGGGTGAAGCGGACAACAAGTGGAGTACGGTTAGAGCTAATCTCGAGACGGAACTGATGATGAACTGGCAGGAATTCACTGAGAAGATTCAAGAGCGATTCTACCCAGATGAGCTACGCTGGCAGAAGCAAGAGGAGTTCCTGACTCTAACTCAAGGAAGCATGTCCGTGCAAGCCTATACTGACAAGTTCACTGAATTGTCTCGGTTCGCAACAGTTGTAATACCCTCGGAGGCTGAAAGAGTGAAGCGATACATTAAGAAGATGGACCCTCGCATCCGAGTTCATGTGATAAGCAGTGGAGCGTCAACCTTTCAAAGGGCATATGAGGTAGCACTAGAGATTTACGCATCTCTCGCTGAAGAAGAAGCACACAAAAACAGGACTTCCCCAGCTCAGCTGTAGTCAAGAAGCCTCGCCTTGAAGACAACGGGAACCCACATCAATGCAGACAACCATCTCAGGATCGAGACCCAGGGGTTTGCAACGAATGCAATAAGGGAGTACATCCTGGAGTAAGGTGCGATGGTAAGATGTTCGTGTGCTATAGGTGCGGACAAGCTGGCCATAAGTCGATGTTTTGCCCAAAGAAGCAAGCCGCAGACACAAGCGACAAGGCCCCAGTACGAAATCGCGTATTCTGTATAACTCAGGAAGAAGCTGCAGCCCGATGATAGGAGGGATTTTCATACCAAATAAAAACCCCCGTCTTAAGTATGAGTGGGGGTGTCGAACACGGGGAAGGTACTTCGCACTAGCCTATGAGCGTCGAACAAGCTAGGTCGGGTGATGGTCGCGAGAAGCGGAGAGAACTAACTAAAACTACACTAAGGAAACAAGAATAAAAGGGACTAGGGTAAGAGATCCACAACTCATACCACCATGAATTGTGAGTCAATCGAACTTAGACTTAGGTCGTGGATAAGGGGAGGTCGTTCTATGATCGTACCACTCTTTCGAGCTAGTACGATGACCGGAAAGACATATACAACTCACTTTCGTGCAGCGACACATCTAACGAGTCCTAAGCACAAAATCACGAAGACCGGTAACTTTCCCTTGATCGAAGGCCCAACTTTCGTGGTGCTTCCATCAATCGGGCAAAGGAAGTCATCACCCACGTTCACCTTTCAGTCCTTCGGTGGGGATTCTTCAATGAATCCTATGTTAGCTAGACACAAGACTCAACATTACCGAATCCTAAGGTACCCACATTATCACAACCAAAAGCCAAGAAACAACTAAACCACAATCATGGAGGATTTGAGAAGATTCACTCAAACCCTAGAAATTAACTACTCAAAATTAATTAATAAAAACATAATTAAAACTAAAACTAAATACACAAATTAACCTAAAACTATGAACAACAAAACTAACAATTTAAACCTAGAAAAACATGAACATTACATAAACACCAAAAACTACCAACTAAACAATATAAACAACTAAATCAACAACAAAATCAAGCATAAACAACTAAATTAAAACAACATAAACATGAGAATCTAAAGCATTACTACAAGAAACAATGAAGAACTAAGTACATAAAGCAAATAAAAGCAAGTGAAGGAAAGCAAATAAAAATACCTTGAAGAGATTGAAGAACAAGAAGAAGAAGAAGAAAAACAAACTAATCTACTAGCATAAATTGAAGAATACAAGAGTTTACATGAGAAATTGAAGAGAAAACTAAGAAAACTAAACCTAAACCCTAAATTGAGCTTCTAACCTCAGCTGCCTAAGAAATGGGAAGAGGGGGGTATTTTTACAACCCCCCAAAAATGCGAGCAAAAACAGACCAAAATCGCAAAATAAAACGTGAGTAGCACGTCAGCGGGCGCTGAAATGGGATCAGCGGTCGCTGAGGCCTACTTTCACGTGCCTCAGCCTGCTAGGGAAAATGGTCAGCGGCCGCTGCCAATACTTGGAGAGTTACTGCCTCAAAGCAGGGGAGGGGGACAGCGGGCGCTGAAAAATGGTCAGCGGCCGCTGTCTTCTCTTTGTGCTCAACACATGCCCATCAGCTCCATAATCAGCGGTCGCTGAAGAGCCATCAGCGGGCGCTGAAGATCCAGCAGCGGGCGCTGAAGATCCAGCAGCGGGCGCTGAAATGCTATCAGCGGGCGCTGAAAAGCCTTTGAATGCTACTGCCTCTTTTCAGTCAAAAATTGCCTCGAACCATAATACATCTCAGCGGACGCTGAGGGACTTCCAGCGCCCGCTGAGGCCTTTTTCAGCACCAACATTGGCTTAGAGGACTTGTGGTTTCCTCGAGGTTCCCGGTTCGCTTCCTCGGGTTCCGAAATCAACTCGGGACCTGCAAAAAGGGAATTAAACGCAGAAACAAGGCAAAATAGAGGAAATCACATAGAAAAAGGGGAAGAGGACTACAAAAGTAAAACTAAGCTAAAAAGCCTAAAAACGCTAACGAAAGCTAAATAAAATAAGAAAATAAACTAATAAAAATTAAGAAAATAACTACCAAAATACCACTTATCACCCGACCCGAGGACGGCACATGTAGTCTTTCTAACTTAGCATGTCATATTCGTTGTTTACGTGTTTATATGTGCTTCCTTAGGAAATTTCGAGGACGAAATTTTCTTAAGGAGGGGAGATTGTAACGACCCGGATTTTTGGGCCGTAAAATTTCGTGTGAAATTAAGCCTTAAAGCCCAAAAATTCTAAGTTGGGCCAAAAGACTTAATTTAATATTTGATGAAGCAAGCCCACACCCTTATTAGACCTCACCTAGCCGACCCCCCTATTTAATTCTTCCCCTTAATTTACTTCATAAACTAACTCCTAAAATCTAGTAAAGCCTACCGTATTTATATCCTAAAAACCCACCCTTTTGTAAACCTTACTTATTATCATTCAAACTCAAACAAAACCTCTCCCTTTTCCCTTGCTATCTCACGGTGATCTCACAACCAACCCCAAGAATTTTGCTTCCACCTCACCAAATCAATCAAAAGGTAACTAGCTTTTTCACTTAGTATTAGGATTAATCAATATAGGATAACTAGATTAAATAAATTATGTTTTTTTTTTCAAGTTTGATGCGTATTTGTCGAGTGATACAGGGAGTTTTTGTTTGGATTACTTTACTTGTTTCATATAATCTTGATGAATCTTATTAGTTTATGCAGTGTTTGACCTATAATGGATGTTTTCATATAATTCTTAGTGCGTGTTAAAGAATTCTTGAACCATTGTTTGGTTTTATCATATGCGCATACTGTATAGTCTTAAAGCATGAACCTTTATTTGATTAAAAGCATGACATGAATGAATCTTTTTATGATTTTGCTTTGGCTAAATGAATCCGTAGGATCTTGTTTTAAAGTAAAGTGTTCTTGAATAATGTTGCTAGTCCATGCGTGTAAATTGGTTAAACTAAAGCATGAAGTTTAAAATCGTTTTATGCATAATAGTTAGTGTAGTATGAATCTCTCTTTGTTCTAGATAATTATTCAATGCTAAATTCATAAGTCTTTATTTTTCTTGAATCTATGTCCATGTTAAAAGTATAAAAATCGAATCTTTATGTTGTAATCTTATTATGTATTTTCATGATTGTGTTATGTAAATTGATGAAGTTATTCTTGGCCTTGATTTTGTCATTGATAGCCATGTAGGATTGTTAAGGATAGACTATTGTTTTCTTGATTTCTTGATTAATTGCCATGCTAGTTTAAATCTTTGTAAATCTTTTGTTGGAATCATAAATCTTGAGTTTATATGAATTATTTGAATCGTTGCATTAAAACACTTGTTTTGGTTCTTTAATAGTCGAATGGTACAAGATCTTTTTATTGAATTTCGAATCTTGAAATCTTGTTTGTTAATTATAAAAATTGAACCTTTATGTTTGTTTCTTCCAGAAACTTTTCACGAGTCGCGACGGGTCCTCATGAGTCGCGAGATACCCGTTGGACTCGTAGTTTCTATTTGCCTAACTTCTCTTTCCTTAGTTCATATAATTAAGCCCATTTAGTCATAAATGTTCCAACAATCCTCCACATTGTTATTTCCAAAAATCGTCACTTAGACCCAAGTTAGAAAGCATGGAATTAACCATTTCTTTTAATGTCCAATTTTTCCTTTCCGCCACACCGTTACTTTGTGGTGAATATGGCGCAGTCGTTTCGTGAATGATGCCAATGGAATTAAAATAATTTGGGTTATAATACTCTCCACCTTTATTCGTTCGAAGTACTTTAATTTTTAAATTAAGTTGTAATTCCACTTCGGTTTTATAAATTTTAAATTTTTCAATGGCCTCATATTTGGATGATAACAAAAATGTATAACAAAACCTCGATGAATCATCAATAAACGTTATAACATATTTTTTATTACCCAAAGAAGGTGAATTATGAAAATGACATAAATCACTATGCACCAAATCAAGCAAATTAGTTTGTCTTGTCACACTATGGAATGAGGTCCTTGTGATTTTATTTAACATGCACGTCTTACACTTCTCTAAATTTAAATCGAAAGGTGGGATTAACCCCAATTTAGGCATGTCATATAAACGACGATAATTCACATGACATAAACGATTGTGCCATAGAGAGGAAACATCAAGCAAGTAAATAGAATCAATATTTTCATTATTAATGTGGAATTTGAACATTCCATTACAATAATATCCTTGACCTACATAAATACCACCCTTAGAAACAATGAACTTATCGAACTAAAAAACAACCTTAAAACCAAACTTGTTCAAGATACCCCCGAGACTAAATTTTTCCTAACTTCGGGTACAAAAACATCTTTTAAAGTTAGTGTTTTTCCCGAAGTTAAACATAATTCTACTTGACCTACACCCTTGGCCTTTACCGTAGAATCATTATCCATATACAAAATTAGCCCATTATTCAATTCTTGAAAAGTTTTGAACAAATGTCGGTCTTTGCATACATGTCTGGAGGCTCCTGTCTCAATCCACCAAGAGTTGTCAACCTGCACAACATTAATTTCAGAAATCATAGCAACAAAAGGAATAGGTTCATTTGAAGCTACTAGTGCAACCGTACCTTGGTTAGAATCACCCTTAGGTTGATCCTTCTTTCCCTTCTTGTTTCTTGAAGGGCAATCCCTCTTGAAGTGAGGACCGCTACATATCCAACAAGTAAACGAATTTCGCTTCTTGTTTGTAGCATTCTTGGTTTTAAAATTTTTGTTGTTGGATTCTTTGTCCCATTTGACGCACCAACCCCTATCATGTTTATGGTAGACTTTTGTCCATTATTATTATTGTTGTTATTGTTGTTGTTGTTGTTGTTGTTGCTGTTGTTGTTGTTGTTGTTGTTGTTAGAGTCCTTGTCCTTATTCTCTTGAGCCCGGATATTCTCCTCAACTAAGAGGTGACTACCCAATTGCTCCATGGAAATATCCGTTTTTTTATGTTTTAAAAGGTTTTTAGTATCTTTCCATGTCAGTGGTAATTTATCAATTATTGATGCGACCGCAATGGCCTCATGCATCTCCATTCCGTGAGCCCGGATTTGATTTAAAATGTGATGAATTTCATGGAATTGTTCCATGATTGAACGGTCATTAGTAATTTTAAAAGAATTAAAATTAATTGCTAACAAGGAATTTCTTACTTGAGGAATCCTCGGCGATGTACTTCGCCTCCAAAGCATCCCATAGCTCTTTGGCACTCTCTACATTTTGGTAGAGATCGAACAATGGGTCGGATAGAGTGTTGAGTATATCCCCCCGGCACGCATATGTATTCATCGTTCTCCCACTTAGTCCTTTTCCTTGTAGTCTCGGCCGGTTCCACTTCATCCTCCTTAGGTAAAGGAGGCATCGGCGTGGTAAGGACATACACCATGTTCAAGGTTGTCAAAAGAAAATGAACCTTCTTTTGCCAACAACGGAACCCCACACCTTCAAACCTTTCCAATTTTGGAATGTTCATGGTTAGGTCTTTGAGGGTAGACATCTTTTGAAATAAGTTTAGAAGCTTGTTAGAAATATTGATTGGAAATTGTTGATGTAACCCTCCAAGGCGTGGAATCTACACTTTCCTTCTAAACTTATTCGCCCCTTTAGATTGCCGGGTTACCACGAATTGTTTAGTGAGATACAATGGAGAAACTTGTATACTCTATATGATCTTTAGAGTATACCTTAAAAGAACTTTGTGTTTGTTATGTGTTTAGAACACACTTAGTATAAATTGCAAGAGAATACTAAGTGCTAGCAAGTTGTATGAAGTGTAGAAAATTCTGAATATTTGTGTACTCCAACTATGAACTAAGAAAGCCTATTTATAGGCATATAAGGCAAGAAGAGTCAGCTCCAAAAGCTGAACAAACACCCCATTAAAGCACCATAAAATCAGAATTATGGTCACTAATTGTGTACAATTAACACCCTTAGATGCCATTCACTAGGCAACCTTCAAGTTCTGATTTTTAATCCTCTTTAAAACATGCATGTTTAATACAGCAATGAAGTCTTTAACCCATGCTTAATACGTACAAGCATCCTAGGCAAAAGTATACGCGAGAAGTCGTGAAACTGCTCATATTTTTCCAGAAGCAAATCGTGAGTCGCGACCTAGGATCGCGAGTCATGACCTCGGATCGCGAGTCGCGACTCCGCTCTGTCTCGTGGCTCGTGATTTTGTTTCTTCTAGAAACTTTTCACGAGTCGAAACGGGTCCTCACGAGTCGCGAGATACCCGTTGGACTCGTAGTTTCTATTTGCCTAACTTCTCATTCCTTAGTTCATGTAAGCAAGCCTATTTAATCATAAATATTCCAACACCCCAAATACTATATAAAATGGTTGAGACACTGTTAACTCAGCCTACTTCCAAACTCGAGGAATACCGCTTAATTACCGGCAATCCCACAATAAAACTAGAAACCTTCGTAAGGGTGAGGAACTTCCTGCTTTCAAAATCTTTGCTTGGTAATATAGAGGAATACCGCTTACCGACAACCCACAATAAAACCTGCTAGAAACCCTCCTAAGGGTGAGGAACTTCCTCCTTTCAAAATCTTTGCTTGGTAACATAGAGGAACTTCCTCGTTTCAATATAAAATAATTTCATAATACAAGTTCTTAAAATAATGTCAAATAAATATTAAGCACAACTGTACAGGTTTAGTGAGGAATATTACCTTATCAGCAACAAAATAATTCTAACTCTAAATCTCAAATAAAAAAGGTTTCTCTACAAACCCGCGCTCTACAATATAATAATATAGTGCAAGTCAATTATCGTATACCTAGAGTTGACTCAACTTAATCCAAGGCGATACTAAAAATACCATGATTCTATCACTATTGCTTCTATATGCTAAATTAATACTACCACATATAAGACTATCAAAGCAGCATACAAGACACGCATACAATCATTACACGCATACAAGACTATCAAAACAGCAAGAACTTACAGTAAGCATAACGTTTAGCATACAACTCCGATTCATGCGATTCTTGTGCCTAAATTCATTAACTCTTCGAGATCTACAACTTCCATGAAGGAATCAAGTTCTAAAAACTAACACAGAACTATGTAAAACGATCCAAAACAGAACAGCCACAAAGACAGTACAACATATATAACGGCAGCAAACCAGAATCTTGCACAAGGCATAACTCTCACTATATAACTCCGAATCATGAAATTCTTGAGCCAAAATTCATTATCTTTTCGAGCTCTACAACTTTCATGAAGGAATCAAGACCTAAAACTGAATATATCAACAGAAAAAGAGAACCGAAACAGAACAGCGAAAGCACATATACATACATATATATATATATATATTTATATATATAAACATATATATATATATATTTATACATATATACATATATATATATATTCCCCAAAATTAATTAACTCAAGAACCCTAACTTGAAAAAACCCCAAAATTCAAAAATCAATAACATTAATTAATATAAAAATCAAACTTATATATGAGACTAAAACTTACTTGAAATAAGAAGATAAATTAACTCAGTAAAAGATCCGAAAATCTCCAGTTCGATCCGGTTTTTGACAAAATACAACCCAAAGAACCCAAATTCCCCCTCATTGAAACACCCACAAAGCTAGGAAATGGTAAGGAGAGATGAATGGAGAATTATAAGTTATATTGGAGTGGTAATCCAAATGGAGAAGCAAAATAAATATAAAAAAAATAAAAAAAAAGAAGAAAAGGAAATTGGAGAAGACGAACCTGCGGAAACTTAGGGTGTGTTCTCTTCACCTTAAAAAAATAAGTTTCAGGTTTAATAAGTTCAAATAAGTTCCAATAAGGTTTAATAAGTTCCAATAAGGTCCAATAAGTTCTAATAAGTTCCAATAAGATTTAATAAGTTCCAATAAGGTTTAATAAATTCTAATCAGGTCTAATAAGTTCTAATAAGTTTCAATCAGGTCTAATAAATTCCAATCAGGTCTAGGTTATTATTTTTAATTATTGATTAAATAAAATTAATTAAATTAATAATTACCTTAAAGAAATCTTACACAACATAAACCTATTTTATTTTATCATTCTTGTTTTATAATTTTTTTAGAGAAACCAATCAGAGTTAGATTGAGTTAAACTATTTTTTTATATTATAAAATAAAACTTATTTATTTATTTTGGGTTTGATTTAATTTGGTCCAAATTAAACTTTACCCATCCTCCATATTATTATTACTAATTTTGGTCCAAATTAAACTTTACCCATCCTCCATATTATTATTATTCAATCTGTTTTAGTTTGTTAATTTTACCAAAAGTGAATTAAGAAAAATTAAATATGTAGATAAGTTGTTATTGGAATTGATAATATTAATTAATAATGGGTTTGAAAAAAACTATTAATTATTATTACCTTCTTGAACGTAATTCAACAATAAAAAAGAATATAGGTTCAAATGTATAGAATATTATCATTATTATTATTTTTGAATCATTATCATTATTATTATTATTAGGTTTTTTTGTCCAAAACCCCCTAAACTTTTGGAGGGTTTGTGAAAAAGTACCTTAAATAAAAAGAATTGTCCAAAACTACCGGAATTATACAAAACCATTGTTGACTCATACCTTGATGGTTCTGGGGGGAGTTGACCATGGTTTTATACGTATTTTTATGTGTATCTTTATACGAATATGTATTCTTTTACGTATTTCTGTATTTTTATGTGTATTCTTATACGAATTCATATTCTTATATTTATTTTATACGAAATACATATAAATATATTTTTTAAATGACACGCAAATCGAGGCTATCCGCGAATACACTTCGGGGTTGATCGGGTCGTTTTTTGCAAATTCCGACCACAAAACGGACCCTATAAGGGTTGAAATGACCCGTAAAACCTTGAATGGGCTATTTTTTCCTGATACGTAAATCGATGCACGCAAGTCGCGGCTATTCACGAATGACGTTCGGGCTGATCAGGTCGTTTTTTGCATTTTCAGACCTCAAAACGGACCCATTCAGGGTTAAAATGACCCGTAAAACGTTGAATTGACTATTTTTTACCTGACACGTTGATCGATGCACGAAAATCGGGCTATTTTCTAGCTGTGAACCTTGGTATACGTGCATCGATCTACATGTAAAAAAAATAGTATGTTCAAGGTTTTACGGGTCATTTCAACCTTTAAGGGTCCGTTTCGAGATTGTAATTTGCAAGAAATGACCCAATTAGCCTCAAATTGCAAAAAAAAAACGAATTGATCAGCCCCGAACGACGTTGTGGAAGTGTTGATGTAACCCTCCAAGGCGTTGAATCTACACTTTATTTCTAATCTATTTCGCCCATTTAGATCACCGGGAATCCATGAAATGATTAGTGAGATACAAATGGAGAAAATATATACACTCTATATGATCCTAAGAGTGTATCCTAAAGAATTATGTTTTAGATTTTGTGTATGAACATTTTTAGTATAATTAGATAGAAAACACTAAAAGCTAGCAAGTTGCTTTTGAATGGAGAACTTCAGAGGTTTTTCTTTGTATCTCTTATCTCCTCAACAAATGAACAAGCATCCCTATTTATAGGGAAACCTCAAGAACAAATCAGAAAAGATGATTGTATCATAACCAATAAACCCTTCATTAAATTAGAATTCAAAAGAGTTAAATTGTGTAATTAACATGCTAAGATTCCATTGCCCAAGCCCATTTATGCGTAAATGTTTCAACATCTGATATGTGAAGGTGAGTTATCAATGTTTATGGTAGTGCTTCCATTTCTTTTATTCATATGTGGGTTTGTTGCAAGTAAAATACAAGTTTATCATCTATCTGAGTCATAGTGGCTTTGGTTTGCTATATAGAATATGCAAGCTTGTGTCTCTAAGTTGTGTTACTTTATTACAAGTTATAAAATGATCAATGTCATCATTTTTTTTTTTTTTGTAGAAAAGGTAAACAATTGAAAAAATCAGGATCTCTTCCTCTCGAAGAGATATCCTGATTTATCTAAAGCTAAGAAATAAGAGAACTTAGCATCCAAGAAGGGATCGATATCGATGTGCGTAGGGGTCCAATGCCCGAGGGACGCAATAAAATCTGCAGTGTGGTTTGCTTCACGAAAGACGTGGGCAGAGGAGGAAACCACAAAGTCACGGAGGATGGAGCGAATGTCCTCCATAAGCAGCTGGATTTTCCAAGGACAACTAAATTTACCCTGCAAAACACGGATAACAGTTAGGTTATCGCCTTCAATAAAAATAGAGGTCAGATTATGATGCCTAGCTAATAGAAGACCATTCCGGAGGGCTATGGCCTCAGCAACGAGGGGAGAAGCATTGCCCAAAAAGAAAGCCTGAGCTGCAATGCAAGTACCATTATGATCTCTAAGGACAACACCTGCAGACGCAGAGTTAGTAGTAGAAGAACCATCAAAATTTAGTTTGATTGTACCAGGGGGAGGAGGGTGCCAATTGACAAACGAAGGCCCCTGGGGATTTAGAGTAGGGGGGTTAGAACTATAAATAGAATGGAGAGCATCTACTGAAAGACGGGATTTCCATTCATGAAAATAAGAAAAGGCCTGGGTAAAAACAACTATAGAGAAAAAAGGAGAATTACGAAAAACTACCCTGTTCCGATCAATGTCATCAATGAAAGGACAAATTTTGTAACATTCTGCAGGTTGGACATTGACATTCATTGGTATATATATATATATATATATATATATATATATATATAGGAAGAGGATCAACTAAAAACGTTTTCAACCTAAAAACCCCTACATTAGACACTTAAAGGGGTACACGTATGATTACTAATGGCAATCTTTGTAAATATTAGTAACTTTCGCTAAAAACCATTTGTACCCCTTTAAACATCTAATGTACCCCCTGCGATTACTAATGTACCCCTTTAAACCATTTTTTTTTTCTGGTTTTCAACCATCTTTTGGTTTTTAGCCAATCCTTCATATATATATATATATATATATATAGGGTCAGGATCATGTGAGAAGGTCTCTTTAGGTGAGAAAGGTTGTTTATGTGAGAATATATCTAGAGCGTCGATTCAATGAGATCTAATGGTTAGGATTTAATAGATTAATTTTTTTTAATTAAAAAAACTTGCGTAACTAACCCCTATTTGTTAGGGGATAAATAAAAAAATGTTATTTTATCAAATAAAAATAAAAATTTATTTTTTTATCAAAAAAATTAAAATGTATTTTTTAAATAAAAAAAACTTGAATTTATGTTTATCAAAAAAACAACTAAAATTTGGAATGTGTAAACCGTTATCCTCTCATATAGTCAATTAGTCATATAGAATTTAGAACATGAGATATAAAATTTAGAACGTATCACATAAAATTTAGAATATGGCTAATAAAGTTTAGAACATTAAATAAGTTATTTTTTTTTATGGGTTTCATAGATCAACCTCAATACAAAATATTAAGTATATTTTGAAATAATATTCAATTGTTCAGGTAGATATTTTATTATATTTTTTTTTTGTATAAAAGGTCAATAATTGTATTATAATTGTATCATTTTATTTATTTTTTAAAAAATAAGTTTATTCAATTTCAATCTTATTGTATACAGTTTTGAAAATATCTTATAAAATTTAGAACATGATGTATAAAATTTTTAATATTTCATCTACTTAAAATAAAACAAACAATAAACTACTTTAAAATATGGATTTTTAATATTTTTAATATTTTAAGCACACATACACATTAAAATATGATGACTTTGTAACATGGTTTTTTAAATTTAGAATATGGTGTATAAAAATTAGAACAAAGCTTATAAAATTATGAACATGGCGTAAAAATTTTAAAACATGACTCATAAAATTTTGAACATATTAAGATGTACTTCCGAACAAAAAAAAATAAAGTAGAATTTTAGATTAAAAAAACTAGATTTCATATATAAAAATTATTTTTTAAAAAAAAATTATAAAATCAGGAAAAAAACTTAAAATTTTTTTTAAAAAAAAAAACAGATTTTTTTTTTATAAAAAAAAAATAAAAAAGCAAATTTTTTTTTAAAAAAAGTGTAACAGATTTTTTTTAACAAAAAAATTAGAAATATACTAATCAAATTAAATTACCAATTTGCCCTTACTAAAAAAATAAAGATCAAACATCAACCCTTAGATCTAAAATTGTCAGCGGTGCAGATGTTTTCTCACATAAAAACCCTTCTCACCTAAAGCACCCTTTCTCACACGATCATATATATATATATATATATATATATATATATACATATACATATATATATATATATACATATATATATATATACATATATATATAGGAAGAGGATCAACTAAAAACGTTTTCAACTAAAAACCCTTAAATTGTCAGCGGTACACGTGTGATTACTAATGGCAATATTTGTAAATATTAGTAACTTTCGCTAAAAACCATTTGTACCCCTTTAAACATCTAATGTACCCCTACGACTGCTAATGTACCCCTTTAAACCATTTTCTATCTGGTTTTTAACCATCTTTTGGTGTTTAGCCAATCATTCCTCTATATATATATATATATATATATATATATATATATATTCAATTTATGTTCTAATTAGAAATCTTTTTGTTAGTTTGATTTTTTTATATCCTATAACGAGGCTATCAATGCTGCAATAAGGGAAGGGCTTTTCACTGTTCAAGACATTAGCGATGTTTGTCGTTCAATACAAGTGTGCTACTTTTCATCTATGTTTTACATATATGTACAAACTTGATTTTACAATGTATGCATAGAATTGGTCCTAGTGAATCAAATATAAATAGATGCGCATGCTTGTATTAGAGATGACCGATCGATTAACGTAGCATTGTGTTTTACATATATTTACACACATCATTGTATTTTGCGTTATACATTTTAATGTATTACATTATATATATGTGTTCCTGTTTTGGAACTTCTGTTGAATAGTCAACGATCTTTGGTGTGTGACGTGTACTCTGGACGCTCCCTTGATGAGGCTGTAACCTGCAAAACGAACAGAGATTGCTACCCCGGGGGGTGGAACCCGGGAACGCCCCTCCGATGCCTAAGTCAGATGCCGGAGGTAAGGAGTCAGAGTAATGTGATTGTGAATTATGAATTGTGTACCTGAAAAGGTGATCCTTATATAGGCGTAGATTACCCGGTTTGGGCTCCTACTAGGCCGGTTAGGCTAGCGTATAGGCCGAGCCCATGGAGACCAGGTCAAAACTTGACATGTGGCAGCTCTTTATTGGCCAGAGAGCATCAGGCGTATACCTAGCCCTAACGGAATTAGGCCTAGGATTCGGGCTTACCAATATGGGCTTGACCTCCTGGGCTGATAGCTCTGGGCTGACAGCTCTAGGCCACGGCGGCTACAGGCCGGCAGCTCTGGGCTGGCGGCTACAGGCTGGCAGCTCTAGGCCACGACGGCTACAGGCCGGCAGCTCTGGGCTGGCGGCTACAGGCTGGCAGCTCTAGGCCGGCCGCTACAAGCTGGCGGCTATAGGCTGACAGCTCTAGGCCGGCTGCTACAGGCTGGCAACTATAGGCTGGCAGCTCTAGGCCGGCCGCTACAGGCTGGCAGCTCTAGACTGGCAGCACTAGGCTGGCCAAGAATGCCAAGTCAGATGACACGTGGCGTCATCTTAGTTGTTGTAGAACATCTGACGTGGACCTAGCCCTATCCGAGTTAGGGCCCACTAACACGGGTTTGACCTCCTGGGCAGGCCTGGAACAATATGCATATATATATATATGTGTGTGTGTGTGTATATATAGTATGTATAAAACCAAAAAAGGACTTTTGGCTGCTATTCTAGGCAGGAACCGCAGCCAAAAAATTCTTATTTATTATTAATTAAACCACTTATGGCTACTTTGAAGAAACGCAACCACAATTCGGTTCTTTGTAGAACCGCGGCCATAGGCTACTTATGGCTGCTACGACATTGATTGCGGGGCTAAACCGCAGTAATAAGCCTTAAAACCCCTGCAACCAATGTCGATTTTTCTACTAGTGCAGGAATGACAGCTACATGATTGACTTCCCCAACTTTCCAATGAGTCCTGACACATCATCTAAGGATCTTGATCCAGCCAAGCATGTATTTGTGATTGAGCGCAAAGGAACTCATTAGAATTCCTCATGTTTGGCTAAAAACTTTTTTATGGTGCAATTTGGATATGATGTTGTTCACTGATTTTGATATCATGCATGTTGGTAAATGATTTTTCAATTTAATTATTGCTTAAATAGTTAGTTCATGTTTTGTTGATATTACATTGACTTTCATTTAAGTGATAAATGATTACTTAAATGTTTGGGAGATATTACATTGAATTTCATGTTGGTAATGTTTTGATGGTTTATACATTTCTTTGATTTGGTTTGACAGGGATCTTGGTTATGTGATTTGTTTGGTTGAAACCTGCTTAGCTTGCTTGTTTCAACCTTGTTGCTTCTGTGTTCTTTCTTGCTTAATCGTGGTTGTCTGTCTGTTTTTGGTTCTTAATGCATGGCTGTTGATCTTAATGCATATTGGTTGGATATGAGTCCCTAAGTTTGACTGATCTCATTGACTATTTTGGTAGAGATGATAGTCCCAAAGTTGCACTGATATCAATCACCAATTTGGTAGAGATCAAGGGCCTTTTGGTTTTGTGTTTGGATGTTAATGGCTGCTTAAGTCCCTAAATTTGATTGATCTCAATGAACAATTTGGGAGAGATCAAGGGCCTTTTGTTTTTGTGTCAGGATGTTAATGGCTACTGAGTTAAGTCCCTAAATTTGATTGATGTGATCGACTAATTTGGTAGAGAACGCAGTCCCTTAATTTAAATTGATTTGATCTCAATGACCATTGAGAGAGATCACTATCCCAATCTTAATTGAGGTCAATGACCATTGAGAGAGATCACAGTCCCCTAATTGGTTTTTGTTCTTTGATTGAGTCCCTATTTTGTATTGATCTCAATGACCAATGAGAGAGAGACCACAGACAACATTGTTTGCATATGATGATGGGACTCACATTCATAAATGGTTTCATGTATTGAGCACCAAGTTAGGGTCACAATGTTAAAAAAACTTGTTGAGGAACATTCACATGTTTTCATGTTTGTCATAACAATCAAACATGATTCCATGTATTGAGCTCCAAAGTTAATTATGGACATGCTTGTTGAGCAACAATAACAAGTCTCCATATTTTGATGAATTAATACCATATTATGCATATCAACAAGTCAAATGATGTACAATGCACTTAGTAGTATGTATTAGCACATGTGTTTTAGTCTTACTCCTCTGATCTCATAATAAAATTAACAAAATATTAAAAAAAATCATTCATATCTTCATTCATAACATCTATAATCAATACAGTGTCATCACCTTAAAAGGACTGCCCCATTTGTAGGCCTTGTTTGGTTGGAAGTAATTTCCATGGGAAATCATACTTCCTAGGAATTGTGGGAGGGGAGTGTTGTTTGGTTGGTAATGAGTGTAGAAAATGAGATTTCCTGAGAAATGAAAATTCCCACAGTAGGAATTGATTCACCAACACCCCCCCCATTGTGAATCAAAATTCCTGTAATTATTTAACACTAATGATCATCATCATTTATCTCAATCTGCACCATCACTTTCCTCATTACGGTCATTCACCTTCTTCACCTATCACCATCAACATCAACTTCAACCTTCACCAACACCGACTCATTGTCACCCACGTCCATCATCACCATCACCCACCTTCATCACCATCGCCCACCTTCATCACCATTACCATCAACATCCACCTTCATCATCACCGTCGTCCACCTTCATCATCACCGTGACTCACCTTCTTCTTCATTGTCATCCTTCAACCTTCATCTTCACTGTCATCCTTCAACCTGATGAAAGAGGAGAGAAGATGGTGATGAAAATTGTGTTTTTCATTAAAGAGGAGAGAGAAAGATGAATTTTTTACTTTTTTTGTTGGAAGGTCAATTTAATAGGTGGTTGTGGAGATGGGATGTGGTTTTGATGAAATGTCAAAATTAAAAAAAAAAAATTGAATAATGAAGCCTTTGAACTGTTGATGGCCATGGAGAATTAAGGATTTATATGGGTCATAGTGATTTGAGGAGGGAGATTGAGGAAGGAGAGGGGCAGAGAAAAGGGGGATTTTTTTTTTAATTAAGAAAGAAGATGATAATGTAGGAGTATTTTGGATTAATTGTATATAAATTTACCAAGGAATTTAATTCCTATGATGTCAACGAAACACAAAAATCTCAAATCCCATAAATTTAGTAAGGCAGCGTTTGGATGTGGAATTCATTTCGAATTAATAAATTCAATTTCTGAAATTGAAATGTTACAATTTAAATGACAATTATTTGTTTGGGTGATTTTAGAATTTAAAATGACATGGTTATGTTAAGTATTTGAAATACACAACATTTGCTTGTTAAGCATTTGGGTTGGTAATTGAGTCAAATCCAATTCCAAATTATTTAACTTGCCAAACATGTAATTTGGCCCAAATCCATCATTTCAAATGAATTGCTTATATCCAAACATAGCATAAGGGAATTTATTTCCAATGAATTATAACTTCCCGTGGTAAATGAGTTCCCACGTAAACCAAACGACCACCTATATACACCAAAGACACATAACCACATTTGTTAATACTCTAACCTAATTCATGCTAGCTAAATAACTATATCTACACAAAAGTTAGCTCCATTTTTTACATAAGCAAAATTTTGCATGGTTATATGTGGCAGTCATTCACCTTTCCACCAAAAACAAAGGACCGAGCATACTGATAGGTCATTTCACTACCAAAAATAATACCTAATAACCTAACTAGTATTGTAATAATCCGAAATTTTGGGCTATTTTAAATTTTTATTTATTATTTAATTACTTAATTTGATGGGCAAAAGATTCAAACCCCAACTAAAAATCGAGCCCAAACTTTTTACCTTGCTTTGTCAATCTAGGACCAAAGCCCAAATTAGCCCTTAACCCCTTATCCCCACACGGCCCAAATCCTTTTTATTTAACCCTTTTAATTAATTTATTTATTTCTATAAATCTAAAAACATATCTAAGAAAAGATCCTACTTTTATATTTTTCTCTCCTAAATTTTAGGAGTTCACCCAACCATCCAAGCATCTATAAAAACCCTCCCTTGCTATTCAAAACTCACGGCACCATCAAACACCAAACATCAATATTTTTCTATTCCTTCTTTTCTCTTCTACAAATTAAAACTTCATATTAAATCTTGAAGCTCACAACAAACAATCCTAAAAGGATTGAAGCAAGAGAACAACACCAACTTTATTCGAGTATCATACACGGCCAAAACATCCACCACCTTCGAATCTTGACCCATCAATTGAGGTAATTAGATTTTTTGCTTAGTTTTAGAACAAGATTAAATATATAATTGTTAGAACATGTCTAGAATTGCTAAAGATTGTATTTTTATGTTGTTGAGTGTATGAATTTATTTCTTGATCAAGTCTTGTTATTTCTTGATGAATTTTTTGTGAGAGTTTCTTTACTGGTTGATTATGTATCAAGATTTATTTCGTGGCAAAATTCGTTCTTTTCTTGCTTATAACAATTTAATCTGTCAAATCGGTAAAACTGTCCAGATTTGATATACGAATTTATTATAACACTTATTCAATTCGGATGGCTACGAAAATTTAGGGGAAAGTCAGTATTAGTTTTTACAGCTTGTGCTAATTTTTCGTAATTTTTAGAGTTCTTTTGATATGACAGAAAATTCGGAAACTGATTATAGTTTAATCTGATCGGTTAGTTATAAAATTCCTTAAAATTAGTAAATGATATTATTTTTGGACGAAACTTATGCAAGTTAAACATTGAACATAGATTTAACTTTCATCAAAATTTCCAGAATAGTAGACACCTTTAAATGGTTGTTCTTTAATTTTAATCGGTAAAATCAGATTGTGTAAAATAGTGTGATTAAATTACTAAAATATTTTTAAAGTATATCTTGTCGAATCACTTATTCAAATTATGATTCTTTATGAATTTCTTGATTTATTTTTACTAAATAATAAAGTTCTTGAATTAAATTGTTAACCTTGTTATTAATTAAAAATTTGGTTTTTATTTAATTATTAGATGATTCGAAATCTAATTGTTGAATTATGTTATTCTCATGAATTATTGCTTAATTGTTATTTTATGAATATATTGATTTATTATTTTTGAATTATGATTGAGTTCGAATTGTTGAGTTGGGAAATTGAAGTGTTTGGATTGATGAGAATTTTAAGTGCCTAATTGTTTGTCGAGTCTAGAGTCAAAGTTAAGATGAGGATAGACCTAGAGTTGACTAGTTGTTAAGTCAAGTTGACAAAAGAGTCAAAGTTATGGAATTAAATAAAATAATAATAATTTAAAACATCGAAGGAATGGAAACAGAGTAAGAGGATATTGTTTTGTTTCGATATCTGGCTAGGAAAGGCTTGGTATTTAAGGTGGCCAACATACGTGCCGCACCTCCCTTTCCTGGGACTTCGAACATCTCAGTTCCGATCACGGTCACCTAGTACTTTCGATTATGGTATACTCTATTGGGTTTAACGAATTAACGGCCGACATATACTGATAAATTGAGAATTGACGGAGAGTTTATGCCGATAAATAAGGAATTGACGGCCGGTATGAGCACCAATATAAAATACAAAACAAATTAATAAGATAATATGGTGATGAGGATAAGATAATGAAAAATGAATAAATTGAATGGTAAAAGTAATATTAATAATGGAAAGGGAACAATAGAGTACAAATATTATATGTTGGATGTCAAACCAATGGAATGATGGAGTATGACTATTGTATGTTGGATGTCAAACCAATGGTATGATGGAGTACGACTGTTGTATGTTGGATGCCGAAAGGTGGAGTACAACATTTGTATGTTGGATGTCGGAACATTGGGGCGATGGAGTACAATAGTTGTATGTTGGATGTCGGAACATTGGGGCGATGGAGTACAATAGATGTATGTTGGATGTTGAACCCGTGAAAGATAATATGATAACCCATGGAATGATGGAGTACAACTGTCGTATGTTGGATGCCGAAAGGTGGAGTACTTCAGTTGTATGTTGGATGTCGGACCATTGGGCCAATAATGAATAAATGTAATTCGAATGTTTGAATGAATATAAAGTAAAGAATTGAGTATTGGAAGTTGAGTTACTGTGATCTATAGAGTCTAGAGTCTAGAGGTGGCCCTAGCTAGTGAGTCAATGTTGGTTATGCATGTCATGTATTTCCGCTGCGTATCTGATTGTGTGATGTTTTTCTTATGAATTATGGATTTGATTGTGTTAACCATGTTGATATTATGAAATAAGGGTGTTATGTTCTGTCTATTATATATTTGATTGCGTTCTACGATTAAGTAGAACAACCTAATTACTCCCCACTGACTGTGGACCCCCCATTCCCTTTTTAGGTAATGAAGTAGAGTAATCTGGGTTATAACGTTGGTTGGATCTCATGAGCGAGCAAGCGTAGCAGTATTAGCTATCCATTTTAGTAAGTAGACTTAGCCTTGTTAATGAATTCTAGTAGCTTGTAGTAGAACTTTAGTATTTTAAAGAGGTTTTTGGACAATTTCCTTGATTTGTTTAATTAATTTTGATTAATAAAAAAATTAAGTGTTAGAGCTTCCGCTTTTATTTTAAGATTTGTGATATAAGTTTTCATTCATTAATGATTCGTATTGTTGTTTTCTTCGAAAACAACGTTGCTAAAATACGGATCATTACAAGTATAGTTTGGCAAATAGGGTCGAATCACTGAAGAAGGACAAATTTAATTACTGACTGAACCAAGTTCGCTATTACTGGCGGAATTAAAAGTTGGTTGAGAATGATTAACTAACTAAAATAAAAGTGACAAAAAAGAAAATAATAAAACAAGACTAAAAATAAATGACACAAATAGATGACAAAAATATTCGATTGACACTATAAGAATAAAATTTAGGGCCGATAGGATCCACTATGCATCGATCATGAATCAAACAACAATTAATGGGACAGGAATGAATCTAGGCGAAAGGAAATTAGTTGCTCTCGCTAACCAAATCCACAATTAAACAAAAAACTGGCTCTCACATATAAAGTCTGAAAGCTCAATTGAAATTTATCCTACATTCAATCTCACAGCTTTCGCATCTAAAGTTGAATGTATAACACTCGCAAGTTGGCCAAAAATTCAATCAATCATAAAATATCAATTGAATTCACCAAAACAAACCACAATTAAATCCTACAAACTATCATGAATCATGATCCTTGCATAGTTTCACCACACCCTAGAAATAAAACTACTCACTATGCATATTAAAATTAACAAGAAGTTGAATAATGAAATCGATGAATAAATTCAATCTTTTCTTCAATGTAGAAACAAAACATAAAAGGTTAAACAATAATAAAGAGGAATAAGAATTAGAATATAAGAAAATAATAACTTAAATTTTCATTCAAAGATGACAGTAAAAATGTTGATTTTGAATTCTCCCAAAAGCAAGAGTATCAAAACCCAAATCTCCATACAAGATATTTTAGAAAATGAAAAACCGTGCTTAAACGTTCCCCCACTCACTCTATATAACCTCCCACTAAAAGATGAGGGAAAATAAAAAGTCAAGCCAAAATAACTACCGGACCCGGTCAGGTATGTGGAAACCCGACCGGGCACGCAACACAATGAAATTGACTCCTGTGATAAAAAGTAGAGGTGGGCAAATTCGGGTACCCAGATTTTCGGGTCACAGTTTTTTTGACCCGGATCCGACCTGGATAATCCGGGTACCCGGAAATTCGGTTCCAGGAACTGGGTATCTGGATCCTTTTTTTTTTCTTTAAAAAAAGCTGTTTTTTTAATATAAAAAAAATGTTTTATTTTTTTATATAAAACAACTGTTTATTTTAAAAATGAAAAACTGTTTTTTGAATTTTATTTGATAAAAAACCATTTTTTTTAAAAAAACATATTTAATTAAAAAAAACTGTTTTTTTTTTTTTTAAAAAAAAATTGATTTTTTAAAATATTAAAAAAGTATTTATAATAATAATAAAAAATTAATTTTAAATTAAAGTATAAAACTTTTTTTTAATAATAAAATACTATTTCTAAAAAATTAAAACCGGATACCGGGTACCCGGTTTTAAAAAATCCCGACCTGGATCCGACCCGGTATCCGGTTTGTACCCAACCCGGTTTTCAAAACCGGATCGGGTACCCGTTTTTTCGGGTAAAAAAAATGGGTACCGGATCGGGAACCGGGTACGGGTTTTTTGGCTCGCCCCTAAATAAAAGGGCTGACCCGGACGGGTATGTGGAAACCCGGTCGGGTACGCAACTCAGCTCCACTGGTGCAATTTCGGAAGCTTGTATCTCTTGTTGTAGGCATCGTCTTCGAGCGTGTGACCTACCGTTGCGAAGTTCTTCGAGTCTACTTTCCAATGCAACTTGGATCGCATTAAGCCAATAAGGTACGGGTGGTCAAATTGATCTTTTGCAAACAATGTCATTTCTTCAATATTAGCTCAATTTAACCCCAATAAGCTATGCCATGGGCCCATGACTCTTGTGGATGTTAACCAAACTTGATCTGATTTTAATCTCTATGTAGTGAATCCGTCATCACCAACTCTCCTTCTACCATCATCCAATTTGTGCCATCTTTCTCCGAAAGCTTCCAAATAGCTATAAAACTACCTGAAAAGTTAAGAAACACAACCGAAGCGTAATAGAGCATAAAATGGATAATTCATGCAATTAATACCTAAAATGCAACAATATGGACTAATATGCAACTAAATATGAAACGAAGACACACCTAAAAACCCTATACAATAGTGACTCATCAAACTACCCCAAGCTAAATTATTGCTTGTCCTCATGCAACAAAGATAAGATTCTCAAAAACATAATTATGTTTCACCCTATAAAAGCAACATCGCTAAGAACTTGTGATCACATCCTCTTAGTCAAAGCATCCAAATTGCTCAATGCCTATCCAAGAGTAAAAACCATTCAAGCGAAACCAAGCCTTATTATAGAAAAAAAAACTAGGAATCAAGGAAAGAGTCCTCACCGGTGACACTCCTCTCTTTGTGGCGAGTATAAGATAAACTCGATCGCTCTCCGCCCACAGATATGCAAAAGATGTGCATACGAATCAGTTTTTGTAGCCTAAGTCACTAAAAAGACACCCTCGCATCTCACCAACACTCATGTGTTTGAAAGGGGAAATATTAGCACTCAACCTACAAAATTCGACATCAAATGCAACACATACTCTCAAATCTTGGCAAGAAACTAAATCAAGGAAACACATATAAATGCATGGTTATCAAGAAGGTCTTTATTAAGCTTGTAATGGGGCTTAGGTCAAAGGTAGGATAAAATTTGAGAATATGTGAGCTAGAAGTCCATTTTAGGGGAGCAAAATCGAATGAGTAACATAGCCGAGGCTAAAACGACTCCAATTAACTTCAAAATCAATACTACCAAATCAACCAAACAATTGAAAAGCACCATTATATCGTCATCAAATTGGGATAGATTTACAACTTGCAAAGGCGAGTAAGTAAAACCGAATAAAAGAATTGAAACTATATATATTTATTTTTTTAAATTTGTTTTTAATTTTTTTTTCTCATCTTGCATGAATATTTTTATTTGAAATAAATGAAGATGATACATCAAACAGATAGAGCACACTTCGATAATGAGGAAACAATCCATCCACATCTAATAATGAGCCAAAACGACAATAACAACACACTCAACAACTAACCAAAATGCTCCCCAAGCTAGACTTGGGTTAATCAAATGAGGCCAAAAGGGCTTGTAAGGTGGTTAAGTATAAAAGAAAAGGAAAGGCTGAAAATAAGGGATCAAGTGAAATATTTTGTCCTCTAAAATCAATGTAGCACGTCTCCTAACAAATGAGGGCCTTCTATCATGCTCATCATTGCAATTATACAGCTAGCCAAGCTAGAACCAAGCCAAGATCAAGATCAATGACACACCAGGAACTAATCACACAAGAAAGAAATAATAAGATAGAAATCAAAGCTCAAATCCTGACAAGTTAAACTCTTCCTTGTTCCAAATAATTGGGGATAAGGCTCAAAAACCCAAGTTTTAGTAATACCAAGGAATCAAAAAAGAAGCCAAGAGTTTACAATGACCAGTCGCAGTAATCACAAGTTTCAAAAAAATTTAACCATACGGCACAGGGAAACTTACTCAGGCGAAGAATTCATTAGTAGCATCAAGGGAGAATGAAACACACTACAACTAAGAAAGCAATACCATTTTTTGGTTGCATGTAAACTCACACTTCTAGTGAGTGGTACAAACCATGCAACAATCCTAAGAAAGCAATAAAAAACTACACTAAGAAAGCAAATAAAGATAAGTATCCCTCCCCCAAGATAAATGAAACACATTGTCCTCACTGTGAAAATACATAAACCAAAGGAGAGAGAAAAGGGATACTCACAAACCCTCGCTAAGAATGGGGAAGAACGTAGGCGTCCCCGTGGCCATATGAAAATCAAAACAAATTAGCGCCAAATACTCCATTTAAAAGTTTGTGATGCCTAATTAAATAATCAATTTAATAAATAGATCATCGCTGAGAATAACTCACTAAAGCTCGTAGCAATTTGTCAAACGCATCTGCATGCATCTTACAAAATATTAGATAGAAAGTTAGTAAATAATGAATATACAAAATACTCAAACTTCTAATATATGTACAAAAATAAAAACTAGACTCAAAAGGAAATGAAAAATAAGAAGAAAAATCATTAGACACTATGTTAGACTCACATGCAAAAACAAAATTAGTATTTACATCCAAATGAGATTCCTTATTCACAAAATTACCATGGTTTTTTGGTGGTAAAAGGAGAAAAGAGGGGAAGTATAAGGGAGGGGAATAAGGAATAAGGTCAAGTTTTTTTGAAAATGGCACACAAGGTTTAGAAGGCAATGTATTGGACGCTAAAGACTCATCAACCTCTTCTTGTTCAACCTCACTCTTCAATAATAAGCTCTTCAATCTCACTATGATTGACCTCTTCACCATGAAGAGCTCTATCAATAGCATCCACTTCTTGTCTCCAAGTGCCTGTATATCCTATAGAAGATTTAAGAGAAGAAACGGCCTCCAAGGGTTCTTTAGAAAGATTTTGGGGCATGTTATCATGAAAAGTCATATCCACTACATCAATACCATAACATTTCTCATTAAGCATGAGGCTTTTTAAAGAAGAATTCATGTAAGCATCATGCGAATGTTGATAATCATAAGGTGCATCAAATATAGAGCTATTGGAGTATCCATAATTACAATCGTATTGCCCTTGATAATTATTATTCATCGACCCGTAAGAATCATAACCATACCAATCCATGATAACATATGCACAAGGAATTGACACACTCAAACCAAAAAAAAAATAATAAAATAAAATAAATCAGTAAAAGCAAACGCAAAGTTCAATAAGTAAATTAAATTATTGCCTTCCCCGACAAAGGCGCCAAATTTTGATAGGTCGTTTCACAACCAAAAATAATACCTAATAACCTAACTAGTATAGTTTGACAAATAGGGTCGAACCACTGAAGAATGACAAATTTAATTACTGACTGAACCAAGTTCGCTATTACTAACGGAATTAAAAGTTGGTTGAGAATGATTAACTAATTAAAATAAAAGTGACAAAAAGGAAAATAATAAAACAAGACTAAAAATAAATGACACAAATATTCGATTGACACTATAAGAATAAAATGTAGGGCCGATAGGATCCACTATGCATCGATCATGAATCAAACAACAATTAATGGGATAGGAATGAATCTAGGCGAAAGGAAATTAGTTGCTCTCGCTAACCAAATCCATAATTAAACAATAAATTGGCTCTCACATATAAAGTCTAAAAGCTCAATGGGAATTTATCCTACATTCAATCTCGCAACTTTGCATCTAAAGTTAAATGTATAACACTAACAAGTTGGCCAAAAATTCAATCAATCATAACAAATCAATTGAATTCACAAAAACAAACCACAATTAAATCCTACAAACTATCATGAACCATGATCCTTGCATAGTTTCAACACACCCTAGATTGGGTCATTATGATCATTTACTGATATTTTGGGTCATCGATGGGGTTTTTGCTTCTACAATGATAAGATGGTATGATGGCTATCTGATGAAGGTAGAGTTCTTCGAGCTTTTTCAACTACGGTTCTTTCATGGGAGATGGTTTGCCTCGGTGCTTAATGTCCGTATACTGCTACAATTCCAAGGAAGATGCCTCATAGTGGCCTACTAAGCTTATTGTTTATGGTTGACGGTGAATAGATGGATTAAAGATGGCTATGGTTGATATAAAAGCATGGCTTGGACGTCCCAGAGATCATCTATTTTTAAACTTTTTATAGTCTAGCTTGTATTGTATTGCCTTATTAAGGACTATTATGTCCTTTGGCTAGCCAGGTTTTTTTTTCTAGTTGATATTTTTCTACTTTATGTGCTTGTTTTACTGTATATTAGGGACTTAGTTCTTTTGATTAAGTGATAGGAGGGGTTTTCTTACCAAATAAAAACCCCCGTCGTAGTATGAGTGGGGGTGTCGAACACGGGGAAGGTACGTTGCACTAATCTAGGCATGAGCGTCGAACAAGCTAGGTCAAATAATGGTCGCGAGAGGCGAAGGGAACTAATTAAAACTACACTAAGGAAACAAAAACAAAAGGGACTAGGGTAAGAGATCCACAACTCATACCACCATGAATTCTGAGTCAATCGAACTTAGACTTAGGTCATGGATAAGGGGAGGTCGTTCTATGATCGTACCACTCTTTCGAGCTAGTACGATGACCGGAAAGACATATACAACTCACTTTCGTGCAGCGACACATCTAACGAGTCCTAAGCACAAAATCACGAAGACCGGTAACTTTCCCTTGATCGAAGGCCCAACTTTCGTGGTGCTTCCATCAATCGGGCAAAGGAAGTCATCACCCACGTTCACCTTTCGGTCCTTCGGTGGGGATTCTTCAATGAATCCTATGCTAGCTAAACATAAGACTCAACATAACCGAATCCTAAGGTACCGACATTATCACAACCAAAGCCAAGAAACAACTAAACCACAATCATGGAGGATTTGAGAATTTTCACTCAAACCCTAGAAATTAACTACTCAAAATTAATTAATAAAAACATAATTAAAACTAAAACTAAAAACATAATTAAACCTAAAACTATGAACAACTAAATTAACAATTAAAACCTAGAAAAATGAGAACAAGGAAGAAGGTAAACTAATAACAAAACAACTAAACCAACAACAAACAACTACAACAAACCAAGCATAAACAACTAAATTAACAACAAATAACAACAAGAACTAGCAAAATAACTACAAAAAGCAAGTAAGAAAGCAAGTAAAGAAAGCTATGAAAGTACCTTGAAATGGAGAACAAGAAGAAGAAGAAGAACAAACTTAATCTACTAGCATAAATTGAAGAACAAAAATGTAAATTACAAGAATAATTGAAGAAGAAGACTTAAAATCTAACCTAAACCCTAACTTGAGCCTCTAACATCAGCTAATTTTCTGAAATGGGAAGAGGGGGGTATATATATAACCCCCCAAAAATGCGAGCAAAAACAGACCAAAATCGCAAAATAAAACGTGAGTAGCACGTCAGCGGGCGCTGAAAAATGGTCAGCGCCCTGTTAGTTCAATGTATACTCAAGAAGGGGGGGTTGAATTCAGTATGTGTGTTTTTTCAATCGTTTTCAAGTATAGATTCAAACCTTCTGGCCATGAGACTTATATCATCTTCATCTTCTTCGGATTCCTCTGCTTTAAGAACCATTTCCTTGTATTTTGAGCTAGATTCAGCCTTTGAATCTACCAACATCTCATGACTCATCAAGGAACCAATAAGTTGTTCTAGAGATAGTGAGGACAGATCCTTTGCTTCTTGTATGGCCGTAACCTTGGGCATCCACTTCCCTGATAAGCTTCTCAACATTTTCCTCACCAACTCTTCACTTGAGAAGGTCTTTCCCAATGACTTTAGTTCATTTACAATGGTCATGAACCTTGTAAACATGTCCTTTATATTTTCATCTCTAGTCATTTCAAAGACTTCATATTTTGACATAAGCATGTCAATTTTTGACCTTCTCACCTCAGAGTTGCCTTCATATGCAAGCTCTAGTGTATCCCATATTTCCTTTGCAGAAGAACAAGCTAGAATTCGATTTACCTCACATTCTGCAATTCCTTGTTGGACAAGTGACATTGCCTTTGCATTTTTCTCCAGCTTCTTGTAGTCTTCACTTGTGTACTCTTCTTCTGTCTTTGGAACCATGAGCCCTTCCTGACTCTTCTTGTGGATGGACGTGGGTCCATTTTTGACAATCATCCAGCACTCATAATCTATCCCAATGATAAGATTTTTCATGCAATTTTTCCACCAAGAGTAGTTAGTGCCATTGAACTTGGGGAGTCTTGAACTGTTTGATTCTTGAGTAGACATCTTCTTGCTCCTCTAGGTAGTTAACCTTTTGAGAAGTTAGGCTCTGATACCAATTGTTAGTTCAATGTATACTCAAGAAGGGGGGGTTGAATTGAGTATGTGTGTTTTTTCAATCGTTTTCAAGTTTTGTTTGTGCTTTTGTGAGAACAGCGAAAGAACAGTAAGCAAAGAGTAAGGACACAAAGATTTAACGAGGTTCGGCTTCTCAACAAGCCTACGTCCTCCACTCTCTCTCACCAATATTATTAATCAACTCAGAATAATAACAAGGTTACACACTCAATCAAGTGCTACAACTATGTAACACTTAATTCCCCAACTGTTAACTCTAACAGTTCACTCAGTGTTCACAGAACACTCCCCAACCACTTCCCTCTAAGTGGTTCAAATGTTACAAACTTAAATCTCCGTAAGTTTTTCTCTTAAAGATGGATATGGAGATAGTTTTGGACTAAGAATAGACTCTCAGAAAGTATTACTTTGTTTTCTTTGGAGAGCAAAAGTCTTCTAGGGTTTTTTGCAAAGAATGTTTATATAGGCAAGAAAACCGTTCCCTAGAAGTGTGCTGGAAGCTCCCCTAAATTGTGCAAAAGGATCAGCTGACACAAGTGTACAGTTACCTGTTCCAGACCTTTGTGTCTTACCACTGTTTGCAGCGGTTAATACCCAAAAGTTCAACAAGTACATTGCATTTAATGAGCTGATTTTGCAAATCAATTTAGCAGATTTCCAAAGTACAAGTGATCCAAAATTTTCAAATAAATTTTCAAAAATGATTTTGAACTCGAAAATTTGTACGGATCACGTGCGTAATACTGAGGTCTGTTCCCACAGTGGTCTCAGTACTACTAAGTTTACGTCTGGTAAAGTGAACTGTTCCAAGCTTGTTCTGTGCCTGTTCTTAGCTTGTTCTTGGGCTGTTCTCTTTACTAGATGTAAACTTAAGGTCTTTTTGCTCTTTACTTAAAAACAATAAGAATATTTTCCTAAGCCTATTTTACATGAAGATCCTAGAAATATAAAAATAAAAAGGCTCCAAGCTCTTGGCTTCTGATCTTCAAGTATTTCAAGGTCTTCATGATTGCCTTGATGAGTCCTCACTTGATTCAACCTGTTCATGTACAATTATACATAGATATCAAGTATAGAGGACTGGTTTGTCATCATTCAAATCAAACATGGTTCAACACGCCCGCTGACCCCTACTTTCATAGGTCTTCAGGGTCTGCAGACTAAAGTCAGCGGGCGCTGAGTTTAGGTCAGCGGCTGCTGCAAGCTTCTTGGGAAGCTACTGCCTTAAAACAGGGGAGGGGGACAGCGGGCGCTGAGTTGGGGTCAGCGGGCGCTGAGTTGGGGTCAGCGGCCGCTGTGTTCTCCTTTGTGATCAAAAGTGCCCTGAAGCTTCATGATCAGCGGGCGCTGAAGGGGCCATCAGCGGGCGCTGAAGCGCTATCAAATGCTACTGCCTCTTTTCAGTCAAAAATTGCCTCGAACCATAATACATCTCAGCGGGCGCTGAGACCTTCTAAAGCCCCTACTGCCTCAAGCAATGTACATCTCAGCGGGCGCTGAGGGGTTTCCAGCGCCCGCTGAGGCCTTTTTAGCCTCAACAATGGCATAGAGGACTTGTGTTTTCCTCGAGGTTCCCGGCTCGCTTCCTCGGGTTCCGAAATTGACTCGGGACCTGCAAAAAGGGAAGAAAACGCAGAAACAAAGAAAAATAGAGGAAATCACATAGAAAAAGGGGAAGGGGACTACAAAAGCGAAACTAAACTAAAAAGACTAAAAATGCTAACAAAAGTTAAATAAAATAAGAAAATAAACTAATAAAAACTAAGAAAATAACTACCAAAATACCACTTATCAAACTCCCCCAAGCTTAGCTTTTGCTCGTCCCGAGCAAAACTTAGGCTAGAAGTGATGGAAGAGCTTGATAGGAGGTAATACTAGAAGGGAAAAACAAAACACTAATAATTCACACTAACTCACTTTCGTAGGAATCACGGTTGTTTTTAGCAAAAACAACAAGCCATTTAAACCTCTAAGTTGCCAAGGAGGACGAGTGTGCTCTCGTAGGGGTTTCCAAAGAGTTTAACCCATAACTCTATCAAAAACAAACCAAGGCAAAGGTTCGAAGGAAACAAAAGAAAAGAAAAAAAAAAGGAAAATGAAAAGAAAACAAAACAAAACAAAAACAGAAGCAACTAGTTGGACTTGTTAAGGGACCGAGGATCGATGAATGCGAACCTTTCTAAGCACTAACGGAAAACATGCTCAAAGATGTCAAGGGTGGATAATCAAATAAAACATGCTAGATTGGAGAACTAGAGAGGAACATTCCCCTTTCGCTCAACAACCAAGCATCCACATGGTAAGCTAGTGTCGTCTCCACCCATAAAGGTAGCTTCTTATAACTCCACGAAGGAGTCGGAAAAAAAAAAAAAAAGGAGAAACAATTTAGGCTACCCGACATCTCATCATAGCAAACCGCTAAATATGCTTGAAACATGACTTCCTCAACCGAAAAGGACTCAACTATCTAGGATCGAGAGGGCTTTAGGGTTGTAATGTAAGGCTAAGGATAGGGTAGGAATCAATTTGGCTTGTGGTGCTCAAACCTAAATAGTGAAGCAATAAGTGCAAATGAGCATCAAATAGCAAACGAACTCCTCAAATTTGAACACATACACTAAAAACCCCCAAGCTTATTCAAAAAACTAAACGAAAAAAAGAAAAAATATACAACAAATTTTTTTTTTTCTTCAACTACTCCTCCCCCCAAGCTTGAATGACACAATGTCCTCATTGTGAAAGGGAAGGAATAATTACTTTTTTTTATATATATGTTTTTTTTTTTTTTTTTTTTTTGATGACCTTGCCTTTTTCAACTTAGGCCGGCTTTTGCTGCAATTCAAACAAATTGACACACTTTCGCTTGGCGAACTCCTTACTTCCACAAGTTTTCAATACAAAATAAAAACAAACCGAAAATCTCCAATTGCTTCACTACACCTAAAAGGTATAAAACAAAACAAAGGGGATGCAAGGCTGGTAATGTGGCTTAGATGAAAGAAAAGGCCAAGTTCAAGGGGTTCCAAATGGTGAATGGGAAGCAAGAACCTAAGAAATTGAAAAGAAGCAAGATGATAAAACAAAAAGGAAAATACAAAAGGAAAAAGGAAAATAACTAAGAAATGAATGCCTCTGTCCTCCCCTAGAGTAGCTCGGTCACAGTCTCGGAAAGTCATGAATCAAGTTCTTGATCAAGTTATACTATGACAAGGATCCTATTGCCACTCAAACAAAATGATGAAGGCTAGAAAGATTTGACAATTTTCTCACATATGAAGGGTAGTGAATTGCAAATACTACCTCAAGGGCTTCAACTAGCTAGCAAAGCTTTGCCAATCGTACCACAAGCCAAGACATTAGGTTTCATGAACTCCAAAGTTCTGAAACCTAGCATGTAGTATTTGAAAATCAACCCCAACATCTCAAACCATGTGGACCACTAACACTTAGGAAGGAATGCATTCAAAGTCCAAGAAATTAAGAACCAAGTCCAAACTACAAACAAAACAAAAACACACTTTGCCTTGAAAAGAAAATAAAAGAAAAAGAAAAGGGAAAAGGGAAAATAGAAATAAAAACTAACAAAAGGAAGGAAAATAAAATCAAGCATGAATGACTCTCAATCAAGCAACCAAGCATCAAACAAATAAATAAATCGAGGCCCAACACCATCGATATCCAAATGTCCTCAAGGGCTTAAAAGCCAAAAATTGAAAGCTAAACACCCTCGAACAATCATCTCCTCCTAAAACTAATCCTACAACTAAGCACACAAGAAAAATAAAAGAAAGGGAATTTGGAATGATCTCACCAAAACAGGCTATAAAGTAAGCATACAACCTCCGTTTTGCGCTTTAGTACCATACATGTCCATGAGAGTTGCTTATTCATTTAACCTGCAAAAAAGAAAGAAAAGAAACCAAACTCCAAAAAACAAAATAATTACAAATAAAAGAAAAAGAAAAAGACTCGGGTTGCCTCCCGAGAAGCGCTTGTTTTAACGTCTTAAGCTTGACAAAGGAGTTGGACACAGGGACTAAGACATAGAAGAAAAACTATGTCAAAGTCATCCAGCGGGAACAACCACCCGGGGCTCAGTAAATAGCCCTGCAAAGCTCGCAAGAGCTTGTCAAACACACTGGCACTCAACTCACTAAAAACCACATAAGCGATAGATAAATTAAGCAAAGAAAACGGTTTAAAAACCGGCATCTTATGCTTATGTGGGAGTGAGTGCCCACAGAGAGGTAAATTAAAATAAAAACTACAAAAAGAAAAATCAAATAAAGTAGGGGGAACACCTCCATACACCTCACTTGTCTTGGTTTCTGGAAGAGAAACATGGGAGTCAAGACAAGAGATGATGCCCTCGGATGGAGGTGATATGAGTATGGATGGAAGTGGGGTGGGATGTGAATAGACGAGGTTAAATCCTCCTAAAAAGGGAATAAGAGAATGTGGTATAACCACATCCTCCACATTAAATACCTCGTCGGGTTCACTCGACTCTGCTATGAGGGCCTCATCCTCTACAACATCGCATGACGATATGATAGTGTCATGATTCTCATCACAACATTGCCAATAAATGTCATCGTCTATGCGAGTCGGGATGGTGTGCTCAACTATGAGGGGTGAGGGATCGAATTCATGACTAAGGTCATCATCGAAGGGTTCACCTAGGGGAATATGAGGTGAATCAACTATGTTCGTGCCAAGACCTTGTAAATACTCATCAAGAACATGATTAAGCGAACTCGAATCATGTGAAAAATGATACGAAAAATCAAAGGTAGTGGCATGAGGTGATGGTTGATTAAAACCATATTCCTCAAGTGCACTCAACTCATGACTATAATCATGTATTCCTTGGCTAGTCATATCCCACTCATAGGTGTCCTTAGCGAGACACTCAAATAAGAGCCAAGCTCTATCCAAGTCGAGAGCTAAGAAATCGCCATGAGATAGATATTCTATCCAATTTCTCGTCTCATAGTTCAAACCCTCGTACAACATATTGCATATATCCCACTTACCAAAATTATGATTAAGCGGAAGAGAGCTTCCGATCCTATCATAATACGACCAAAACAATTCATGCTCATATTGGGGATTGATCAAAGGAGTGGCCATAAGGCCCAAATATTCACAAAAATAAAGAAAAAGAAAGACCTAGAACCATTCTACTCAACCTAAACTAATGGCATTGCCTTCCCCGACAACGGCGCCAATTTGATAGGAGGGGTTTTCTTACCAAATAAAAACCCCCGTCGTAGTATGAGTGGGGGTGTCGAACATGGGGAAGGTACGTTGCACTAATCTAGGCATGAGCGTCGAACAAGCTAGGTCAAATAATGGTCGCGAGAGGCGAAGGGAACTAATTAAAACTACACTAAGGAAACAAAAATAAAAGGGACTAGGGTAAGAGATCCACAACTCATACCACCATGAATTGTGAGTCAATCGAACTTAGACTTAGGTCATGGATAAGGGGAGGTCGTTCTATGATCGTACCACTCTTTCGAGCTAGTACGATGACTGGAAAGACATATACAACTCACTTTCGTGCAGCGACACATCTAACGAGTCCTAAGCACAAAATCACGAAGACCGGTAACTTTCCCTTGATCGAAGGCCCAACTTTCGTGGTGCTTCCATCAATCGGGCAAAGGAAGTCATCACCCACGTTCACCTTTCGGTCCTTCGGTGGGGATTCTTCAATGAATCCTATGCTAGCTAAACATAAGACTCAACATAACCGAATCCTAAGGTACCGACATTATCACAACCAAAGCCAAGAAACAACTAAACCACAATCATGGAGGATTTGAGAAGTTTCACTCAAACCCTAGAAATTAACTACTCAAAATTAATTAATAAAAACATAATTAAAACTAAAACTAAAAACATAATTAAACCTAAAACTATGAACAACTAAATTAACAATTAAAACCTAGAAAAATGAGAACAAGGAAGAAGGTAAACTAATAACAAAACAACTAAACCAACAACAAACAACTACAACAAACCAAGCATAAACAACTAAATTAACAACAAATAACAACATAAACAACAAGAACTAGCAAAATAACTACAAAAAGCAAGTAAGAAAGCAAGTAGAGAAAGCTATGAAAGTACCTTGAAATGGAGAACAAGAAGAAGAAGAAGAACAAACTTAATCTACTAGCATAAATTGAAGAACAAAAATGTAAATTACAAGAATAATTGAAGAAGAAAACTTAAAATCTAACCTAAACCCTAACTTGAGCCTCTAACATCAGCTAATTTTCTGAAATGGGAAGAGGGGGGTATATATATAACCCCCCAAAAATGTCGAGCAAAACAGCTGAAAAACACTAAACAAAACGAAAAGCAGCGCGTCAGCGGGCGCTGAAAAATGGTCAGCGCCCACTGACCCCTACTTTCATAATTAGCATTCTTGGGTCGCGTACTCAAGAAGGAAGGTGTTAAGGTAGACCAGACTAGAGCTTATAGGGGTGTAATTGTGGTCAGGAAACCGCTTTGACCTACCGTATTCGACCAAAATCTGATTGTACCAAACCTAATTGATCAACCTTATGACTGATTTACGATTAACCCTATTTTCCGTTATTGAACTTATTTTGTAGTACCATCATTGTTAACATAAGTATCACCATCAATTCGTTGTTGCTTCTGATTGTTAACAATATCGTTATCACCCTTGTTATAGTCAATTCTTTAACATCCATGTTGTTATCATCACCATCGTTCATGTCATCGTCATCGTCAAGCATGATCATTATTATCATCTATGATCACCCATCATCGACGTTATCATCACCATACATAATTGAGGCCATCATAAATTATTAACGTTATTCATGTTGGCCAACCTCGTGATTAACACCAATTCACCTTGCATCACCCACCGTGTTTTTGGCCGTCGTTGTTAATATCATCCATCATCACTCGGATTGATCGATTGATAATTTATGCCATTTACGCACCATCATATCATTATTTCTATTGTAGCCATATATATATATATATATATATATTATTTTATAATCGTAGCCATCCTACTCCTCATAAATCGATATAGTTCGTCGAGATATTCTTTGATTTCTATATAATGATCATATCAGACTTTTATTAACGTCCTTGCTATTCTCATCATTCAAAGGTGGGCATCGTTTCGATCCCAACATTCTGATCCAGATATTCTAAGCCATCTAAACCGAAATGTCGAAACCTGATATGGATTGTTGAATTGATTGATTGTTTTGGAATTTTGTTCGATCATCCAAGACAAACTGGTTGTTTCCTACTTTTTACCTTGATCGACCGATTGTATCTGCATTCCAATTTTGACCAATCGATCATGACCCGTATACCAGTTTTCGACTATTTGATCGTTTTTACACCTCTAAGAGTTAAGTCTATAGTCGAGGGGACTAGCTTGAGTAGGTGACGGAGGTTCGTAGTTCTGGGTTCGTAATTGAATCAGAGGATAGACTGTGCTCCTATCTTTATCTTCCAAGCGACGAGGAGGATCTCGAGGTCTATAGTGGTGCGTCGAAGAATGCTGGAGCATGTTCAGGACCTCGACCGAACGCTTTTCAATCGTGCAGGCTAGACGAGCTGAGCGGCTGAAGCCTCAAATCGCGAGGATCGATTAGGCTTCGGTGGGAGCCGAAGTTCCGTCAGATTTCGTCTGACTTTTTGTGTGCCAAGCCCGGATTGTTGATGGTAGACAGTCTCCTTTACTTGAATTTCGGGACGAAATTCTTTTAAGGAGGGGAGATTGTAACGCCCAGATTTTGGGCTAGTTTCGTGTTGGTTAGCTAGTAATTATTTTTGTTGCGGTGCATGGTCTAAATTTATTTTAGACTATTTTTAATGCTTGAGTGTAACCATTTTAATTAATGGTTTATTATTTCTTAATTTTATTTTATTTTAATTAATTATAATTTTATTATTTTATTTTCTAATTAATTAATTAAGTTTTGGGCCAAGTGCGAAATTATTCATGATTAGTCATGAATTAGTGCAAATGGCCCAAGTGAACATTGAGCCCATTTGTTTAACCCATAAACGGCCCTACTTGTGTTGATGGCAAGTTTTGCCACTTGCTTCATGTTCACACCTTGACTAACCTCTATAAATAGAGGAGTTAGTAAGGCCTTAGGATCTTTTGTTCATTTGCTCATTTAATCACCCTTGCCATCACTCTTAAAAGCCAAACTCTCCCTCCATTTCTACCTCTTGCCACACGCCTATTTTGGGTATCATAAACCCAAGTTTTGTTCATCTTCAATTCCAAATCCAAACTTAAAGATTCAACATTCATTGGTCTTTAAGTGACTAAAAAACAAGTAGCCTTCATTGCCTTGATCATGTCTTGGGTTGGTTTCGGTTTGGGTTTGGGTCTTGCGTGGAAGTGGTGGCCGTGTGTGCAGCATGGACAGCCGTGCAGTGGAGGCAGCCGTGCAGTGGGGGTAGCCGTGCAGAGGGGGCAGCCGTGTGTACAGCAGTGGGCAGCCGTGTGTTGCTGCCAAGGTGCAAGGCTGTGAGGAGCCATGTTCGTGTGCGAGGGTAGCCGGGTATGGATGACCGTGCAAGACTCCTTCCGGGCAGCAAGTTCTTGGTACGTTTTGGGATTAATCGTGATCAAGGTAACATACTTTCTCAACCTTGTTGGTATACTATGATTATAGTATAGATTAAATGCATGTATGGGTTGTTTGGTGATGTTTAATCATGATTTTATGTATTGTTTTTAATCTGATTTTTATGTGGTTTTCATGATATTTTGATGATGGTTTTGATGATTTTTATGATTGAATTTATGTTGTTTTATGATCATGATAATTATTTTAAAGTTTGATGAATTTTGGATAAGTTCTGGTTGAATTTTCGTGTGGTATATTGAGGATATGCGTGTGATGATGATTGTTTGGATGAGTTCTTGATTGAAGTTCTTGAATCCTTATTGAGTTCTTGATTGAAGATCTTGAATCTTGAATGATTTCTTTATGAGTCTTTGATGAGTTCTTTGAGTTCTTTACGAGTTCTTTGAATTCTTGGTTGAATCTTGATAATTAAAGAAAATGAATAAAGTGTTAAAGGAAGTTAAAGATTGAGTCAAAGTTGATTAAAGAATGTATTTTAAAATGATGGATTATGTTGGTTAGACTCAAGATCAAGGCGCAAAGGCAATCTTGAGAATAACTTCGTTGTTTAACTGATTATTTTCGAGAATCAAGGCGCAAAGGCAATTCTTGAATTTAATTATGTTATGAATGAGTTGATTTTAAGTTGATAAAATTATTAATTAATAATTAGTTTGATTTCATTTCTAGACGTCTAAAACTTAGAGTAAGATTCTTTGTTTTTGGGTTAAGACGTTGCCCCTATTCCATCCGCGGTATTGGGATAGTTGGAGTCATACTATGTTATCCTTTGAATTTCCAGTAAGATTGGTTTCACGGGACATGGATTTCCAGTAAGATTGGTTTCATGGGGTTTGGGAGTAAGATTCTCAAATCCGAACATAGTAGAAAGTTCGATCGCGTAAGATGCGTTCGTACGAGCATAGTCCGGTCTAGTATATGAATGATTGCGCCAAAGATAGTTGGATAGGATGTTGGAGTCGAGTTCATGTTTTGGGATGTTCTCGCATGTTTTGGATTGATGTTTTGACTATTTGATTTGTGCTATGTTCATGTGTATTCCCATTAGGGTGAGTCAGTTATGTTACTCGCCACTGATGGTGGACTGTCGATTGTTTTACAGGTAATTCTGATGACGATGTACTTGCTTAGCTTTGGGTTGGGCGAGCGGCGTTTATTATTGTTGTTGGATGTATTTTCTATTCTTGTTGTTTTTAGATAGTATTGGACTATGTATGGACTTTTATACGTTATTTTTGGACTCTGACGTGTGTTTGGAGTTATTCGTATTTTAGTATCTCTAGTTTGACTTTTTGGATTAGTAATGTACAAACTTGTGGGTATTTGTACTTCGAGGTTTAATAATAATATTTCGAGGAATTAGTTTTAATTCTTAAGTTTTTTTTGAGTTGTAGTTATAACAATTCGACTCGTCGGTTTCTTCCGCGCCGATTTAAGCGAGTCGGGTCGTTACAGCCATGGTGGGTTCATGGGTTGATTTTGATGGAGGCGATGGTGAGGGTTTGTGGGGCTTCGTGGTGGCGATGATAGGACTTCGTGGTGGCGATGGTGGCGATGGTGGCTTCATGGTGGCGATGGTGGCTTCGTGGAGGTTCAGTTTAGTTTGATGGTGGCGATGGTGGCTGGGTGCGTGAATGGGTGAGTGGTGGTGGTGGTGTTTTGGGGCTTGGTAGTGGTGGTGTTTTATTTTATTTTAAAATATATTAGTGTAGTGGAGTTTTATTAGGATGTCTTATTAATGTCTTAAACAACATACTTAACCCACTTAAAAGTTTTGCATGGGAGTCCGTGTTTTTTCAAATGATCAAATTTTTGCGTTACGGAGGGAGTACTAAAAGTCCGAATACTAATAACGGAAAAATAAAACTATAGAAATCAGTCAACGGCGCTCGCCCAATCCCAAAGCTAAGCAACACCGTCATCATCGGAGTTACCTGAAAACATAAATCCACCATCAGTGGCGAGTAACATAACAGTCGCACCCTAACGTGGATACATATGAACATAGAATAGATCAAACAAGCAAATCAGGCACTCATACATATAAACATGCAATATAAAAACAACAATAATAATAACAATATCAAAAACTCACTTAACTTTAATTAACATAATCTTATCATAATCTTTGTCGCTATCATTTACATATTAGACCGGACTATGCTCGTACGAACACATCTTACGTGATCGAACTTTCCTACTATGCCAGGAGTGAGAATCTTACTCCCAAACCCATGAACCCATCTTACGGAATCCATATCATAAAGACGACATAGTAAGTACTAACTATCCCAATACCGCAGTTAGGATAGTGGCCGCGTCTTAACCCAAGTCTTAGAATCTTACTCTAAGGTTAGGCGTCTACTATGCAAAATCAAGCAAGTCTTTACGTTCTTTACATCTTGGTTACTCTCAAGTTCGCATCTTACGCCTTTACTCGAGACTAACTATGTACGTCATAATCTTGGAACTTCTTTAGCCAAACTTAATACTTTCTTTAACTTTCTTTAATTATCTTTAATAAACTTTAATTAAACTACACTTAAAGAATACATGATTTAATTAAATAAATTCAAGATTCATCAAAGAATTTTAAAGAAACTTCAAGAAACCTCAAGAATCATTAAATAAACATCAAGAACATATTCTTTAACTAAATTCATCAATTCAAGATTCAAGAACCATATAAAACCCATCAAGATTAATCAAATCATAAAAATCAAGATTATCATACATGTATGTTACACGAAAATTCCAGCCACATCCTCATCAATTTACATCAATTCTAAGCATCAAAACTTCATGAAAATTGAACAAAAACATAGCCAAACTTGAACCTATCATAATCCATCATAACATGCATGAAAACAAGGCAAAAACATAACGAAAACAACTCCCAAAACTGCCCAAAAATCACGCATGGCATAGGTTACATTCATCAAACTTTTGGTCTAATTTGGTCACCAAATCTACCTTATGAATCATGGTATTCAAATTAGGATGAAAGAGCATGTTACCTTAATCAAACTTAATCACTAAGGTAACAAAAACTTGCTGCCCGGAACTTGATTCACACGGCCCAATCACACGCACCAACCACTCGAACACGGCCCACACTCACGGCTTCAATGTACACACGAACACGGCCCTTGAATCAACCACACGGCCACCACGCACCGCCGTGCTGCACCGCGAACTACACGCTCAACCACGAACGGCACCACCGTGCAAGACCCACACGAACATGCAACCAAAAACCCAACCCAAAACCGATGTCTTGATCAAAGGCAATGAAAGCTAATTTGTGTTTCAATTACTTAAAGATCAATCGAGGTTGAATCTTTAAGTCTGGGGTTTTAAAAGTTGATGAAAATAAAAATGGGTTTGATCTTGCCAAAATGGCGTGTGGAAGTGGAGAGAATAAGGGAGTGTGTTTAAGTTTTGATTGTGAGCAAATGGTGTTTAAATGGGCAAATGATCCTTAAGCCTTACTAACACTTCTATTTATAGAAGTTAGTTAAGGTGTGAACACAAGGCAAGTGGCAAATCAAGCCACATCATAAGGGGGAAAACCGGTTGGGCTAGCTCAAAATGGGCTTTGATGATCACTTGGGCTAATTGCACTCAAGCATGACTAATTACAATTAAATTCGCTCTTGGCCCAAAAATAATTAATTAGAAAATTAAAATTAAAATTCTAATTAATAAAAATAAAATAAAATAAAATAAATAATAAAACAATTAATCATCAAATTAATCACACTCAAGCAATAAAAATAGTCCAAAAAAATTTAGACCATGCATAAATAAATCCAAAAGCAAGCAAATAAATCAAATAAAATAACACAAAAATCTGGGGCGTTACAATTGGCCTGTTCTTACTCTTGTTCTTTGTTGTGACATACTAAACAAAAGGAAAAATTCCATATTTACCATCATGTAATTCATTAACATTGTTCTCATGCAATGGTCTTCCAATTGCAGCAACAAACATAACCTTTATCCTAAACCTATTTGATTGACATCACTTGTAAGGATCATCTTTAAAGGGTAAAAGATTGACCTCCTTGTCTGTACTGTGGGTTTAAGTAAAACCACTTTTCATCAATGTGTATTACATTTTGCATGTTTATAAAAATTGCCTTCTCTATTAGAGTTCTAGGAATAACATGGGACAGAACCCATTTTATCCTTGCAAGCTTGTGTTGCTCAATCACTCTAGGATGACAGGTTGATGTTTGAGACCTTAAACCCCCCTTTTTAAACAGCCTAAATACAGTTATGGGAGGAAGCTTTAAGGCACCTGCAAATGACCTAAGGGTTGTCCTCAGATGCAGGGGACAGGACTGAAGAAAATCATCTAAGTAATGACTTGGTTTCCTCCCAAAACTCCTACATTTCTTGCTTCTTACATCAATTCTATTTCCTTCTGCTATTTGTTTTATTGTGTCTTTGTAGATTCTTGATATTGTGCATCTGTTAATGTAATACCCCAAAATTTCGGGATATTTTAAATTTTTCATAATTAATTAAATACATAATTAATTGGCTATTTAATTGGTTATTAATTAATTAATTATTAATTATATGTGTAGCAATCTAATTATTTTACCCTGGCCTGAACTTTAATTTTATCTTGCCAAAATCCGAGCCCTATTATTTCCTTTGCCCCTTGTATCTCACGGCCCACTCCTCCATTTGTCTCTTTAATTAATTTCTTTAATTTCTTTTAACCAATATTATTATTAACCTTTATCTATTTTTGACTAAGCCTATCTTTGTTTCCTACTTTGACTCATAGATTTTAGAAGGTCAAAACCCTCTATTATTTCCCCTTATACTCGGCCCCCTTTTTATTATTTTCCTTGAATTAATTTATTTGTTTTAACCAATATTATTAATTTTGACCTTATCTTAAAAACCCTGTTTTTATTTCAACCCTTCCTATTTTGTTGCTAGATTTTAGGAAGTCAAACCTTTCCTATTATTCTTCATTGTTATATTCGGCCCTCCTCTATAGTTGGCCAAGGATTATTTTCTTTTTCTATTTATTATTAGTTAGATAATTCTATATCTATCTATCTAATTATTATTATCCTAATTAAAAATCTTACTTTTAACCACCTCATACTAAGTCTCCTAATCTCACTCAAATTCCTCCTATTCTCCCTCAATATACGTGGCCCCCTCTATTTTATTTCTCTTTAATTAATTATTTGTTCTTTATAAATCTATAGAGAACAAAAACCTATACTTTCTTTTACTAACTTCAAACTCTAAACTCTCAAAATAACTCTCAAAAGAACCCTAAGCTAGCCGTGTATTTTCGAACCATAAACAAGAGACTTTTCTTGTTTTTCTTCCTAATTCAAGGTAACTAGACTTTCTTTCTTAAATCTGGAACAAGTTTTCCATATAGTTAATTAGGATTAAATCATGAAAATTGTTAGGATTAGTATCATGATGACCTAAAAGTTTCGAATGACATGATGATTTTTATTATGTATTTTCTTGATATGTTTATGAAATCTTGATGAATCTTTAATTGTTTTAATTAATTTTATGCATAGATTAATTTATTTAATTGTATATTGCATTAGATAATTGTATGATAAATTGTCTAATCTTATTCTTGATTTATTCCATGATTGTCGAGTGGTATATGGTGTATCATGAAAATTTTTATGTTATTTTCTTGAATTGTTATTGGTAATCTTTAATTAATCTTTAATTTAATTATGTTATTATTAGTTCTTGAAATTAAATCTTGATATTGTTATTATGCCAAGAATGCCGTGTGGTTCTATGTATTAAAAGAATTGATTTTAATCTTGTTTTGGTTCAATCTTGGTGATTAAATGTTCAAAGCATGATTTTAATTGTTATTATTAAGTTTTATTATTAATTATTGATGATTGTGTTTATTTAATTTAAAGTATAAATTTTTGTTATTATTTATGTGAATTTCGTGTGGAATGAAGTAGGAAAAATAGGATTTTTATCATGTTTAAAGTAATATTAGTTGATAATTGATAATTTATATGATTAATTGTTAATTTAAATGATTTATTTAATGGTTAAATTGATTATTTAATGAATTGAATTAATTATTATTGTTATTATGTGATTGTCGAGTGGTCCATATTAAGTAATGATCAGTTTTAGTTTAATTTTTGGCTTATAATATTTTAGAAGGTAATTTTAGGAATTAATATAATTTAAGGAATTAAAAGGAATTAACAGGGATAAGTTGTAATATGAAGGAAATTAATAATATAACTAAAAGGAAAGGTTATAATATGATAAGAATTAGTGGTCTCACGATGGCCTCTAGATAAGATGATTGATAAATAGTGGTCTCACGATGGCCTTTAGAAAAGACAAGATACGATACGGACGCCCATTTGATGATACACGAGTCATCAGGTCGAGTTAAGTTGAAGCCACTGCCCTACTGCGGTCTCTGGGCAGTTCTGGATATTAAGATATGTAGCTGTCTAAGTAGTAGTACATGAGCTGCTATTTAGGGGTTATGGCCATAGCTTAGGCTTAGTTCTTGCAAAGGAGGGCTACGGGTGGAATACACGAGTTCCCCCGGCATGTTTTAGGAAATTTGGGGTGCACACGGGATCCTCAACGAGCATAATGACCGGTCCAATAAGATGGTTAAAAGAAGGGTATGGGTAAAATATGACAAGATAAGCATTTCATGGGAGGGATTCTGTTATATGTGTATTGATAACCGACTTTTTGTTAGTGTTTTTCTTAGTTTTTATGTTAGTTTTATAGCTTAGTTTTCCCTTTTCTTATTTCATTTTGTGTTTTTTATTTTCTTTTTTGTAGTTTAGTTGTGCTTCGGCTATTTTGCAGTATTCTTGCTATGTGCTACTCCTTTTTGGTCGTTTTCCCCATTTTTGTAGGTAACTCATACTTCACGGAATTCGACGAGTCGTTCGAGCATTGGATATCTGAGCCAAGGCAAATTTAGAGGCTTTTTACAAAAGGAGGGGTCTCTCCCCTAGTAGCACGGTCGCGCCCAAGCTCTGAAATGAAGAATTAAGCACCCGACCAAAGGAGCGGCCGCTCCTCTTCTTTGCACGGTCGCTCCTCTAAAGGAGCGGTCGCTCCAAATTCTTGCACGGCCGCTCCTTTTGGCAGCTCTGTTTTCTCGCGTTTTCTGGCGTGTTTTTGCTTTGTAAATTACTATTGTATATATACTTTGAAAGCTCGTCTTATAACCCCAGATTAGCTTAGCTTAGCTTTTGTAAATTACTATTGTATATATACTATTGGAGGGCTTGGAGAGCCTCTCTTCTCTCACCTTAGCTTAGCTTGTAACCCTTTAGATTTCTTTGGTACCAAACACTTAAATTTATGCAATGAATCTCTAGTTTGTTCTTCCTCTTCTTCTTAGCTTGTTCTTCAATCTTCAAGGTACTTTATTGCTTTCTTTTATTGCTTTGATTTCTTGCTTTTTGTTGCTTAAATGTTAGTTTAGTTGTTTATGGTTGTTGTTTTAGTTATTTATGTTTGTTTTAGTTGATTTTAGTTGGTAGTTTATTTAGGTTTTGGTGTTAGTTTAGTTTTATGTTTAATTGTTAGTTTGTTAGGATAGTTGTTCTTAGTTTTAGGTTTTAGTTTGTTAATTTAGTTGTTCTTAGTTTTAGGTTTAATTTATGCTTTTAGTTATAGTTTTAATTATGTTTTTATTAAATAATTTTGAGTAGTTAATTTCTAGGGTTTGAGTGAAACTTCTCAAATTCCTCCATGATTGTGGTTTAGTTGTTTTTTGGCTTTTGGTTGTGATAATGTCGGTACCTTAGGATTCGGTAATGTTGAATCTTGTGTCTAGCTAACATAGGATTCATTGAAGAATCCCCACCGAAGGACCGAAAGGTGAACGTGGGTGATGACTTCCTTTGCCCGATTGATGGAAGCACCACGAAAGTTGGGCCTTCGATCAAGGGAAAGTTACCGGTCTTCGTGATTTTGTGCTTAGGACTCGTTAGATGTGTCGCTGCACGAAAGTGAGTTGTATATGTCTTTCCGGTCATCGTACTAGCTCGAAAGAGTGGTACGATCATAGAACGACCTCCCCTTATCCACGACCTAAGTCTAAGTTCGATTGACTCACAACTCATGGTGGTATGAGTTGTGGATCTTTTACCCTAGTCCCTTTTATTCTTGTTTCCTTAGTGTAGTTTTAGTTAGTTCTCTCCGCTTCTCGCGACCATCACCCGACCTAGCTTGTTCGACGCTCATGCCTAGATTAGTGCAACGTACCTTCCCCGTGTTCGACACCCCCACTCATACTACGACGGGGGTTTTTATTTGGTAAGAAAACCCCTCCTATCATGTATATATGTGAATTATCGTGTGTTTATGTATTAATTTTGTAATATTAAGTCTTTCGCTGCGTACGTCTGGTAAGTCTGTATTTACATGTATTTGAGTGTATGTTGTACGTGTATTTACATGTATTATGTATAAGTGATTTGGTCTGTATTTCTATACGTATTTTGTATGTATATTTGTACGTATTTGCATTTGTAATTTATACGTATATGGTATATATTCCTAACCGTATTTTGCAGGTATTTTATACGTATTGTACTCGTATTTTATACGTATATTGTATGTATTTCTAACCGTATTTTGCAGGTATTTTATACGTATTGTAATCATATTTTATACGTATTTTTATACGTATTATTCTACGTATTTCTGTACGTATTCCGTATGTATTTTCGTACGTATTTCCATGTGTCTTTGCATGATTTTCTTGGTTGATTCTATGATATTATGTGGTTAGCGGTCCCTCATTTAAGCGGGACAGCCTAGTTACTCGCCACTGACGGTGGACCCCCCCATTTCGGGTGATGATGCAGACGCATAAGTGGGCTCTCTTTTGGTTCGGGTTGAGTGTTGAGGTGATCAGTAGAGTGAACCAGAGTCTAGTTTATGTTTTCTTTTCATAATGGTTTAGTTTATCCCAGTCTGTTGGGAAGATACAGTTTTATGGTGTATTTAAGTATTTATTTATAGACTTTTGGGATTATTGTTTCAGTATTTAATTAATAAAAGGAATTTTAGACTTTAATTATGATATTATTGTTAAGTTTTATGTTGGTAATGATCCATTTGTCGATTTCCTTCGTAAATCGGTAGCCTAGAAAAGTCGGGTCGTTACAGTTAACACCAATTTGCTTTGCCAATTTTGATTGGAAACTGTTAAGCGATATTTTGTTCCCTTTTTCTTAGTCTTTTTAGTTAATTCTATAATATTTTTCCTTGTTTCCTTTCCCTCTTTCTCCCCTTTTCCTTGTTTTGGTGCTAAGGGCTCCTTTCTTGGTTTTTATGTGTTTTCCCTCGATTTTTTACTACTCTTGTATTTTCTTCTATTTTGTAGGTCCCGAGCTCATTTCGGAACCCGTGGAGGTAAGCCGGGAAGCCCCGAGGAAAGCATATAAGAGTTGAAGCTCATTTTGATCCTAAGTTGCCCAAGTGGCCGCTTCGTACTTATTTAGCACTAAGGTTTTTCTACAACTAAACTAAAAGAGGCAGTATCCAAATTTTGATGGACAGTGGTCACTGAGATTTTTTAGTGCCCACTTGACCATACCTATTGATCAGTCCATTTGGGTCCCAATTATCCTGGCTCTTTTCGCTTATTTTCCGTGCATTTTAGGCTTAGTTTTCCATGTTTTAGGTCTTTTTAGCTTAGTTTCAGTTTATTTAGAGTTTTCGTTGAATAATGTCGTTTTATAGTTGTTTTCGTCAATAATTAAGCTATTTTTTGTTACTTATGCCTTTTATTCTTTAATTTAATGTAGATATTTTGCGGGTTTCACTAGTGGAAAAATGTCCTGTTTGTACCGGTTTTTATACCCTATTTGTACCGGTTATAGATGGGTACAAATAGAGGCGATACAAATATCAATACTATTTGTACCGGTTATATTAACCGGAACAAATAGCTTATTATTTGTATCGGTTTTTTAAAAAACCGGTACAAATAGTCCTTTTGTAAAATTAAAAAAAAAAGACTATTTGTACCGGTTTTAAGTTATAACCGGTACAAATAGCTCTTTAATTTTTAAAAAAGAGAGGCTATTTGTACCGGTTTTAGGGTAGAACCGGTACAAATAGCTCTTTTTATTAGATAAAAAAACACTATTTGTACCGGTTTTTCCTAAAAACCGATACAAATAGGTATACAAAAAAAGGAGCTGCAGCTTGCTGTCCATCAAACCTCTACCCCTGCTATCCCCCTTCCTACAACCCCCTAATGTCCATCACTTCCCCTCTCTCATAACCTTTGTACATGGCCATCCTACTACCACAACCATAGGCCCATGGCCATCAATAACAATCACAAAAACAAAAAATTCATAGATTAAAATTTCATTAACTATAATTAAGTATCCATCTTACAACAAATTAAATACACATTTTCACAAACTAACATAGTAATATACAATAAATTTATGACAACAAAATAAATTAACCTAACATACTTCACCCATTGTTCTTGGAATCTTGGACCTCATCCAATTTCTTTTTGCTATATGGGAAGAATCTTGGACTAAGCTTCATAAAAAAAAAAAAAACATGTAAGCAAATAATTATTTAAATATTCAAATAGGTTCAATTTTATTCCAATATGAAAAAAAACCCTCAAATGTACTCAAATATGCTCAAATACATATTATTCAAATAGGTTCAATTATCTAGATATGTTCAATAATAAGTCCGATACATTCAAAAAAGGCTCAATATATACAAATTGGTTCAAACATATTCAAATTGGTCATTCTTGGCTCGTTTTGTTTGTTTCCATTCCCATCTTCTCACAAATCACCTTATTTTGTGTTTTTAAGGGTACATTCACATCCTACGACATTCATGTAAACATTCTTTGCCTTAATTGCATGATTTTGTACAAAATAAGTGTTTCGGAACTAAAACTAGTGAAATCACTCATTTTTAGTTAATTTGGGTATTTTCGTTCCCAATTTGCACCAATCAACCTAGTTCATGTTTTTAAGTTTTATTCATGTCCTATAACATTCATATAAATATTCTCTAACTTATTTGAATGATTTTAGAGAAAAATAGAACGTTTTGGAGGGAAAACGACCCAAATAGATCATTTTTGGCTCGTTTTGGTTTTTTCATTCCCATCTTCGTACAAACCAACCAATTTCATGCTTTAAATATTTTTTTCATGTCCTATAACATTCATATAAACATTCATATAACTTATTAGCATGATTTTAGACAAAAATAGGGTGTTTTGGAACTAAAACGAGACATAGGTCAATTTGGCTCGTTTTGTTTGTTTCCTTTCCCATCTTCTCACAAATCAAACTATTTTGTACTATTTAAGGTTCATTCACATCCTAAGACATTCATGTACAAATTATGTCTTTTTTGCATGATTTTGTGCAAAAATAAGGCGTTTCGGAACTAAAACTAGTGAAATCGCTCATTTTTAGTTAATTATGGGTAGTTTCGTTCCCATTTTTGCACCAATTAACCTAATTCATTTTTTAAGGAATATTCATGTCCTATAACATCCATATAAACATTCTATGACTTATTTTCATTAGTTTCGATAAATATAGGGCGCTTTTAAACTAAAAAGAGCAAAATAGGTTATTTATTTACGTTTTGGTTGTTTTCATTCCCCTCTTCACACAAACCAACCTATTTCATGTATTAAAGGTTATTTCATGTCTTATCACATTCATATATATATTCTCTGAATTATTTGAAAAATTTTGGACCAAAATAGTACGTTTTGGAGCTAAAACGACCTAAATAGATCATTTTTGGCTCGTTTTGTTTGTTTTCATTCCCATCTTCGCACCAACCAAACAATTTCATTCTTTAAATATATTTTAATGTCCTATAACATTCATATAAATATTCTATGACTTATTGGCATGATTTTGGACAAAAATAGGGTTTTTTGGAACTAAAATGAGCCAAATAGATCATTTTGGCTCGTTTCATTTGTCTTCGGAACTAATACTAGTGAAATAACTCATTTTTAATTAATTTTGGGTGTTTTCATTTCCATATTTGCACCAATCAACCTAGTTCATGTTTTTAAGGTTTATTCTTGTCCTATAATATTCATATAAACATTCTATGACTTATATCCATTATTTTGGACAAATATAGGGCATTTTGAAACAAAAAAGAGCAAAATAGGTTATTTTATGTTCGTTTTGGGCGTTTTCATTCCCCCCTCTTCGCACAAACCAGCCTATTTCATGTTTTAAAGGTTTTTTCATGTCTTATAACATTAATATAAATATCCTCCGACTTATTTGAATGATTTTGGACAAAAATAGTACGTTTTGGAGCTAAAACGACCTGAAACCAAAATCAAACTAAAATAAAAACAAAATAAAACAAGAGTAATTCAAAAGAAATCTAAACAAATCAAGAGAATCAAGTCACAACTCACAAGGCAAGCAAATTAGGCACATAATTTCCAAAATCATCAAATTAGGTTGCAGCACAACGCCATCAACCATCCAGTGTCCTCATGTCGGGAACCTCATGCCCCTAACAAAGCAAACATCCTCAAAATATAATCTCAATCCTATATCTAATCCTAGAAAACTAAGCAAACCATGAAATAAACGAGGAGTTGAAAAGAACTTACTAAGGCAAGCCTAGAAAGAATCAATGTTAACATACGAATCCAACAGTTTCCACAAAATGATTAGAAAACAAAAAATTAACAGGTTAACGATTGATATAAATGTAACATAACCTATTCCCTTTGATAAACACCCCCAACCAAACGCACCCTTAGTATGACATGCTAATGCATGACTACACTTTACTTACCCAAAAAAAATATGGAGATAAACATAATTTTTATATTTTAATATATTTTTTATCTTTAAAAAAATATATACATGTTTTCATAAAATTATGAATATACATATCCGATGCATTTGTAGTTTCCCTTTATACTTTGAACACATAAATTAAAAAAAAATATACCTCATCATAACCACTTTCTCTTCGGAACATAATTATCTATAGCTTGATCGACATAGTTAAACATTATATGACTTAATCTCGTGATTTGAGGCAAAGTTATAGCTTTTTGGAACAAAAAAAAAGCCATATAGGTCATATTTTGCTTGTTTTGGTTGTTTTTGTTCCCATCTTCTCACCAATCAACCTACTTTATATTTCTAAGGGTCATTCCTGTTCTACAAAATTCATGTAAACTTTTTATGACTTATTTGCGTGATTTCAGACAAAGTTAGAATGTAATGTTTTAGAACAAAAACAAGCCATATAGGTCATTTTTTGAAATTCATGTAATTTGAAAATGAATGGGGTTACCTCTATAATATTTCGAATGCACCAAATAATTAACCTTGAATAATTTTTAAAATTAACCAAACACCATTATTGACCACAAGCGTTACTCAGATGTTAGTAGCAAATTAGGTATATACAATTATACCCCTAAATACCATGACCATACTCTTCCATCGCTTCATTTGCTTTGCTAATCTTCCCCCTAATTTCACTTCATTTCATACTTCCATTAATAATAATATTAAACCTCCAAACTCTCACTACCTCACCATGTATCTCTAATCTCTTTATCATCAATTTTATCATCTCAATGCCCCCACCCCCCAAAAGAAAAACAACCAAGAAACCTTAATATTCATTATCTTCACTTTTCCATTGATTTTCTCACCTTCCTAAAATCAAGCCCTGCTAGATTGCTTTCTAGTTATTTCAAATTCATAAATACTTAACCTTTAATAACACTCAACGGCAAAATCAATGGTAGATTTAAGAGCAACCCATAATAAACAACAAAATTCAGAAGGAGGAGAATGTGAAGTTGAACATTTCATGGATGACCTCTCAGAGTTCATTCCCAAGTAACACATTGAACAAACTTTAAAGCCTGAAAAAATTCCACGCATAACCCTAATCAATTCATCAGCAAAACAATATACTCAAAGAAAAGACCCAAATTCCACAACTGGCAAGAGCAGTTTATGCCAAAGAAAAAGTGAAAACAACATGAAAAAGATGAACAAAACCTAGAAAAAAAAACAGCCATTCCTCAATCAAACATAGGGTTCAAATTATTTGGATTAAAATTTGGAAAATATACCTCAAATCATGTGAAAAATCCACACTTGAGTTACTTCTGGTCGCTAGGGTGTTGGTGTCCAAGTCCTCGTCGGCAGCGAGCAAGGAGTACAACAAAATAGTGCGCAGCAGCGAGCAAAAGCGAGGTAGGAGCAGAGCAACAGCAGGCGACCGGAGATGTAATGGTGTCGCCGACGATCCAGCGACGCAGAAGACCGAAGCAGTGGCTGCGAGAGGCCGAGAGCAAAGCAGCGGCGGTTCAGTGGTTATCTTCTTTTGCTTTTTTTTTTTTTAATTTAGTAAGGGGTATCTCTTGAAGAAGAGCAGCAGTGTGCTAAAATAAAGTGAGGAGCTGTGTAAGTATTCACGCATTAGGTATTGGGACCCTTCATTTGTGTCGGTTCTTATAAAACCGGGAACAAAAAATTTCATTTGTACCGGTTCTTATAAAACCGGAACAAATAATGTACTATTTGTTCCGGTTTTATAATAACCGGTACAAATAAACAGCTATTTGTTCCTGTTTTATAAATACCGGTACAAATAACTTATTATTTGTTCCTGATTTGTAAAAAACGGAACAAATAATCTTTATTTGTATCCTTTTTTTAAAAACCGATACAAATAGGGAGTAACAAATACAACTTTTTCCACTAGTGTTTCCAAGCGATTCTCGAAAGCCATCAAGGGTCGTGAGAGGTCCCAAGAAGCTTAGAGAAGCATGCCGCAAAGCCAAGACCACAAGACAAGGCAAAGTACCCCCTCTTGTATATATATATTCTAAGGTCCCTAAACATAAGAACAACACTTTAGATTAGAATTAAGTCCCAATAAAATCAGATTTGCTTAGGGTTTGAGGAGAGAGAAACCCTCTCTTCCTCCTTAGTTTTTAGGGATTTTGCTTAGTTTCTTGTTTCCATAGTTTTAGATCTAGTTTTAGCTCTTGATTTTGAGATTTTGTTGATGAAGATAAATGATTTTGAAGGATTGTTCAAGTGACAAGGCCAATCCAACGAATTTCGCTCACCAATTCAATAAGTTTTCAATCTATCATTTACTTTGGTTGTTCTAGTTTTTCATTGTTTTCATTCTTGTTTATTCCATGTTTGTAATTAGAATAGTGTTTAAATTATGCAATTTCAAGTTTTCTTGGTTTATTTTCTTGCTTTTTTGTAGATTTAGTGTTTAATTTCATGTTTTTGTGCTTGTTCATTAGTGTAATGCTCTTGTTCATGTTTATTGAGTAGTTTATTTCTAGGGTTTGAAGGTGATGGGTTCATGACTTGAAATTCGGGGTTTTCATCTAGTTGTTGGTTGAATTGTGTTCATGGTTGGTTAATGTTGGTGTCAATGAGCTTATAGATTAGCTAAAGGCCAAAGTTGATTTCTTGGTATTTTTGAAGTATAATAGGGCTTTGTCTATGAGCTAATTATGCTTTGATTTTCATTGTCCAATGTTGTTAGTGAGAACATTACAACGGGAGTCGATGGTCGGGCTAGGAATCCATTTTAGGTACGTTGTTAGTGAGATTATTACAACGGGAGTCGGTAGTCGAACTAAGAATTTACTTCTAGTGAAACCTTGGTATAATTGTGATCATTGAATGTATTGATAACGTCCATTCGGGAGAAGTAGTTATTGTTATATTCATGCGTCAACTCCTAAATCACTCCGGGAGGAGGTTTAGGTACCTTATTAGAGTTTAATTCCCCTTCCTTGATTTAGTTCGTTCTTTAGACTTTTTGAAGTAATTCCCCCGAGATCAATTGAACCCGGATCCGACAACCCTAGAATTTAGTTTATTATTTTTCGCATTTATTTTATGCAATAATTTTAGCTTCCATTTCAAACAACATATCTAAGATCCTCAATCGACCTAAATCACACAACATGATTCACGACTTGTTCCCCGTGTTCGACACCCCCACTCATACTACAACAGGGGTTTTATTTGTTTGGTGAAAGAGCCCCAAAAACCCCTTCATTAAAATGGCGCCGTTGCCGGGGAACAACGGTTGAAAAGTGTTGTGTAATTTTTCTTGATTGAGTTAATTGCTTTATTTTTCTTTTCTTTTGATTTTCTTTTCTTTTAATTTTTTTTTCCTTCTTTCCCAAAAATTTTTTTTTTTAAAAAAAAAAAAAGGGGTGTTTTATTTTGTTTTATTTGGGCTATTTATTTATTTAATAATAATTGCTTGCATTTTTGTCGAATTTTGGTTTCATGATGGCAAGCTTATCTATTCCTCAAATTGAAGGTGAGTCATTTTGGAAATATTTCAATAGAGTTCAAGGTATAGTCCCATTTAATTGGGATGATAATTTGATGAATATTTGTGAGGTGATTTACATGGGTTTGAATTCTTTTACTTTGGATGTTGTTGAGTCTATGCATAACGGTGAGTTTCGAGCTTTGACCTTAAGAAATGCTTGGAATTTTTATTGTTGGCTAGCCCAAGACACTTATGAAAGTGACATGGGTACCCATTCTAGCCAAGTTCAACCCAACTTTGGTTCATTTCCTCCTATTTGTGATGTGCACCCCACTTTTAATTCTTCACTTGATTGAACACGTACAATCAAGATTCTCATGTTTCTAGTGATGAGATTAGCTATGACCCTTCCCTTCTTGATGAGTTTCTAAGACCTTCTAACTTTGTTCATACAAGTGTTTTTACTCCTCAAGTGATTAAGGGGTATAATGACTTGATTGACATGTGTTTTAAGATTCTTAAATGTCTCCCATTAGAAAGTGAGGGAAGTCGAGTCATCAAGGTGCAGATAAGTAAATTAATAAAGAGATTTGAGATATTAGAATCTTGCTTAGAGGAAGAGATGGATGATTTTGGATTTATGGTTAATTGTGAGGGTGGTTGTGGTAAGGATGACTCGAGCTCTTGTTTGAGGAATCCGGTTCAAGAAGAGGTGGATTTCGCTCAAAAGGATGATGATGATTCCTTTGAACCAGATTTGACATCTCCCTCTCCTCTTGAGCCGACCACTCCTTCCTTTCTTTCTTCACCCAAATCATCCAAGATCCATGTTTCCAATGAGGGGGAAGAGGATTTGTTGCTTTCAATTGATGAGGTTTTTTTATTTCTTGATGGCAACAATGTTGAGTATAGAGAAACTCTTAGGATTTTGAGTGATTGTGATGGTGGCGTAGCCCATTGTGACGACTCGAGTGATAGTGAGGATGAGGAGTTTTGTTTTGAATTTGAAAACCCTCTCTTTGAGATTGATGATGACACTTGTGAGTTTCTAAATCCTCTTTTTGAGGATGATGATGAAATTTGTGACTATCAAAATCCTCTCTTTGAGAATGTTGATGTTAAGCCTCCCTATTCTATTTTCATCGAGTCTCTTCCTTGCCCCACCTCACATAGGGTGTGTGTCCTCGTTCCTTCATCACCCATTTCTCTTCTACCTTATGTGTGTTGTCCACCATTTGATGAGTTCTTACCCCCTATTGAACCTCATGACTACTATTTTGAAACCAAAGCGGCAAAAATGTATACTAATGATAGTTTTTCTTCTTTTACTTATTTTGATTTCGAATTTTCTTCTTATTTTGTTTATTTTTCTTTTTCTTTCAATTTTGATCCCCCTCCCCCACATAAGCAAAAGATGGCATTCCTTTATCTTTTTCCCTATCTAATTTTCTTTGCTTACGTGCTTCTTTATCGATTTAGTGGTGATGTCCATGACACGCTACTAAGAGCTCTACGATGCTATTTACTAGATGGCATCCTTCTCTCCCTTGTACATAGTTTTCCTTGGCTTTCCTCTCTTTTATTTTATCTGTAATTAATTTGTTTTTGGAGTTTGGTGCTTGCTTTCTCTTCTCTTGCAGGTTTGATGATTAGGCAACTCAAATGGCTCATGTATGGTGCTAAAACGCAAAATGGAGGTTGTTTTGCTTATTTTGAATCCTACTTTGGTGAGATCTTCCCAAACTCTCTTTTTATTTTCTTTGTTTGCTTAGTTTTAGGATTTGGTCTAGGAGGAGATGATTGTTCGAGGACGTTTGACTTTTAATTTTGGCTCTTAAGCCCTTGAGGACATTTGGATATCGATGGCGTTGGGCCTCGATTTATTTATTTGTTTGATGCTTGATTGCTTATTTGAGAGTCATTCATGCTTGGATTTTGTTTTCCTCACTTTTGTATATTTTTCTTATTTTGTGTTTCCTTTTTTCCGCTTCTTTTTCTTTTCTTTTCCTCTCAAGGCAAAGTTTATTTTTGGTTTTGTTTTTAGTTTGGACTTGATCATTTTAGAATCTTGGACTTTGAATGCATTCCTTCCTAATTATTAGCGGCCCACATGGTTTGAGATGTTGGGGTTGATTTTCAAATATTTATATGCTAGGTTTTAGAGCTTTAGAGTTTATGAAACTTAAACTCTTGGGTTGTGGTATGATTGGTGATGCTTTGCTAGCTAGTTGAATCCCTAGAGGTAGTATTTGCAATCCACTACCCTTAACATGTGAGGAATTGTCAAATCTTTTAAGCCTTCAACATTGTTTTGTTTGAGTGGCGATAGGATCCTTGACATAGCTTAGCTTGATCAAGAACTTGATTCATGACTCGCCGAGACCGCGACCGAGCTACTCTAGAGGAGGACGGAGGCATTCATTTTCTTAGTTATTTTCCATTTTCCCTTATGCATTTTCCTTTTTATTTTAGTGTCTTGCTTCTTGAAACTTTTCTAGGCTTTTGCTTTGCATTTATCCTTTGGAACCCTTTGAGCTTATCATTTCCTATTCTTCTAGCCACATTACTAGCCTTATATGCCCCTTGTTTTGTTTTATACCCCTTTAGGTATAGTAGTGAAGCAATTGGAGCATTGTGGTTTGTATTTATTTTGTAATGGAAATTTGTGGAGAAATAAGGTAGCTTTCCTAAGCTCAAGTGTGTTGATTTACATGGTTGCAAGCAAAAGCCGAGCTAAGTTGAAAAAGGCAAGGTCATGTTAAATAATTAAAAGAAAAACATTGAAAAAAAAAATTAAAAAATTGAAAAAAGTGAGCATCTATTCCTTTCTTTTTCACAATGAGGACATTGTGTCCTTTAAGCTTGGTGGAGGAGGAGTAATGCGAAAAATTGTGTAAAATTTTTCATTTTTTTTTTCTTTGAATAAGCTTGGGGGATTTTGTGTGTATGTGTGTGGCGTATTATGAGTTTGTTTGCAGTTTGTTGCTCATTGGCGCTTATTTGCTTCACTATTTAGGTTTTGAGCACCACAAGCCAAATTTATTCCTACCTTACCCCTAGCCCTACATTACAACCCTTAAGTCTACTTGATAATAGAGAGTTGAGTCATATTCGGTGGAGGAAGTCATGGTTCAAGCATATTGAGCGGTTTTGTTATGATGAGATGTCGGGTAGCCTAAATTGTTTCTCCTTTTTGTTTTTCCGGCTCCTTCGAGGAGTCATGAGGAGCTACCTTTCAGGGTGGATACGAAACTAGCATAGCTTGTGGTTATTTGGTTGTGGAGTGAAAGAGGATTGTTCCTCTCTAGCGCTTCTATCTAGCATGTTTTATTTGACTATCCACCTTTGACATCTTTGAGCATGTTTTCCTCTAGTGCTTAGAAAGGTTTGCATTCACTGATATGGTCCATTTACAAGTCCATCTAGGGATTTTTGGTTTTATTTTCTCTTATTTTATCTCTTATTGTTTTTCCTTTCTTTGTTTTTGTGAATCTTTGCCTTGATTTATTTTTGGAAGAGTTATGGGTTAAACTCTATGGAAACCCTTACGAGAGCACACTCGTCCTCTTTAACGACTTTGAGGTTTAAATGGCTTGTTGCTTTCGCTAAAAGCAACCGTGATTCCTACGAAAGTGAGTTAGATTTTTACTTTTTAGTTTTTCTTGTTCTTGTTTGCTTGAGGACAAGCAAAAGGCAAGCTTGGGGGAGTTTGATCAGTCCATTTGGGACCCAATTTTCCCGGCTCTTTTCGCTTGTTTTTCGTGCATTTTAGGCTTAGTTTTCCTTGTTTTAAGCCTTTTTAGCTTAGTTTCAGTTTATTTAGAGTTTTCGTTGAATAATGTCGTTTTATAGTTGTTTTCATCAATAATTGAGCTATTTTGTGTTACTTATGCCTTTTATTCTTTAATGTAGGTGTTTTGCGGGTTTCCAAGCAATTCTCGAAAGCCGTCAAGGGTTGTGAGAGGTCCCAAGAAGTTTAGAGAAGCAAAGACTACAAGACAAGGCAAAGTACCCCCAAAAGGGCATTTTTGTAATTTTTAAGGCTTGTCGGGCCCGAGCCCCGATGTCTCCGGAGGCGTGCCGACCCGTCCCGAGAAGCCCGAGAAAAAGTTGGAAGCATTTGGGTCAAAGAAGTGTTGCGGACAGAGCCCCAGGCGCGCCCACGCTAAATGAACATCACCCACGATAACCCTTAAAGAAAGCAACGCCCAGACCTGCTCGAGGCTTCACTCGCGGCCGCGCCACCACCATTGTTGCGCCCGCGCCACCCCCTCTGCGCGTCCGCGCCCGATCAGGCCGCTGCAGCTCTGTTTTCTCGGCCTGTTTGTGGCTGCTTGTGCTGCCTTATTTTGGGCTCGTGCCTCTTTTATTCTTAGCCCATTGCTTCCCCCTCTTGTATATACATATTCTAAGGTCCCTAAACATAAGAACAACACTTTAGATTAGAATTAAGTCCCAATAAAATCAGATTTGCTTAGGGTTTGAGGAGAGAGAAACCCTCTCTTCCTCCTTAGTTTTTAGGGTTTTTGCTTAGTTTCTTGTTTCCATAGTAAGATCTAGTTTTAGCTCTTGATTTTGAGAGTTTGTTGATGAAGATAAATGATTTTGAAGGATTGTTCAAGTGACAAGGCCAATCCAACAAATTTTGCTCACCAATTCAATAAGTTTTCAATCTCTCATTTACTTTGGTTGTTCTAGTTTTTCATTGTTTTCATTCTTGTTTATTCCATGTTTGCAATTAGAATTGTGTTTAAATTACGCAATTTAAAGTTTCCTTGGTTTATTTTCTTGCTTGGTTGTAGATTTAGTGTTTAATTTCATGTTTTTGTGCTTGTTCATTAGTGTAATGCTCTTGTTCATGTTTAGTGAGTAGTTTATTTCTAGGGTTTGAAGGTGATGGGTTCATGACTTGAAATTGGGGGTTTTCATCTAGTTGTTGGTTGAATTGTATTCATGGTTGGTTAATGTTGGTGTCAATGAGCTTAGAGATTAGCTAAAGGCCAAAGTTGATTTCTTGGTATTTTTGAAGTATAATAGGGCTTTGTCTATGAGTTAATTATGCTTTGATTTTCACTGCCCAATGTTGCTAGTGAGACCATTACAACGGGAGTCGGTGGTCGGGCTAGGAATCCACTTTAGGTAAGTTGTTAGTGAGACTATTACAACGGGAGTCGGTAGTCGAACTAGGAATTTACTTCTAGTGAAACCTTGGTATAATTGTGATCATTGAATGTATTGATTCCGTCCATTCGGGAGAAGTCGTTATTGTTATATTCATGCGTCAACTCCTAAATCACTCCGGGAGGAGGTTTAGGTACCTTATTAGAGTTTAATTCCCCTTCCTTGATTTAGTTCGTTCTTTAGACTTTTGAAGTATTTCCCCCGAAATCAATTGAACTCGGATCCGACAACACTAGAATTTAGTTTATTATTTTTCGCATTTAGTTTATGCAATAGTTTTAGCTTCCATTTCAAACAACATATCTAAGATCCTCAATCGACCTAAATCGCACAACACGATTCACGACTTGTTCCCCGTGTTCGACACCCCCACTCATACTACAACAGGGGTTTTATTTGTTTGGTGATAGAGCCCCAAAAACCCCTTCATCACCTATCTAAAGGCAGTGAGCTTCCATTTTGATGAAACGCCCGCTGTGTTTTTTCGGCGCTTGCTTTCCTTTCCCCTACATCAAGACAGTAGGATTTATTTTGGTTGCACCGGCCGCTAAAGATTCCAGGCGCCCGTCGATTTTCCCCTAAGCGCTCGCTTGTAATATGAAGCACCCACTTGAAAGTCCATGTTATTTTGGCAGAATAATTGAAAGCCTCCCCAAGCGCCCGCTTCAGAGGCCAAGCACCCACTTGCGCTATCCTGTGCGTTTCATTTATTCAGTTTTAAGGGATTTTTGCGGGGATTTTTGGGAGTTCTATAAAAAATCCCCTTATCGATCTCTTTTCACTCCTTAGTTGATGTTAGATGCTCAAAGTAGGGTTAGGCTTAGTTTTCTTTAGTTCTCTCTTCATTCTCTCATGTAAACATTTTAGTTCTTCATTTATGCAAAGTAGATAGTTGTTCTTCAATCTTCTTCTTCTTTTTTTTTGGGTAAGTAAAGTATTATATACCAAAGGAGAAGATTTTTACATGCTACCATAAGTGTGTGACACAAAGCCACCACCAGAATGAAATGTTATGACCTTTTAGGGACAAACCCCTAATAGTCTAACTTCCATCCAAACCACCTAAAATATAAACAAGTTCTAAGCACAGTAATAATAATCAACCATAACACTAGCTTAGTACCTAGCCACTAGGGGGACTCCCCCTAATGATTACAAAAACCTTTTTAAAATACGGTTATCAACTCAAACAATAACAACAGTTAAAACTTAAAATACATGTTATTGTAAGAGCGAAACAATAAACCCATACTTCAAACTAATCAGAATCAAATGCAAAAGAAAAGTGTAGTAGCGGTATTAATGAAGCATCATATTTGCAGCCATCACAACTTTGAGCACATGAAGACCCGAGGCAAACCATCTCCCATTTAAAAAACCCTTGGTTGAGATTGCTTGAAAAAATGCTGACATCACCACATTACGGCATTAGACACTTTTTAGATGTATAAGGTCCTGAGCTAGCCAAAGGACTTAGTCCTTAATAAAGCATTACAATACAGGCTAGACTATAGCAAACTTCTCCTCAAAAAAGCTATCAGTCAACCAATGTAAACCCCTGGTTGAAAACATCATCAACAAAATTAAGAATTGGACAATGAGGTTCCTATCTTATGCTGGGAGGCTTCAACTCATCACATGCGTGCTGTTTGGTGTACAGACCTACAGGTCCCAAATTTTTGTCCTGCCAAAGAAGATCATCAAAGAAATTGAAAGCCACTGTATGATATTTCTTTGGACAGGGCAAACAGCCCCTTCAAGGAAAGCTCTAGTTTCTTGGGATACAATTTGTTTACCAAAGAAGTCAGGGGGGTGGAATGTCATCAATATTGGATTATGGAACAAGGCTGCAACACTGAAGCTACTATGGAACCTCGCGGCTAAAACTGACCCACTTTGGGTTAAATGGGTTCACACTTATTATTTTAAGAAGAAATCCATTTGGGAAGCAAGATTGCCAAAGAAAGTTTCTTGGAATCTACGAAAGATTATGAATTATAGAGAGATTATTGTGGATGAGGATGGTTGGAAGCAGTTCATGAAGCATGCTAAATACAATATTAGAAGCATGTACCAACATCTCAGACCACAAGTAGAAGATATGATTTGGAGTCGAATCATCATCAACAACAAAGCAAGTCCAAAGAGTTTGTTCATTACTTGGCTAGCTCTCCATAACAAACTATACACTACAGATAGGCTCATTAAGTGGCAAGTGAACTGTAATCCTATATGTGTTTTGCGTAACAAAAATAATGAGTCAGTTCACCACCTCTTTTTTGAATGTGAGTACTCAAGGCCCATTTGGGAGTATCTACTGCAACTCCTGAAATTCAAAAGACAGGTGCAAAACTGGGATATTGAGATAATTTGGGCAATCAACCAAAACAGAAAGAAGAAAACAAAAAACAAGCTGATCTCCATGTGTTTCTCAGAATCTATATATGTAATTTGGTTACAAAGGAACTCTATTGTATTCACTAAGCAATGTATGACTACGGATCAGGCAATTAGGAATATATTGTTTAGAGTCTCTTGTAGATGTGATGATAGTACGAAGCAACTTTTGCTAATGTGATTTACTGGTTCCTGCTTTAAATGGTGGGGTTTAGCTAGGGTTTCTTATATAGAACTTGGTATACTTGGATCAGGTTGTATTTTTTGGTGTTTTTAAACACTCTCTTGGTATAATACTCCTTTATTTACCAAAAAAAAAAAGACTATAGCAAACTCAAAAATAGATGATCAATGGGACGTCCAAGCCACGAGCTTTGATATCGACCATAACCATCTTTAATCCATCCATTCATCATCAACCATAAACAATAAGCGTAATAAACCAGTATGAGGCATCTTCCTTGGAACTGTAGCAACCAAACGGACATTAAGCACCGAGGCAAACCATCTCCCATGAAAGAACCGTGATTGGAAAAGCTTGAAAGATTCTAACTTTATCAGCTAGCCTACATATCATCTTATCATTGTAGAAGCAACAAACCCCAACAATGACCTAAAAAATCAACAAGTGACCATAAATGATCAAGTCTTCCCCTGACTTTAAAGCATAGGTAGCCCTCAACTCCTGTTCTGAACTTGGAAGAAAGGTCATCTTACGTCATTTTCAACCCTTTATCTCATCATGGGGTTAGTTGCAACCTGATTGGATGAAGGATGGGCAATGAATTCACTAGACCCATCCCCATTGCACATCAAGACTTCAACAAAGGGACACCAATTCAATTGGCATCAACCTCGACTTGTCTGTCCTGATTCAAATGGCATGGGCAGCGAATACATCGAAAAATCTTGCCACTAACCTGATGGGTAGTACCCCCCCATGCCTAGCAACATATATAATGGCAGCAACCTAACTTAGGCAGCCCCTTAGCACTTGGCAGGACCCCCTGCAGCAGCAAGACACTATCCCACAGCCAGCCTCCCCATCCGAGGTGAAGGGACCAGCTCAGCCCCCTAGTAGAATCCCCCCTGGCAGCAGCATTCACTAACCACAGCTAGTAGAAGCATTAGCTATAGCAGGGCAGCAACGTTAACCAATCCGGACAGCATCTCCCTTCACCATCCCACAACACCCCCACGCTACATAGGCGGCTGCACTTTTGACATCCCCGGCAGTAGCCCAGCATATCAGGACAACCAAAAGCAGGCCCCTACAATACCTCTGACGAGGTGGAGGAGCCATCAGCCCCTGCTATACAGGCCACCCACAGTAGTGATCCCAAAAGTCACCCACGACAGACAGTGAAACACCAACACACAAACAAGCCACAAATTCACTAGTAAAAAAACTAGTATTTGTAACTGCCTATTTGCATCGTGCTTATTATGCATGATCCAAATAATGCACTATTTGGATCTTGCCTTAAAAGCACGATCCAAATAGTGCATTATTTGGATCGTGCCTTAAAGGCACTATACAAATAGTTTTGTAACCTAACAAAACTCAGCTAAAATTTCCCCCCTTCTCAAAATCATAACACAATTTACTAAAAAAAACCGACATTCTCGCTCTCTTCGTTGCTCTTCTCTTCGCAGGCGGCCAAACCACCACCACCAGCAGGCGGCCAAACCACCACCACCACCACCAGCAGGCGGCTAAACCACCACCACCGAGCTCTTCTCTTCGTTGTATGCTGTTGCCCCTGCTGCGTTGCTGCTGGCACTGCTACTGTGTTCGCGGCCTGTTGTGCCATTGTCGGCTCGCACCATCTGCCACCACCACCTTCTTTCAGCTTTGACCTCTTCTCGACGCCCCATCGCACTGCTGCTTCCTCCGACCACCACATCAGGTATAATTCTGATTTTTTTTTCTTTCTTTTAATTTAAATATGTTGTTATTGTTGTTGGGTATTAAATTAATATGAATTTTTGGTAATTATTGTTAATTTAGGGTTCAATTTTGTTGAAAAATGCTTGAGATTCACTTTTATTATGTTTGTTACATGAAAAATCACATTACTAGTTCATGCCTACAATGTGTTTGTCAAAATGCTTGAATGATAATTATTAGTATATTATTTGCTAATTTTTATGGGAAATAGAGACAATTAAGAAAACCTTATTTCAAATATCGATTCTTATATTTTTTAAGTTCAAAATGTACATAATCATGATTGATTTTTGAAGTTCATAATGTATATGAGGCGAAGGTGCACGCTTTTTAGATATGAGGCGCGCGCACTTTAAGTGCGGTAAAACATAAAAATTAATACTACTTGTTTTGTTGTTTTGTTGCATAGAATCATGCAAATTTGTTCTAAAATGATCACATAGATGTATAGGACATGACTAAAGGTTAGAAACATGAAATAGGTTGATAAGTGTGGAAATAGGATTGAAAAACATCCAAAAATGATCCATTCTACTTGTTAGTGTTCCAAAATGACCTCTTATTGCGTACAAGATGCAAATGAGTTATAGAATGCTTAAATAAATGTTTTAGGACATGGATAAAGCTTAAAAACAAAAAAAATATGTTGATTACTATGGAGATGGGAACGGAAACACACAAAAATTAGCAAAAAGGACATATTTCACTACTTGTCATTGTAAGATGTTGTTTTGTTGCATAGAATCATGCAAATTGGTTCTAAAATGATAACATAGATGTATAGGACATGACTAAAGGTTAGAAACATGCAATAGGTTGATAACTGTGGAAATAGGATTGAAAAACACCCAAAAATAGCCAAAAGCGATCCATTCTACTTGTTAGTGTTCCAAAATGTCCTCTTATTGCGTACAAGATGCAAATGAGTTATAGAATGCTTAAATAATTGTTTTAGGACATGGATAAAGCTTAAAAACAAAAAAAAAAAAAAAATTGATTATTGTGGAAATGTGAACGGGAACACCCAAAATTTAGCAAAAAGCTAGGACATATTTCACTACTTGTCGTTCTAATGTTTTATCATTTCAAATATTATATTGTGATTATCATGTTGTTTAATTTGATTTGGTTTACAATATTTTGAAGGAGTTTATTGGAAGATCTGACCCGTACACTGAATCGGAGATTGTTGAAGTTCGGGAGCAATGGGCGAGGTTCTTTAGGCCCTTTATGCATGTTAATGATCTGATAATTTGTAGAATTGTGTTTATATTTGTATGTATGCGTCTATGTATGACCTTTGAGGTGTATACTATATTTGAAATACATTTTGTAAAGAATTGATATGTTTGTATGTAGTATATTTATATTATATACCTCATTTCGATCAATTCATCGATCCTTGGCGGCTCATTCCTTGGCGGCCTACGTATACGTATACGTACTGTACTGTATGATTCAATGATAATTATATATAATTTATTAATTTGTACATTTTAATATATAATTCAATGATAATTATATATAATATAAAAAATTTAAAAATAATCCAATTAAAACAATTGGAATCATTTGCATCGTGCATTTGAAGGTATGATCCAAATAAATATCTTATTTGTATCGTGCCTTCAAATGCATGATGCAAATAAGTGACTTATTTGTATCGTGCATTTGAAGGCACGATGCAAATAGGTCACTTATTTGCATCGTGCCTTCAAATGCACGATGCAAGTAGGTAACTTATTTGTATCATGCATTCAAATGCACGATGCAAATAGGTCACTTAATTGTATCTTGCATTTTAAGGCACGATGCAAATAGGTAACTTATTTGGATCGTGCCTAAGGCACGATGCAAATAATATTTTTATTTGTAACTGCTGCATTTGTAACTGCAAATGCACGATACTAATAGCTTGAAATGCACGATGCAAATAGCCTTTTTTCTAAATCCCCAATAAATCAGCAAAGAAATACCCCTAATTCGAAATCCAAAGCAGAAAATAAACCACCATCCCTCCTACCTCCTAATAATTGTATTTCCAATCATAAGGAACAGAAATATTGAGGAAAATAAGTGTACTTACAACCCTAGACCTGAAAGCAAGGAGGAATTCATCAATGAAGAGAACCTGGTGGTTCGTGGCTTGCAAAGGACGCGAATAGATATAGGACCTCAGTACGTAGCAGCATGCCAGAGGTTCCATGGAGGAACCCTAGACCCTCGACCGCTTCCTTTGAAGCCTTGCCTGTTGTGGCCTTTTGCTCAGAGTACGCCTAGTGTAACGACCCGTATTTTATCAACGTTGTTTTCAGAGAAAACAACAATACGAATCATAATTAACTAAAAGTTTTCAAGTCTAATTTAAATAATAACAGCAGAAGCTCTAAACTTACTCAATTTATTCAATAAACTTTAAAAATAATCCAAAACGAATAAAATAAACAAAGTCTTTTATTAACAACCAACTACTAATGTCCATAAAATCAATACTAAAAGGCTAGGAAATTCTAATGGGTAGCTAGGCTACTGAACTTGCTTGCCTTCAAATCCCAACCCTTACGACACTCAACTAATCTTCATCAGTACCTGAAAAGGAAATTTTGGGGTCCACAGCCAGTGGGGACTAATTAGATTGTTCTACTTAATAGTATATCGCAATCAGAAATAAAACAATCAGAACTAAGTCAACAGAAAGTCCACACAAGTCAACATGATCAACATAATTATACAACATACACTAATCACGAGACACGAGACACGCAGCGGAAAATACACACCACCAAGCTATGACCAAACTTTCCATTTAAGCTAGTGCTGACTCTAGACTCTAGACTTATTCCTTAACTTTCACATTCCAGTGTTCTTCTTATTGTTCTAATCCATGACACAGTCATATGCTCGTAGGGGAAAACCTTAACTCTTTCCCCAGCTTTCCTTGTCTCACGTCGGGTCAACCACATAGGATCTACTTCCCGAGCGTTGGGATACAGAACTGTCGCCATTCCACAGCGAAACAGTGGCTTCGACTATACCCTTGTTCGTGGCACTTTAGCCACTAGATGGGCGGTCACTTCATAGATTATTATTCTTTTATTAATCTTTCTAGTTCACAATTTTGACTCTTTTCAACATATCTTTACCTCTAGCCAACTCTAGTTCAACTTTACTCGACTCAAAACCCTAGACAATACATGTGATTCACGACAAAATCACACTAGTGGAAAAATCACTTATTGTAACGGGCAAAATGGGCTTATTGTAACGGTCATTGGCCGTTACAATTGCCCCCGTTACAACAAGTAATACTTATTGTAACGGGCCCAAGCCCGTTACAAAAAGTGGTTTTTTGTAACGGGCCTAACGCCAATGCCCGTTACAATAAGTGGACTTATTATAACTGGCATGTGCCACGCCTGTTATAATAAGTGGACATATTGTAACGGGCATGGATTAGGCCCTTTCAAAAAGTAGGCTTTTTTTAAAAAATATATATATATATATACCGCCCCCCAACACCCCTGCAATCCCCTCCCCCACCCCTGCTGCCCCAGTCCCCCTAGCCCCCTCCCCACCCCTACTGTCCCCAACCCCCTCCCCACCCCTGCTGCCCCAATCCACCCAGCCCCCCCAACCCTGTTGTCCCAAGCCCCCCTCTCCACCCCTGCTAGCTGTCCCAAGCCCCCTCCCCACCCCTACTTCCCCAGTCCTTACAGTCCCCTCCCACCACTGTTGCCCCAGTCCCGCAGCCCCCTCCCTACCCCTGCTGCCCCAGCCCCACCTTTATATATTGGCAGTAATACAGTGGACTATAAGACTAAATATAATGAAAATACCATTTATACATTCCATATATTGCATGTGCATTTATACAAATCAGCTATACAAGCTATCTACCCATCTTTTTATCTCTATTATTTATTCTGCTATCATTTAGTAATTTACATCCTTGTAATACTATGTATTATACATGATTAAGCACGGTGCAAGGAGAATTTTTTGTCTAAAAGTAAGCTGAGTTCCTTTCTTTCTATATGTTATACAGCAGCCCTGCCACAGCAGCAAAAATGAAAGTTGTTTTTAGTCTTGCTTCCAGCTCTGCTCCTGGCCAGCCATTTTCATAACTACTCCATTGTTCTGAATCTACAAGTTTGTCTCAGTCATTTCATTAGATGTTCCCATATTTCAGCAACATAGTAGCATTCTTCTGAAAACAAATGTTGGTGGGTTTCCTCATATTGAAGGCAGATACATCATAGATTATCCTACAAATTCCAACATCCTGTGTTCTTTTAAGTATACATACATTGTGCACCCAACGTACCCAGAGTGTGTCTTTCCTTGTATCAATTTGCCACATGATTTTGCCAATTGTTAGATAATTCCAATGAGTTGCGTCTTTGACTCTAAATCCTCCAAACTTCTTAGGGGTATAAATGTTTTCCCATTTTACATAGCCATGTTTGGTCCCTTGAGAATCACCTTCCCACAGAAATCTTCAACATATTTGATTCACCCTTTCAATAGTAGTTGCTAGGAGAATGATAATCTGCATCTAGTAATTATAGAGGCTTAGTAAAACAGAATTCACCAACTAAAACCTTCCTGCTAAAGACTGGTGTTTTGCCTTCCAGTGGCTAATTCTAGAAACCATTTTTTGTATTAATGGGTCACAGTCTTGGCAATGAAGTCTTAATAATATGAATTACTCATAGTTTGTAAATCATTGAAGTTTATAACACACAAATCATTCCAAAGGAGAATATAAAATCATTCTGTGTAACTTCAGAACCAACATTCCAATAGATAAAAGGTACACAACTTATATAACCCGACATATTTAAACACTTATTAGTTATCCAAGATCATCCTAAAATTGCAAAACTAAAAATAAACAGAGTATACATATACAAAGACCAACCAACAAATTAAAACTGGATTCATTTACCACTTCATATCAATTAACTATCAAAACACCAATTCATATCAATTAACCAAAAAAAAAAAATCACCAATTCATATCAACCAGCATAATCATTTTACTAATTTTGGTAAGACCCGGTAATACTACATACAAGAACACAACATTGAAACTAATACCAACATGGAGTGACTGAAACCCTAAAATTACAGTACCAACTCATGTGTCATCTTTGATGACTCAATGAATAGAAAAATCAAGTGGTAGAAGTAATCAAATAGTACCTGAAAGATAGTTAATCGAAATCAAAATAACTAAAATTAGGAGATACTCACCACTGCCAAAAGTATTGGGAATAGGTAATTTATAATTTAGTAATGGAGAATAAAAAAAAATGAAACTTTAGACAGGTACATCATTGCAAAGAAGATGATGGCAAGACAACAAGAGCAAGAGGCCCTTAAAAATTGACAAATTGATTAAGAAAAACCCCAAGAACACTCAAATCATCATCAATCACAGAAAACAAAGGAACAAAAACCCTAATTTGCAAAGGGGAAAAAAAACTCAAATGCATGTGTGAAATATGGAATAATCGAAACCCTAATATTACTTGAGCAAGTCATGCTTTGGTCCAATCTCGTCCTCCAATTACAGAAATCTCCAAAAGGGAAAAAAAATTCAAATAATCGACACAAGAGATGAGAACACAAGCATGGGTTGCTAGCGTTGAAGCAATGGAAGGAATGAGCCAGTAATGATCATATTATGACACATACTATGATCAAAAGCAACAATTTCTCATAAAATGCAAAAGACGGTTTAAAAATATTTTGAGAAAATGCAAAAGACGGTTTGAAAATATTTTGTGAAAATGCAAAAGATGGTTTGAAAATATTTTATGATGATAAAGCTCACACTAAGTGCGGCAGCAAAAGGCAATGGCAGAGCAGGACTTAAATTCTAAATTGGAAAGAAAATAAAATAAAAGTTTAGTATATGCAATATGCATACATGTAGGCACAGAGACATGTATGCTTAACTACTTAAGTTAAATAAAATGTATTGATTCTAATATTGTATCATCTAATGCTACAGATAATAATCTTACTCAAGTATAAAACATCTTGGTGAATAGTGATATAGTGATAGCGACGAGCTCACAAAAAACAACGACCCACAATAGCAAGTGTAACTACAAACATAATAGTAACCCACAACCTGCTAACCTACAACTGTAACTACAACCACAATACCAACCCACAATGCCCACAATTACATAAAGCAATCATCAAACTCCAACAATCACAATAATGAAAATGTTTGTTTATAATCACAAAATTCATATCAAGATGGGTAAACCCATAGATTCACCAATAAATCGAACAAAACATGTTTTTGTAACGGGCTTTTTTGTACACATTTCCCTACCAATCAACCTATTTCCTATTTTTAATGTTTATTCATGTTCTATACCATTCATGTACTCATTAAATGACTTGTTTGCATGACTGTGGACGAAAATATGGCGTTTTGGAACAAAAACAAGCCAAATAGGCCATTTTTGGCATGTTTTTGGAGTTTTTGTTCACCTATCACTACCAATCAACCTCTTTCCTGTTTTTAAGGTATATCCATGTCCTATATAATTCATGTAAGCAATATATGACTTGTTTGAATGACTTTGGGCAAAAATATGACGTTGTAAACAATAATAAGCACATTGCGATCACATTTGTTACAAGCCTTGTGATTGCACCCCAGCTAGGGTCATCAACTCCCTAGATAGCCTATGCAGAGCACGTCGGCATGAACATTGTAATTGAACTTGTGATTGCGTCCCATCTAGGGTCATCACCTCCCTAGATAGCCAGTACTAAAATGAAAATTGGTAGAGCTAGGCCACCACCAACTTAACAGACCATTTTTATATATTCAAATTTTCATATGAAAACAACAAAAAAAATAGGTTATATAAATTGTTCTAATTTACTAATCATGCATTCCTCCTAACTTTTTTCATCATTTAAAAAACTAAACACAAAAGCCACACAAGAAAATCATTGTTTCCTGCTTTTTGTTAGGCACATAATAGCTAGTTCAAACTAAAGCTTTACATAATAACAAGTAATATAATTTTCAATTAATATCAAACTAAAGCTTAACAGGATACAACAAGTGATATAATTAGAATTACAAAAGTAATATCAAACTATATCAAAAATATGTATCAAAATGTAATATCAAATTATTACATAATCAAGGAGCAGAATAGACTACTTAAAGTAAAAAAATAGAAGGAAGAAAACATAACACTGATTGGCAATGAAGAAGATAATAAATTATTATCAGAGTGTGATTGATATATTTTTTCAAGCTTAGAAATGGAATCACATAATCAAACATCTTAAAAAGGTAATGGTTATCATTGCCTATTTCTTTGCTTAACCAAACTCTTTCCATTTCATTTATGCTCATCATAACAAACACCCTATTAGCATCTACCAAATGTCTCTTTAAACTTTTAATGTATTGGCTATAAACATAGAAAAAAAAACCATATAGGAAACACCAAATGTCTATGATCACACAACATGAACATAATTAATTATACACATATACTTGTTACATCTTGGGTACCTGAGAGACACGAAATGAGCAACTGAAGAAGTTACATGTACATATACTCTTAGAATCGAAGCCCCACTAATGTAAGGAACCGATGAAATTAAAAACTACAAAGCCCTTTACCACAAATTCTTTCATATCTTAAACACAAGCAACAAACTGATAATTAACTAAAATTACTTAATGCTCCTTACAATATATTCTTTCATTGTTAGGGTTGAGATTTTAAGCCATCAAGTAACCATGCTCGCAAATTTAAAAATTTTCGAAAACACATAAATAAAAACATTACAATTTGGTTAGATATATATAAAAAAAAAATTAAAAATAAATATATAATTAAATCTAAGAAAGGTGTAAACCTTTTTCATGAAAACTAAAAATCAACCATGCTATCCCAGAGCAATAAAGCATTTACCTCTAATCTGGTTCAATGGAGGAGGAGAAGCAAAGAAGACGCATCCATGGAGGTCACTACCACGTTAATAGAGGTCAAAGAAAAAAAATCAGATTCATCTTACCTAAGTGTAGACGAAGTTAAAACCCTAAATAAAAAAGACTAAAAATGATAATAAGATTGAAAGAGATTACAACACTGCACCATGAAAATGGCGGTCATTGATAACATTGAAAAACCAAAACAAAATAAAATTAAAGAAACCTTTACCTCAGCAAAACAATTGCCGCATCAATGGATAAAGCAACACAGTAACCCATCGCCATTGTTGTCGATGTGAAACCTATCGCCGTAGGCACAAAACCAAAACCCTAGAACTGACGAAACTGTTGAAATTCAGTTGCTCATTACCAGAAAAAGGGGAGACGAACGACGATATAGAGCATCAATGGGGAAGGGTGACAGAGAGATACGAACGGCCACGAATTGACTGGTGAGTGGTGGTGTCTGGTGAGTGATGTCGTATCCCTAGGTTTTGAGTGAGGGTTATTGTTCACTTGTTTATGAATGGGGAAAAAAGACGAATGAAAATGAAAACAAGGGTTATGTTAAAATAACTAGGCATTTATTGTAACGGGCCTGAGTTTGCCAGTTAAAAAAAAAAACCTTTAGTAACGGGCTAGTCTCACGCCCGTTACAAAAAAGTAGTTTTTGTAACGGGCAAACTCAAGCCCGTTACAATAACTATTTTACCCTTTAATATTTATGACTTATAGTAACGGGCATTTATATTGCCAGTTACAAAAACCTTAATTTTAACTAACAAATTTAAGGCAATTTACAAAAAGGGTGTTACAATTAATGATTTTTTTACTAGTGTCAGCATAGAACCATTCGAAAATTTCTCATGTAACACTATTACTTCAATTCAACAAGTTCAAACAACAAGACATGCAATTAACATAATTCATTGAATAAAATTAAATCATCAATACATATTAAAAATGAAGCCTTGTTCCTTAGTCTCTTCAACACGCACGGCCTTCTTCCAAATTAGGTCACAATAATCCAATTTTCATAAGTAGACAATCAATCAATTAACTATTTAAAATACAAGCCTTAATTAATTTAATTCAAAATTAATTTCAAGAAAGTGTTCAAAATCCAATCTTTTTATCATAAAAACAATGAAAATTGATCCTTTTTATTCCTTAAGTCACACGGCTTTTACATAAATAAAATAAATAAAATTTAATCCTTTCTTTTTAATTTAAAACATTAAGATTAAATCTTTATTATTAGACTAACTTAATAAAAATCCATACTTTAAATTATTAGACAAGATTTTCGAGTAGAACAACTACCAAAACACTATTATTACTCGGCATCATCATCATCAAATCAAGACTCATGCTTTGCTTTTCAAGAACTTAATTAATTTAAGAAATAAATCAAGAAAATCATCAAAGAACATTAATAAAACAAGATTATAACAAAAAGATCAATTCTTGAAAGATTAAACCACTCGAAAATTATGAAAAAAGGAGTAACAATTCGGTTTTCACAAGTAAGAATAATTCATTAGATTAATCATCATATTTCATGCAAGGATTAAAGAACATGCACAAATTCATATCAAAATACAAAATAAAATCATCAAACCTCTCTTAGAATAATACGGCTAATTAACTCACGGCTATGTCAACATGCAACTTCCATAATTTCAAAACTCTCTTAGAATGACCTCTCCTTATCCACAACCTAAGTCTAAGTTTTGATCGATTCAATTCATGGTGGTATGAATTGTGGATATCTTTACCCTACTCCCTTTTATTCTTGTTTTCATAGTTTTGTTTTCATAGTTCTCTCCACCATTCCCAAGGCTATCCATTGACCTAGCTTATTCAACACTCTATGCCTAGACTAGTGCGATGTACTTTCCCCGTGTTCGACACCCTCACTCGTACTACGACGGGGGTTTTTATTTGGTTAAAATCCCTTCATCAGATTCCCCATGGAAGTTTAGCATCTGCTTGAGTGACAAGTAAGTTGTCAACAATCAGCCTTCTTTGTTGCAAAGTTAAGTTATATTTTGTGTCTCTAATGTATCCTTCAATATTCTGCTCTCCTTCAAACATCTCATCCATCTCCTCTTCTATGTCTTCTGGTAGCTGAAACTCCTCCGAAAGTAGCTGCTCAACTGACCACCACCCATCCTCAACTTAATCAGAATCAACCATCCCCCTTGATGAATTTATACAACGATTTTTTTTTGTGGGTTGTAATTAATATGTATAGAATTTAACTACTTAATCCTAGACTACTAATATGCTGTCTGTGCAGTGAAATATGTATAAACTTTTTGAAGCTAAAACACTATGGATGCTATGTAGGAAGGAGTAGAAGAGAAGAAATAAAACCAGCATTAATTGCTGTTACTAATGCCTTATATAGGCTGTAATTTTTTGAACTCCAAAAATTTGAAGTCGTTTTGATTTAAAATTTTGAAGGCAAAAAACCCCTTTCCCCCTTTTTCCTCCACGCAACAAACCCCTTTTATTTTGACAGTTTTCCTAATCATGACAATTGTTTTTTTTTAGAGTAAGTCTTGCATGTGGCCAGCCACATGCTAATGGTATTGTGTGGCCACATGTCAGTCATGGTATAAGTAATGCGCGTTCATTTAGTCAATAAAAAAAATAAATAAAGTGAGTAAAACAAACTCTTTTCATGTCATTAGCAAATGTGAGTATGAGTTTATGTACACATTTAACCCAATTATATTAGAGAGAGAAAAAAAAATTTTCAAATGCATATATTTTAAAAAAATACAACTCTAAAAAATAAAATAAATATACCAAAATTTATATATTTAAATTCTCTACAAATAGAGACCCATATTGATATAGTTTTATATTAAAAAAAATTTAGCTTATTTTAAAACATTTAGTAACCCACAAAAAATAAATAGTAACCCCCAATAAAACACTTATAACCCAACATAAATACTTGTAACATCTTATAAACACACTTAGTATTTTTTTGACAAATATAAACATACTTAGTAAACCAATATAAATATTTGGTCATCACATATAATTTATTTAATAACTGCATATAATTAATTAGTAAAACTATAAAATTAATCAGTAATCGTACTCATTAAAACATAGTAACTGACTCATACTTGGTAACTCTACTGACTCACACTTGGTAACCCCACTGACTCACACATGGTAACCCCACTGAAACAAGCCTCGTAACCCCACTGATTCAGCCCTAGTAACCCCACACACTCACACTTAATAACCCCCACTGACTCAAAGTTAGTAACACTTCTAAACCGTAATATAACCCCAATGATTTACACTTAGTAACCCCTCTATACCACGCTTAGTAGCCCCATTGACTCACACTTAGTAACCCCATTGATTGACTCACACTTAGTAACCCCATTGATTGACTCACACTTAGTAAACTCAATGACTCAGAGTTAGTAACGCCTTTAAACCGTAATAGTAACCCTGTTGATTTACACTTAGTAACCCCTTCATACCACACTTAGTAACCCAATCGACTCACACTAGGTAACCCCACTAACTCAGATCTAGTAACCCCACTTACTCAAGTCTAGTAACCCAGCTGATTCAGCCTTAGTAACCCTACAGACTCACACTTAGTAACCTCGTTGACTCAGAGTTAGTACATAACCCCTCTAAATCGTAAAAGTAATCCCACTGATATGCACTTAGTAACCCCTCTATACCACATTTAGTAACCCCATTGACTGACCCAGAGTTAGTAACCCCAGTCTCACACTTAGTAACAACACTCACTAACACCTGGTAATGTATAACCCCACTAACTCACACTTGGTAACCCCACTGACTCTAGCCCAGTAACCCCATTGACCTAGGCTTAGTTACCTCATTGATTCAACCTTAGAAACCCACTAATTTTTACTTAGTAACTCGTCTATACCATATTAGTAACCCCACTAACTCACACTTAGTAACCCCGCTAACTCATAGTTATTAGTAATCCACTTAATCAAAGTAGTAACCTAGTGACTCACGCTTAGTAACAACACTCACTCACACTTAGTAACCCCACTGACTCACAATTAGTAATCCCATCGACTCAGAGTTAGTAACCTCACTGGCTCAGAGTTAGTAACCGCACTTACTTATACTTCTTTTATTATTTCTTTTTAAATTCAACAAGTCATTTTGCACGCATTTTATGGAAGATATTGAAAGAGATAAATTAACAAATTAATCGATATAATCTTAAGATAAGTAACTTATAACCTTAAACTTGCTTATATTAAAATTAAATTGATTAGATTAATCATTTACACCCTTAAGCCTATTCCTAAAAATACGTGTAAAATTATTTCTTGCATTTAAAAAGTGGAGCAAGTATATAATCCCACTATACAAATAAAGTACCCTCCTGTAACTCTTATATGGATTGAGTAATCACCCATCATCCAAATCAGTAACTCAAACGCTTCTAATTAGTAACCACCATCCAATTAAGTAATAAGAAATACATCCTCCGCCTCAAAAAAATAATTGGAACGTCTATAATTTGGGCACTATTCATAATCACTCATATAATTCGCTTTTGTTTTTTTATACATGTAAACAAATAAAGTCATGTGGGATCTCTTTTGAATCATCTCGATGTAGCCCTATTGACTCACACATAGTAACCCCATTGACTCATAAATAATAACCACACTGACTTAGAGTTAGTAACCCCTTTACAAAATAATAGTAACCCCATTGATTTACACTTAGTAACTCCTAAAGAGTTAGTAAACCCTTAATTTATAACATACTAGTAACCCCATTAACTCACACATAGTAACCCCACTAATTCACTTAGTACCCCTAGTGACTCAAAATTTGTCACCCCAATGATTCACACTTGGTAATCCCACTGAATCACACATAGTAACCCCACTGACTCAGAGTTAGTAACCCCTCTAAAATATAATAGTTACGTACCCCATTGATTTACACTTAATAACCCCACTGACTCACTCTTAATAACCTCATTGACTCAGAAAAGATTAGTGCATGCTCTTAATTAAGAGCCATAAGGAGATCTATAACTTAGCTAGAATTTTCCACACTTGTTGTATAATTAAATCAACTAAAACTAATGTAGATAATGCCCATAAACTTGCCACAAAAGGAAGAAAAGGCATATCTATGTTACTTTACTAATGTACCCCGTATTTGATAACTTTGCAAAAAAAAATAAAAATTGACCAAATCCTCAAGCAAGTGAACCAACGAACAAATTATTTTTGGATTTTTCTATGCAGTGCCCTTGTGGTATACCATTTTCTACGATGTACCCCACCAAATTGGGGCTTCTACATGGTACCCCTAAGATACTAATGCTCACCACTTAGTACCCCTGTAAATTATTAATTATATAATTAATAATCTAAACTTGATTATTAGTGCACTAACCGTCATAATTAATATAATTTGCTGCTAATTATTACTAATTATGAATAATTATTACCAAAGAATTACCAAAAAATACAATAAAATAACAATAATTAGCAGTTGTTTATATTAATTATGAAGTTTAGTGCACTAATAATCATGTTTAATATGTTAATTACGTAATCAATAATTTATAGGGGGTACTACGTGGTGAACAGTAGTTCCTCGGGGGTACCATATAGAATTCCCATTTTGGATGAGTACATCGTAGAAAACCTTATACCACAGGGGCACTACATTGAAAAACCGTTTATGTTTTTGGGGCAAATATCAAGCAACAAATTATACCCAAATTCTCCTCCTTCTTTTCTCCCTAAAACAACACTTCATACTCTTAAATCTTTGAGATCAATTTCCCAACAATATTTGAGAACAATTTAAGCGTTATCTCAATTAACAAATTAACATAAAAAGCCAAAGCTTGACAAAAGTGAGCTTTTTTTAGGGTCCATCAATGGAGGATGAAAATTAGCACTAAAGTTGAAAGAGGGAGAAGAAGTAACGATGGTGGTGGTAAAAAAGAAGCAGCGATGGTGGTGGTAGTGAGGATGTGAGGAAGCACCAATGGTGGTTTTGGTGAAGCCAAAGCTTGACAAAAGTGAGCTTTTTTGAGGGTCCATAAATGGAGGAAGCACTAAAATGGAAAGAGGGAGAAGAAGCAGCGATGGTGGTGGTAGTGAGGAAGCACCAATTGTGGTGTTGGTGAAGAAGCAGCGCGCTATGGTGGTGGTGAAGAAGAAGCAGCAATGGTGGTGGAAGTGAGGAAGCAACAATGGTGGTGGTTGGGTAGTTGCAGACTGCATTGTTGCTGGGTTTCAGATTTAATTTTTTTTAATGAATGGTGAAAGTCAGAATTGACAATTGATATATTTTTTTTTTAAATGTGGCCAAACCATGAGTTGGTGTGTGGCTGGCCACATACAAGAATTTATCTTTTTGTTTTAAGTGGGGCTTTTGTCCCCATTTTTTCTCTCTTATTAATTTAATCATTAATACTTTCTCTTTCCTTTTATTATAATCAACTACCCTTTACCTTTTCTAATTACCCACAACAAAAAATGGCTTAGGAGTCCATGTCATCCAATTTATTGCTTTTTTCGATACAGAGGAAGTAATACGATTCACAACATGCACATACGCACGCCTGAGATATGGCACATAGAGATTTACCATCATTATTCATGTTAAAAGGCACGTGTCAATTTTCTTAAATGTTTTTTCCCTCATTATTTTTTTCATGTTTAGTCGTTCTTCATTACTTCCAAAATTATACAAATGATAGAGTTTAAATAGAATATTGTTTGTGCCTTGCACGGCTCCAAAAATAGTTAAATAACTATAGAATGTAATAATTAATTAGATATAAACTACAGTTATGTAAAAATAATATACTATTAGAGTAAAACTATCAATTAACAATTTAAAAAGAATAATTAAGATGGAATGTTGGAAAGCAAATAGTACTCTTTTCGTAACATATTAACAACAAAGAGTTGACATTTTTACTATCTAATTTATGTCAAATCGTTGCCATTAATATGTTTCAAATGGACTAGAAGACTAATAAAAACTGCGATAGAATGAATAAGAAACCAGGAAAAAAAAAAAAAAAAGAGAGTTGAAGTGAGACTTGATCATAGTTTATCATTTATCATCCAGTGGAATGATAGCCCATTTCCAGATCTTGTAGATCTACTAAAATTCTTAGAAAATCGCTCGATTAAGTTAGTAACGGGTAGGTCACTAATTAATAATGGATCTTCGTGTTCAGTCAAAAATGAGTTTCGGATTTTATTTTTATGTTCATGACCTAATTTTGTCATGTCGATGTTTAGGTCGGTATTTGATCGGGTTTGTTTTTCCCAGTTATACAAATAATTAACATCTAATCTATCAATACGTAGGCTTTATTAGGATACCAGAACACTTTCTAGCTTGAATGAATTAATTGAAGAAACAATAATTAGGATGAAATTTAGAGCCAGATTTAGACATTGTTTCGTTTCCTTTGTTTCCCACGGCAATCAAAATTCCCATAAAAATGTAATTTTTTCTAGTTGTTTAAAATATAATAAAATAGAGGAAATGTAAATTCCCAGAAATTTTTAGTTCCTGCAAAACATAAGAATTATCTTACCAAGTCCCCCTGGTAATTGAAAAATTTCATGATTTCAAGCTTCCCTCATAAACACCAATTAACTTTTAGTAAATCATGGAAATACAATGTAGGAATTAATTCCAACGAATTACAAATTACTATGAGAATTTGATTCCCATATCAACCCAACTTAGAGTGGGTGAGCACGGGGGGAGGGGATGGTGTTAAAGAAGTAATGGAAAAACTACTCAAGTGGCAGAAGCTGCATTGTGGAACAGATAATAATTAGTACATAACTGCATTAAACACTAATTCAATACCATTGAACTTTCATCTTGCCCTTATATATAATTAGCTTGCTGGCTTGATTTCTATCTGCATAAAGAATAAAAACAGAAGGATTTTTGGTCATTACATTCATGATTATATTCATCTTGTCATACTAAAGATCCAATGCTATTTGCAGGAGTTGATCCACTTCATTTAAGTACTTTGTGGAGTTATATTCTTCAGCATCAAATAGCTCTACTGAGTATGTCCTTCTCAACGACGATTTTTGTGTTAGCTTCGCTAGTTCTGTTGCGTCTGCCCCTCCTTTCAGGATACGCACTACCTGCGTTCGTTCCAAACATTTCATTTCACTTTACAAACTCACAAGCTATAATCTAACTTATCATGAATACTCTTCTAAACAAAAATATTCTTCAATCAATCAAACAATCAAAGCCTTATTCCCGTAGAAAAAAAAAATTAATATCGAGTTAAGCAAAGCAAGATTAGGGTCTCAGAGCAATAAATGGGTATGGAACCAAGTCACAAATAAGTTAGGTCTTGTTCTTTTCGACTTAATTTCTTCTATTCATCTTTACTTAGTTCAATTAAGCCCCTGCAGAGCTAGGATCCGATCAATTCAATTTTGACAACTTTAGTTAATTTGAATTGCTTAGAAGGCATACCTGACTCATTTCTGGTCGTTCGATTGAGGAGTGATTTATGCACTTGTTGGCCGTCAGTGCCATCAATTTTAATTCATCATTGTCAATACTGTCACCAAGTTGTGGATCAATAAGTTCCTTTAACTTATTATTGTCTAGAAGAGATTTTGCCTGCCATAAGAACATATTTGAAAATAATGCTTTCACTTCACTAAGAAAGAAAATATACCAAGGGGAAAGGCAAATTGCATATATATATATAGTTGAACCATTTTATGTAAATGAACACACTAACTAACTGAGCCCCTACCCACATCACAAGGCTTTTTTGAGCATTGTCGAGTGCTAAGCGACCTGTAATTAGTTCCAGCAGGACAACCCCGTAAGCATAAACATCTGTTTTTTCATCCACTATGCCGTGCATAAAAAACTCTGGTGGAAGGTATCTGTAATCATTGATCCAAATAAACCTAATTAAAAGAAAACAATTTGAATCCAAGTATAAAAAAAAAGTCTAATTTAACATACAAACCCGAATGTCCCTTCAAACTGCGAAACAGTATGGTGAGTCCATTGATCTGGAAGCCACTTTGCAAGCCCAAAATCAGAGATCTGCTTTCAATTTACACTTGAGTGAGACTATATTCATATCCAATATCTATTAATAGAATTACTATTTTGCTTTCATATACTCTTTTTTCCTGATAGAGTATATAACATAATATTAGGTCTCAACCATCAACTTCAACTTTTGGGGAGATGGTCCTGTGACATAGTATTATAGCCAAACGGGGGTGTTTGGTGGAGAGAGTTTTAAAGAGAGTTTAGAGTTTTGGAGAGAGTTTAAAGTTTTGACTAATAAAAACTCTATTTAACGTATTTGGTGAGAGAGAGGGTTAAAGAGGGTTTTGTACCAAAAACTCTGAACAAAACTCTCTTTTGAAAAAGCTGGGTAAAGGAGCTTTTTCAAGACAGTTTTGGAGAGAGAAAAAATAAATGACTATTTTGTACATATTATTAAAACTTAAATTTGTTTTGGAAAAAAAAATATATGTCTATAAATGTAATTTTACATGCTCTAAAAGTATAAAACTCTAAACAATCAACTAAATATTACCAAACATCTTTACACAACAATTATTTGAATCAACAGTCAAATCCTCTGAACAAAAAGTAATCATCTAACCAAAAGCTCTAAACTCTAATCACTAAACAGAGCCGACGTGACACAGAAATCACGGTTTTGAATCTCATAGTTACATACATAATGTAATAAAATAACAAAGTTTCAAATTGAACAAAGGGGTATTCATAAACATAATAAGCAATGAGACCTGTGGTTCGAAATCTTCAGTGAGGAGTATGTTGGCGGACTTAATGTCTCTGTGTATTATTCTTCGTTGACATCCTTCATGAAGATAATTTAGGCCTTCAGCTGAACCTAAAGCAATCTTATATCTGATATCCCATCCAAGTTTATCCCTGTTGCCTAGGAAAAGAGAGATAAGATAAGATAGGGTTATAATGATTAGAAGAAATAATCCAAAATGATATATCATGTACTTCCTCTGTGCTCAAATAAGTGCTTCATTTTAACCAAAATTGAAAGAGCTTTTTGATCAAAATTGAGCACTTATTCATGGACAGGAGGAGTATTGAAAATAATAAAAGGGTTATCGATATTACAAACCCCGAAGAACAGATTCTAAGCTTCCATTAGGTGACAAATCAAGAACGAGGTGCATTCCTCCTTCCACACCATAACCAATAACTTTTGCAATGTTAGGATGATCGACATGTACTATAATTCCAAGCTCAGATAGGAAGTCTGCTGCTAGATCTTCAAGGTTTCCCTTTGAAAGACGCTTTACTGCTATAAGATGTCCATTTGGAAGTACTCCTTTATAAACCTCAGCATAACCTCCTTCTCCAATTTTATTTTCTACTCCAATATCAATCAACAATTATCATAATATTGATACATAACATGATATCTTTCGTTTTACCACAAATTAGCTTTTTGGCTTTTTGATTTTCAATATGGTCAAACAGACAAAAAATATATTTGGTTATTGGCTTTTTATTTGGCTGAAAAGCTCGTTTTAAGCCAAAATAAAAAAGCTACATGAAACAGCTTTTTTGGTTGGCTGAAAAGCTAGCCAAAATGAAAAAGCTTCCTCGAGCAGCTCTTTTGGTTAGCTTTTGACTTGTTGACCCACAAACCCTATAAGCTCTAATAAACGGGCAACAACCACAGTTAACTTTACCAATCACTATTCCAAACAGCTTGCTTAAACAACTAACTTAAAAAAAAACCAATAAATAGAGTTACTCCTCCCAAACAAGCCAATTAAGCCGCCAAAAGTGAATATAGGATTGAAGAAAAAGCATATATACCTTGATTAAAAGTGTTCGTAGCATCATCCAACTGTTGCAGAGAGAAATTTTTCCAAGAAGGCTTGAACAAGCACATTCCAGTTTCTAAAGAAGGAATGACAGGAATCATAGTATCTCTTGCGCCCCTACTTTTACGCCGAGTAAGCTTAGGCAGAGTCAAGGGATGAAATGTTTGAAAACGCTTATGTCCCTTCTTCAACAAATGGATGAATCCACGCCAGTGTGAATTCTGTCCACCCGAGTGTACCTCTGAATCTGAGGTGCTCGCACTTTCACACTCCCAATTTTCCTCTGAATCATCTCTCTGTGATTGCTCCTCACCTCCTATTATACTTTCTGTCATCTCAATTGCTTCTGTTTCTGAGGGATTAAACTTTGCTGTATAAACTAATTTCTTTTCTGTCAATAAATATATATATATATATATATATATAACATTCTTACATAATTTTCAATTTTAGTTAAATATCTTACCATGAGCTGAAAATGGATCTGAGAACCCTGATATTCTTCTGCTCCGACGAAACACATCCTTCTCTTCTATTCCTGAACTGTCATAGGAATTGTTGCTGCTGTTACATTTTCAATTTCAATATAACATTAGTTGTTGCTTCATGGGTTTTCTGGTCTACATCATCAAAAACATCAACCATATTTTCTTGCTACATTATGTCATTACAATTATATATCTTTATTATATAATAAGCTAGTTGAAGCTATTGTGTCCCCTTAAAATGTCTAAAACATTCTTTATATTTAAATTATATCAAGATTTATTATAAAGAAAATTTTTTGTATTTTTTAAATGTAAATATTACAAAATATATAATTAAAAAAAAAAACATCAAAATTCATATTTTTGCAATCTCTACAAATAGACACCCATATTGGTATAGTCTTTCACAAGAATATTTCAGAGTATTGGTTTTGATTTTATTTACTACCGAATAACAATTATGCTCATAATTTAACACACGCATAACGTGCATAAAAGCTAGTTTTATTATAACAAAGAAGATATGATTAACCACCAACGTCTTTTCGTTTAATAACGAAAATGTTGTAATCGTAACAATGGAAGCAACAAGTCATAGTCTCTCCAATTGCAACCTTACCTGTTAGTTTTTCATTTCTACATATTTTTTTTTTAAAAAGGGCAAAAGAATATAAAAGAAATAAGTATACATAAAAAAAATTCCTCCAATTCTCAATATTCAGCAAATACATTATATTACATTATTAGTATTCTCAATATTTCTTACAATCCGATTCAATCATATATATTATTAATTGTTATAACAATCATAAAATCATACCATTACTTTGATATAAAAAAAAAAAAAAACATTTAAAAACCCAAAAATATAAGAACACAATCATGAACTTGCCATTGATTACCATTTCTGCTTTCCCCAGAACATTTAACCAAAAAATTTAAGAAATGCTCCTAAAGAAACAAAGATATTAATAAAATACACAAAGCTGCATGATCTTGCTCCAAATTATACCAACTTTTTTTTAATTTTTTGTTCAAAGTTTAGTTTTTTTTTTATTATTGGCTAACAATCCTATATTAAGTCAATATTGCTCAATTTAAATAGTATCATAAGAAAAAAAAAAAAAAAGTAGAAGGAAGAAAGAAGAAAGATTACCTAGGAGGGAGATTAGAAACAGGAATAGGCTCCATAAAAGTCAAGTGAAGAAATGAAGATGATTGATTACCAAAGATAACAAAGAGAGAGAGAGAGAGAAAAAAAAAAAGGACCAACCCCTGCTCTTATTCTATATAATTATTTTCATCTTTAATCCGGAATTATATGCTCAAATATCGGGTAGTATATTTTTTTTATTCTTAATTATAGAATATTGTTCTTCATTGGTGAGTTAATTAAAACTAAGATGAAGATTTTTTAACAATATATAATAATAACAATAATTAATAAGATCATGTATAGCTATTTAGTAGCAGAGTTGTTATAAATAGAAGACAAAGCCATTCGGTATTCAAAGATCGACCATATAAATGATATATTATAATCTAATGTTAATGTTATTATTTTTCAGTTGGAATAATTATTTTATTTTTATGATTATAGAGAGAAAGAATAAATCAAAGATACTGGGTGATTTGATTTAAATTTAAAGATTGTTGGCGGCACGAATTGAAGTTTGAGAGGCATAAGAGTAGAGGCTGGCCTGCACAAACCAGGGCTACTTTCCCACCATTATTAATTTCAAACTTGTTGTGTTTTGTATTGAGCATCACAAAAACGATTGTTGGTGATGTATGGTGTTGATGTAAAGCCTCCAAGGCATGGAAATTACACTTTCTTTCTAATCGAATTCGCCCCTTAAATCACTGGGTTACCACGAACGATTAGTGAGATAAAATGGAGAAAAGAACCCTATACTCTATGTGATCTCAAGAGTATAGAAACAAAAGGAGTTGTGTTTATTTGTGTTTAAACACACTTAGTAAAATTAGCTAGACATTACTAAGTGCTAATAAATTGTAGTGAGTATAAGAATTTCAGAATTTCTTGTGTTATTCTCCTACTTGCAATGAACAAATACATGCCTATTTATAGGCACATAAGTAGGTGAAAGAACTCAGAAAATTCTGAGTTTATTCCACACTTTAAACCTCATGAATTCATAAATTAAGAGTAGCTTGGTTTAAGGGATGAAATAATGATGATTCCATCAACTAAGCTCACTCTTAATCTTCTCATTCAATCTGATTTAGTTCCCTTTACATCAGTATAGAAGCTCAAAGGACGAGCTTAAACACGTAAAGGAATCCTAGGAAAAGAATCCAAGAATTCGAACAACCATTCGAATTTTCCAGAGACACAGTCGCGGGGTGCGACGACCTATTCGCGGGGTGCAAAGACCCAGTCGTGGGTTGCGACGACCCCGTTGCGGGGTGCGACCACTGAACAAAATTTGTCCAGATTTTTCCAGTAGGTTTTTCGCGGGGTGCGAGATCCTCTGTGCCTCGTGAGTCCTTTTGCCTAGCCTACTTTGTCCAATGCCTTAGCCCATTTATTCATAAATGTTCCAACAATCCTCCTCCCATTTATGACATAAATGTTGACAAGCTAAAACCACAACTTGTACCACAAAACACAACTACATGTTCATGCATAGAAATATCGAAACGATTGAATTTCTACTTAGTATATGTATACTTTACAATAATTCCATTCGTAATAATAGACTAAGCTTTGAATTATACAAACACTACGAATTATTGAAGACACAATACACATGAACAAAAACAAGTATCCTTTAACCTCCTACACCTATGTCGCCATGGTGTACGTACCTATTCATGAGCGTTTCAAGTTAAGCCTAAAACTTGATGAAGCGGCCAAAATTCTAACTCATATAGGTAGATCTTTACGCACATGCTCCTGCAATTCAGCCAATCTCAAAGATCTATTAAGAATTTTAAAAAATTCAACCTCCTTTTATAATTGCAGTAGTTTTAGCACTTACCTTGGGATGATAAAATTTTAAGTACTCACAAACTCAAGTGAAAATTTGTCCTCATTGAATTTGAGATCCAACGTTGAATTGGACATCAAATTGAGTTTCATTTCATTGAGATTGTATCATAGGCTTTAACCATCCCTTCAGAATTTTATACAACCTTTACTTGATAACACTTTGGGCAAAGATTTTTTCCAAGTTAAATTATAACGTACAAAATTCTTAAACACGACTTTAATTATATTATATTTATAAAATCACACCCATAAAATTGTCGCACATGAGTCATGAATTAACATTATAAATATAATCCTACATATTGTTTACTATATATTGCAATGTAACATATCACAAACTAGTGATATACACCATGGAAATATAATTATTACCATCATTCCACCATTTAATTGATTACAAGATAATATGTCACATATCTTTTATATATTAAAGTATATAAAATACCATGCAAGTTTAACTCATTGGATTCCAAGGTTTTTCTAAGCTATGCCCTTGAGTTTTTTGGCTTTCTAAGTTGTGCCCATGCTTTTTGAAACTTCTAAGCTATGCCCCTCAACTTAGGTTTTTTTAATTAACAGTGCCCACTCCATTAACTCAACGTTAATAGATCCATTAAAAGGAGCTGCATTTCGTGGGAAGGTCATTTCCCCTCTAAAATTAAAAGGTTTTTAGCTGATTTTCACCCTTCATAATTAATGTATTTCACTAAAATAAATTATGCATTGCCTTGTAAATGATGCATTTCCCTAAAATAAAGGGTGAAAATCAACTAAAAACCCTAGAATTTTAGAAGGGAAATTACCCTCCCACGAAATGCAACTCCTTTAAACAGATCTATTAACATTGAGATAACAAAGTGGACACTGTTAATTAAAAAAACCTAAGTTCAGGGACATAACTTAGAAGTTTCAAAAAACATGGGCACAACTTAGAAAGGCGAACACCTCGGGGGCATAGCTTAGAAAAACCCAAAAAAAAAATACTATCATTATGAATGGATAACCTCCATCATATAGACATAATATCTTTATGAAGACTAAACCTCCTCCATAAAAATATATCATCTCTATGTAAATGAAGAATAAAACCTCCTCCATAAAGACTATGTGTCTTTATGAAAATCCTCCATAAAGAAATCATCTTTATAGAAATAATAATTACTTAATCCATTAAACTTTTGCATAAGACATTGACATCCATCTATTAAATAATATATAGAATAGAAATCAACCAATTTATACTATTAATAAGTATAAAATTAATAAATCATGGAATCATTTTCATCATAAATCAATCCAAGTATAAGATTTCCTCCTCCATATATACAAATTTTGACACATTAATTATTATATGCCTACAAATTTGATATATATACACTTATACAAATGATTTATCGATCATGAGTTCATTGAAAAAATGAACATCATATTTCACTTTGTATTATATACAAACATAATTTCTTATTATTAAGAAGATTATACATGACGACAAATCCGTCATAATCAATACTCAGATTATAACCATTTGCAAAATTCCATCCACACAATATTAGTGTAAAATATGCATATAAACCTGAGTATAAATAACAAATGCACAACATACTCTAATTATACCTTATAGTACTACTTAAATATTATATTTAAGAAACAATTTATGAAGCTTATCATAAAATACATATGCATTCAACCTTTACTTAAACCTCATCACCTTTACTTGGTAATAGAATGAGGTAACCCCACGATTAAATAAAATAAATTATATTACATTATGAAGCATAAATACATTAATTGATAAAATTAAAAATAAAGAAATAAATACATAAAAAAAAAATTTGCAAACATATTCTTTAAAATTTCTTTATAAAATTTATTGTCACACCCCTTAGTAGATCAGAAAATTTATTATTTTCACTACCAAGTGTGATATTTAAAAAAAAAAAAAAATCAATTTATCTTATTCATCATGATTTTCAAGAATACTAAATTCTTTCCCCCCATTAAATAATGGAAATCATGAAAGATAAATTCCATGTAGCAATTACCACATACCTTGGAATTAAAATCATACCAAGTATTCAACATCTTATCAAATGAAATTTTATATTCATTGAATTTGAGATCTAACGTTGTATTAGACGTCAAATTGAGTTTTATTTCATTTATGTTGTCCAATAGGTTAAAACCCATCATTTTTATTCATTTTTATGCTATTTCAACTCAATAATATTTAAATAATTATTCACCCGAGTTAAAATATATTGCATAAACCCCTGCGAACCCATGTTATATAAAATCATATACATAAAAATTATCGCACATACATGTATATGACTCCATTATATACATGATTATCGCACATACTTATATAAAACAATAAGTGATAAAACATGGATTTATGTCCAAAACACTTCATATACCAATCTACATTACTTTCACTATTTAATGTCAAGACAATATTAATACTTAAAAATAATATGCAACTTTATTATGGATATGAGAATTACCTCCTCAAAAAATAAAATTATCTTAATATGCAATTTTTCCTCCATAATTAACTAATATAAAATTATCAAGTATACCCGTCTAGTAAATAGTACAAGTCAAAGATAAAACATTTATCTTCCATTATACTCATATCAAGTATAAAATAATATTTAATTAAATAAAATTATTTTATAAATTAAGTATAAGATTTTTCCTCTCATATATACACAAATTTTTCATATTCTCATATGTTACCAAATTTGACAATATGAGCACTTATACTTTTAATTTATAAATCCGGTTCAAGATAATAAACTATATCTCTCATTATACAAATATTATGTATAATACAATATTTTCTGAAAAATGAAAAATATTTCACAAATCAATGTCAAGTATAAGATTTTAAAATCATATATACTAAATTTCCATGTACTCATATGTTACAAAAAAATTAGAAATATAAACACTTATACTTTTGATTTATCATGAGAACAAAACTCAATGTAACATTGTGAAAATATTCATCACAATAACCATACTATCTTTATGAAGATAAGTACACATAATCACACATTGATTATTATCATCAAATACATGGAATATTCCCATGAACAATGTTTAACAAATGCACAATTCTATTAAACCATAGAATACCATCAATCATTAAATTGATCACCATATTAAAAAATATGATACAACATTCTCCTTTAAACCAAAGAGAACAAAATAAATATACATATTTATCATGCATTTTACCATTAACCATTAACAAGGAAATAATACTTATAAAAAAGTATACTAGCTTAATAAGCATTAGAAGATAAATAAAAATGTAAATAAATACACAACCACATGCATTTGTCTATTGACTCCTCATAATGAATTATAACATACAAAATTAACCAACACCCAATTTTCATGAATAACGAAAATTGTCCATCCATTAGCATTATTACCATGCTAATTTACATGATTATATTAATCATCTTTATTGGCATACTTTCACCATCAATAAAACTTTATCGTATTCCTCATGAATTTTCAAAGAATAATAATTCCTCCTCCATGTATATACATGATATCATGAAAGACAAAGTCCTCAATAATTTCAAAATAATCCCAAATTAGTTCCATGTATAAGAATTTTGAAAGACCATATATACAAATTTTGACAAACAAGTAAATATTGTCATCAAAATTTGTTACATACTTACATATATGCACTTATACAACCGAATTGAACTTAAACAATATAATTTTATATATGAATAAATCATCATAAAAATACTATCTTGTTTAACATACCCCCTTTAACAAAAGTGGATATATACCAATTATATGACATTGAAATTATTAAAAATATTGATATTAAATTTTGTACATGCATGGACAAAGGAATTTAATCCACCAAATAATATAATAACCATTATTCCACCATGAAAGTTAACAATAGTTGCACTTAGCAATATACTTTCAAAAATTCCATGCAAATTATAAATCCATTATGAAAAACAACAAACAATATGCATTAATCAACATGAATTTTAACACTTATTAAATAACAAGTAAAAATTCAAAGCAAATAACAAGAAAATTCTTACTTGAAATTTCTTCATCCATGAAGTACCTTTGAACACTTAGCTTTATACTTCAAGTCAACACAATATTGATCATTCCTTGCATCACCACTTGCAACCGAACATCTCCATCTTGTAAACTTCAAAGTGAAGTTTTTATTCCAACGCCGAATCTTAGAGGGTAGACATCTTGTTTAAAAAACTCGATTAGAAGCTTGTTGGTGATGTATGGTGTTGATGTAAACCCTCCAAGGCGTGGAAATTACACTTTACTTCTAATCGAATTCGCCCCTTAGATCACCGGGTTACCACGAACGATTAGTGAGATACAATGGAGAAAAGAACCCTATACTCTATGTGATCTCAAGAGTATAGAAACAAAAGGAGTTGTGTTTATTTGTGTTTAAACATACTTAGTAAAATTAGCTAGACATTACTAAGTGCTAACAAGTTGTAGTGAGTATAAGAATTTCAGAATTTCTTGTGTTATTCTCCTACTTGCAATGAACAAATACATGCCTATTTATAGGCACATAAGTAGGTGAAAGAACTCAGAAAATTCTGAGTGTATTCCACACTTTAAACCTCATGAATTCAGAAATTAAGAGTAGCTTGGTTTAAGGGATGAGATAATGATGATTCCATCAACCAAGCTCACTCTTAATCTTCTCATTTAATCTTATTTAATCCCCTTTACATCAGCATAGAAGCTCAAAGGACAAGCTTAAACTCGTAAAGGAATCCTAGGAAAAGAATCCAAGAATTCGAACAACCATTCGAATTTTCCAGAGACACAGTCGCGGGGTGCGACGATCCCCTCGCGGGGTGCGAAGACCCAGTCACGAGTTGCGACGACCCCATCGCGGGGTGCGACCACTGAACAAAATTTGTCCAGATTTTTTTCCAGTAGGTTTTTCGCGGGGTGCGAAAAACTTCTCGCGGGGTGCGAGATCCTCTCTGCCTCGTGAGTCCTTTTGCCTAGCCTACTTTGTCCAATGCCTTAGCCCATTTATTCATAAATGTTCCAACAACGATTACGACTATGAGTACCGTTATTATAATGAAATGAGACTGTAACTTAAATGGTTTACGATTTATTCTCTCTGCCTAATTGAATTGGAAGAGTACAAATACAATGGATAATTTGTTGGGTAAATTGATTTTTTTTTTGTGTACCAACCTGATTCACCTTTTTGGGCTAATCCTGATTCGGAGCACGTCCTAGGGTTAAGGTTTTAAACTCCTTCCAACGTGCTTGCGGAGTTGCAGGGGATCGAATCGTGGTTCTTCCTACCAAATCTAGCTCATGGCACCACTAGACTAAGACAACATTAGTGGTTCATCCTACGTTATGTCGTGTGTTATTATTCTATTTTTCTTGTTTATTTTTTTATCATATATTTTTATTTCTCAATATCAATTTCCTTCAGCTTGCACTCTAATTTTTCCAACATTATTGAGATTAGAATTAATTACTACTTTTTCCTCTTTTCAATTTATTTACTCACTCGGTTTTTCATTAAAGCTAAGAAAGTAGTGGTAGAACAAAAAAAAGTAATGATAGATTAAGGGTGTATTCTCTTCAACTTATTAAACCTGCACTTATCTGAACTTATCAGACCTACTTTAACTTATTAGAACGTATTAAATATGATTGAATAATAAACTACTACTACTACTACTACTAATAATAATAATAATAATAATAATAATAAGGTTACTGTCAGACCAGTTCAACTGGACCTGGACACATATTGTCAAACCTACACAAGTTTTGTTGAACCTGGACACATGTTGGTAAACCTGGACATGTATTGATAGACCTGGACACATATTTGTAAACCTGAACACAAATTTGTAAACCTGAAAATATATTTGTAAACCTGGACACATGTTGTTGAACCTGGACACATAGTATTAAATCTGGACACATAGTACTGAACCTGAACACATATTGTTGAACCTGGACATAAATTTGTAAACCTGATGAAACTTATTGAACCTGGAAACATATTGTTTACCCTGGACACATGGACCTAGGGCTGTCAGTTTGGTTAGGAACTGTTGGTTTAACTGTTAACCTAACGTGAACTGAACTGAATGGGTTGAACTGAAATGAACCAATAACCAAATGACTGATAACTGAAAGTCCAACTGAAACAAAATGAACTGCACTTAACTGAACTGAATCATGAACTAAAATCAACTGAACTGAAACGGTTGACTACATAAAACTGTTTTTAACTGACCATAACTGAATCATAACTGAACTGAGATTAACTGTAACCTATATGGCTTTGTTAGTTAATTGAACTATTTTTAACTGTTTATCAACTGAACCGAAATGACTTATAAAATATTTGATTTTGTTAGTTAACAAAATTGCAATTAACTATTGATCAACTAAACCAAAATGACTTATAAATAGTATTAAGTTGTTGCTTGATTGAACCAAATTGAGAAAAAAAAACTGTTTTAAACCGTTGGTTAACTGAAAAATCGCTTTACACTAAACTGAAATTAGACAAAATCTATTTGTATCAAATTATATTATATTAAATCAAATTGTTTTTTTCACGAAACGATTATTTTATAATATACTATTAAATAAAATTGTGTGTTCTTTTCATATATTGATTATTCAAATTAATTTAATTTAGCATATTAATAATTTAAAATTGATTGTTTTCAACCATACCCATTTCAAAAGAGTTGGTTGGATTTTAAATATCTTCTTGAAATAAATAAATAAATATATAAAACAATACATTTTCTAGCAAATAAAAATAGACTTTATTACCAAAATCAAAGAGATACAAACTAACACTGAGCATCAACCCTAGTACCCACCTTCTAGGAAGGGTTGTACCCAGGGAAGAACAAACTATAGTCAACAAGATAACAACTAACAGCTTAACAAGCATTTTTTACAAGAATTTTTTACATCATAATCATCTAATCATCATAATAAACTTGATGTTCTGCTCTGCATCCAACAAGTGATATTTTAGCTCATGAGCTTGCGTTCCTTTTATTCAAACTTCAGCTATTGGAGCAATTCTACAATATTCACTCCAATACTTGTTAATATATTTTCATGGGATATATAATATTAAGAAGTTGGGCTCTCAGATAAGTTAGCAAAAATCACAAGCTTATAAAGCCAATCATTATTTGCTACAATATTTATCATCATCGAGCACATGGTTTCAAGAAAAGTCTGATTTGTTGTTATTCATGACGCCGCCAACAAGTAAACCATAGGTCCTCTCTATCACATGGGTTTCCAATATTTCCAAACTAAATTTAATATAAAACATAATTAGAAAATTTCAAACTTTAATTTCTAAATATTAAATTATTCCAAAAATAACACAAATAACAAAGTAAATATTACCTGATTCATTAGTCGGGGAGTGTGCTGCAGAGTGGGGAGAGATGGAGTTCTCCATTTTTTTTATATTTGAAACTTCAAAATAGCATAAAAACCAGAACAAAATACATAAATGAAAATCTGAAAAATCTGGAAAATACAAAAAATACAAAAATCTGAAAAATACAAAAACCAGAACACAATACAAAAAAATATACAAAAATTAAAATCTGGAAAATACAAAAATACCTAAATAAATAAACAAATCATATTGTTAATGGAGATTCAAGAACTTCAGAACACCGAAAATACAAAAATAAAAATTACAAGAAATTCAGAACACATTTCTAAAAATCTGGAAAATAGAAAAATACTTAAGAAAATGAAAATAAAAATACAAACGAAAATACGCAAATAAGAGAATATGAAACACTTCGCAAATAAGAGAATAAGAAAATAAAAACAAAAAATAAACAAATCTGAGAGTTTTTTTTAAAAAAAAAACCCAGATATGAGAATAAACACGAAAATACAAACAAAAATTAAAACGAAAATAAATACAAAAATGGAGAATACGAAAATACAAACGAAAATAAAAACAAGATGAACGCCTTTTTAAAAAAAAAAACCCAGATCTGAGAAAATACGAAAATAAAAACGAAAAAAACGAAATCCAAAAAATACCCAGAAAATAAAAAAAATATGAAAACAAAAACAACAATATAAAAATAAAATAAAATAAACAAATCTGAGAAGTTTTTTTCTAAAAAAACCCAGATCTGAGAATAAAAAGGAAAATACAAACAAAAATAAATACGAAAATAAATACGAAAATGGAAAATACAAAAATACGAACGAAAATACAAACAGTACAAGATGAACGATTTTTATTTTTTTAAAAAAAAACAGATCTGAGAAAATATGAAAATAAAAATGAAAATACGAAACGAAAATAAAAAAAAGAAATCTAGAAAATAAGTACGAAAATGGAGAAAAATCCATACATAATTTGAGAGTAACAAAAAACAAACTCAAAAATAACCAAAACAAAAACAAGATGAACGAATTTAGAACAAAAAACCAAAAAAAAAGAAATTCATACCTTAGAATGAAACTAAGAAAATGAAATGAAAAGAAGAAAATAAACGGCACATAGCTTTTTCCCAAGTCAGTGAAGTCACCAACGGATTAGCTAGGGTTATGAAAGAATCTTAGCCTTTGATTTTGGATCCTTTGATGATCCAATGGTTCATATTGATGATCCAATGGTTCATATTGATGATCCATGTTTTAGTTTTGCTTCAATCATAACCCTTGATTTCAATCATTTAAAGGTCTAGATTTATTCAGTTTATTGTAATTGGATTAAATTATAAATTTGCTACTTGTTTCACCTAGCTTTGTAGCCTTTGTTTATTAAGTTATTGAAAGAATATTAATTATTTAATTTTACTTACATATTAAATATATTGAAAATATTTTGTATTTTATTACCATTATTTTCTTAAATAGTTTTATTGATATAAATTATATTAATTAATCTTTTGAATTTTAATTTATTTGAAAACTATTATTCTCAATTGTATACATACAATAAAAATAATTATTTAAAATGCCATGATATATTTATTAATCCCATCGATTAACAAATTGTGGTCATTATCATCATTCTCATGGATTTAAGACATCATCATCGACCATGGTCAACCTCATCTTAACCATTACCAATTTACCATGGTGGTCATCATCAGCATATGAAACGATATTGTAATGAATTGAAGTCAGTATATCAATTTATCATATCAATATAGCATCATTGTTATATGTTATCAATTTATCATCACTCATCAGTATCATTATCAATTCATTGTTTTTATTTTTGCTAATAATATTATCAATTTATCATGATTCATCAATATCGTAATCATCACTCATCACTCATCAGTATCATTATCAATATCCATGACCATATAGAATAGTTACGTTATTAACATGTCACCATCATCCATGATCATCATCCATGTCAATATGTCATCATCATCCATGACCATCTATCATCCATGTCATCAACATCCATCACCATTCATATACATCATCACACATCACCAATATCATCACCCATGCATTATTATCCATCTCCATCCATCATCAATCTTATTACCATTACTCCATTGTTATTACCATGAAATGGGAAAAGTGGCAACGCAATGGCGCATCAATCAACAATCACCATCAACATATTAAATTAAGGATTTCACACAAATAATAGAAACATTTGCTCGAGCAGTCAATGATATCTATATTTTATGGATAAGTCATTGTCTAAGTGATACATATGGTATGACTGCATTCTAAATAATAAAATTGTATATATAATAGTATGATATTAAGTTATATTAGTATGATACTTTGTCTTAATATTATATGATGTCTTGTTTTTACAGTATGATTTAATGATATAACAATGTGATGTATTGTCTATAGTGTATGATGATGGTGTTATATACTATCAAATTAAAGATAGTATGCATTCTAGTATATGGCTACAATATTATATTATTTGTTGATTTTATAGTATGATTTATTTATAGAATAGTATATTAGTATGATGTATTGAGCATATTATGCATATATAGTATCATGATGGTTATTGTTATTAACTTTGTATTAGATTAATTAAAAATAGACTCAAATCTTGTTATTGTTATTGTTCTCGATATTGTTACTACTATTATTGTTATTATATTATTCATATCAATCACCATCATCATTATCATCATTCATCAGTTACATCATCAATTCATTATTGTTGTTGTTGTTTTGGTAATTGCTATCATTATTGTTATGATCATTGTTATCGCCAATATAGTATCACTCTTCATCATCTTGACCATCATATATACCCAATATTGATACTCGATACGCAGTTACACATTTATACTTAATATTAGTACAAGAATAATTTGATTAAAATATGAATTGATAAATAATAAATAACTTTAACGTGTACCTCAACTTAACTAACCCATTGTGACGCAAAACAATCCAATGGCTAAAACGAATACGATCGACTCATATTATTTAGAGAAACAAACGTGAGAAAACTCGGGTAAAACCCATTAATACTCAATATCCAACTCGAACAAAAACGTTATAGATTTCCTTGTAAAACTGAAAATAACCATAACGTAACTGAATATAATCATTTACAATAGACTGATAATAACCGAAATCGTATGGATATAAACGTATTTTTTCATATCATAAATTGAATACATCTAGAACCGATATATCAACTGTTCACAATGAACTAACAACAATTGAAATAGCACGGGTAAAATCGAAGAACAACCATGCATAATGTAAACTAAATACAATGGGAATTGTTATATCAACCGTTCACAATGAACTGATAACAACTGAAATCGTATGGGTAAAACCAAAGATCAACCATAACGTAAACTGAATACAATCGGAACTGTTATATCAATCGTTCACAATGAACTGACAACAACTGAAATCGTAGGGGTAAAACCGAAGACCAATCATAACGGAACTAATTTGAACTGAAAATAAAAATAACTGCAATGCGTCGGAACTGTAACTGATAAAGTTAAAACCGAATTGGTTATTTTGGGAAAGATCAACTGAAGTCAACTGAACCGTTTGGGTCCAACCATAACTGAACTTATTAACTGAACTGACACCCCTACATGGACCTGGACACATATCGTAAAATCTGGACATATATTGTTGAATCTGGACACATGTTGTTAAACGTGGACAAGTACTGTTAGACCTGGAAACATATTTGTAAACCTGAACACAAATTTGTAAACCTGAAAATATATTTATAACCCTTGACACATGTTGTTGAACCTGTACACATAATATTAAATCTGGACACATAGTATTGGACCTGGACACATATTGTTGAACCTGGACATAAATTTGTAAACCTGGTGAAACTTATTGAACCTGGAAACATATTGTTTACCATGGACACATGGACCTGGACACATATTGTTAAATCTGGACATATATTGTTAAACCTGGACACATATTATTGAACCTGGACACGTTTTGTTGAATCTGGGCATAAAAAAATACAAGTGTTGGACGGTCCGATGGTCGGACCGTCCAACACAATACTTTTACTAAAAGTAATAGTATTGATGATGATAATATTAATGATAATAATATTAATATTAATAATTCAAAGAGAAAGTATTGGGTCAGACGGTCTGACCAAACAATCTGGTCAGACGGCTGACACATATACCCAATTATAATATTGAAAAAGTTCGGGAGGCTAAAACTTTGCGCTCGGGTGTCGGATCGGGGCATATAATATGTCGAAATTGATTATTTTTCGAGACGAACGTAATTGCAAATACCCATAAGGGATTTGGCCACCGGAAATCGCCAAACGAGGCCTCTAAAGGCCTCAAAATGCAAAAAAAAACGTATCCAGGTTATATTTTGTCCAAGTTAGTTACAAAATGTGTCCAGATTTTACAATATGTGTCCATGTTTAAACAATATGTGTCTAGGTTTACAAATAAGTGTCCAGGTTTACAAATATGTGTCCAAGTTTACAAATAGGTGTCTAGGTTTGTCCAGGTGTGTTCAGATTTGTTCATATTTGTCCAGATTTTTCCATATTTGTCCAGGTTTCACTACGCCAAAAAATGCATTCTATAGCGCTTTTTTTATAACGGTTGTGAGCAAACCGCTATAATAAGGTAGGTTCGGCATCTTTTATAGCGGTTATACCAAAACCGCTATAAAAAGTTAGCCTTTTATAGCGGTTATAGTATAACTGCTATTAAAATTGAGATAAAAAAAAGGGCTCGTAATCGATCAGTTTGTTCATCTTCATCTTTCATTTCCATCTCCCACGAAAAAACCCAAACCCCTACTCCTTCAATTCGTCCTTTCCTCTTCATCTTTCACTTCCATTTCCTACAAAAAAACCCAAACAGCTACTCTTTCAATTAGTCCTTTCATCTTCATCTTCATCGTTCCCAAGCTTTGATTTGTCCAACAATTCCATATTTAGGGTTACTCCATTTCAACAATTCCGATATTAGGCTTCGATTTTGTCCGAAATTCTAATATTGTTTTCTAGCAATTTTAGGCTTTGGTTTTTCCAGCAATTTGTTCGAAATTGCGGTTTTTCCAGTTGTTCATAGGGATGTTGTTGCTAGTTGTCCGTAGGGCTGCCATTAGTGCGTTGTTCGCAACATTTCAAGGTAAAAAACCTCATATTTTTTCTCTTTAAATGTTATTTGTTGCTTGATTTGCTCTTTGGTTTTGGGTATTGATTTGTTGTTCTGATTTTAGTGTAGTGTAAGGTTGTTTGCAAGCTTTCATTGTTGAAGTTGTTCAAATTTAGGGCTTTTTCCATCATAGATTTGGTTGAACTGCAAGGTTAGAATTTTTTTGGTGCTACTTGCTTTGCTCTCAATTTATGGTATTGTGTTTGTGGAATTGATATAATGTTAACAAGTGCAAGTGAAATTTTTGGGCTTTTAGTATATTTTTTTCTGTTTCTGTTTCATCATTTCATTATTTATGAGATTTTCTAGTTGCCATCATTATCCAACTAATAAGATTAGAACATAATTAGGGGGCAAGGGGTTACAGTAGGGAGGAAATCAAAAGGGGGGGATCAACAGGGGTTTTAGAGGGAAGGTGGTGATAGCAAGGAGTTTGGAGGGAAGGGGGACTTCTGCAGGGGGGAGGAGCTGGCTGTGGGGGGTATTGTAAGGGGGAAAGGGGGCTGGAGGGAAGGGGGGCTGTTGTAGGGAGGGGAGAGATGCAAAAAATTTAAGAATCATTTTTTGGGTACTCATTTAGTTGAGGAGTAGAAGGCTACTTTCTACATCATGAAAAGTTTGTTTCCATGCTTGTTAGCCGGCCCAAAAAAGGCCACTCTTAATTAATTAAGCATATTTAAACTAAACTTCATCACTAATCTCATAATCTAATGATACTGGTGGTGAAATGATTAGGGGATTAAGCATTTAATAGAAGTGAACTAACACATTGGTTTTTTTTTCATTCTCCTTATTAAATTTTACGAGTATATAATTTTGATTGATTTTACATTGAGCCTTTTCTTGGTTATTGTTACTTGTAACAGATCTGTGAAGCGAGAGAGTCTTAGAATCGAAACATTTGTATTTTGTACGTATTAGGTTGATTGATTTTACTCTAAATGTTTACGAGTATATAATTTTGATTGATTTTACTCTGAATGTTTATCCCATATATACTCATCCTTTTTTCCTTTGAATGTTTATAACAAAGCTATGAAGTGAAGTTGAAATTACCACAAAGTATAAGATATTTACCAAACGGATAACAATACAGGTATGAAAACTAGTATACTTGTTTTATAATTATAGATATTTTATTTGCAATGAAAAACTATTAAAATTCCTTTTTTTGGCAAAGTATTAAAATTCCTTGTTTACATTGATTACATTAATTGTTCAACATCCTCGTCAAAACAATGGAGTCAATTGTGTCTACTATGTGATGAGGCACATAAAAGAAACTATTATTTTGCTTTTTATATATTTTGTTGCTTTTTATGTGACCAAAATCACTAGATTTTGTTCTGGAATGACTCTATTGTCTCTAAAATCATGCATATAAGTCGTAGGTTGATAGTATTAATGTTATCGGACATGATTACAACTTAGAAACATGAAATAGGCTAAGTAGCACGAAGTTGGGAAAAAAAACACATAAAAATATTAAAAAAATGACCAAATTAAGTCACTAGATTTTGTTCCGGAATGATCTCATCTATTGTCTCTAGAATCATGCAAATAAGTCATAGGTTGACAACATGAATGTTATAGGATATGATTACAAATTAGAAACATGAAATAGGCCGAGTGTCTCGAAGTTGGGAACAAAAACAACAAAAAATGATCAAACTTACTAGATTTTTTTTTTCTGGAATGACCTTATTGTCTCTAGAATCATGCAAATAAGTCCTAGATTGGTTGCAGCTTACAAACTTGAAATAGGTTCAATGGTGTAAAGATGGGAACGAAAACGCCCAAAAACAACAGAAAATGATCAAAATCGCTAGATTTCGTTCCAGAATGCCCTATTATCTCTAAAATCATGAGAATAAGTCATAGGTTGATAACATGAATGTTATAAGATATGATTACAACTTAGAAACATGAAATAGGCTGGGTGGCTCAAAGTTGGGAACAAAAACACCCTAAAATGACCAAAGTCACTAGATTTTGTTCCGGAATGACCATATTGTCTCTAGAAAAATGAAAATAAGTCCTAGGTTTATAGTAAGAATGTTATAGGACATGATTGGAGCTTGAAAAAAATAATATAGGCTTAGTGGCTTGAAGTTGGGAACTAAAACACCCATAACAACAAAAAAAATGACCTAAGTCACAAGATTTTGTTATGAAATGACCCTATTGTTTCTAAAATCATGCAAATAAGTCCTAGTTTGATAACATTAATGTTATAGGACATGATTACAATGTTGAAACATGAAATAGACCGAGTTGGCTCGAAGTTGGGAACGAAAACACCAAAAAACAACCAAAAAATGACCAAAGTCACTAGATTTGGTTCCGGAATGACCCTATTGTCTCTAGAATATTGCAAATATGTCCTAGGTTGATAGAATGAATGTTATAAGACATGATTGCAATTTTTAAAAAATAATATAGGCTTAGTGGCTCGAAGTTAGGAATGAACACACCCCAAAACAACAAAAAAAAGACCTAAGTCACTAGATTTTGTTCTGAAATGACCCTATTGTTTCTAAAATCATGCAAATAAGTCCTAGGTTGATGACATTAATGTTATAGGACAAGATTATAACTTAGAAACTTGAAATTGATTGAATGGTTTGAAGATCGGAATGAAAACCCCAAAAATAGTCCTTTTTTTTTGCTTAAAATCATGCGAACGAGTTATAAAATGCTTGAATGAATGAATATAGATTAAAACGACGAAATATTTTCTAAGATGGAAACAATTTCTATGTAACAATCCATATGATCTTAATATATCATTTATTTAACCACATTTGTTTGTTTACTAAGATAACATTTTTATTTTTTACAGTATTATGTGGAATGTCAATCTTCAAGTTATGATCAAAGCCAACTTGATGACATTAGAGTTTCGTGGGTGCGACATTTTTTCGAAAAATGTAGGTTGGAAGTTATAATTGTTCATTACTATGTATTATTGAATCCATGGCGGTTGGGATTTTTTTTTGGATGGAATTGGAGGAATATCCATATTTTGTAATTGGGATGAAATGTATATGGAAATATCGTATATTATTTTGTTGTAGATATTGCACTATATTCTTGTTAAAAATAACATTTTCTTTTGGTATTGGATATATTATATAGGTTCCATTTATTAGATATTTTTAGGGTTTTTTTTTAATAAAAAACCAGAGCTTTTATAGCGGTTATCTAAAAACCGCTATAAAAGGTTAGCAAAAATGTTTGCATCATGAAAGTCGCCTTTTATAGCGGTTATTGAAGAACCGCTATAAAAAGCTACCTTTTAATAGCGGTTACAAAACCGCTATAAAAGGATCAATAACCGCTATAAAAGGCTCAATAACCGCTATAAAAAGCTATCTTTTAATAGCGGTTACAAAACCGCTTTAAAAGGCTCCGTCCACTTTTTATAACGCTGCGAACTATAGCGGTTAAAAACCGCTATAAAAAGGCTCTTCCAACCGCTATAAAAAGTGTTTTTTGGCGTAATGTTTGTCAACATTTGTCCAAGTTTGTCAACATTAGTCCAGGTTTGTCCAAGTGTGTCAAGATTTATCCAGATTTGTCCAGGTTTAACAACTTTTCATCAGGTTTACAAATTGTGTCCAGGTTTCAAATCTGTTCAGTTCTGTTTCGAGGTTTACCAATACATGTCCAGGTTTACCAATACATGTCCAGGTTTAACAGTATGTGTACAGATTAAACATATATGTATCCAGATTCAACAATATGTGTCCAGGTCCAGTGAACTGGTCTGACAGACACGTTACTGTCAGACCGGTCTGACACAATACCTTCTTTAATTCAAACAGCAATATTCTATACATTTGAACCTATGTTCTTTTTTATTGTTAAATTAAGTTCAAGGAAATAGTAATAATTAGTATCCGTTATAAAAAGGCCATTAGATACACACGTGCCAAGGAACTTAATAAAAATTGTATACAAATGTGTTGGGATGCCATCAGATGTTCACATACACTAATATGATATTATCCGCTTTGGGTTAGCCAAGCCTCCACGGATTTGTTTTGGGCACAACCCGAAAAGGTCTTATACTAGTGTGGTGAACTAATCATAATAAGAAGCTCTTCAACTCATTGTTTCTTCAATGTGGGACTTAGATTGTTTATCCTCAACGAGATGTTTTCAAATTAGAGATAGTTTGGTCAATAATTCTTTCTTCTTCAATTAAAACATAATAATAACACGTGAGATACATGACACTGATCATTCTACCTACAAAAATTAATGAACATTATGTATTTGTAAAATGTTAAATATTCAATTTTGTAGTCTCGAGTCCATACTATTACAATTGTATGCAAAATTACATCAAACCGCTAGATGGTTTGAAATAACCTTTAGCTAAAAATTTATAATTTTTTTAGCATAAATTTGTAGCTGATTTACAAAACTGTGTAATCTTTATATAAAATATTATGGTTGTAGTCTTTTAGAGAAATAAGTTAGCACCCGTGCGAATGCACAATTTTTTAAAAAATAATTGATAAAATTTTGTTTCAATAATGATAATCTTTATTATGTAAGTAAAATTCGAAATCAAGGAAAAAAAATAGTAATGTAGTTTTTTTCTTATTCTATTATTTCATATAATATTTTTTTTAAAAATAAAGAAATGTATATTTGTAAATAAGCGCAATGTTTTTATGGTTAGTTCTAATATTATAAAAGTAGTTGTGTTGCAATTTATCATATATCCATTTTTACCTATCTACTCATTGAACATATTTATAAAAGCTATTATTCTTCTTTTAAAGAAGCTATATATTACTCTTTCAAATTTAAAAAATGTACAATCTTGAAAAAAAAATCATTTTTATATTACATTTATATAATTTTAATTTTATTGTGATTAAATTATATACATGATTTTGAAAAAAAAAATTACTGCACCAACTTTATGTTATAAAAAAAATGGGAAATTCTACCTGTTAACCCTGAACTCTTGCAAAATCTACCTGGTAACCCTCAAACTTAAAAATTCTACCAAATAACCCTAAATTAATTAAGTTGTTCACACCGTAATCCAATTAACCAATTCTATTAGTTTTACCATTAGTATAAAACAAAAAAAAAGAGGAAAAATAAAAAAATCTGAAAATTAATTAAAAAATTCAGAAAATTGAAAAAAAAATTCTGAAAAAAAAACCACCCACCACCTCTGACCGGCCACCACCCCCACCCCGCCACCCTACCCCCGCACCCAGTCCCCCACCCCCACCCTACCCCTGTGTAAGTTCAATGTATACTCAAGAAAGGGGGGTTGAATTGAGTATGTGTGTTTTTTCAATCGTTTTCAAGGTTTGTTTATCTTTTTGTGAGAACAAAGAAGGAACAGCAAATAAAGAGTAGGGACACAAGGATTTAACGAGGTTCGGCTTATAAACAAGCCTACGTCCTCCACTCTCTCACCAATATTATTAATCAACTCTGAATAATAACAAGGTTACACACTCAATTAAATGCTACAACTCTGTAACACTTAATTTCCCAACTGTTAACTCTAACAGTTCACTCAGTGTTCATAGAACACTCCCCAACCACTTCCCTCTAAGTGGTTCAAATATTACAAACTTAAATCTCCGTAAGTTTTTCTCTTAAAGATGGATATGGAGATTGTTTTCCTCTAAGAATAGACTCTCAGAAAATATAACTTGGTTTTCTTTGGAGAGCAAAAGTCTTGCTAGGGTTTTTGCAAAGATTGTTTTTATATGCAAAGAAAAAGTCTTGCTAGTGTGCTTGGAGACTTGCATAAATTGTGCAAACAAGCTCAGCTGACACATGTCCAAAGGTATCTATTTCAGACCTTTGTCTCCTTCCACTACATTTAGTGGAAAGTACACTAGAGTCCAAACAAGTACATTGCAAAGCTGATTTTGTGAATCAATTTGGCAGATTTCCAAAGCTTAAGTGATCAATATTTTTCAAATAAATTTTCAAAAATAATTTTGAACATGAAAATTGGTACGGATCACTTAAGTGCACGTGCATAATACTGAGGTCTGTTCCCACAGTGGTCTCAGTACTACAAAGTCTACCTCTGGCAAAGAGAACTGTTCCAAGCTTGTTCTTTGTCTGTTCTTAGCTTGTTCTTGGTTTGTCCTCTTTACTGGATATAAACTTTAAATCTTTTTGCTCTTTACTTAGAAACACAAGGTATATATTCCTAAGTCTATTTTACAAGAAGATCCTAGAAGTACAAAAAACTAAAAGACTTCAAGCTCTTGACTTCTGATTCTTCAAGTATCTCAAGGTCTTCAGATTTGACTTGAAGAGTTCTCACTTGAATTAACCTGTTCAATTACAAGTATGCATAAAAATCAAGTATAGAGAACTGGTTTGTCATCCATCAAATCAAGCATGGTTTAACAATTTCCCCCTATTTGATGATGACAAACCTTGAAGTTCCCCCTGAGAACAGTAACCAATTGTTTTAAGATAAAACAACTGTTCAGAGGAACTGGTCTTGCACTGTGCCTGCAGTCAGATTCATAATCTCAGAGAATAAAAAAAAACACAGCAAACCAAAGGCACAATTAGACTGATTACAAGGTCAGTCAACTCATCACATTACTCAATTAATTATTGAGTTTTAGCATTAGACCTGTAAGCTGCAAGACTTATCAATGTCAAATGTAGCAAGAGAATTCCAAATTCACTTGGAAGAGGTTTTCTTCTAGTTGGGATGGATAGAAGCATTTGATCTGAATTCAAAATACTCCTAGGCATGAAGCTGGGCCATCTCTAACAAGGTCTGAACCTTGTTCAAGTTGCTACACCTGACACTAAGAACTTCACCTGTCCTATTCCCCCTTTTGGCATCATCAAATGACAAAATTATCACAGCACAAAAAATTAGGAGAAGGCAACAAGTAAAGTCAACACAAGTATAATATAAACACAGCATTCTAGAGATGCTATCCCAAAAGTGAGTACCTGCAACTCACAATCCCAAAAGTCAAAGTGCACACACAATTTAAATAATTATACAGACGAGGACCATTCTGCAGAGAAATGTTTAGCATAAATGGTCAAAAACTAGAAATAGGTAATTGTTCAAGGAAACTAGAGAAATGATAGTTTGAAAGATATGTGAGTAGGATAGGGAGGTAAGCTAAGAAGAGTTAGAGTTAGCATCATCATCAGAATCCTCAGTAGAATCCTCATCCTCCTTTTCTATACTCTCCTGCTGCTGCTTCTTCTTGACTTGGGCAATGATGGGAACTGGTCTCTGAATGGTCTTGGGCTTGATGCTGGAAGAAGAGGCAAGCTTTTCTTCATGGGAGTCCAACCGTGCTGATATGTTCTTGATTGATCCATCCAGAGAAGTGCACAGGGCATTCACACTGGCCATCATTTGTTGTAGTAGTTCTCCATGTGTTTGCACCTGTTTGGACAGTGACCCAGTAGCTTCCACAGACCTTGAGCTGCTTGTTCTTTTGACCCTAGTTGTCCTCTCTTCATCCATCATTTTCAGTATACCACCTTGAAAGGTTATTCCTTTCTGACCTAGGATCTGGTTGGTGAGGACAGACATTTTCTGGATCTCACCACTCAGATGTACCTTCCTACTTTGGAAAACCAGAGTGAGCCAGGCACCATATGGTAGAGAGTGGTTTGACCTTTCCAGAATGCTAACCATGTGGGCTAGCATGACACCAGGAAGACTCAGCTTGATCTTCTCATATAGGAGTAGATAATCACAACATTCATTTTTCTTACATCCATTCTGCCCTGAGCCCTAGGAAGTACTATCTTAGAGGCTACTGTATGGAACAGCCTCATCACTGGTTCCCTTAGTTGGCCAATTACATAGCTAGACCCATCAGTAGGCGAACTAGTAAAGAGAGTGGTCTGTATGTGTTCTGTACTGACCTCAGGAGTAGTAGGCCAGTTGTCCTTTGAATAGTCACAGTACCCACCTCTTGGTACACCCAGTACCTCCCCTAGACTCTTCCTTGACAGAGTGATATCTACCCCTTCGACCTCACTCCAGACCTTCCCTTTGTCTAGTTTTCCCAATTTTGAGTTGAATTCCTCAACACAAGTCTCAAAGACATCCAGCCTTTTGTCAAACAGCCCCTCCCAACCCTGGAATTCTATAGCCTCCTTAAACTCCTCTAGAAAGGGTTGACTCATCCAAGACTTAGGACATGCAAAACCAAACAAGACACCCCTACCACTTAATTCAAATAGTGGTTCAGGAATGGTCTTACCTTTCATCTTGGCTAAGGCCTTTTCAGGTGCAGAGTCAGCCTTCCTCTTCTTTTCAGTTGGTAGTTTGGTTGCAGGTTTGGGGCTCTCAGTGTAATACCCCGTATTTTTGTAAATTTATACATGTATTTTTTATACGTATTTTATAACCTATACACGTATTTTATACGCCTAAAAGAATATTTTATTTGCTTACGAATTAGGATTAATAAAATGGGTTAAAGTCAATATTTACAAAATATTATTTATTGGGTATTGAAATAATTTTTGTATATTTATAAAGGAATTATATAAAATCATATTTGGAAATAATATTAAAGGTTTTAATTATGCATTTTGGGCGTCGTTTTCAAAAATAAAATATTCTGATTCGAAAAGGTTAAAAGTGTTATTTCCACTATCACAAGCCCAATCCAACGGGAAACCCAAATTGGACCCAATCTTAATATATACCCTAACGTAAACCCAAAGCAGGTCAAAAACCCTAAATCAGAAAATTAAAACACCCTCTCTCTCCTCCCTCTTACCTCTTTCACGTTAATTCAAAAGAAAAGAAGAAAAAAAAAAGAGGCCACGCAGGTCAGCCAGAAAGGAAGAAGAAGCAGAGCCGGCGCAGGCCAGCCCAGGACCGCCGCCGCCGACCGGGGGACCCAGGCGCTGCTGACGCATCCAGCCACTGCCGCCGAGGAACCGCTGCCGTTGCCGTTCGTCCTCCCGTACTGTGCTGCCGGTAATTTTAAAAAAAAAATTCTACCTCTTTAATCTTCAGCGATTCATGTTATTGTTTGGTAACATGAAATTAATGTTTAGGATTGTTGTCTTATCATGTTTTGATTCAACTTTATGGGTTTAAATGGTGTACTACCATTCAATAATCTTTAATGGGTTTTCAAAATAATTTTTTAGATTTTGTATCTTGATTCAAACTTGTTTAAACTTGATTATTTGGTGTTTAAAGTGGTTGGAAGTGTTTATTAGTTGTAAAGGATGAATTGTTTGAAGTTTTAAAAGCTTTGATGGTGTTTTAATGGAGGTTTTGGAGTGTATTAATGGAGGTAGTGTTTGGAGGTTGAAGATGATGTGAGTTTTTGGTATTTTGATTTGTTTTAATGAATTTCTAACTAATCTTTATTAGTATTATTGATAAGTTTATGAAATTAATTTCTATAACTCTAAATCTTGATTTCTAATGATTTTGGATGGTTTTATTTAATAGTATTATTGCTGCCATTATTTTAAAAATGGGTTTATTTGAAGGTTTTTGATTATTTTAAGCCCAAAATTATTACTAAAGATATTTGTAACTTGATTAGGGATTCTTAAGCCTCAAAATCTATTTTAAAAGTGTTTAAGATGCTTTTTAATAAAGTTATTAGTGCTGTAATTTTCCGGTAGTGTTAGGAACCTGTCGGTTATCGTTAGAACTTTAAAAATTGATTTTTGGGACGTTTCGGAAGGGTTTTTAGTGTTTTATGAAGGCTGAGATTTTCGTTTTAATACGCTAAAACAATATTTAAAATATTTAAATTAGTGTTCGCCTAGTATTTTAATTAGAGGGCACAAGCACAATAACGTAAATTTTGAATTAAAAAGAAAGGGTTGAAAATAATTTTAAAATTTATTTAGAGGCTGGACTTTGTAATATATATTTAGGATAGTTTATATGTTCAAGGGTGTTGATTAGTCCTATATTTTAATGTAGGGGACTTTGAGTTCGGAGAATTCCATTAATGTGGCTAGTCGGAATTATTATACCAGGTACGTATGTACTCAGGAAATTGTTTGCATGTAATAGCATGTCTAGGGCATGATTTAAATTGTGATGGTTGGTTATATGTTATATCTGTGATTGTGGAAGAAGGAAAAATATATATTGTTACAACATGTTGTTCTGAATTGGAGATTTTATCACAGTTTGGAATAGGAGTTCAATTATGAACCTTTATACCACGTAATGTGGGCCAATAGGCATTAATATTATTTTACCACCATTGTGTGGGGCCATGGGCATTAAAGGACTGGGTAGGATCTTTACTCGCTCTCTCTCGGAGAATGAGACTCGGTAGAAAGATTGGCTAAATAAAATTGGTTATATGATCACCTAGACCTAGAGGATTTAAGACGGAAAGTGTGTTGTGTGTTGCATTGATGTTGTGTGATGTCTTGTGTGGGGTGAGTCTTCATAATTACTAATTGAATATGATAAATCACGTAAAGCGAAAGAGGATTCACACCAAAACTCTTGGAACGTATACACCTTGAGTATGAACACATGGGGGAAGCTAAATAGCTTCCCACAAGGGGTACAAGATGTTGTTCACCCTTGTTTATTTTTATTATTTTGGCCTGGGATCCCACCACTCTTATGTGGCATCGTTTTTACCACTCGACTTGCAACCGAGTGGGGCTCTAGTGGGCATGGTTACTTATCTTTGGAAACCCGTTCGATGTTGAATTCAAATCTCCTTATAAATTGATAGAGTTTAGGAGTGTATTTCATTGGTCCTATAGTGTATAGCAGGATATCATTTGCATCATTTATTCATGTTATATTATAGGTGCATATCTTGTTGTATATATGTACTCAACTTTTGCTGATTACGTGCTTTTGTGTATGTCTTCTTTGGTCATGGCCCTCGCCTTAATGACCCTGTGATGAAGCAATTTATACACTTGTATTATTGGGGAGCAGAATTGCACATGTTAGCTTAATGATGTGAAGTTCAAGCATTCAGCATACGCATGGTCTTGGGATTGGTGTGAAGAGAGAGTTTACGATTAATGTATTTGAGCTTATTTTAAAATGTTATTTCATATACGTTATTTGGTTTAAATAATTGTTAAAGTTTTTCCGCTGCAAAACTCTGAATAAGCCGAAACGTTTTCACACGTGGCGATAATACTTTGGAAATTTCTTTTCAATTATACTTTTTGTCTTAATTTTGAATAATGCTTAGAGTTTTTAAATAAGGAATTTTCTTTCAAATATATTTTATGTCATAATTTTAAATAATGTTTAGAGTTTTCAAATAGACAATTTCCAGGGTGTTACAAAGTGGTATCAGTTTAGCAAGATCGATTCTGAAAATACGTTAGGATCCTCATATCTTAACGTAAGTTTTTGTTTTTCCAAGAAATATTTCATAAATTGAATTTTGTTATATGATTATTATTTTTTCAATTTCTTAAATTTTGAAATCTATATTCTAAAACTTAACATATTTTGAATAAACTTTTCGTTCAATTTTGGTGAGAAAGGTTAGATTTTAGAAAGGGCGTATAAGATAGAAAAGTCATTTCTGCATTTATATCTTGTATGATTTTGTATGTTATTGATTCTGACAGTGATAATTATTACCATTTGATGACGAAAGTAGAGAATAGTTGTGTTTTCTTTATATGTGAATTGTTAGTCCATTTATATGCATTGTTCTTATTCTAATTCTTCTGTTGTTAGATGTTGTAGGTTAGAGAATAAAATTTATTATTCGTTCATAGAGTTCCATTTGAGGATTATAGAATTGGTGAAGATTAAGATCACATTTCGATGGGATTTACTCCATATCATGTCAAGTTGGATTTTATTGAGAATTATAATAATTACTATTTAGAGGACATTGATGTTATTGAAAGCTATATAAGTTTAGGAAGTAAGGTTGTGATTTAGGTTTTCATTTAATGAGAGTCAAAGTTGTCACAATATTTTGTAGTTGTTGTGAGGTTGTAATAAAAGTTTATTGGGATGTTTATTCTTATGGTATATATAATCATTTTCTTATTTCACTTTTAATCATAGGAGGTAGAGTGCGATCAATTCATTTTATTAAATTAACAATGGTTTTCTTTATAAATAAATGTTTTGTGATGGGTAAAAATTCAAATTATATATTTTATTATTAAAATTCTAAATCCTTTTTAAATTTTATTTTCCAATTTAATTTTTTTTATATAAATAAAACTACATGGCTCTTTATAATTTTCTAAAACAAAAAAAAAACATATATTTTAAAGTTTTTGTTCGGAACGTTTTATGATTCGGGGATGAGGTTTTCTTTAAAGATAAATTTTCTCTTTAAAATAAATTTATTTATTTCATCTTTAAAAATAAATGTTACTTATAATATAGTTAAAACAATATAAGGAAAGCTGTTATCGATGTAAAATGAATAACAACTACAAGAGGGGGGGGGGTGAATTGTAGTTGAGGGAGTTTTTGCGTTTTTAGCGGAATTTTAAACTTAAACTCGAATGGAAGAATAAACAGAAATAAAGGCAGAGAGTTTTAACCTACAAGGAAAACTTCCTAGGCCCAAATACGAAGAAAAACCTTGACCACGAGGGATTTTGACACCTGTTCCCTCTGAACTGATGCCACGATCTTTCTAAAGATCGATTTTTCTCACTTCAGATTTCGAATGAAATTTGAATTCTCTCTATTCTTTTTCTCAATTACAATTGATTTCTCTTTTGATTTTCTCACACCCAACCCTTATCACTAATGAATTACAATTGAAATACTAAAGAATGAAAAATTCAAAGAACACTTGAAATATTGAAGCACTCGAAAGAATTGATCTTGAATTTTCTCTTGGTTGTGGATGATCTCGAAAATCTGGCAGCCCTCTTGTATTTATAGTTGAAGCCTTGTCCTAATTCTTGCCTTGGAGATGATGTCTTCCACTTGCACACGACATATCCCACTTTCCCTACAAGTTAGGTTGACTAAAACAAATAACAAGAACATGCCCTAATATAAGACTAAATACATTTAAAATACTAAGTAAAACCTACTAACTCTACATTTGAAAATAAAATGAAGAATTCAAATTGTTTGTTTTAAATTCTAAAAAACAAAGACACACACACACTAAACTTACGTGAAACAAGAAGAAAAATTAAATAATTAATTTTTAATCTCAAAAAGAAACTACTACTATACGTGTAACGTGAGGAAGTAAAAGTGAAAAATCAGATTTTTATTAATTAAGAATAATTAATATAACCACCTTAATAATCAAGTCAAAACTCTCACCTTACTTCCTATTTACAAGCAAGACCATAGACTCCACTAACCACTCCTAACAACATGGATTGACTCAACAACTAACTTTCAAAAATGAAACTAATTCCTACTAAGTCACACGCATAAAACAAACTTAAGAAAACTAATTCCTAATAATACTAATTCACACGCATGAACTTAGGAAGAAGTAATCCCACTACCCATTATAATGGGTTTACTAAAACTAATGTAGAAAATTACCAAACAAACTATTCTCCTACTTCACGTGTGAAATTCTATAAAAGGTTAAAAAAATCAAATAAAATTAATTACATTAAATAATATACTTAAATTAAAAACAAACTTAACTTAAGCATAAAATTCGAATGACCCTTTAGACTTATACTAGTAATATTTTCCTGCACCACACCAAGATTAGTATTCCAAAAAATAAATCAATATAATATAAGAGTTAGGACATAAAATTTATTTACCTTAAAAATTAGATACTCCTCTAATTTTATTCCCAATAAATATATTCTATAAAATACCAAGTATATATTAAATGAAATATATTTAATATGAATTAGACACTCATCTAATTCATTCTCTATAAATATATAACATAAAATATACGAAATATAAAATAAATTTAATTTCAACTAAAATTACTTATAGTTGATTCTCCTTAAATTTATTTTATTTAATTATATTGTCATCATCAAAACTAAGGTTCAACAATATTCCCCCTTTTTGATGATGGCAAATGTAATGACATATTAAATGATCAAGGAATCAACGAAAGCAAACGAAAGCAATCATATTAATAGCATAGAACATACTTAAAAGACTTAAACCATTTATGTGACTTAACCATTTATGTCATTTTTCTTCCCCCTTTTGTCATCATCAAATGACTACGGATAAACCTCAGCACTTAACCATGTTAAGCAAACAATTTTTCTAGGATCATAAAATTCTCAAGCATATAATCTAATAATATTAGCCATCCAAACGAATTAAATACGCAAGCAAAGTCAAATGATGAGAAAGGATTAATGGAAAGCATAATAAAGATGTCTTGAGTCACAACGACTCACAGTAGCAACACGAAATGAAAAGATATCAGTATGTAGCATAAGGTCGTGAGTACCCAATACTAGAGAAAGTTTAACATGTTCAGCAAAAATTAAAGTTAGTTACAACAAGGTAAAGCAAATGTTTAACTGGAACAGACAAAATGTGAAGCCGTCTTCTCAACCTTCTCCTCGAGTTGTAGGCGGTTCAACCGAATATTGCTGTTCAAATCTTCCTTAACTGAGGTTATCTTTTCATCCAACCGGCTGATCCGTCCATCCATATCTTCGGGCTTGGCCATAGCATTTCGAACCAAGTCCTGGAGTTGTTTCAACTCACAGCCTACCGTACCACCGCTTGTCATTAATACCCAGTCCATGTTTGGTTGCTCGGTGGGGACACCATCCATCTGTGCCTTGCCCTTGGCTCTCTTAGGATCCGCTGAACCACCGGCTAAATCCTCTTTGAAAACAGTGGGTTCAGCCGAACCACTAGCCGAAGTACGAACAAGCTCCCTTCGAATTTTCTCTTCTTTCGAAATGACCTCCCCAGAATCCATGAAAAGCCCATGTCTCTCAACCATACCCTCATCCAAAATGTCTTCCTTTTTAAGAGGAAACGAAGGTACGGGGTCCAACAAAATATTGAGGCATTTGAAAATCGTGGTAAATATATTCCCATATCCTAACATATTCTTTTGTGACATTGTATAGTCCACTTGCTTTATGAACAAAGAAGGAAAATTAATGGGAATATAGTTAACAAGACAATACATTAGACACAAATCAAGCAAGTTTACACGACAACGTTTTTGTGGACGGGGGTGAAGAAATCTTTTAACAAATTGAAAAATCATTTTATGAAATGGGGAGAGCAAGTCTTGTGGAACCGAATTAATTTTCAGATTTCCACCAAAAAATTTCACTATGTCGGCATTTCTCTTTCCTTTAATGTTCACCCTATCCTATCCTTGTACAATATTATCAAACCCTTCTATAGGAACCTCAAGCCAATTTCCCAAATCCTTAGCAGTAAACGTATGAATCTGCCCTTGAACTAACATGATTGCCATATCGTTTTTCAAATTAAAAACCCTTTCTACATCACTCATCTCTTTCGCATATAAACCCTCGTTAGCATGGGTATCCACAAGTTTGGCCCATTTTTTTTTAGAGATTATTTTTGAAAAATTCAGGCCAATGTTGCTTAACCCATGGTAAATCCACTCTACAACCAACCAAGAAATTAGCAGAACTTTAACTTTACCTAATTTCATGGAAGTTCCTTCATCATCCTCGTCTTGCATGTTCGAGTTTTCTTTGGATTCGGCTTCTGATGGTGGCTTGGAGATGGATTCTTGAAGAGATGGTGTTCGTTCAACCTCCACTGGTTTTTCTTCATCACTTTCAGGAATAAGAATATTTCTTCTTGTGTTTCTTTTGGAAGATGGAGATGGTGACTTTGATTTTGGTAAATTTTGTTTTCTCTTTGGTGCCATGGATGGGTTCTTTGAGATGGAAGATGAAGAAGAAAAGATGAAAATATTTGGAAGAGAGAGAGATAATTTCGGTGATGGTGTATTAGAGAAGCAAAGTAAATGTGAGGAAAGAGGAAGGACGGTTATGGGGAAGTGGAAGTGGAAGTGTTGTAATTATGATAGTGTAAGAATGTAAGAGTGTAAGAGTAGATGATGGTGATGGGTTGAGTGTAAGAGTGTAGAAAGTGAATGATGGTGATAAGTGATGGAAGAGGTGTGACATGAGGGAGTGTTTAAGTGGGTGAGTTGGCAAAAATATTTCTTTCCTATTTTTATGGGATTTTAGGAGATTATTTTGGGGAATGAAATATTTAAGGATTTTTTTTCCTATTTCCATGTAGCACATTTGACCATTGTTCAAAATTTGAAATAAGTGTAACTTCCCTAATATTGCTGAACACGTTTTTTTTTTTTTTTTTTTTTTTTTTTTTTTTTTTTTTATTACTATTATGACAAAAGAATTATTTTTGTCACTAAATAAAACAAAAGAAATTATCATAGAAATTTGCTCATCAACTTGATTATACAAGCATTATCAAATATTTGGACCATAAGGGTAATATTATAAAGACCTCAGCGAGATTTAAATAATCCATAAACTGTTATGAATTATAAAATTCACACTTATGTTGCAAGCTTATCATAACCAATATATTTGACAACACATAGAGAAATATTCTATGACAAAAAATAGTTAATAAATTTTAAGCATTCCTAGCTCTAGTCGAATGCATTCAAATCTTTCTCTTGGTAGTGGTTTGGTAAAGATATCAGCAATTTGTTTTTCAGTTTCGCAAAATAATACTTTTACCAAACCTTTCTCAACATAGTCTTTTAGGAAGTGATGCCTAATGTGAATATGCTTCACTCTAGAGTGATGTACTGGATCTTTTGAAATACATATAGCACTAGTATTATCACAATAAATAGGGACACATTCGTATTTAATTCCAAAATCGCGTACCTGTTGTTTTATCCATAATACCTGAGAACAACATGCAGCTGCTGCTACATATTCCGCCTCAGCTGTGGACAAGGCTACTGTATTTTGCTTTTTTCGAACTCCAGGATACTAAGCTGTTTCCCAAATATTGTGCGATACCAGATGTGCTCTTTCTATTTACAAGATCCCCTGCATAGTCAGCATCTGCATAACTCGTTAGATCAAACATATCGCTACGAGGATAAAAAAGACATAAATCGTCGGTTCCCTTCAAATACCTAAGAATTCTCTTAACCGCAGTCTAGTGAGATTCTTTTGGATTTGATTGGAAACGAGCACATACACCTACACTAAAAGCTATATCAGGTCTACTCGCAGTTAGATAAAGCAAAGATCCAATCATACCTCGGTACTGTTTCTCATTTATCGACTTACCATTTGTATCTTCATCCAACCTTGTACCTGTTCCCATTGGTGTATGGTTTGTCTTGGAATTTTCCAATCCATACTTTTTCAAGAGCTCTTTTACATATTTTTGTTGATGGATCATAGTTCCCTTTTCAGTTTGCTTAATTTGCAAACCGAGAAAGAAATTTAATTCACCCATCATACTCATCTCGAATTCATTGCTCATAAGACTTGCAAATTCTTCACATAAAGAATCATTAGTAGCTCCAAAAATAATATCATCAAAATAAATCTGAACTACTAATATATCAGTTCCTTTAGACTTGAGGAACAAGGTTCTATCAACTCTTCCTCTAACAAAATTATTTGACAACAAGAATTTTGATAGTCTTTCATACCACGATCTAGGGGCTTGTTTAAGACCATAGAGCGCTTTATCTAGTTTGAAAACAGAGTTTTGAAATTTTGGATTTTCGAAACCGGGTGGCTGTTCCACATAGACGTCTTCATTCAAATATCCATTTAAAAATGCACATTTGACGTCCATCTGATACAGCTTAAAACCCATATAAGATGCGAAAGCTATTAAAATTCTTATTGCTTCTAATCTTGCTACAGGTGCAAAGTTTTCATCAAAGTCTATACCTTCCTGTTGGTTATAACCTTTGACGACTAATCTAGCTTTGTTTCTTACCACTGTACCATGTTCATCTAGCTTATTTCTAGAAACCCATTTTAAACCAATTACCTTTTGAGACTTAGGTTTGGGTTCAAGATGCCATACTTTGTTCCTTTCAAACTCGTTTAACTCTTCTTGCATAGCTGTTACCCAATCCGAGTCTTCTAGGGCTTCTTCATGATTTTTGGGCTCTAACATGGAAAGGAAAGCATGAAACCCGCAAAAGTTTCTTATCTGAGATCGATTTTGTATTCCTTTTTCCATGTCACTTATTATTAGATCCAAAGGATGAGAACTTTGGTGTTTCCATGGCTTTGGTTCGAAGACTTGGCTAGTTCTTCTTCTTTGCATTTCGTTGTTTTGTTCAGGAACCTGTTTTTCTTCCTCTTCAGCTCCTTGTTGTTCATTATTTTCTTCAGGAACTGAATCCTTCTGTTTATTTGCAATTTGCTCCTTGTCTTCCTTTTAAGACTCATCTGGCCATGCCAAACCAATCTCAAAATCTTCTTCAAAAGTTTCTTCCTGCAAACTATTAGTCTCATCAAAAATAACATGGACACTTTCCTCGACACACATTGCCCTTTTATTGTAGACACGATATGCTTTGCTATTCAATGCATATCCTAAAAAGACTGCTTCATCACTTCTTTGATCAAATTTACCAAGATTATCTTTTCCATTAATGTGAACAAAGCACTTACAGCCAAAAATACGAAAATAAGAAATATTAGGTTTTCTTGCTTTAAAAAGTTCATAAGGAGTTTTGTTAGAGATAGGTCTAATCATAGCATGATTTATAATGTAACAAGCCGTATTCACGGCTTCTGCCCAAAAATTCTTTGGTAGACCGCTAGCAATTATCATTGTTCTAGCTAGGTCTTCCAAAGTGCGATTTTTCCTTTCTACCACTCCATTTTGTTGTGGAGTACTTGGTGCTGAGAAATTATGATCTAGACCTTGTTCTCTGCAAAGCTCATCAAACTGTGAGTTTTCAAATTCCTTACCATGGTCAGATCTTAAATGTTTGATTTTAAAACCACTGACCCTTTGAACTTTTGTAGCAAAGGCGATAAATTCATCAAATGCTTCATCTTTGCTATGAAGAAAAATAACCCAAGTAAATCTAGAAAAATCATCAACTATAACAAAAACATATTTCTTACCTGATTTGCTTTGAGTTCTTATTGGACCACACAAATCCATGTGAAGTAATTCCAAAGGACTTTGTGTGCTCACTATCTTCTTCAATTTGAAGGAGGATCTAACCTGTTTTCCTTTTGCGCATGCATCACAAATCTCATTCATAGAATATTTCATTGTAGGTAATCCCACAACTAAATTCTTTGAATTTAATTTGTTTAGGACAGTAAAACTTGCATGTCCGCATCTTCTGTGCCAGAGTAAAGGATCCTCCTCAATCACACTCAAGCATTTCAAACTGTTACGAGGAACTAGATCCAGGTCCACCACATACGTGTTCCCTTTTCTGGTTCCTTCAAGTACCTTGTTCCCTGTTCGACTATCACTAACTACACAATTATTGTTTGTAAAACTAACATTGCTTCCTTTATCACAAAACTGAGAAATACTAAGTAAACTATGTTTAAGACCCTCGACTAAAAAGACATTATCAATGGAGTTCATCTGTGACTTTCCAATTTTGCCTACGGCAACTATTTCTCCTTTCTGGTTGTCTCCAAACGTCACAGATCCTCCATGGTAAGCTGCAAGTGAAAGGAACTTAGATTTGTCTCCTGTCATGTGCTTCGAACAACCGCTGTCGAGGTACCACTGGTTGTTCCCCCTCACTTCAGCCTACATCCACAATCAAACGTTAGTATGAGGAACCCAGTCCTGCTTGGGTTCCTTTGGTACATCAGAAATCAATTTTTCTTTCCAGATCTTTTTGACAAAAGTAGAGTTTTTCTCATCTTGTTCTTTCTTAGAAGTGCAACTGTTCACGAAGTGACCAGTTTTACCGCAGAAGGAACATATCTTTTGACTAGGCAAATCTACATACTTCTTTTTCTTTTTGTTTTTCTTATAGCCCAGACCTTCCTTTTCTTTGTTCTGGAATTTTTCAATCCAGCTTACAACGTCAGGGAGTTTCTTTTTAAGAGGATCCAGATTCTTCTTCAGAGACTGATTTTCATTCAAAAGTTTTTCATAATCGTTTTTCAGTTTTTCAAATTTGTAACTCGTCTCTGAAGAGGAACCTGTTCCTTTGGGAACAAGAAGTTGTAGTTCTGCCAGTTTCATATTTAAGAGATAATTTTCGTTTTTTACTTTTTCAAAGTTCTCTTGAATTTCTCTATTTTTGTCAAATAGATTGAAAAATCTAGTTTCTATTTCTGACTGAAGTGTGCTTAACCAGACTGTATGTTCCTTGGATACTTCCAAGGCTTTTTCAAGTTGATCTCTGTTCATGCATACTTCTTTATAGTCCTCTAGTGTTTCAATTAGTAATTCTGAAATTTTATTCTTTGACATTTTACTTAATTCTTTATTAATTGAAAGAAGACTTACCTTAGAATCGGAAGGTTCCTCATGTTCATCAGTCCACGCCATCAGACATAAGTGGGCTGTTTCTTCTGTATCTTGTTCCTGTTCCTCGTCTGAGTCAGATTCACCCCACACAGCAATCATAGCCCTCCTCGTGTCCTTCTTTGAAAAAGGTTTCTGAATTTCCTTTCCCTTTTCTCTTGTTTTCCCTTTACCTTTCTCATTCTCCCAAGTTGGACAATCTTTTATAAAGTGATCAGATTCACCGCATTTGTGACATTTAAATTTTGTTGGTTTCTTCGCCTGTTTGTACTTCTTGGTATAGAACTTTCTAACCATCATTGCTGTTTCTTCATCTTCTGAATCTGATTCTCCTTCACTTTCGGCCTTCAGGGCTATTGCTTTGTTTTTCACTGATTCGACTTCTTTAGATCCGAGATGAATTTCGTGAGTCATCAAGGAACCTGCAAGTTGCTCTATGTTGAAAGTGGTGAAGTCCTTGGTTTCTTGCAATGCTGTAACCTTAGGCATCCATTTATCATCTTGGGGCAGACTTCTCAGAACTTTTCGTACCTGTTCTTCAGGAGTGATTTTCTTGCCTAGTGAATCCAACTGATTGATTATGGTAGAAAACCGAATTAACATATCATGAATAGACTCCTTTGGCTTCATTTGGAACAACTCGTACTTATGCATGAGCATGTCAACTTTGGCTCTTTTAACCTCGCTAGTTCCTTCATGCGTAACCTGTAAGAGTTCCCACATTTGCTTTGCAGTTTTGCAGCCCATGACACGATTGTGTTCATGAGGTCCAAGACTGTAACGACCCGACTTTTTAGACTGTCGATTTACGGTGGAAATCGACAAATGGATCATTACTAAGCATAAACGTAACAAAAATAACATATTCTAAATACTAATTGATCTTTTATTAATTAAAGTAATAACTACTAGTCTCAAAATCCAAAAGTAAACTCTAAAGTACATATTGAAATGTTGTTTAATCCCAACAAGCTAATCCAAAAGTAAATACTTAGTAAATAAATAGAAAAACATAAATAGACTCTGGGTTCACTAAGCTAATCCCATCACATCTCACAACCCGATCCATACGAGCCCACTTATGCGTCTGCATCATCACCTGAAATGGGGGGGGGGTCCACCGTCAGTGGCGAGTAACCACATAATAGCATAGAATCAACCATGAAAACCATACATAATCAGATAGCAATACGTACGAAAATACATACAGGATACGTATAAAAATATGTACAAAAATACGTATACATTGCGTATAAAAAAACCTGCAAAATACGGTTAGAAATACGTACAAAATACATATACGAAATACGTACAACATACAGGTTCATATACATATACACAAATACATACAAATACGTACTCATTCTTATACATACAATATACATTTACAATACATACGACGTACTTATACTTATACAGACGTACACAGCGGAAGACTTATACATATCATCTAATACATTCTATTTCATTCTTACCTTATAGTGTAAATATACATATAACTTAGCTATCTTTATACCATAACATATCATACTATATCATATCTTTTCATAACATAACTTCTTATCATAACTTATCATATCATCTTAACTTCTTGGCGGACCGGTCTTTATAGCTCGTAGTGAACCTTTGCGTTAACAACTTTCCTAAAACATGCTGGGGTGAACCTTTGCGTCCCACCCGTAGCCCTCCTTTGCGAGAACTAAGCCTAAGCTATGGCCATAACCCAAAATAGCCCTCCTTTGCGAGAACTACCTAGACGACTACATATCTTAGAATCAAGAACTGCGCAGATGCCGCAGTCTGGCAGTGGCAACGACTTAACCCGATTAATGACCTTTGCGTCATCGCAGGGGCGTCCTTAATACTTATTAACCCGATTAATGACCTTTGCGCCATCAAAGGGGCGTCCTTAATACTTATTATCTTTCTTATACTTGGAAGTACTAGGTGACCGTAATCGGAAATGAAATGTTCGAAGTCCCAAGAAAGAGAGGTGCGGCACGTATATTGGCCACCTTAAATACCAAGTCTTTCCTAGCCAGAGATCGAAACAAATCAATATCCTTTTACTCTGTTTCCTTTCCTTCCCTATTAATATCTTATTATACTTTCTTCCTATTGCAACTTATCCACTTCTTTAATGACTAACAAAATAATAATAATAATAATAATTTACCCTTTTGTTATACTATTACTTTCCTTCATATTGTCACTTATCCCTGATAATTTCTTTACTTATAATAATTACAATAATTCCTAAAGTACTTCCTAACATTATTGTAAGTCAAAAATTAAACAAAGGTTGATCAAATGACATAAGGACCACACGCCATTTTAGTAACAACAATAATAATTAAATAAATTCATCAGTCATCATATAATTAATTCAATAAATTATATAAAAATACAATTAGCAACATCAATTACTCAAAACATGATAAAATTCATACTTTTCATATTTTATACCACTCGAAAACTCCATGTCAGCAATCCCGAAAATTAACACAATTAATTAAATACAATCATCAATAATTAGCAATTAAACTTAATAATTAACAAATAAATCATACTTAAACATTAAATCATCAAGAACCAGATCAAAATCAACACTTTATATACATGATATCACACGGCATTCTGGCATATTAAAATTATCAAGATTAAATCCAAGAATTCAATAATAACATGTTTTAATAAATTTAATCACACTATTTTACACAACCTGATTTTAAAGAAATAAATTAAGAACCACTATTAAAAGGTCTCGAATAATCTGGAAATTTTGATGGAAGCTAGATATAGGTTCAAGGTTTAACGTGCATAAGTTTCGTCCAAAAATAATGTCATTTACTATTTTTAAGGGATTTTATAACTAACAAATCAGATTGGGTTGAAATCAGTTTCAGATTTTTCTGCCATAGCAAACGAACTTTAAAAATTACGAAAATTTAACACAAGCTGTAAAACACTATTAATGACGTCCACCTAAAATTTCGTAGCCATCCGAATTGATTAAGTGTCTTGAATAATTCGTAAACTAAATCTGGACAGTTTTACCAGTTTGAAAGATTAAATTATTTCAAGCAAGAAAAAGGACGAATTTTGTCACGAAATAAATCATGGTTCATAATAAAACAGTAAAGAAATTCCCACGAAAAATTCATCAAGAAATAACAAGATTTGATTAAGAAATAAATTCATACAAGTAATTATTAAACAATTAAAGATTTCAAGAAACTACATAAAATGATCAAGAAAATTTCATAATAATTCATCACATGGTTCGAAATTCTTAACCTTAACATGATACTAATTCCTTTAATTTTCTAACCGTTTTCATGATTTAATCCTAATTAACTATGTGGGAAACTTGTACCAAATTTAAAAGAGATAGACTAGTTACCTCCAAACGCTAAAAAAAATTCCAAGGAAAAATCACCACTTTGGTGATGGAAGTGCACAGCTAGTGAGGAAGAGAGAAAAGAGTTTTTTGGAGTTTAGGAAATAAAACAATTGTTGTTGTTCCTAAATAAATAAATAAATAAGGGTATGAATAAATAATAAAAAAAAAACAAACAACAACCAAGGAGGGGGATTAGCCGTGAGAGAGGAGCAAAAATAGGGAAGAGAGTGGACTTAGTAATTAGGGTTTGTTAGACTAGGTTTTTTAAAAATTAAAACAATTATTTAATTTAATTAATCTAATTAATAGAATAATCTAATTAATTAAATTAAATCAAAAAGGAATAACTATGGCCCATACTAAGCGGGCCGGTCAAGGGGAGGATGATTGGGTCGAAGGCCCAATTCGGATTAAAGGAGAAGAAATAAAAAATAAAACAGTCCAAATGTTCGGGCCTTTTGGACGTAGAATATTAAAATATTATTAATAACCGCGAAATTTTCTGGCTCTAAATTTCGGGGTATTACAGTCACCCCTCCTTAAGAAAATTTCGTCCTCGAAATTTGCAAAAGGAAGCACACGTAAGAAAACAATGAAATATAAGAAACATCAAAAACATAAAACGATCAGATCGAGGCGGAGACCTGTGGGTTATGGGCTCACCACACTTCCGCTGCGCCACTCTGATATACAATGCCGGTTACGGCCACTAAGTGATGGTTCCGGACTTGCCATTCTTCAAAACAAAGCACAAGTTATGGAAATCAAAAGACAATTTAAACTTAAATCCGATCATCGCAAAGATCGTAAAATGACTTATCCCATAGCTCTACCCAAGGCTTCACTCGCTAAGGTTTTCCATTTTAGGCTAAGTTTCACTCGTGATACAAAAAACGCTCATCTTGCAAAGTTACTTATGAAGAAGTAACTTTAGGGTCAAACCTATGGCTCTGATACTAATTGTATTACTAAGCATAAACGTAACAAAAATAACATATTCTAAATACAATTGATCTTTTATTAATTAAAGTAATAACTACTAGTCTCAAAATCCAAAAGTAAACTCTAAAGTACATATTGAAATGTTGTTTAATCCCAACAAGCCGAGATAAATACTTAGTAAATAAATAGAAAAACATAAATAGACTCTGGGTTCACTAAGCTAATCTCATCACATCTCACAACCCGATCCATACGAGCCCACTTATGCGTCTGCATCATCACCTGAAATGGGGGGGGGGTCCACCGTCAGTGGCGAGTAACTAGGCTGTCCCGCTTAAATGTGGGACCGCTAACCACATAATAGCATAGAATCAACCATGAAAACCATACATAATCAGATAGCAATACGTACGAAAATACATATAGGATACGTATAAAAATATGTATAAAAATACGTATACATTGCGTATAAAAATACCTGCAAAATACGGTTAGAAATACGTACAAAATACATATACGAAATACGTACAACATACAGGTTCATATACATATACACAAATACATACAAATACGTACTCATTCTTATACATACAATATACATTTACAATACATACGACGTACTTATACTTATACTTATACAGACGTACACAGCGGAAGACTTATACATATCATCTAATACATTCCATTTCATTCTTATCTTATAGTGTAAATATACATATAACTTAGCTATCTTTATACCATAACATATCATACTAAATCATATCTTTTCATAACATAACTTCTTATCATAACTTATCATATCATCTTAACTTCTTGGCGGACCGGTCTTTATAGCTCGTAGTGAACCTTTGCGTTCACAACTTTCCTAAAACATGCCGGGGTGAACCTTTGCGTCCCACCGTTGAACCATGTTTGATTTGAATGATGACAAACCAGTCCTCTATACTTGATGTCTATGTATAATTGTATATGAACAGGTTGAATCAAGTGAGGACTCATCAAGGCAATCATGAAGGCCTTGAGATACTTGAAGATCAGAAGCCAAGAGCTTGGAGCCTTTTATTTTTATACTTCTAGGATCTTCATGTAAAATAGGCTTAAGAAAGTATTTTTATTGTTTTTAAGTAAAGAGCAAAAAGACCTTAAGTTTACATCCAGTAAAGAGAACAGCCCAAGAACAAGCTAAGAACAGGCACAGAACAAGCTTGGAACAGTTCCCTTTACCAGACGTAAACTTAGTAGTACTGAGACCACTGTGGGAACAAACCTCAGTATTACGCACGTGATCCGTACAGATTTTCGAGTTCAAAAATCATTTTGAAAATTATTTGAAAAAATTTGGATCACTTGTATTTTGGAAATCTGCCAAATTGATACACCAAATCTACTCATTAAATGCAATGTACTTTGTTTGTACTTTAGTGTACATCTCTCTTCCCATAGTGGAAAGTGACAAAGTCTGAAACTAGAACACTGCACTTGTGTCAGCTGAAGTGGTTTGCACAATTTAGGCAAGTCTCCAAACACACTTCTAGGGCACGGTTTTTCCTTGTCTATATAAGCAACCTTTGCAAAAAACCCTAAAAGACTTTTTGCTCTCCAAAGAAAACCAAGTAATATTTTCTGAGAGTCTATCCTTAGTCCAAAACTATCTCCATATCCATCTTTAAGAGAAAAACTTACGGAGATTTAAGTTTGTAACATTTGAACCACTTAGAGGGAAGTGGTTGGGGAGTGTTCTGTGAACACTGAGTGAACTGTTAGAGTTAACAATTGGGGAATTAAGTGTTACATAGTTGTAGCATTTAATTGAGTGTGTAACCTTATTATTATTCTGAGTTGATTAATAATATTGGTGAGAGAGTGGAGGACGTAGGCTTGTTTAGAAGCCGAACCTCGTTAAATCTTTGTGTCCTTACTCTTTGCTTACTGTTCTCTCGTTGTTCTCACAAAAACATAAACAAAACTTGAAAACGATTGAAAAAACACACATACTCAATTCAATCCCCCCTTCTTGAGTATACATTGAACTAACAATTGGTATCAGAGCCTAACTTCTCAAAAGGTTAACTACCTAGAGGAGCAAGAAAATGTCTACTCAAGAATCAAACAGTTCAAGACTCCCCAAGTTTAATGGCACTAATTACTCTTGGTGGAAAAATTACATGATAAATCTTATCATTGGGATAGATTATGATTGTCAAAAATGGACCCACGTCCATCCACAAGAAGAGTCAGGAAGGGCTCGTGGTTCCAAACACAGAAGAAGAGTACACAAATGAAGACTACAAGAAGCTGGAGAAAAATGCAAAGGCAATGTCACTTGTCCAACAAGGAATTGCAGAATGTGAGGTGAATCGAATTCTAGCTTGTTCTTCTGCTAAAGAAATATGGGATACACTAGAGCTTGCATATGAAGGCAACTCTGAGGTGAGAAGGTCAAAAATTGACATGCTTATGTCAAAATATGAAGTCTTTGAAATGACTAGAGATGAAAATATAAAGGACATGTTTACAAGGTTCATGACCATTGTAAATGAACTAAACTCATTGGGAAAGACCTTCTCAAGTGAAGAGTTGGTGAGGAAAATGTTAAGAAGCTTATCAGGGAAGTGGATGCCCAAGGTTACAGCCATACAGGAAGCAAAGGATCTGTCCTCACTATCTCTAGAACAACTTATTGGTTCCTTGATGACTCATGAGATGTTGGTAGATTCAAAGGGTGAATCTAGCTCAAAAAACAAGGAAATGGTCCTCAAAGCAGAGGAATCTGAGGATGATGAAGATGATATAAGTCTCATGGCCAGAAGGTTTGAAAAATACCTTAGGACAAAGTCCAAAGGTAAGTTTGTAAAAGGAAGGAACAATTCTGGACAGTTCAGGAAAACCAGTTCCAATGCTGGTTGCTTTAAATGTGGGGAAATGGGGCACAAAATCAAGGAGTGTCCAACATGGAAAAATCCCAAAGGAAATCCTGGAGTCCAGACTGAGAAGAAGGCTTTCAAAAGAGTTATGTTGGCTGCAGTTTGGGGAGATTCAGAATCAGAAAATGAGGAAGATGAAGAAGAAGCAAATCTCTGTCTGACTGCTCTCACATGCACAGACCAGTCTGAGGACTGTTTGCAAGAAGAAGAAGTTCTCTGTCTCATGGCTGGTGGAAGCACTTCAGATGACAACCAGGTATGTTTTAATGATTTAAAGGCAAATATGCATAATCTAGATAGAGATGAACTGCTTGACTATCTTGAATTCACTATTGATCAATGCATTAGTGTTGGTTCTGCTTATCAGAACAACAAAAAGAAATTAAAAGAAACAGTTCGAGAGTATGAAATATGTGGTGCTAGATATGCTGAACTTGAGTTTATTTGTGAAGAACTTAAAGAAAAAATTTCTGAACTTGAAATAACAGCAGATCATCATAAAATGGAACTTGAGACATTAAACTCCAAACCAGTTCCTAAAGAGGATGAACTTTTTGAAAAAATTGAAAAGGGTGTTTAATGAGCTCAAGAAATTTATCACACATAATTCAAACTTTGAACTGCTAAAAGATACATTTACCTTGAGTAAATCTGATGTCATACTTGCATATGAGCATTTAATTGAAAAACTTGAAGATTTACACAAGGAACATTGTGAGCTCAAGAGTTCTGAAGAGACTGGTTCTCCCACTGCCTTTGATGAGGTTTTGGATGTTTTACATGATGAGTGCATAGCCAAGATATGTGATCTTGAGGCTGAACTCATCTTGCTAAAACAAGAAAACACCAAGAAGACCAGTGACGAACCAGATCCCTCCCTGGTCTCAAGACTACAAGATGAACTTTAAAAGACTAGAATTGACTTAAAATCTTTTGAGAAACAAAATGAAGTTCAACTTAAGAGGCTTGAGAACAAGGAAAATGAGCTAACAGATTGTATGAACCAATTAAACAAAATGTTAGATGCTCAGAAAACCCTAAACATCCTCACATCCCAACCTGGAAATTCTCAAAGGTTTGGTTTAGGGTATTCTGGATCTAGTTCTACAACTGTTCTTGGCAGAGACAACACGTGGTTGAATGAATTCAAGAAAGGCAAGTATATATTTTCCAAGGATATGCATGTTTGTACCTATTGTGGTAAAAGTGGTCATGTTGCTAACAAATGTTTCACCAAAAAGAAACATGACAAGAAAAATAAAGCCTACACCCAACAAGTGTGGGTTAGGAAGGTCAAGGTTGAAAATGTTTCAAAGAACAAGGAACCCAAGCTGGTCTGGGTTCCTAAAACTAACCTTTAGTTTGCTTGTGCAGGTGCGAGTGAAAGGAAAGCCATATTGGTATTTGGACAGTGGTTGCTCAAGACACATGCCCGGGGATAAAGAACAATTCCTTTCACTCACTGCATTCAAGGGAGGCCACGTGACATTTGGTGACAATAGCAAAGGACTTATCAAAGGAGTAGGTAAGGTTGGTAAGTCACTCTCCCAAGCAATTGACAATGTTTACTATGTAGAAGGTTTGAAACATAACCTTCTGAGCATATCTCAACTATGTGACAAGGGAAATAAAGTGAACTTTGAATCAAACACTTGTCACATAGTGAACTCTAAGACAGGGGAACTGGTCGGTGAAGGAACAAGGCATAACAATGTGTATATTACATACTTAAATCAACTTCCACAGAACAGTGCCCTCTGCCTTAGTGTTGTAGAGGATGACCAATGGCTTTGGCATAAAAGATTAGGACATGTTAGCTTCACTTTGCTCAACAAGTTGAGAACACAAGAATTGGTATTAGGTTTACCTAACATCAAATTTGTGGCAGACCAGCTCTGTCAAGAGTGTGCAAAGTGCAAGCATGTAAGATCATCTTTTAAACCAAAGAAAGTGGTTAGTTCCTCTAGACCATTTGAACTTGTACACATGGATTTATGTGGACCTATGTGTGTACAAAGTAGAAATGACTTTAGTTATGTATTTGTCTTAGTTGATGATTACTCTCGTTTCACTTGGACCATATTCTTGAAATACAAAGATGAAACTTTTGATGAATTTGAAATTTTAGTGAAACAGGTCCAGAACAAGATCAATCATCAGTTAGCATCTATCAGATCTGATCATGGGTCAGAATTTGATAATGCTAGCTTCATAACCTATTGTATGGAGCATGGTGTTTCTCACAACTTCTCAGCCCCCAGAACTCCACAACAAAATGGAGTTGTTGAAAGAAAGAATCGCACTCTAGAAGAAATGGCTAGAACCATGCTTCTAGAGAGTGGTCTGTCCAAGAAATTTTGGGCTGATGCTGTGAGTACATCCTGCCACATACTCAATAGGGTTATGCTAAGACCAATACTAAGTAAAACACCTTATGAACTTCTAAGGGGTCGAAAACCAAACATTGAACATTTAAGGATATTTGGTTGTAAGTGTTTTGTACACAACAATGGCAAGACCAGTTTGGACAAGTTCGACCCCAGGAGTGATGAAGCTGTTTTTATAGGGTACTCTCCTCATAGCAAGGCATATAAAGTCTTCAACAAAAGAACCTTGTGTGTTGAAGAGAGTATCCATGTATTGTTTGATGAAACTAACATGTTCAACAAGCCTGTGCAGGTAGATGATGATGAAGGCTTTGAAATTGGGATGACAAATTTCACTGGAGCTGAACCAGAGAACACTGCTGAACCAGACTCTCCAACTCCTCCTGAAAACAACAATGAGTCTGGTGCAGCAGAGGGAAATGCTAAACAGGTTGTTGAACTCAGTGACTCTCCTGCCCATCCATCTGAAGATGAAGTGGGAGAGAACACTGGAGAAACTAGTCCACCCTCTCAAAATGAAAATGAAATAGGGGGAACCAGTACAGACATTGGTTCTAACTTAGGTGACTCTAATGCTGTAAGAAAGAGTATGTTTAAGCAAAGAAGCTCTCATCCTTCTGATCAAATCATCAGTGATTTATCAAAAGGAGTCCAAACTAGAAATTCTGTTTGGAAGAACTTCTGTGCTTATTTCTCCTTCTTATCTCACATAGAACCAACTGACTATAAGATTGCTCTAACTGATCCTGATTGGATCTTGGCCATGCAAGATGAGTTGAACCAGTTTGAAAGAAATCAGGTTTGGCATCTTAAACCAAGAACCAATGAGATGTCAGTTATTGGAACCAAATGGGTCTTCAGAAACAAAATGGATGACTCAGGTACCATAGTCAGAAACAAGGCCAGGCAAGTGGTCCAAGGGTTTAACCAACAAGAGGGAATAGACTATGATGAAACCTTTGCTCCAGTAGCCAGGCTTGAGGCAATAAGAATTTTGATTGCATTTGCTGCCCACATGAACTTTAAACTCTTTCAAATGGATGTTAAAACTGCTTTTCTAAATGGTTATTTGAAAGAAGATGTGTATGTGGAACAGCCCCCTGGCTTTGAGGATAGAGTTTGTCCAGATCATGTCTACAAGTTAGACAAAGCTCTTTATGGCCTCAAACAAGCCCCTCGTGCTTGGTATGAGAGACTCTCTAGCTTTCTTATTGAAAATCATTATGAGAGAGGTTCAGTGGACAAAACTCTATTCTTAAAGAAAAAGGGAACAGATCTGTTAGTGGTCCAGGTATATGTTGATGATATTTTGTTTGGGGCTACTAATTCTGTTTTGTGTGATGAGTTTGCAGACCTAATGAAAAGTGAATTTGAGATGAGCATGATGGGAGAACTTGGTTTCTTCCTAGGGCTTCAAATCAAGCAAGTGGATGATGGAATCATGATCCACCAACAAAAGTATCTCAAGGAGCTGCTCAAGAGATATGGTCTGCAAGATAGCAAGTCCTATGACACACCTATCCCTACCTCTTCTAAACTGAGCCTAGATGAGAAAGGAAAGGATGTTGAGGATAAGCTATACAAAGGTATGATTGGCTCACTTCTCTACTTAACAGCTAGTAGTCCAGACATAGTGTTCTCAGTTGGGTTGTGTGCAAGATTTCAAAGCAACCCAAAAGAGTCTCATCTAAAAGTTGTTAAGAGAATATTTAGGTACCTGAGTGGTACAGAGGACATGTGCTTATGGTATCCAAAGGGAAGCAATTTTGATCTTTTAGGATACACTGATGCTGATTATGCTGGTTTTAGTGTGGACAGGAAGAGCACTTCAGGAATGGCTCATTTCTTAGGTTCTTGTCTCATTTCACGGGGATCTAAGAAACAAAATTCAGTGGCTTTATCCACAGCTGAATCAGAGTACATAGCTGCTGCTTTGTGTTGTGCTCAATTGCTCTGGATAAAGACACAACTTAAGGATTTTGGGGTCTGTTCCGGAAGTGTTCCCATATTGTGTGATAACACCAGTGCTATAAACATTTCAAAAAATCCTGTCCAACACTCTAAAACCAAACATATTGAAATCAGACATCATTTTCTCAGAGACAATGTTGAAAAAGGAAATGTGAATCTTGAATTTTGCAGATCTGAAGAACAATTGGCTGATATTTTCACTAAACCCCTGAGCAGGGAAGTGTTTGTCAAACTCCGCACATTACTTGGTATGGTAAGGATTAGATCCTAGTTCCTTAGGACTTATCTTTCTCTTTTTGGCTATATTTGACTTTTTGATCATTAGTGTAAATAAGCAGGGCTGGTTAACTCCTAAATGTCATCTATGCATGTGGTCTCAAAATTCTTATGTTGATGCTGTTCCAATGTGTGGTGTCTCTAAGTTGCCTAATTGGAAGTTGCATTAAAGTTTTTAATTTATACAGATCAGCGTCAGACCATCGTAAGACCAGCTCCCTACAACGGTTATATTAGTTACTGCTGAATCCTCGATTTTGAAATTGAGGAGTTAAGTGTTCTGATACATGACCGTTGTGAACAGTGTAGAAGTAACTTCTACTTTGTCTGTTCGAATAACTGCTGGTTTTCTCCATTTTAATTCACTTTTTTCACATTGTTTTCTATCTCTAACTGTCTCTCTCTCTCTCTCTCAAAGAAATCTTCTCTCTCAAACCCTAAGCACCATCATCAAAATCCTCTTTAAGAATTCAAATTCAGTTTCCTTCTCTCTCCTTCATCAACTCTGCAAATCAAATCAACATGGGAAGAAAGAAGAACAAGGCTTCAAAGAAGAAAAGCAGAGGATTAAGTCAGTCTCCTAGCTTCACACCTTCTAAGATCGAGAAGGAATCAGGTACTGCTGTGGTTACTGAACACCACAAAGAAGAACAAGAGCAGCAAAGGGTTAAGGATCAAGCTACTGAGGAAACAGTAGTTGAATCAAAGGATGCATGTCAGTCCAAAGAGAAATCAACTCCACCACCAAGCCCTAAATCATCACCACCACCTTCTCCACAAAAATCACCACCACCTCAACCTCAGAACATACCATCACCTTCTAAGAAATCACCCTCTCCATCACCCAAACAACACTCGTCACAGCCTACAAAATCTTCACCTCCACTAAAACCACCATCTCCCACAAAAGCCAAAACTCCTCCCCCACAGTCACCACTAAAATTCACAACTCCACCATCCTCTCCACCACAAAAAGAAACAACCCCATCACCTTCTCCACAACCACAGAAAACACCCACACCATCACCTCGGACCACACAGAAACCAGTGCCAACCACTGAGGAGAAAAAGGAGGCAGAAAAGGAAAAAACAGAGGAGAAGGATGAAGGAACACAAGCAGAGGACATGGAAATTGAAATTACAGGTGTAGTTCAGGGGGAAAAAGAGACAGGGAAGAGGACAAGGCCCTTGAGGTCAAGGATCTGTAAGGAAGAGATTAAGAAGGAACCTGCTGAAGAGGTTCCAGAGGGAAAGAAGGAGGAAAAGAAGAAAAGGATGAAGAGTGTTGCCAAGAAGAGCAAAGCCTCCGAGAGCCCCAAGCCTGCAACTAAACTTCCAGCAGAAAAGAAGAGGAAAGCTGCCTCTACCTCTGACAAGACTCCTGCCAAGAAGAAAGGTAAGACCACTTCTGAACCACTGTATGAACTAAGTGGTAGGGGTGTCTTATTTGGTTTTTCATGTCCCATGTCTTGGATGAGTCAACCATTTTTAGACGAATTTAAAGAGGCCATAGAGTTCCAGGGTTGGGAAGGGTTATTTGATAAGAGGCTTGATGTTTTTGAAACCTGTGTTGAAGAATTTTACTCTAAGTTGGGGAAGTTAGAGAAGGGGAAGGTCTGGAGTGAGGTCGAGGGGGTCGACATCACTCTTTCAAAGAAGAGTCTAGGGGAGGTACTGGGTGTACCAAGGGGTGGATTCTGTGATTATTCCAAGGACAACTGGCCAACTATTCCTGAGGTCAGTACAGAACACATACAGACCACTCTCTTTACTGGTTCTCCAATTCATGGTGCCGGCTATGTTATTGGCCAATTAAGGGAACCAGTAATGAGGTTGTTCCATACAGTTGCCTCTAAGATAGTACTCCCCAGGGCAGAATGGATGTTAGGAAGATGGATGCTGTGATTATTTACTGTCTATATGAGAAAATTAAGTTGAGTCTCCCTAGTCTGATGCTAGCTCACATGGTTAGCATTTTGGAAAGGTCCAACCACTCTCTACCTTATGGAGCCTGGCTTACTTTGGTTTTCCAAAGTAGAAAGGTTCATCTGAGTGGTGAGGTCAAGAAAATGTCTGTCCTTACCAACCAGATCCTAGGTCAGAAGGGGATGACCTTTGAGGGAGGCATGCTCAAGATGAGGGATGAAGACAGGGTCACAGGGGCCAGAAGGACAAGCAGTTCCGGGTCTGAGGAAGCTGCTGGGTCACTGTCCAAACAGGTGCAAACACATGGGGCATTACTGCAACAGATGATGGCTAGTGTCAATGCTCTGTGCACATCTCTGGATGGCTCTATAAAGAACATAACAGCACGACTGGACTCCCATGAAGAAAAGCTTGCCTCCTCTTCCAGTTTCAAGCCTAAGACCACCCAGAGACCAGTTCCCATCATAGCCCAAGTCAGGAAGAAGCAGCAGGAGCAGAGTGCAGAAAAAGAGGATGAGGATTCCACTGAGGATTCTGATGATGATGCTGACTCCACTTCTTCTTAGCCTAACCCCTTCCCTACTAACATTGATCTAAAACTTTCTTTTCTCTGGTTTCTCTAAACAATTACTCTGGTTTCTCTGAACAATTGCTACCTTTAGTTTTTGACCATTTCTGCTAAACAATTTCTCTGCAGAATGGTCCTGGTCTGTATATTTTATTAACTTCTGTGTGCACTTGAACAGTTTGGGATTGTGAGTTGCAGGTACTCACATGTGGGACAGCATCTCTAGAATGCTGTGTTAATATTATGCTTGTATTTGACTTTACTTGTTGCCTTCTCCTAATTTTGTGCTGTGATTGTTTTTGTCATTTGATGATGCCAAAAGGGGGAATAGGACAGGTGAAGTTCCTAATATCAATTGTAGCAACCTGAACAAGGTTCAGACCTTGTTAAGAGATGGCCCAGCTTTTTGCCTAGGAGTATCTTGAATTCAGATCAAGTGCTCCTACCCATCCCAACTGGAAGAAAATTCTTCCAAGTGAAATTGAAATTTCTCTTGCTACATTTGATAATTGATAAGTCTTGCAGGTTACAGGTTTAATGTTGAAACTCAATAATAAATTGAGTAATGTGATGAGTGATTGACCACTGTAATCAGTCTAATTGTGCTTTAGTCTGCTGTATATTTTTTTTTTCTGAGATTATGAATCTGACTACATGCACAGTGCAAGACCAGTTCCTCTGAACAGTTATTTTATTTTGAAATAATTGGTTAGTGTTCTCAGGGGGAACTTCATGGTTTGTCATCATCAAATAGGGGGAAATTGTTGAACCATGTTTGATTTGAATGATGACAAACCAGTCCTCTATACTTGATGTCTATGTATAATTGTATATGAACAGGTTGAATCAAGTGAGGACTCATCAAGGCAATCATGAAGGCCTTGAGATACTTGAAGATCAGAAGCCAAGAGCTTGGAGCCTTTTATTTTTATACTTCTAGGATCTTCATGTAAAATAGGCTTAAGAAAGTATTTTTATTGTTTTTAAGTAAAGAGAAAAAAGACCTTAAGTTTACATCCAGTAAAGAGAACAGCCCAAGAACAAGCTAAGAACAGGCACAGAACAAGCTTGGAACAGTTCCCTTTACCAGACGTAAACTTAGTAGTACTGAGACCACTGTGGGAACAGACCTCAGTATTACGCACGTGATCCGTACAGATTTTCGAGTTCAAAAATCATTTTGAAAATTATTTGAAAAAATTTGGATCACTTGTATTTTGGAAATCTGCCAAATTGATACACCAAATCTGCTCATTAAATGCAATGTACTTTGTTTGGACTTTATTGTACATCTCTCTTCCCATAGTGGAAAGTGACAAAGTCTGAAACTAGAACACTGCACTTGTGTCAGCTGAAGTGGTTTGCACAATTTAGGCAAGTCTCCAAACACACTTCTAGGGCACGGTTTTTCCTTGTCTATATAAGCAACCTTTGCAAAAAACCCTAAAAGACTTTTTGCTCTCCAAAGAAAACCATGTAATATTTTCTGAGAGTCTATCCTTAGTCCAAAACTATCTCCATATCCATCTTTAAGAGAAAAACTTACGGAGATTTAAGTTTGTAACATTTGAACCACTTAGAGGGAAGTGGTTGGGGGAGTGTTCTGTGAACACTGAGTGAACTGTTAGAGTTAACAGTTGGGGAATTAAGTGTTACATAGTTGTAGCATTTAATTGAGTGTGTAACCTTGTTATTATTCTGAGTTGATTAATAATATTGGTGAGAGAGTGGAGGACGTAGGCTTGTTTAGAAGCCGAACCTCGTTAAATCTTTGTGTCCTTACTCTTTGCTTACTGTTCTCTCGTTGTTCTCACAAAAGCATAAACAAAACTTGAAAACGATTGAAAAAACACACATACTCAATTGAACTAACACCCACCCGTAGCCCTCCTTTGCGAGAACTAAGCCTAAGCTATGGCCATAACCCCTAAATAGCCCTCCTTTGCGAGAACTACCTAGACGACTACATATCTTAGAATCAAGAACTGCGCAGATACCGCAGTCTGGCAGTGGCAACGACTTAACCCGATTAATGACTTTTGCGTCATCGCAGGGGCGTCCTTAATACTTATTAACCCGATTAATGACCTTTGCGCCATCAAAGGGGCGTCCTTAATACTTATTATCTTTCTTATACTTGGAAGTACTAGGTGACCGTAATCGGAAATGAAATGTTCGAAGTCCCAGGAAAGAGAGGTGCGGCACGTATATTGGCCACCTTAAATACCAAGTCTTTCCTAGCCAGAGATCGAAACAAATCAATATCCTTTTACTATATTTCCTTTCCTTCCCTATTAATATCTTATTATACTTTCTTCCTATTGCAACTTATCCACTTCTTTAATGACTAACAAAATAATAATAATAATAATAATTTACCCTTTTGTTATACTATTACTTTCCTTCATATTGTCACTTATCCCTGATAATTTCTTTACTTATAATAATTATAATAATTCCGAATTGATTAAGTGTCTTGAATAATTCGTAAACTAAATCTGGACAGTTTTACCAGTTTGAAAGATTAAATTATTTCAAGCAAGAAAAAGGACGAATTTTGTCACGAAATAAATCATGGTTCATAATAAAACAGTAAAGAAATTCCCACGAAAAATTCATCAAGAAATAACAAGATTTGATTAAGAAATAAATTCATACAAGTAATTATTAAACAATTAAAGATTTCAAGAAACTACATAAAATGATCAAGAAAATTTCATAATAATTCATCACATGGTTCGAAATTCTTAACCTTAACATGATACTAATTCCTTTAATTTCCTAACCGTTTTCATGATTTAATCCTAATTAACTATGTGGGAAACTTGTACCAAATTTAAAAGAGATAGACTAGTTACCTCCAAACGCTAAAAAAAATTCCAAGGAAAAATCACCACTTTGGTGATGGAAGTGCACGGCTAGTGAGGAAGAGAGAAAAGAGTTTTTTGGAGTTTAGGAAATAAAACAATTGTTGTTGTTCCTAAATAAATAAATACGGGTATGAATAAATAATAAAAAAAAAACAAACAACAACCAAGGAGGGGGGTTAGCCGTGAGAGAGGAGCAAAAATAGGGGAGAGAGTGAACTTAGTAATTAGGGTTTGTTAGACTAGGTTTTTTAAAAATTAAAACAATTATTTAATTTAATTAATCTAATTAATAGAATAATCTAATTAATTAAATTAAATAAAAAAGGAATAACTATGGCCCATACTAAGAGGGCCGGTCAAGGGGAGGATGATTGGGTCGAAGGCCCAATTCGGATTAAAGGAGAAGAAATAAAAAATAAAACAGTCCAAATGTTCTGGCCTTTTGGACTTAGAATATTAAAATATTATTAATAACCGCGAAATTTTCTGGCCCTAAATTTTGGGGTATTACAAAGACCACAAAGGATAATCTTCTTTGCAAGACTGTTCATTTCCTTCTTCTCGCAATCTTCCTTGTCAAACCTTTCCAGAGGTTTAGGAACCACCTCTCCTTTTTCATTTGTTGTAGTGACTTCGAAATCACCTATTTCAATCACTCTCCAAACTTGATAGTTTTCTCCTTGGATGAAGATTTCCATTCTGTTTTTCCAATATGGATAATGCTTTCCATTGAACATAGGTGGTCTCTGGGTTGAGTAACCTTCTTCGAGTCTTTCTCCCGTAGTATTCATTTTTCAGGATTGTGCTCCGCAGTGTTACCTGTTCCTGGAGGAACTTGCTCTGATACCAATTGATGTAAAATGAATAACAACTACAAGAAGGGGGTGAATTGTAGTTGAGGGAGTTTTTGCGTTTTTAGCGGAATTTTAAACTTAAACTCGAATGGAAGAATAAACAGAAATAAAGGCAGAGAGTTTTAACCTATAAGGAAAACTTCCTAGGCCCAAATAGGAAGAAAATCCTTGACCACGAGGGATTTTGACTCTTGGACTTCTCTTATTAATTATAGGCCAAACGACTCTGTTACAACCTATAAAAAGGACTTTTCTCTATTCTCAACGTTCCACTAGGAACTTGTTCCCTCTGACACATGTTCCCTCTGAACTGATGCCACGGTCTTTCTAAAGATCGATTTTTCTCACTTCAGATTTCGAATGAAATCTGAATTCTCTCTATTCTTTTTCTCAATTATAATTGATTTCTCTTTTGATTTTCTCACACCCAACCCTTATCACTAATGAATTACAATTGAAATACTAAAGAATGAAAAATTCAAAGAACACTTGAAATATTGAAGCACTCGAAAGAATTGATCTTGAATTTTCTCTTGGTTGTGGATGATCTCGAAAATCTGGCAGCCTTCTTGTATTTATAGTTGAAGCCTTGTCCTAATTCTTGCCTTGGAGAAGATGTCTTCCACTTGCACACGACATGTCCCACTTTCCCTACAAGTTAGGTTGACTAAAACAAATAACAAGAACATGCCCTAATATAAGACTAAATACATTTAAAATACTAAGTAAAACCTACTAACTCTACATTTGAAAATAAAATGAAGAATTCAAATTGTTTGTTTTAAATTCTAAAAAACAAAGACACACACACACTAAACTTACGTGAAACAAGAAGAAAAATTAAATAATTAATTTTTAATCTCAAAAAGAAACTACTACTATACGTGTAACGTGAGGAAGGAAAAGTGAAAAATCAGATTTTTATTAATTAAGAATAATTAATATAACCACCTTAATAATCAAGTCAAAACTCTCACCTTACTTCCTATTTACAAGCAAGACCATAGACTCCACTAACCACTCCTAACAACATGGATTGACTCAACAACTAACTTTCAAAAATGAAACTAATTCCTACTAAGTCACACGCATAAAACAAACTTAAGAAAACTAATTCCTAATAATACTAATTCACACGCATGAACTTAGGAAGAAGTAATCCCACTACCTATTATAATGGGTTTACTAAAACTAATGTAGAAAATTACCAAACAAACTATTCTCCTACTTCACGTGTGAAATTCTATAAAAGGTTAAAAAAATCAAATAAAATTAATTACATTAAATAATATACTTAAATTAAAAACAAACTTAACTTAAGCATAAAATTCGAATGACCCTTTAGACTTATACTAGTAATATTTTCCTGCACCACACCAAGATTAGTATTCCAAAAAATAAATCAATATAATATAAGAGTTAGGACATAAAATTTATTTACCTTAAAAATTAGATACTCCTCTAATTTTATTCCCAATAAATATATTCTATAAAATAACAAGTATATATTAAATGAAATATATTTAATATGAATTAGACACTCATCTAATTCATTCTCTATAAATATATAACATAAAATATACGAAATATAAAATAAATTTAATTTCAACTAAAATTACTTATAGTTGATTCTCCTTAAATTTATTTTATTTAATTATATTGTCATCATCAAAACTAAGGTTCAACAGTTATATTTGGGGATGATGAAATAAGTGGTACAAGTGGATAGACTTGGCTTATTGCAATACAAATTAATAAGGTTTAAAAGTTTATATGAGAAAGGAACGTGGATAGATAAATCATAAAGGAAAATTCAATTACATATATTGTACTTGATGATAAGTTATTTCGATTGAAAGATTAGATATAATTGATGATAGGTAATTTTAAGTCATAATATGTTAATAAGAGAAGTGTTTATAGATGGAATTTTTATGGAGTTACTTAATCAAAGCTATTTTGGATGATAAATATTTTGAGACAATAAAAACAATAAATAAGGGGTAGGTGTTCATAATTTTGTAGTTCATAAATTTTGTAGATGTTTATATATGGAAGTGAAACTATTAATTAAGTGGGAACAAGAGAAGGCTTATATTGTTGAAATTTCCATATGAGAAAAATCAAGGAAAGTTAAAATAAAATTATTAAGGAAGATATGTAAGAAAATAATATTATGGAGTATTGGAGTTGAATTGTTTAATTTTAAACTTTGAGGTTCATAAATATTCAGATTATAATTGAGGACGAGTGAAGTTATAAATATTTTAAAAGTTGTTTATGGATTTAAGGGAATCTCGAGATGGGATAATAAGAATATGTAAGTCTTTTAATAGGTTTATTTGTGAGGTACTTCTGAGGCTACATTTACAAGAATTGATAGAATGTTGTTATTAAGGACATGAAGATGTATTGGGGGAGTATTGTATTTTTAGGCAAAGGGTTTAATAATAGGTAAAGTCTGTTATTTGAAACTCAGAGTAAAGTTAATTAATAAAGGAGAAAGAATGTGAATTTGAGTTGTCACCAATAATTTATGAAGAGGAATTTTAATGATGATTATCAATTATTCGATGTGAAATACATTCATATATAGCATTGTCATTGATGATATGAGCCATAGTGAAGTTTGAAGTTTTATAATGAGTATTTTGTATTTAAGGATATGATATTTAACAAAAAAAAAAAATATGATATGGGCGTTCAAAAAGAGAGTTTTGGTATATATATAATTTAATGATTATTGGATAAACATGGTTTATTTGGGTGTTTATTTGATTGTACGAATCTAATAATTTGTGTTTACTAAGGATATATTAATAATTAGGGATTTTTATTATGGTTGAATAAGTTTATATCACAAGTGAAAATTATACCGCAGAGGAAGGAGACAAATGTGGTGTTTGGGAATATAAGGTTTGTAAGTTATGGATCAATTTATATACAGATTTAGGGATCTAATTGAAGTTTGAATAAATATTTTTGGATATAAATTTTTTTGTCAATAAATTTTTTTTAAGGATGCATTTTGTTTTCAAAAATAACAAATCGTTTTATGTTGCGAGTTACGGGGGCGTAACTCTTTTTTAAGGGGGATAGAGTGCGATAAATTTCGCTTCTTTCTTTTATGAGTAAATAAGTCATAAAATGACAATGTTTTTGCGAAAGTCTTAGTCATTCTTACGTTAATTTATGCAACTTTGCAAGGTAACGCAAATTTTGTGCATAGGGAAAGTCAATTAGTGTTTCAATTTCAGAAATAGAGTCAAAGATGTTATTATAAGTTAAGCGTTTGAACATAAATTTGTTCATTTTATGGATATTTCACACTCCTTTTGAAGTTTTTGTTCATATTTTATTAATTATTAGTAGGGATTGCGTCAGCAACATGGTCACTATGATTTGGTGAGAACAAATATGTGTGTAGTTAGGGCTCGTTTACATTAGCTGAATAGAGCTGAACTGAACTGAACTAAACTGAATAGAAGTGTATTAATTGAACTAAATAGAGATGAACTGAACTGAATAGAGATTAACTGAACTGAAATGAACTGAACTGAATATAATCTGAAGTAAACAAGCCCTTAGTAGTAAGTGGTATTGCAATTTCTAGCTGTAAGATAAAATTAACGTTTCTAATTGGAATATTATATTAAGATTGTCCAAAGTTTCGGGACGAAACTTCTTTTAAGGGGGGTAGATTGTAATACCCCATATTTTTGTACATTTATACATGTATTTTTATACGTATTTTATAACCTATACACGTATTTTATACGCCTAAAAGAATATTTTATGTTCTTACGAATTAGGATTAATAAAATGGATTAAAGTCAATATTTACAAAATATTATTTATTGGGTATTTAAATAATTTTTGTATATTTATAAAGGAATTTTATAAAATCATATTTGGAAATAATATTAAAGGTTTTAATTATGCATTTTGGGCGTCGTTTTCAAAAATAAAATATTCTGATTCGAAAAGGTTAAAAGTTTTATTTCCACTATCGTAAGCCTAGTCCAACGGGAAACCCAAATTGGACCCCATCTTAATATATACCCTAACGTAAACCCAAAGCAGGTCAAAAACCTTAAATCAGAAAATTAAAACACCCTCTCTCTCCTCCCTCTTACCTCTTTCACGTTAATTCAAAAGAAAAGAAGAAAAAAAAAAAAAGAGGCCACGCAGGTCAGCCAGAAAGGAAGAAGAAGCAGAGCCGGCGCAGGCCAGCCCAGGACCGCCGCCGCCGACCGGGGGACCCAGGCGCCGCTGACGCATCCAGCCACTGCCGCCGAGGAACCGCTGCCGTTGCCGTTCGTCCTCCCGTACTGTGCTGCCGGTAATTGAAAAAAAAAAAAAATTCTACCTCTTTAATCTTCAGCGATTCATGTTATTGTTTGGTAACATGAAATTAATGTTTAGGATTTTTGTCTTATCATGTTTTGATTCAACTTTATGGGTTTAAATGGTGTACTACCATTCAATAATCTTTAATGGGTTTTCAAAATAATTTTTCAGATTTTGTATCTTGATTCAAACTTATTTAAACTTGATTATTTGGTGTTTAAAGTGGTTGGAAGTGTTTATTAGTTGTAAAGGATGAATTGTTTGAAGTTTTAAAAGCTTTGATGGTGTTTTAATGGAGGTTTTGGAGTGTATTAATGGAGGTAGTGTTTGGAGGTTGAAGATGATGTGGGTTTTTGGTATTTTGATTTGTTTTAATGAATTTCTAACTAATCTTTATTAGTATTATTGATAAGTTTATGAAATTAATTTCTATAACTCTAAATCTTGATTTCTAATGATTTTGGATGGTTTTATTTAATAGTATTATTGCTTCCATTATTTTAAAAATGGGTTTATTTGAAGGTTTTTGATTATTTTAAGCCCAAAATTATTACTAACGATATTTGTAACTTGATTAGGGATTCTTAAGCCTCAAAATCTATTTTAAAAGTGTTTAAGATGCTTTTTAATAAAGTTATTAGTGCTGTAATTTTCCGGTAGTGTTAGGAACCTGTCGGTTATCGTTAGAACTTTAAAAATTGATTTTCGGGACGTTTCGGAAGGGTTTTTAGTGTTTTATGAAGGCTGAGATTTTTGTTTTAATACGCTAAAACAATATTTAAAATATTTAAATTAGTGTTCGCCTAGTATTTTAATTAGAGGGCACAAGCACAATAACGTAAATTTTGAATTAAAAAGAAAGGGTTGAAAATAATTTTAAAATTTATTTAGAGGCTGGACTTTGTAATATATATTTAGGATAGTTTATATGTTCAAGGGTGTTGATTAGTCCCATATTTTAATGTAGGGGACTTTGAGTTCGGAGAATTCCATTAATGTGGCTAGTCGGAATTATTATACCAGGTACGTATATACTCAGGAAATTGTTTACATGTAGTAGCATGTCTAGGGCATGATTTGAACTGTGATGGTTGGTTATATGTTATATTTGTGATTGTGGAAGAAGGAAAAATATATATTGTTACAGCATGTTGGTCTGAATTAGGTATTTTATCATAGTTTGGAATAGGAGTTCAATAATGAACCTTTATACCACGTAATGTGGGGCCAGTAGGCATTAATATTATTTTACCACCATTGTGTGGGGCCATGCGCATTAAAGGACTGGGTAGGATCTTTACTCTCTCTCTCGGAGAATGAGACTCGGTAGAAAGATTGGCTAAATAAAATTGGTTATGTGATCACCTAGACCTAGAGGATTTAAGACGGAAAGTGTGTTGTGTGTTGCATTGATGTTGTGTGATGTCTTGTGTGGAGTGAGTCTTCATAATTACTAATTGAATATGATAAATCATGTAAAGCGAAAGAGGATTCACACCAAAACTCTTGGAACGTATACACCTTGAGTATGAACACATGGGGGAAGCTAAATAGCTTCCTACAAGGGGTACAAGATGTTGTTCACCCTGTTTATTTTTATTATTTTGGCCTGAGATCCCGCCACTCTTATGTGGCATCATTTTTACCACTCGACTTGCAACCGAGTGGGGCTCTAGTGGACATGGTTACTTATCTCTGGAAACCCGTTCGATGTTGAATCCGAATCTCCTTATAAACTGATAGAGTCTAGGAGTGTATGGGATTGGTGCTATAGTGTATAGTAGGTTATCATTTGCATTATTTATTCATGTTATATTATAGGTGCATATCTTGTTGTACATATGTACTCAGCTTTTGCTGATTACGTGCTTTTGTGTGTGTCTTCTTTGTTCATGGCCCTCGCCTTAATGACCCTATGATGAACCAATTTATACACTTGTATTATTGGGGAGCAGAATTGCACAGGTTAGCTTAATGATGTGAAGTTCAAGCATTCAACATACGCATGGTCTTGGGATTGGTGTGAAGAGAGAGTTTACGATTAATGTATTTGAGCTTATCTTAAAATGTTATTTCATATACGTTATTTGGTTTAAATAATTGTTAAAGTTTTTCCGCTGCAAAACTCTGAATAAGCCGAAACGTTTTCACACGTGGCGGTAATACTTTGGAAATTTCTTTTCAATTATACTTTACGTCTTAATTTTGAATAATGCTTAGAGTTTTTAAATAAAGAATTTCCTTTTAAATATATTTTATGTCATAATTTTAAATAATGTTTAGAGTTTTCAAGTAGGCAATTTCTAGGGTGTTACGCTCCGAGGCTTTGCCCTTCTTTGCTACACTTTTCATTCTTTTCTTCTTTTCCTCCTTCTTTTCCACTAGAACCTCCTCAGCAGGCTCCTTTTTTATTTCTTCGTTACAGACCCTTGACCTCAAGGGCCTTGTCCTCTTTCCAGTCTCTTTTTCCCCCTGTACCACCCCAGTGATTTCAACATCCATGTCATTTGTATGTGTGTCTTCATCCTTCTTTTCTGTCTCTTCCTTCTCTACTTCATCCTCCTCAGTGCTTGGCACTGGTTTTTCTGTGATCTGAGGGGTTGGTGAAGGTGTATTTTGTGGAGAAGGTGATGGGGTTTTTTCTTTTTGTGGTGAAGAAGGTGGTGGAGTTTTGGACTTTGGTAGTGAAGGTGGAGGTGGAGTTTTGGCTTTTGAGGGTAATGGTGATTTCTGTGGAGGTGAAGAAATAGTAGGCTGTGGAGAGGGTTGTTTAGGTGATGGAGAGGGTGATTTCTTTGATGTGGAAGGTGATGGCTTAGATGGGGATGGAGTTCTCTGAGGTTGAGGTGGTGGAGATTTTGGTGAAGATGGTGGTGGTGATTTATGGCTTGGTGGTGGAGTAGATTTCTCCTTAGGCTTACATGCATCTTTGGATTCAACAAATGTTGCCTCAGTGGCTTTGTCCTTGACCTCTTTTTGCTTTTCTTCTCCTTTGTGGTGTTCAGCAACCACAACAGTACTTGATTCCTTCTCGATCTTAGAAGGTGTGAAACTAGGTGGTTGACTTGGTCCTCTGCTTTTCTTCCTTGAAGCTTTGTTCTTCTTTCTTCCCATTTTCGATTGATTCAGTAAATTGATGAGAGAGAGAAAAACTGATTGAGAATTCTTGTAGAGAGATTCTTTTGATGATGCTTAGGGTTTGAGAGAGAAGAGCAATTAGAGAGAGAGAAAGACGGTTAGAGAGAGATATCAATGTGAAAGTGTGAATTAAAGTGAAGAAAATTGGCAGTTATTAGAAGAGATAAGAGGGAAGTCACTTTACACTGTTCATCCGTCCCACAACGGTCACATGTCAGAACAATTAAATCATCAATTTCAAAATTGAGGGTTCAGCAATAAACTAATATAACCGTTGTAAGGGATTGGTCTGACGATGGTCTGACGCTGATCTGTATTCATTAAAAAACTTGAGGCATTCTTTAGTTGGGAAACTTAGAGATACCACACATTGGAATAACATCAACATAAGAACTTTGAGACCACTTGCATATATGACATTTAAAAGTTAACCAACCCTGCTTATCTACACTAATGATCAAAAAGTCAAACATAGCCAGAAAGGGGAAAGATAAGTCCTAAGGAACTAGGATCTAATCCTTAACATACCAAGTAATGTGCGGAGTTTGACAAACACTTCCCTGCTTAGAGGTTTAGTGAAAATATTAGCCAGTTGTTCTTCAGATCTGCAAAATTCAAGATTCACATTTCCTTTTTCAACATTGTCTCTGAGAAAATGATGTCTGATTTCAATATGTTCGGTTTTAGAAAGCTGGACAGGATTTTTAGAAATGTTTATAGCACTAGTGTTATTACACAATATGGGAACACTTCCGGAACAGACCCCAAAATCCTTTAGTTGTGTCTTTATCCAAAGCAATTGAGCACAGCACAAAGCAGCAGCTATGTACTCTGACTCAGCTGTGGATAAGGCCACTGAATTTTGTTTCTTAGATCCCCATGATATGAGACAAGAGCATAAGAAGTGAGCCATTCCTGAAGTGCTCTTCCTGTCAACACTAAAACCAGCATAGTCAGCATCAGCGTATCCTAAAAGATCAAAATTACTTCCCTTTGGATACCATAAACACATGTCCTCTGTACCACTCAAATACCTAAAAATTCTCTTAACAGCTTTTAGATGAGACTCTTTTGGGTTGCTTTGAAATCTAGCACACAACCCAACTGAGAACACTATGTCTGGTCTACTAGCTGTTAAGTAGAGAAGTGAGCCAATCATACCTCTGTATAGCTTATCCTCAACATCATTTCCTTTCTCATCTAGGCTCAGTTTAGAAGAGGTAGGAATAGGTGTGTCATAAGACTTGCTATCTTGCAGACCATATCTCTTGAGCAGCTCCTTGAGATACTTTTGTTGGTGGATCATGATTTCATCATCCACTTGCTTGATTTGGAGCCCTAGGAAGAAGCCAAGTTCTCCCATCATACTCATCTCAAATTCACTCTTCATTAGGTCTGCAAACTCATCACACAAAATAGAATTAGTAGCCCCAAACAAAATATCATCAACATATACCTGGACCACTAACAGATATGTTCCCCTTTTCTTTAAGAATAGAGTTTTGTCCACTGAACCTCTCTCATAATGATTTTCAATAAGAAAAATAGAGAGTCTCTCATACCAAGCACGAGGGGCTTGTTTGAGGCTATAAAGAGCTTTGTCTAACTTGTAGACATGATCTGGACAAACTCTATCCTAAAAGCCAGGGGGTTGTTCCACAAACACATCTTTTTTCAAATAGCCATTTAGAAAAGCAGTTTTAATATCCATTTAAAAGAGTTTAAAGTTCATGTGGGCAGCAAAGGCAATTAAGATTCTTATTGCCTCGAGCCTGGCTACTGGAGCAAAGGTTTCATCATAATCTATTCCCTCTTGTTGGTTAAAGCCTTGAACCACTAGCCTGGCCTTGTTTCTGACTATAGTACCTGAGTCATCCATTTTGTTTCTGAAGACCCATTTGGTTCCAATAACTGACATCTCATTGGTTCTTGGTTCAAGATGTCAAACCTGATTTCTCTCAAACTGGTTCAACTCACCTTGCATGGCCAAGATCCAATCAGGATCAGTTAGTGCAATCTTATAGTCAGTTGGTTCTATGTGAGATAAGAAAGAGAAGTAAGCATAAAAATTTTTCCAAACAGAATTTCTAGTTTGGACTCCTTTTGATAAATCACTAATGATTTTATCAGAAGGGTGAGAGTTTCCTTGCTTAAACATACTCTTTCTTACAGCATTTGAGTCACCTAAGTTAGAACCAATGTCTGTACTAGTTCCCCCTATATCATTTTTATTTTGAGAGGGTGGACTAGTTTCTTCAGTGTTCTCTCCCACTTCATCTTCAGTTGGATGGGCAGGAGAGTCACTGAATTCAACAACCTGTTTAGCATTTGCCTCTGTTGCACCAGACCCATTGTTATTTTCAGGAGGAGTTGGAGGGTCTGGTTCAACAGTGTTTTCTGGTTCAGCTCCATTGAAATTTGTCATCCCAATATCAAAGCCTTCATCATCATCTACCTACACAGGCTTGTTGAACATGTTAGTTTCATCAAATAACACATGGATACTCTCTTCAACACACAAGGTTCTTTTGTTAAAAACTTTATATGCCTTGCTATGAGGAGAGTACCCAATAAAAACAGCTTCATCACTCCTGGGATCGAACTTGTCCAAACTGGTCTTGCCATTGTTGTGTATAAAACACTTACAACCAAATATCCTTAAATGTTCAATGTTTGGTTTTCGACCAATTAGAAGTTCATAAGGTGTTTTTCTTAGTATTGGTCTTAGCATAACTCTATTGAGTATGTAGCATGATGTACTCACAGCATCAACCCAAAATTTCTTGGACAGACCACTCTCTAGAAGCATGGTTCTAGCTATTTTTTCTAGAGTGCGATTCTTTCTTTCAACTACTCCACTTTGTTGTGGAGTTCTGGGAGCTGAAAAGTTGTGAGAGACACCATGCTCCATACAATAAGTTATGAAGCTAGTGTAACGCCCCAGATTTTGGGCTAGTTTCGTGTTGGTTTGCTTATAGTTATTTTTGTTTCGGTGCATGGTCTAAATTTATTTAGACTATTTTTATTGCTTGAGTGTAACCATTTTATTTAATGGTTTAATATTTCTTAATTTTATTTTATTTTAATTAATTGGAATTTTATTATTTAATTTTCTAATTAATTAATTAGTTTTGGGCCAAGTGCAAAATTAATCATGATTAGTCATGAATTAGTGCAAATGGCCCAAGTGATCATTTTGGCCCTTATTTAAGCCCATAACCGGCCCCTCCTAGTGTTGATGGCAAGTTTTGCCACTTGCTTCATGTTCACACCTTAACTAACCTCTATAAATAGAGGAGTTAGTAAGGCCTTAGGATCCTTTGTTCATTTGCCATCCATTTGCCATCAAAGTTTAAACACTCCCTCCATTTGCTCTCATGCTCACACGCCATTTTGGCTATTAATTACCCAACTTTGTTCATCATCTTTTCTAAACCAAAACTTAAAGATTCTACATCCTTTGATCTTTAAGTAGCAAAACTCAAACTAAACCCCATTATTTTCATGCAAGAACACTAGTTTAGTGTGGTTTTGGGCATGGTTCGTGTGGGTGTTCGTGGGTGCTCGTGTGGGACAGTCGTGCAAGGGTGGCAGTGGGCTGTGTGTGCAATGCAGTGGGCCGTGTGTGCAGCAGGCAGTGGGCAGTGGTGGTGGTCGTGTCGTGGTGTCTCGTGGTGGTGCACGGTGGTGCCGTGTTGTTCATTTGGTGTACGTGATTATTGGGTCGTGTGATTCCATTTCCGGGCAGCGTGTTTTTGGTGGGTTTAACGATCAAGATTTGACTAAGGTAACATACTTTCTCAACCTTGTTGGTATACTATGATTATAGTATAGATTAAATGCATGTATGGGTTATTTGGTGAAGTTTAATCATGATTTTGTGTATAGTTTCTAATCTGATTTTTATGTGGTTTCCATGGTATTTTGATGATGGATATGATGATTTTATGATTGAATATATGTTGTTTTATGATCATGATGAATGTGTTAAAGTTTGATGAATTTTGGATGAGATTAAGTGGTAATTTTTGTGTAATACATTGATGTTATGCGTGTGATGTTTGGAAGTTGGATGAGTTCTTGATTGAAGTTCTTGAATCTTGATTGAGTTCTTGATTGAAGACCTTGAATCTTGAATGAGTTCTTTATGAGTTCTTGATGAGTTCTTTGAATTTTTGTTGAGTCTTGATGGGTTCTTGGTTGAATCTTGAAAGTTAAAGGAAGTGGTTTAATAGTTAAAGAAAGTTAAAGATTGAGTCAAGGTTGGTTAATGAATGGATTTTAAAGTAATGATGGATTAATGTTGGTTAGACTCAAGATCAAGGCGCAAAGGCAATCTTAAGAATAACTTCGTGTTTAACTGATTATTTTCGAGAATCAAGGCGCAAAGGCAATTCTTCAATATAATTATGTTATGAATAAGTTGATTAAAATGATAAAAGATTTAATTAATGAATAGCTTGATTTCATTACTAGACGCCTAATACATTGAGTAAGATTCATTGTTTTTGGGTTAAGACGTTGCGCCTATTCCATCCGCGGTATTGGGATAGTTGGAGACATACTATGTTATCCTTTGAATTTCCAGTAAGATTGGTTTCACGGGACATGGATTTCCAGTAAGATTGGTTTCATGGGGTTTGGGAGTAAGATTCTCAATCCTAACATAGTAGAAAGTTCGGATGCGTAAGATGCGTTCGTACGAGCATAGTCCGGTCTAGTATTTGAATGATTGCGCCAAAGATAGTTCAGATAGGATGGTTGAGTCGAGTTCATGTTTTGGGATGTTCTCGCATGTTTCGATTGATGATTTGATTATTTGATTTGTGCTATGTTCATGTGTATTCCCATTAGGGTGAGTCAGCTATGTTACTCGCCACTGATGGTGGACTGTTGTTTGTTTTACAGGTGATTCTGATGACGCAGTACTTGCTTAGCTTTGGGTTGGGCGAGCGGCGTTTGTTTAGGTGTTGGTTGTACTTTTATATTGTTGTTGTTTTAGGTAGTTATGGATTATTGTATGGGCTTTTATACGTTGTTTTTGGACTCTGACGTGTGGTTGGAGTTACTCGTATTTTAGTATTTCTAGTTGACTTTTGGATTAGTAATGTACAAACTTGTGGGTATTTGTACTTTTGAGGTTCAATAATAATAATTTGAGGAATTAGTTTTAATTCTTAAGTTTTTTTCGAGTTGTAGTTATAACTATTCGACTCGTCGGTTTCTTCCGCGCCGATTTAAGCGAGTCGGGTCGTTACAGCTAGCATTATCAAACTCTGATCCATGATCAGATCTGATAGATGCTAACTGATGATTGATCTTGTTCTGAACCTGTATTACTAAAATTTCAAATTCATCAAAGGTTTCATCTTTGTATTTCAAGAATATGGTCCAAGTGAAACGAGAGTAATCATCAACTAAGACAAATACATAACTAAAGCCATTTCTACTTTGTACACGCATTGGTCCACATAAAGCCATGTGTACAAGTTCAAATGGTCTAGAGGAACTAACCACTTTCTTTGGTTTAAAAGATGATCTCACATGTTTGCACTTTGCACACTCTTGACAGAGCTGGTCTGCCACATATTTGATGTTAGGTAAACCTATCACCAAATCTTGTGTTCTCAACTTGTTGAGCAAAGTGAAACTAACATGTCCTAATCTTTTATGCCAAAGCCATTGGTCATCCTCTACAACACTGAGGCAGAGGGCACTGTTCTGTGGAATTTGACTTAACTATGTAATATACACATTGTTATGCCTTGTTCCTTCACAGACCAGTTCCCCTATCTTAAGGTTCACTATGTGACAAGTGTTTGATTCAAAATTCACTTTATTTCCCTTGTCACATAGTTGAGATATGCTCAAAAGGTTATGTTTCAAACCTTCTACATAATAAACATTGTCAATTGCTTGGGAGAGTGACTTACCAACCTTACCTACTCCTTTGATAAGTCATTTTCTATTGTCACTAAATGTCACGTGCCCTCCCTCGAATGCAGTGAGTGAAAGGAATTGTTCTTTATCCCCGGACATGTGTCTTGAGCAACCACTGTCCAAATACCAATATGGCTTTCCTTTCACTCGTACATGCACAAGCAAATTAAAGGTTAGTTTTAGGAACCCAGACCAGCTTGGGTTCCTTGTTCTTTGAAACATTCTCAATCTTGACCTTCCTAAACCACACTTGGTCGGTGTAGGTTTTGTTCTTCTTGTCATGCTTCTTTTTGGTGAAACATTTGTTAGTAATATGACCACTTTTACCACAGTAGGTACAAACATGCATATCTTTGGCAAATATATACTTGCCTTTCTTGAATTCATTCAACCAAGTGTTGTCTCTACCTAGAACAGTTGTAGAACTAGATCCAGAATACCCTAAACCGAACCTTTGAGAATTTCCAGGTTGGGATGTGAGGATGTTTAGGGTTTTCTGAGCATCTAAAGTTTTGTTCAATTGGTTCATACACTCTGTTAGCTCATTCTCCTTGTTCTCAAGCCTCTTAAGTTGAACTTCATTTTGTTTCTCAAAAGATTTTAGATCAAGTCTAGTCTTTTGAAGTTCATCCTGTAGTCTTGAGACCAGGGAGGGATCTGGTTCTTCACTGGTCTTCTTGATGTTTTTCTTGTTTTAGCAGGATGAGTTCAGCCTCAAGATCACATATCTTAGCTATGCACTCATCATGTAAAACATCCAAAACTTCATCAAAGGCAGTGGGAGAACCTGTCTCTTCAGAAACCTTAAGATCACAATGTTCCTTGTGTAAATCTTCAAGTTTTTCAATTAAGTGGTCATATGCAAGTATGACATCAGATTTACTCAAGGTACATGTGCCTTTTAGTAGTTCAAAGTTTGAATTATTTGTAGTGAACTTCTTGAGCTCATTAAACCCCTTTTCAATTTTTTCAAAAAGTTCATCCTCTTAAGGGACTGGTTTGGAGTTTAATATCTCAAGCTCTATTCTTTGCTGATCTGCTGTTATTTCAAGTTCAAAATTTTTTTCTTTAAGTTCTTCACAAATAAGCTCAAGTTCAACAGATCTAGCACCACATATTTCATAATCTCGAACTGTTTCTTTCAGTTTCTTTTTGTTGTTTTGGTATGCAGACCCAACACTAATGCATTGATCAATGGTGAATTCAAGATAGTCAAGTAATTCATCTCTATCTAGATTATGCATGTTTGCCTTTAAATCATTAAAATATACCTCACTATCATCTGAAGTGCTTCCACCAGCCCTGAGACATAGAACCTCTTCTTCTTCCGAGCACACCTCAGACTGGTCTGTGCATGTGAAAGCAGTAAGACAGAGATTTGCTTCTTCTTCATCTTCCTCATTCTCTGATTCTGAATCTCCCCAAACTGCAGCCAGCATAGCTCTTTTGAAAACCTTCTTCTCAGCCTGGACTCCAGGATTTCCCTTGGGATTTTTCCATGTTGGACACTCCTTGATTATGTGCCCCACTTCACCACATTTAAAGCAACCAGCATTGGAATTGGTTCTCCTGAACTGTCCAGAACTGTTTCTTCCTTTTGTAAACTTACCCTTGGACTTTGTCCTAAGGTATTTTTCAAACTTTTTGGCCATAAGACTGATATCATCTTCATCTTCCTCAGATTCGTCTGCTTTGAGAACATCTCCTTGTTTTTTGAACTAGATCCTGCCTTTGAATCTACCAACATCTCATGAGTCATCAAGGAATCAATAAGTCGTTCTAGAAATAGTGTGGTCAGATCCTTTGCTTCTTGTATGGTTGTAACCTTGGGCATCCACTTCCCTAACAGGCTTCTCAACATTTTCCTCACCAATTCTTCACTTGAGAAGGTCTTCCCCAATAAACGTTGTAAACATGTCCTTATGTTCTCTTCCCCTAGTCATCTCAAAGACCTCATACTTAAACATGAGCATGTCGATTTTTGACCTTCTCACTTCAGAGTTGCCTTCATATGCAACCTCTAGTGTATCCCATATTTCCTTTGCAGAAGAACAAGCTAGAATTCGATTTACCTCACATTCTGCAATTCCTTGTTGAACAAGTGACATTGCCTTTGCAGTCTTCTCTAGCTTCTTGTAGTCTTCACTTTTATACTCTTCTTCTGACTTTGGAACAATGAGCCCTTCTTGATTCCTCTTGTGGATGAACGTGGGTCCATTTTGAACAATCATCCAGCATTCATAATCTATCCCAATGATAAGATTTTTCATGCAGTTCTTCCACCAGGAGTAGTTGGTGCCATTGAACTTGGGGAGTCTGGAACTGTTTGATTCTTGATTAGACATCTTCTTGCTCCTCTAGGTAGTTAACCTTTTGTGAAGTTAGGCTCTGATACCAATTGTAAGTTCAATGTATACTCAAGAAGGGGGGGGGGCGGGGTTGAATTGAGTATGTGTGTTTTTTCAATCGTTTTCAAGGTTTGTTTATCTTTTTGTGAGAACAACGAAGGAACAGTAAATAAAAAGTAGGCACACAAGGATTTAACGAGGTTCGGCTTCTAAACAAGCCTACGTCCTCCACTCTCTCACCAATATTATTAATCAACTCTGAATAATAACAAAGTTACACATTCAATTAAATGCCACAACTCTGTAACACTTAATTCCCCAATTGTTAACTCTAACAGTTCACTCAGTGTTCACAGAACACTCCCCAACCACTTCCCTCTAAGTGGTTCAAATATTACAAACTTAAATTTCCATAAGTTTTTCTCTAAAAGATGGATATGGAGATTGTTTTGCTCTAAGGATAGACTCTCAGAAAATATAACTTGGCTTTCTTTGGAGAGCAAAAGTCTTGCTAGGGTTTTTGCAAAGATTGTTTTTATATGCAAAGGAAAACCGTACCCTAGAAGTGTGCTTAGAGACTTGTATAAATTGTGCAAACAAGCTCAGCTGACACAAGTCCAAAGGTATCTATTTCAGACCTTTGTCTCCTTCCACTACATGTAGTGGAAAGTACACTAGAGTCCAAACAAGTACATTGCAAAGCTGATTTTGTGAATCAATTTGGCAGATTTCCAAAACTTAAGTGATCAATATTTTTCAAATAAATTTTCAAAAATAATTTTGAACACGAAAATTGGTACAGATCATTTAAGTGCACGTGCGTAATACTGAGGTCTGTTCCCACAGTGGTCTCAGTACTACAAAGTCTACATCTGGCAAAGAGAACTGTTCCAAGCTTGTTCTTTGTCTGTTCTTAGCTTGTTCTTGACTTGTTCTCTTTACTATATATAAACTTTAAATCTTTTTGCTCTTTACTTAGAAACACAAGGTATATATTCCTAAGTCTATTTTACAAGAAAATCCTAGAAGTACAAGAAAGTAAAAGACTTCAAGCTCTTGACTTCTGATTCTTCAAGTATCTCATGGTCTTCAGATTTGCCTTGAAGAGTTCTCACTTAAATTAACCTGTTCAATTACAAACATGCATAACAATCAAGTATAGAGAACTGGTTTGTCATCTATCAAATCAAACATGGTTCAACACCCTGCCGGAAACCGCCTCCCCACCCTCGGAATCCCTAGCCACGCCTCCCCACCCCCGGAATCCCTAGCCACGCCTCCCCCACCGCCCGAAAACCCAAACTTCGAAGTTTGGGTTTAGGGTTTAGGGTTTCCTCCCGAAACCGCCGAAACACCCTCCCCAGCATTCGACACCCACCAACAACCACTCTCCGATACCCCCAAAAACCACTAGCCCCGCCCTCCTCCATCCTCGAAACCCCCACCTTGATTCCCCCTACCCCTCGAAACCCCTCCTTCAGAAACCCCCAAATCCACCGCCCCTCGCCCCCGCCCGCCTCGGCCATCCCGCCTACTGAGATCGCCGCCCCATTCCGACCCTAGCCCCCTACGCCCACCGCCTTTCCCAACCCATACCCAGTCCCGGTGCCCTCCCCCCACCCCTCCTCCGCCCCAGCAGCCACCCCCACCCTTTTTACAATTTTAGGTTTTTTTTTTCAATTTTCTGAATTTTTTTTATTAATTTTTTGAAATTTTTTTTAATTTTTTTATTTTTCCTCTTTTTGGTTTTATACTAACAGTCAAACTAACGGAATTGGTCAATTGGTTGACGGTGTCAACAACTTAATTAGTTTAGGGTTATTTGGTGGAATTTTTAATTTTGAGGGTTACCAGGTAGATTTTTCAACAGTTCAGGGTTACCAGGTAGAATTTCCCTAAAAAAATTTAGTAAGATTGAATATTAACAATTAAGGCGCAACAAAGACCTTAATAAATAATTTGTTGCGGTTATTATGCGGTAAATAAGGCGCAGCAAAATGTATTTTTTGTACTATTATAAGTTGTAACTAAAAACAAATATTTATACTTAAACAAATAAGGATGCGTTTGATTCAACTTATTAAGCATTATAATACTTTTTTTTCAAAAAAAGTCCAATTAGATAAAAACATATTTAGACCAGATTATTTAAGTTTTGAAAAATTCAGATAAGATCATACCATATAAAAAAATTTAGATCAGATCAGTGTTCTAATAAAAAATAACTACAATAAAAAATAGATCAGATTAGAAAAAATTCAGATACTTGTTCAAATTAGAAAATTTTAGAACATATCAGGAAAGTTCAGATAAGATCCGATTAGATTAGAGAATTGTTAAGTTTAGATTAGATAAAAAAATTAAAAAGGAAAATATATATTAAAGGAAAAAAACCAATAAATAGAGAGAGTTTTTCAAAAGAAAAAAAAAGTCAAATGAAAGTTTGGAGGAAATTTTTTAATGAGAATGTGACATGTGGCAGTTGATGATTTCAGCAGTTTTTGTTTTAGTAATAGTTATAAATTAGACCGAATATTCATCTTGTCGTTCATATTAGTAATCTTTTGAAAAAAAAATCTTGCCTAAAATAAACTTTTGAAAATCAACATTATCAAATAAAATGATGATTACATAAAAAAACTAAAACTAAAAAATAAAATCAATCTTATCTATTAAATTGTTTGAAAAATCAATAAGCATTAGCTGGATATAGGACCACCCAGCTATTTGTGTCATGGTGAACATCATGTTCAAAACAATGAACATTGGTCCCGGTGAATATTCTGTTAAAAATGGTGAAAATTTGTAATAGTGAACATTGTGTTAAAAAATGATGAACATATTGCAGCAAATAATATTCCAATATATGGTGTCTCTTATATGGTGAACATTGCAATATAATGTTATGAATATTGTCCATCTTAAGTTGCATACGACATTCTAATACTAATTCTTGAATATTTTTTATTTATAGAAGACTAAGTCATAAATATTGTATTTAGTATTGTGAACATTTCTCTTATAGTTTGTGAACATTGCAACAAATAATAAAGTAATATTTAGTGTGCCTAATGTCGTGAACATTACAATATAATGTCTTGAACATTATAAATCCTAAATTGCTGCTGACATTGTAAAACACTAAGTGGTGAATATTTGTATTTAAGGCTTGTTTACTTCAGATTAAATTCAATTCAGTTCAGTTCATCTCTATTAAGTTTAATTTAGTTCAATTCAGTTTAGTTCAGTTCAGTTTAGTTCAATTAATACACTATATTAAGTTTAGTTCAGTTCAATTCAGTTCATCTCTATTCAGCTAATGTAAACGAGCCTTTAGTATTATGAAGATTGTTCTTACAATGTGTGAAAAGTTGTCTTGAAAAGTTATGTCTTAGAATGAGAACAATTAGGGCCGGCCGGGTATTTATTTTGTTTTTTTTTAAAAAAAAAAATTCAACAGTAATGTGAAAAAGCTAAGACCTCGTAAGGGTGACTCAAGCCTGTACAGCTTTCACCATGCATAGGACCTTTGCCTTTCTTTCAATATTTGGCCTTGTCACTATCCGCATCGTCCGCTGCTTCGGCATCGATCAGCATAGAACCAAGAAGAATATATGTGATAGCTTCCCTTTTGTAGCGACATAATTCTAGTCGGAACCTTCTTGTAAACTTGTGTTTTCAAAGCCTTGAGAATTTCAGTAGTCTTCCAGAGCAAGAATGTTGTCCTTGGTTCGAGAAGAAGATGGCCCATTAGTGACAATAAGGGCCTGGATACCGAGTTGCACCCCCATTTTAGGAGGTGTAGAGAAGGAGTGTATTCTTCGCTTACAGTTCCACCAGAGTAAATCCATTCGATTTGGTTATCTTCACTTTTCTCGTGTTCATTGTCAGCATCATTATGAGGAAATTCAAGGATTGCCCCGCCACTAAACCACCATCCCTGTTGAAGTTTCAAGAATTTCTCTTTCCTCCACAAGTTCGACTTCAAAGTGATCCTCTTCCAGAGCTCTCCTTGGTGCTCCCATGTAGTACTCAAGGAGGCTGCCCATCTACCGACGACAGTATGAGTCCCTGGAATGGAGGGTCGTCTTGAAGGAAGACATTCATAGGGAGAATTCTTCGTCCTCCACTTGTAGTATGAAGGTCCATATCCAATACGATATCAGTCTCTTGGAAGCGTGGTGAGTCAGGGTCACCGCCTGCCCATAACCGAACTGGGTTGGCAGTGTTTCTTATCGTGGATTAAATAGCTCTAAGATCCAAGCCAAACATGGTGAAGTTGGTTTCAGTTTCCATAATAGGATCCCTTTTTCCAAAAAAAAAAAAACCATTAATTGAATAATAGAGGAGAGAGAAAGAAAGAAAAATAGCTACAGATTGAAGAAAGATATTTTCTTAAAAAATAAAAGGACCCGACACCACAGACAACTGACTGGTCCCGGTGCAACCAATAATTTGAGGTTAGAGTCGACCAGAGCTGAAATAAATCAAATTCACATTTGTAGACTAACAAAATAAATCTTAGCGTTCCGATCGCTTGCAAAACTTGCCACCATGCAGTATTTATTGCTTTCATTTACAAAGTTGCAAAAGAAAATGTACAACAAAAACTTTTATAGATTAATGCTTACACGGTAATGACGCTACAACAAATAAAAACGGGTTTATTTCTCCACAAAGGACGAACATCGTAGCACCCAATAAAATATGAAAAATAAATAAATATATAATATATGAAAAAATAAAGAAAAAGGAGAAGAATGTTTTTAATTCACATTACGAGTCAACAGGCCTTCAAAAATTGTATAGAGATCTTTATTGTCGGATCCAAATATTTCATCAGCTTTACGAAGCGTTTCCTATGAAACAAATACCCACAACAAAAGTTAATGATATAGTTTCCCCAAAAAAGAATTGTATCAATAGTAGTAATGCAAATTATCCCTGTGGTTTAATAGATGGGGAATGGATTTATAGAGTTGACTGTCCTTTCAAAAGAACGAAATCTATGTATCACATTGGAAAACAATTCATTTCATTAGAGGACCTATTAGTCTTAGTTAGTGGTGAGCAAAACCGGGTACCCGGTCTTTTTCTATGGAACCGGACCCGGAAACGGAACCACCGGGTCCGAAATATCTGGAACTGGAACCGGAACCGCTCTAACCGGAAAATATCTTTTAGGAACCGGAACTGGAACCGCTAGGTACCGGTTCCAATACTGGGTACCCGATTTTTTTAATGGGTGTGTATTTTGTTCAATTTCTTAAATTTAAATAACAAATCGGGTTAATGGCAAACAAGTACATATTTAATTATTTACCACTAAACATCCACAAAGATAGTTTTCTTAAACACAAAAGTTTACAATTTTAAGATAAAACATACAAGTTTACATAAAGTCATAAACACAAGTTCACACAAATTAGGCTTATTATATTTGGTTTAGTCAGTAGTCACTTCAGTACTTCACTAATTACCATAGGATAAAAGTATAAAACCTAATTCAACCGTATCGGGAACGGGTCTGGTACCAGGTACCCGGAATTGAAACCGTTACAACCGGGTACCCATCGGGTACCTGGTCCAAAATTTTTGGAACCGAAACGGGAACCAATTGGGACCAGGTAGTAACTTTTGGATCCGGAACCGGACCCAGTTGAACCGGGTCTGGTTAATTACCCGCCGGTTCCTAACCGGGTCCAGTTCCGTGAGTGGGTACCCGAAACCGTTGCTCGGCCCTAGTCTTAGTCTATTGGTTAAGTCTTGAGAACGCCAAGCCTGAAATCTTGAGTTTCGTGGCCTGCAATAGGGCCTGGTTCAAGGTCTAATACCACCCACATTATCCAGAAAATTAAAATAAGTCTATGTATAGCATTAAAAAAAGTGTCATAAATTAAATTTCATGCCAGTTCGCCATAGACTAAGGGCTTGTTTACTTTAGCTTAAATTCAGTTCAGTTCAATTCAGTTCAGTTCAGGTCTCAATTTCTTTCTCTTATAAAATATTACATTCAGCTGTATTCAGTTCAGTTCAGTTCAGCTATATTCAGCTAAATTAAACGAGCCCTAATAGGATCCAAGCAGGACATCTCCAAAACAAATCAAGGGCTTTTTACTGATGTTGATATGTAGGCCAATAAACAAAAATTAAAACTTTGAAATACATACAATTTCTTTTTTAAAAAAAAACATAAAATAAAAAAAGGGTGGATTGCATATTCAAAAGCTTAGTATCACTTGAGTAGATCTTGTGACCAGGATTGTTAAAATTAGACAAAACAAAAAGTTAACAGTTTTGGACTTTTGGTTCATTCGTACATATTAGGAAAATTTGGCACAATTTTGTTTTGCAGATCCTATGTCTTAAGTTTCCTTTGCACCCATTAGACAGCCACAAGCCAAGGTCTTAGTTAAATCCTTCTTTTCTTGTTTTATGGGATGTAACAAAGCCCTCGTCCTTAGGGAAGGTGAGCATGTGTTTTACTTGGCTCATTCATTAGACAGCCACAAGCCAAGCGACTGCAGTGTTACATAGATCCTAAACTTCCCATGAATTGTGAATCGAAAAAAGCAAATTAGGGTCAGTTTTGGGCTATATTTGAATTGTGACCCATTTTGGGTGAGCCGCGAATTATAGAATCAAATAAAAAAAGAATTATGCAACACTGAGCCAACTTTTTAGGCAAATCTTTCTGTCCATTACGAAGGTGAACATGTGTTTTATTTGAATGGAATTTTAAATATGAAGGAACCGAAGAGGAGAGGAAAACGTCAAGAGCTATATGAAAAGAGGGGTCCGGCATACTCTTTGCATCCAACAACTTGCATGCAAAATGCGGCAAAATAAGATAAACATGATCAAGTGCAGCTGCAAACAATAAAACAAAATTCGCATTTGGCACGAGAAAATTTAAAAGTTAAGCCTTTTGATAATTTTGACTCTCAAATTCAAGTATTGAGTGTCATAGTTGAAGAAAGACTCAAGATTTACCAAAGGTTGAAGATTTTATACTTTGTTCCTCAATGTTAGAAGATTAGATGTGCGGATGTGCCTACTTTTCGTTGGTGAGCTTTGATTCTCAATACACAAATTTAATATAGATCTCTCAACAATTAATTGGCATTTCAATGATCATAATCTGCATTATACTTTCTTTCAATTGTTTTATGATGTGTTTGCAAGGAGGAAGAAAGTGTGTAATTTTTTGGGTTGATAACATAAGACGCAATGACTGACATCCCACAATATGAAAAAGAGTGACAGTTATTTGAATAATTGAATACTTACAATGCTCTACAATTGCAACAACAATGACTGACATCCCACATATCACAAACACTACAATTGGGCATTATATTTCTTGAATTTTTCTTTGTTTTTTAAGAATTTAATCCTTACTTTTTGTGGCTACTATTATAATGAAGACAAAAGGCAAAGCGGTGGGATCCGGGAGGTTGGGGTGGAGAGTGATTTTTGTAGGGAAAAAAAAGGAGTGTGTTGATTGTAAGGTTTGGGTAATAGAATAAAGGAAAATTACACGTGGAGTAGCAACGAGCCAACGAGTGAGATGGGATAAGAAAACTGTCGAAAAAGTAGAGATCAAAAGTGTAGCCATCTTTTTAAAATGGGTGAATGAAGAAAGTTCTACCATTTTAAGAACAAAGATACGTGGAAAGTTTAACCATTTCCATGTAAAAAAGGCAATACATAATTTCAAATACCAAGTAAAAAAGAAATCTAATAAATGGAGAATAACAGAAAGATCACATACTTCTTTTGTTTGCTTGTGTGAATTCAACTCCTTCACATTTGCTAAAAAGGCACCAAATTGTTCATAAGAGAGACGACTCCTGAGAAAAACAATCCAAAGGTTAGATGATCAACTCTACCTTAAACATCATAGACCAAGTACTAACACCACAAAATTCTTTAAGAATTTAGTAACATATATCAGCTTCAAACCAAAAAAAATACAATTTGCAACTTCAAACCAAATACAGGGGAATATATAGCACACTCTGTTTACAAGGTGATATGGTGGTAGTGCCTTTGACAAAGAATCACAAAACGAAAGAGCAGGGTACAATAACCACATACAATGCAGAAACAAACATCAGGAAGATATTAAAAGGCTCAATTTGACAATTTATATAGTAAGCTTCAGAAAAGATACCTGACTTGCCGGAAAAATTCTTTTCCATCAACCCGAGTCCTTCCTGAAAGATGAAAGAAACAAACAACTATAATTTACAAAAGAAGCAAGCATCAAACTATTGTAGCAAAGAATTTTTGGCTATAAAAGTAGCTACTTTATTTTTCAGAACCTCATTGTCCCTTAAAATACTTCCCTAGACTATAGGCATTGTGCTATGAACTGAGACCAGACTCTAAATGACAAAAATGAGACTCAGAGATGTAAATGCTGATTAATGGAAGATAATGGTGATGAATATGATTGTATTATAGGATAAGAAGATAACTATGAAGCATTCAAGAGACTTCACTCGCTCAATACAAGCATTTGAGTAGGATGTTCAATCTCAAATTACATTCAACATTCAACATATTTTTCCCTCTCTAGTCTCTACTTCCTCTTATTTATAGAAATTAGCTCCAAGTAATTCCACTAGAGTCTTCGAGAAGTTTTTAGTATCAACTTATTACGTATTACTAAAAATACCCCTTTCCTAATTGTCTATTCACAGCATTTCCGTCCCCCAAACTTACACCTTGTCCTATTGGGTTTTAAGAGTAGACCTAGTATTATTGAAAATGGAAATTGAAATATTGGGTTTTAAGAGTAGCCCTAGTATTATTGAAAATGAGCCCCCCTCCTGTCTTGGGCTTTGATGGGCTGAAAAGGTCAAAAGGATTATGTTTAAGGAAAATTTGTCCAAAACTACCTAGCTTACACAAGCTTTTGGGAGAAACTACCTAATTTAGAAAGTCTATGACAAAACTACTAAGTTAGGAAAAATCTTGTTGACCATTACCTTAAGTCAAATTTCAGCATTGACTCTTTTTTTCAAACCAATTAAAATCACGTGCCGGTCACGTGATACGGTAAAATGAGATTTTTTGTTGCAAATTTGGTGATTTCCCTCCATTTGCAACTAATTTACCCTAATATGGGGAGAGAATTAAGGTTGAGTAATTGGGGTAAATGAGTTCCAAATGGAGGGAAATCACCAACTTTGCAAACAAAAATTCTCATTTAACACATCACGTGGCCGTCACGTGATTTTAAGTGACCTGAAAATAAGAGTCAACGCCGGGATTTGATCTAAGGCAGTGGCCAACAAGCTTTTTCCTAACTTACGTAGTTTTGTTACGGACTTTTTAAACCAAGTAGTTTGTCACAAAAACTTGTGTAAGCTAGGTAGTTTTAGACAAAATTTCTTATTTTTAAATGAATGGTATTGATGATTTGAATTTGGATTGTTACGTGATTCACATGCTTGTAATTCCTCAAACACCACTACCCACTCCCCTAAAAATCTTTATACCCCACACAAAGGTTCAAGATTATTTTTCTATAACCAAGCAACCTCTAGACAATTCTACTGCTGGCCACTATAGCCCACACAGGAGAGACGATGCCAATAATACCCACCTTGAGGACAAGGTGGAAGTTTGGGGGTCGGGTACAATTAAAACCTAATATCGGGGAGAGCTGTATTTTAGGCAATGCAGAATAAATAATTCGTATATTGTGCACCCGGGTGCACATACTACACAATGAACACCATGCACTTGCATTTAAAACAAAACATTCATGCTATGCATACAGAACATTTTAAGCATTTAAAATCTGTCTTTTGTATTCAAGTTTCTCAAAAGCTTGAATAGGGAGAGCATCCACCTCTCAAATGTGGAATTATCTTGCTATTTGTCTATAATTTCCATTAAGTCATTGTTTAATCATCATCATTTCTTCTTGCAATTACATTTTATTAGATGATAAATATTCTATTTAGCTATGTCAGTTCCTAACAAATTGAAGAAAAAAACAATCTTCAATATCTTACAGAGCCAATAGCTTCCACTAGACAAGCCTAAACATCATGTTGAAATGCATACAACTAATGAAATTCTTTGATTTTAAGGACTCACCACTTTGTGATCCCGAATCAAGACTTGAAAAAGAATTGTGGGTGCCTGAAGGTAAAGAAAAGGAAACAGAATGTCGCCTCGGAGATGCTGTCTTAGATGTTCTGGATGGTGACACAGATGCAGATGTAACAGGAGGAGAACCAGGGGGAGTGAGGCGAGGAGTGCTAGTTTGTGATGCTAATAACAGACCTGGTGATATTCGAGGCCTTGGAGCTGTAATCAATCAAGAAATAAAAAATTAGATGGAGACTGCATATGCTTAAGCAAGTTATTATTAATGTCACAAACTCAAGCATAATTCTCCTTCTCTAATGATAGGCAAGTATGCCAATGTCTTAATTTTAATGGTTTGACTGCAAAGATGTGCAGTGCTAATAAAATCTAATAAAATAGTTGAAAATTTGCAAAAAAAAAAAAAAAAAATTAAATTAATAAAATTAAAAAAAATAAATAAATGAACAAAAAAAAAAATTCAAAACCATCAATTCACATTGCCTGAATGGCTGAATTTAAATTCTGGGCTATCTCAAATATTTTGGGGCCCATGTGCTAATTATATGAATGTGGCCCTAAAAATAAGAAAATAGCTCAAATAAAATTTTATAATATAATTAATATTAATTGTACATTAAAGAATTAATGAAACATTAGCAAATCATGTGTAAAAAAAAGAAACAAATAAAATTTTCTTTTTTTTACAATGTGGAAAAATTATGGACCTTTCTATTTGTAGGGCCCTGTGCTGCGGGTCTCCTTACAAACCCTTATCACCCCAATCAAATTATCCCATAGATAATTCAACTGCTGGCTCCAAGCCATTAGGTAGTTCAGCTTGGATACTGCATACTCATGTACCTAAACAACGTACGTACAAGCATACACGCACGCATATCTACATGAAATCAAAATTCTACCTTCTGCTTCGCGGTCCTCAGGATACGAGTTTCCACGTTCTAAAGCCACACTCTCTGTTGAGGAATAAGTTGAAGGAGGCATGGTAAAATCATCATCTGATTCAGAACAAAGGCATTAAACTCTGATGAATGACCCTTATCAAAATGGATGTTGTCATAACTCCATTGATATTAACTTATAATGGTTTTCATATCATGATTAATAGCAAACCACAAAGGTTGATATGAAAGCATATGAGACTACGTATTAGAGTCCAAATAATTCATTACACTTGCATAATCCAATGATCAAATTACGCTTTTTGGTGTGCAAATAACCTAAGTGGCAACCATATTCCATCCAAAAAGTCAAAAACAGGGGTTTAGTGGGGCCTACCATATCCTCATCACATCTCCCCTTCAAAGGAAAGGGATCTAACTTTCTCTCATGCCGTTAAACCAAATGCTTTTAAATCTAATAGGAATCCAATTAATCTCTGATCCAATTAATCCAAATGTTTATTAATCTAATTGATCCCCACACATGACATCTATATACATAATCAGCATATATACCAAGTGACAGTTTGAGACACAAATGACAACATTAAAACAAAAAATTAGCCATATATGTGATTAATTTACCAAAAAAGACCCGGTAATCCATACATTGTGCACCCATGTGCACAATGAACACCATTCACTTGCATTTAAGTTATAACATTCATTTTATGCATACATTTACTTTGAGCATTTAGAACATTTGTCCTTTAGATTTAAACCAATTAAATTTAGTTCTAAATGTAAAACATAAATGATGAAAATATATAACACAAATGTTCAAAGTGAATAACATAAATACAAAGTATTCAATTTTAACATTGTGCATGGTGATCACCATGCACGGATGAACCTGAGTGCCCTATATATTTTTCATGGACTCAAGGTAGGTTGGAAGATTAGGGAAAAAAACACATGGGAGTAGAATTGTATAAAACCTCCACTTTGTGATTGAACAGACATGACTGTATGCCTAGGGATCTCCTTGGTAGCATTCTCTTGCACTCCTGCCTGTCACAAGTTCATCAGATTGTCAACATATAAAACATTGCAGATGTACACAATTTAAAAACAAACATTACAGAGGTACAAAATAAGTTCTGAAAATGATATAAAACAAAAGGCACTTACCGTACTTCCTTCTTCTTCTTGAAGTGACTGCATAAGTGTTTTCCTGAACACTTCCAACTGCATCCACAAGATGTTATAAAAATTGATGATAAACAAGAAAGGTACTGCAGTGATGGTTTGCAAATTTACAAGAGCACAAACCTTGGAAACATCTCTGCGGAGCTTTGCAACAGTATTGGTCAAAGAATTATTCTCTTTTACCAAACTTTCCTATACAACAATATAAACAACAAATAAATATTGCTTGGTCACAAAACACTCTACTTGTAAATACTCTTGCTTTTCTTTCATTTGCTACATCTGACCAAGATCAGTATTACATCAAAATTTTTACTGTTTCAGGATATATATGCAAAACAAAAATGATCATATAAGATATTATTTGATTTGGCAAAATGTGTACTTCCAAGATATATATACTTTAAAATTATTTATTTCTTGTATATAATTTAAGATATTAATTTTGGAAGCTATGTACCGAAAACTACTGAAAACAGTTGTAGCACATATTAGAGACAGAGAAGTCATTTGCAATAGTAGAGCTACTGTTAATAGCTAGTTCAGCGCTTGGTTGGCTTTATGTAACAAGCTTGATAGCAGATGGTTTTCCGGGAGTTGTAATACCTGCCAGCTGTGCAATGTGGCACAAGAGGATGTGAACCATTCGATCTTTCAGTGTCCTTACAGTGCAGGTGTCTGGAAGGCTCTTTGTGTAAGTTAAATATTTTTAGAGCTGCTAACTGTTTTGATATGGGGTCTAGCAAGCTATTCCATTTTACAGAAGGAAATCTGGCAGAGTTCTGCTTTATGGTGATCTATTTTGTGAAGCGATCTATGGCATTTGGCTCCAAAGAAATTCTAAAATATTTAGAGGACAACTATTTAATCATAATGTCTTACTTAAAGAAATTTTTTTAAGAGCTGCTTGTGTAATATTGTAATTAGGTCTTGAATCTATTTTATTGCTGCGTTTCGTTTTTTTTTTTTTGGTGTACGCTGTGGCGCTGTGCTTCTCTTTCAGTTGGAAGAGAAGCACAATTATATAGAATAGTTATATTGAACAATTAGAACATTCGCCTTTTATATTTACACAATTTAAGCTCCGTTTACTACTAAGTAATTCAATTGAAAATTATTTAACAACGAAAACCTTTAACCATGGAAAACTCATTTTCAAACTCCTTTTACATTGTTTAATTCCAAGGAAAATAATTTTCCATTTAAAATGTTTAGTTGCAAGGAAATGAGTTTTTATTTTAAGCATTTTCATTGTTTACACACAAAGGGAAATATTTCCGCCCAATTTTGGACAAAATTGTTTTCAACAGCATGGTTTTACAGCACAAATTTTCCATTTAACTTTTCGGCCCAAATGAAATGATATAAAATGGGGAAAAGTTTTCAATGAAAATGTTTTGCACTCTAGTAAAAGGAGTCTTAATTCTATAAAAAAAAATCTAAAAGTAAATTCATAAATGTTCTAAATATTGTAGCATAAAGGTTCAAAATATATAATATAAATATTCAATTTTAAAAGCAACATGCAACCTGTTACAGCATAAAATTTTCAATTACTCCCTCTATAACATAAAGATTTAAACAAATATTTTTTTTTCACACATTTCGATGAAGCAATTTCAGGGTGTAAACGACAAAATTAATCAAAATAATATTGATATTAGTAACTTATAATCACATTCTTGCTTGTATTAAAACCATTTTGATTAATTTTTTCGTTTACAACCTTAAATTGCTTCTTCAAAATGCGTAAAAAAACAAATGTTGAAATCTTTATATCACGGAGGGATTACTATTTAAAATAAATTCCAAACATCTTCACCAAACATATTCAATTTTAAATACATTTGCACCGATTGTTCGAAGAAATTAAAAAAAATTAAAAATAGAATACGAGTAAAAAAGCAAACTATTTTCCGCTAATCTGTATCTTGTGTACCTGAATGGATAATGAACACTATGCACTCGCAATTAACACTGAACATTCATGGTATTCATATAGAACCCTCAATTCAAGAATTACTCACAAAAGTTATGGAAAACACAAAACTTTTTATATATTCTCAATAACTTTCACCAATTTTTGCTTATTTTTTTGGGCAAAATTTGGTATCACGACCGTCTCAGACCTACTCCTTACTTTGAACATCTAAAACACAATTGTCTTTCTCTTTAATTTGAACATTTAAAACACAATTGTCTTTTATATTTAAACCATCTAAATTTAGGGGAAAAAATGTTGAATAATATATAAATGTTAAAAATACATAACATAAATATTCATAAATAAATGTTAAATATTAACAGTGGCACACTATTTGCCCACCCCCCCCCCCCCCCCAAAAAAAAAAAAAAAACAGAGGTGCACTATATTTTTAATTTTTTAGCATCAAAACATAAAATTAATTATCCATAAGCAATTCAAGTTACGGTGAGTTAGTGAGTTTCGCCATAAACAATACTTAAAGTAACCGAAAATCGAAATTGGCCTATTGAGAGATTCTTGAGAGTAAAATTCAGACAAATTTTTAGAGAATTATGGCACACACATACAATAAAGTAAAGTGATAATAAAAATGAATAAAAAAGGGAAATGAAACAACCTTTTGTTGGTGAGCAAGGGTAAGACGATCAGTAGTTTGAGAGAGAGTAGCGTCAAGGGTTTCAATTTGGGTTTGAAGGTCAGAGATGATATTATCCTTGTCGTTGACCTGAGACCGGAGTACAGACGCTTCTGATTCGAGGGCCGAGACACGTGTCGACAAAGCAATGGACGTGATCTTTCTTGCAACATCAAGCTGTGCAAATGGATCTGAAGGTAGTACTTGAATCACTTCCTCGGGAAGATCGAATTCATTACATGATGATGATGATGCTTCTCCTTCTCCTTCTCCTTCTCCTTCTCCTTCTCCTGCCGTTGCTGTTTCCATCGTCTTCTTTTTCTTTCACTTTTTTTAATTGATTTTTTTTTTAATTATTATTATTGTTTACTTTATGGGTTTTGTTTATTTGTTAAGAAACTGTTTTTAGTTTATTTCGTTTTTTGGGAATGTGTGGTAGAGTCAGTGTGCGAGGACGAGTGTAATGGATAAGGGAAATTTAGGGCTTGGTGTTCACTAGTACTGTGCAATGGGGCTGATCCCAATAACGACCCTACCCAGTCCCCACCTGTTTATATAAGAGTCACATTCGGTTGGATAGAATAACGAGGCGGGTCAGCGGGTTCTAATAGGGTTTAACATTTGCGGACTTTTCATAGGGTGGCACGGGCCTTCAAAAGATGATAATTTTTTCTATTTTGCGTTCTCTTTACCTTAAGAAAATAAGTTTCAGCTTTAATAACTTCACATAAGTTATATCAGGTTTAATAAGTTGCAATAAGGTCCAACAAGTTTTAAATCAGGTCTAATAAATTCTAATATGTTTCAATCAGGTCTAATAATTTCTAATATGTTTCAATCAGGTCTAATAATTTCTAATATGTTTCAATCAGGTCTAATAAGTTCCAATCAAGTCTAATAATTTCTAATAAGTTCCAATCAGGTTTAGGTTTTTTTTATTATTATTGATTAAATAAAATTAATAAAATTAATCCTCAACATAAACGAATTTTACTCTATCATTCTTGTTTATAATTTTTTTAGAGAAATCAGAGTTAGATTGAACTAAACTATTTTTTTATATTATAAAATAAGAATGATAGATTTAAAATAATTCGAAATGCTAGTACTAATTAAAATTTAATAAAATTTACTTGTATAAAAATCCACATCAATACATTACTTCAGATTCATCATTAGAGTACATATTTTCACCTTCAATATCATTTTCTTCATCGAACATATTTTCTTCAGGTACAACTTGTCATATCTCATCTGTAATATTTGTACGAACAATTTTCATTGCCTTTAGTCGTTCGCCATCAGTTAATTTACATCAGCTCGTGGTTGTACATTTTCAACAACTTGCAAAATCAAAATTAAGGAAAATTAAATATGTAGATAAGTTATTATTGGAATTGATAATATTAAGAAAAATTTGCTTTTAATAATCCAACCTTTCGAGTTTTAGCAACCAATAATCCAACCTTTACACCCTAAATCTATACAATAATCCAACATTTTGATTTCTAGCAACCAATGAACTAAACTTGAAAATAAGAGATCAATTATATGTTGATCTATTGTTTTCTTGGGTTTTTTAATCAACTACACATTAAAAGTCTAACGTTAACTTATATAACTGTTAAAACTCTAAAATGAAAGGTTCAGATTCATTGGTTGGATTTTGGTGCAAAGGTTGGATTATTTTCTAATAATCCAAAGGTTGGATTATTGGTTGCTAAAACGCGAAATGTTGGATTATTAAAAGCAAATAATCTTAATATTAATTAATAATGGGTTTGAAAAATGAGATACTAATTATTACTATCTATAAAAAAACCATAAATTCAAATGTATAGAATATTATTTTTTTTGGATTATTAATAATAATAATATTATTATTATTATTATCATCATCATTACTACTATATTTATTATTTATTTATTATTTAATTATATTTAATACATTCCAATATGTTCCAATCAGGTTTAGTAAGTTCCAATAAGTTCTAATAAGTTCCAATAAGTTCCAATAAGGTCTAATGAGTTCCAATAAGGTCTAATAAGTTCAATCAGGTCTAATAAGTTAAATAAGGTTTGATAAGTTCAGATAAGTTCAGTTCAAATAAGTTCAGATAAGTACAGATCTAATAAGTTGACGAGAACGCACCCTAATAGTTGGATATATGATAAGGAAAATTTGGGGCTTGGTGCTCACTAGTACTGTGCAATGGGGCTGCCCCCAATAATGACCCAGTCCCAACCAGTTAATATAATAAGAGTCAGATTCGGTTGAGTAGGATAACAAGCTGGGTTCTAATAGGGTTAAACATTTGCGGACTTTCTATGGGGTGGGATGGGCCTTAAAAAGATGATAATTTTTTCCCATTGAATTGGTGTAATAGTTGGATTTCCTTTGTTTATTTCCTTTGAATTTCTTAAACCTTATTACCGAATAGTTTTGTTTAGTTGCTTTTGATATTGAAACAGTTGTTTTGGATATTGAATTTATTGAAGTATTGATTAGTATTGATCTGACTTGATGTTGTTATACACGAAGTCTCATATTAAAAAAAAATAGGTCATTACAGTTGGTATCAGAGCTTAGTTTGAGAACCATAGGATTACTTCGCGTTCTGGGCTCGCCAAAGTGGTCAGCCCAAGATAAACGTACCCAAACCCTAAGCCCAATTTTGTTAGGGCTAGGGTCACAACAGATATGTATGCACAAATAACATGATGAAACGTGTTACGGGCCAGGCCCACGTGTCAATACGGCTGACTCAACCTAAGCCCAAACCGGGTAACCTACGCCGCCTATAAAAGGATCGGTCAAATCACTTTTCAGGTACGGAATAGAAAATACACAATTCATAATACTCTGACTCCTTTCTTCCGATATATGACTTAAGCATCGGAGGGGCGTTCCCGGGTTCCACCCCCTGGGTTAGCAACCCTCTACTGTTTTGCAGCACTAAACCCTAACGTGGAACACATGGAGTCAACCTCAACACATTAAAGACCTTTAACATATTAAAGAAATTCTAGAACAGGAATAAATTGACGCTGTTTGTGGGGATTCGTAACAAAAATATGGCTAACACCAGAGCTAGGGCACCACGATTTGATCAGCCCAACGGAAATCCCCGTGAATCGCTTAACTGGCAGCTAGCACCTATCGAGGATGGTAATTCCTCGAACGGGGCGAGTGATAAAAACCAACCCAGCAATCCTGAGCAAGTGGTCACTCGAAGAGACCTTGAGCACGTAGTTGTTGCCCTCACTGCAGCATTCGAAAGAAACCTGAATGATTTGAAGAAAGCCTTGCCAAGACGACATAACAGAGATGCCGTCTTGTAACACCCTGAAAATTCCCTACTTGGAAACTCTAAACACTACTTAAAATTATGACATAAAATACATTTGAAAAAAAATTCCAAAGTATTACCGCCACGTGTGAAAACATTTCGGCTTATTCAGAATGTTGCAGCGGAAAAACTTTAACAATTATTTAAACCAAAAAAACGTAAATCAAATAACATTTTAAAATAAGCTCAAATGCAAGAATTGTTAACTGTCGAATCACTCTTATCCCACGACAATGCATATGCCGAATGCTTGAACTTCACATCATTAAGCTAACCTGTGCAATTCTGCGCGCTTCCCAATAATACAAGTGTATAAATTGGTTTATCATAGAGTCATTAAGGCGAGGGCCATGACCAAAGAAGACACACACACAAAAGCACGTAATCAGCAAAAGTTGAGTACATATATACAACAAGGCGAGTAATAAATAAATAAATAAACAAATAAATAAGTAACTTGTTGTAACTGAACTAAGACTATGAACTCCATGATTAGACAAAGAAAAGATAGTGGCCAGATTAGATAATGGTGAGATGCATGTTAATTGTTTATTTATTTATGAGATTGGATTCACATCGAACGGATTTTCAAAAATAATAAGTTGTCTGTCAAGATGCCTTTAGGGCCACACTCGGTTGCAAATCGAGTGGAAAAATCCACCATAAGGTGGGTGGGATCCCAAAAATAAAAATAAAAACAAGAGTGTACAATGTCTTGTACCACTTGTAGGATGCTAGATACCCTCCCCCATATGTTCATACTCAAGGTGTATACGTTCCAACAGTTTTGGTGCGAATCCTCTTTCACTTTACGTGGTTTACAATATTAAGAAAAATCTGATTTGATTCAATTTCCTTAAAATCTACTCCCTCCGTCCCCTTTTTTTTTTGCAACATTTGGTTTTTCACATCTCCCAACACATAATTTTAAATAAAAATAACTTGAAAAACATGTACTAAAAAATTATAAAAGTTATATATTAATAAAGTACACATCGAGCCGAATCAAAAGAGATCTCATTTGACTATATTTTTTCTTATATGTATAAAATTTGAGAGAGTCAAAGTTGCCCAATGAACAGTGTAAAAATTCCAAATGTAGCAATAAAAAGAGGACGGAGGGAGTACAACATAAACCATCAGACTTGAAATCACACAATTGAAGGTTTATTTATCTTTTCATTTAGCGATCACATAATTATCAAGTCATTTAATGCCCATGGCCCCACACAATGGTGGTAAAATAATATTGATGCCTAATGGCCCCACATTACGTGATATAAAGGTTCATAATTGAACTCATATTCCAAACTGTGATAAAATACCCAATCCGGGACAACATGTTGTAACAATAAACGTTTTCTTCTTACACAATCTCACGTAGAACGTACAACCAGTCATCACAGTTCAAATCATGCCCTAGACATGCTAACTACATGCAAACAGCTTACTAAGTACATACGTACCTGGTATACTAAATCCGACTAGCCACTGTTAATTGAATTCCTCAAATTCAAAGTCCCCTACAAGTTAAACATCGGGACTAATAAAAACCCCAAACTACCCTAAGTACATATTACAAAATTCCAGCTTCTATTAAATTCCAAAAATTATTTTTACTTCCTTCTTTTTAATTCAAAGATTACACTAGTGTGCCCTCTAATTAAAATATTTAGCAAACGCTTAAAAAGATAAACAAAATAATATTTAAGCGGGGTTAAATAGAAATTCCAGCCCTGATAAAAAAACTTAAAACCCCTCCGAAACATCCCGAAAATCTATTTTTAGAGTTTTAACAACATCCTACAGGTTCCTAACACTACCGGAAACCCTTATATGCAACTAACAATTAAAACCTTTGAAATTAAACTACTTTTCCAAAAAGTACAGCAATACAAAGATTAATAAAACCCCATGAAACTATTCCAAAACATGATTTAAAGTTCCAACTTTCATATACCAAGTAAAAACATTCTTTAACACCCATATTTAGCCCAAAATAGTTAAAACCCATTAGAATACATTAGGTAGTGTTTGGATATGTGCAATTCATTTCAAATTGATGAATTCAATTTCTGAAATTGAAATGTTACAATTCAAATGACAAAAATTTGAAATGACATGGTTTTTTTAAGTATTTGAAATACACAAAATTTGTTTGTTAAGCATTTGTGTTGGGAATTGGGCCAAATCCAATTCCAAATTTTTTACTTGCCAAACATTTAATTTGGCCTAAATCCATCATTTCAAATGAAATACTTGTATCCAAACATACCATTAATTTAATTAAAATTCAGATTAATAAAAATAATAAAACTTCATTAAGTCCTTATAAAAATCATATTTTTGAAGTATAGAATTCAAAACCAAAGTATAATCAACATTACTACCAAATATTAGTCATAAATCTATAAAACTCAGTAAATTAGACAACTTCATATAATACCCTTCTTCAACCTTCATTAAAACACCATGAAACCTCTATTAAAGCTTCACCAAAAACTACTACTTTATTCAACAAAACTAATCAAAGTAACTTGTTTTAATCTAGTTTAATTCAAAATAAAAATCTGTAAATAACTTAACAAGAACCCATGAAACTTGTAGATTCAAAATTTAAATTAGAACAAGAGTATTCAATGTTTAATCATGATTAAAAACAAATACCAAATCAGAATTTCAATGTATAAACAAAATCCTATACTTGGTGTGACGACCCGACTCGCTTAAACCAGCGCGGAAGAAACCGACGAGTCGAATAGTCAGTTCTAACAAACAAACTTACTAAAAATCAAAACAAAAACCTCGAAATATTATTATTTTAACCCAAAAGTACAACACCCACAAGTTTGTACAATACTAAACCCAAATGTTATTATTAATACTACTAACAATATAAGCACCAAATAGATGTCAGAGTTAGAAATTACAAATGTCACTACTAAAGTCTAAAACTAGAAATCGAAATATAAATCAAACAACCTAAAAGAACATCGGCACTCGCCCAACCCAAAGCTAAGCAACACTGCCATCACCAGAGTTACCTGAAAAATTAACAACAATCCACAGTCAGTGGCGAGTAACATAGCTGTCCCACTCTAACGTGGATACACACGATCATAGAATACATCAAACAACCAAACCAGACATACAACATACGATCATGTGAAACAACATATTAAATCAACAATAACCAACAACAATACCGTTAACGACATTCAACGATATATCCAAAACTCGACTAACTCCCAATACTCGACTTTTAGACTTCTCTTTACTTAATCTTTGGCGCAATCATTTACATATTAGGCCGGACTATGCATGTACGAACGCATCTTACGCGAACGAACTTTTTACTATGCCAGGATTGAGAATCTTACTCCCAACCCCATGAAACCAATCTTACTGGAAATCCATATCCGAAGACGACATAATAAGATCACCAACTATCCCAGTACCACGGACAGGATAGGGGCAGCGTCTTAACCCAAGCCTTAGAATCTTACTCTAAGGTTAGGCGTCTAATAGTAAAATCAAGCTAATCTTTAAATCTTTAATCTTAATCATTAATCTTTTATCTTTCGTTTACATTCTTAGTTAATCTTAAGTTGCATCTTACGCCTTGACTTAAGACTAACATGTAAACATACAAAGTTATCCTCAAGATTGCCTTTTTATTGTCTTTTCTTGAGTCTAACCATAAACATTTACTACTTTTCAATCAAACTTAAGCATTCTTTAACTTTTCATAACTTTCTTTGAACCTCATCTAACTTCCTTTAATCTTATCTTTAACTTTCTTTAACTAATACTAACCTTCTTTAACTTTCAAGACTCAACCAAGAACTCTTAAATAACCCTTAAAGACTCATAAAGAACCCATCAAGATATCTAAAGAACTCAACCATATTCATAAGGAACTCATAAAGAAACCATAAAGAATTCATAAAGAACTTATCAAGATTCAAGATCTTCAATCAAGAACTCAATCAAGTTTCAAGAACTTCAACCAAGAACTCATTCAAGAATCAAGAACTCATCCCAACATCATCAACATACACGCATGATTCAACACATTCAACACTAACAATCATCAACTTCCTAATATCCAAAATTCATCAAACTTGAACATGAATAACATCAAACTTAATACTAACATAATCAATCATGAAATTCATATAATCAAGTAGAAATACATCATAATTCATCATCCCAAAATCAAATTATAAATCACGCATAAAATGGTACATAAACATCAAATTTTGGTCTAACTTAGTCATCTAATCTATCCTATAATTCAAGGTATACAAACTAGGTTGAGATAGTATGTTACCTTATGAAAATTGGGTGTTTAAACAAAGAAAAACCTGCTGCCCAGATTCGTCCCACACGAACTCAAAGTCACGCACAACACGAAGCACCTTCTTGAACACGCACGGCTTCAATGCACGGCATAACCATCATCATGGATTCGTTGCACGGCTGCCCCACGACCACGAACACTCTGCACGGCCATATTCGAACCACCACACGGCCACCAACGTGAACCCCACGAACATCCAAACCCAAAACCGAAACCCAACTAGAAGTCTTGAATAAAAACAATGAAGGCTAATGTGTTTTAGTCACTTAAAGATCAAATGGAGGATGAATCTTTAAGTTTAGGCTTAAAAAGATGATGAACAAAGAAGGGGGATTACTTAGCCAAAAATGGCGTGTGGAATGGGGTGAATGAAGGAGAGAGTGTTTAAACTTTGATGGCAAATGAATGGCAAATGAGCAAATGAGCCAATGAGTTCTAAAGCCTTACAAACCCTTCTATTTATAGAAGTGGTTAAGGTGTGAATGCAAGGCAAGTGGAAAAACCAAGCCACTAATCAAGAGAGAGAGGGGCCGGTTGGGCTTTAACACAAATGAGCTTCTAAGCTCATTTGGGCTAATTGCACTTAAGCATGACTAATCATGTTTAAATCCGCACTTGGCCCAAACTCAATTAATTAACTAGAAAATTATAAAATAAAATTCTAATTAATTAAAATAAAATAAAATAAAATAAAAGGAATAATAACTCATACCATAAAATAGTCACATTTAAGCAATAAAAAAAATAGTCTAAATAAATTTAGACCATGCACAAAATAAGAAAATAAATACAAAGAAAATAGCCCAAAACCTGGGGCGTTATACTTGGGTTAAATTAAATAACAAATGATTTTTTTTTTTTAAAATTACCGGCAGCACAGTACGGGAGGCCGAACGGCAACGGCAGCAGTTCCTCGGCGGAAGTGGCTGAGTGCGTCAGCGGTGGCTGGGTCCCGTGGTCGGCGGCGGTGGTCCTGGGCTGGCCTGCGCCGGCTCTGCTTCTTCTTCTTTTCCAGCTGACCTGCGTGTTGGCCTCTTCTTCCCTTTTTTTTTGGAAAAATTGTTAGAATTAAGTCAACCTTTAAGCGGTCTGCTCAAATTAAGTCAAGCTTTGGATTAACTCAAATTAAGACAACCTTGTATACACATATGCTCAATTTAAGTTCATGTTAATGGTGAACCTGTTACAACATGTACCCACCATTTTGCAACAGGTTACCAATGCAATTTTTCCTTTTTTTCATTTAATTCTCTTAATCTCCCTTTTATATTATTTTAAAAAAATTAATTCCCTATTAGAAAGCCCTTATTCCTTAACCTCTCCCTTCTGTTTCTCCCTCTTCTCCCTCCTCTCCATTTGTCCCTCTTCTCCTTCTCCATGCGTTCAGGAAATCCAAACTCCATGTCTGCACGGTCGAATGGCTCCGATTTGTCCACCAATTCCGGATGAATTTATCCAAGGGTACATATCAATTGTCCTATATACTTCAAAGCTAATTCTGCAATTTGCCATCATATCCCATCATCAACAACCTCTCTTCACCCATCACGCAAGTTGTGCCCAAGAACCAAATAATGCAACAAAATGATTTTTTATTTTATTTTATCAAACAAGTTAAGATGAAATTGATCACTAATAAATTTGAGTTAATTAATCAACCTAACCATAATCTATATATAAATCGCAACTTCACCAGAGTAACACAAACCAAGAATCATCATCCATTTAAACAATATAAACAAAACTCCATTATTCTCTATAAGAAACCAAGAACATCCCAGAAAGAAAAGGAAAAACGAGCATCAATTAAAGACCACAAAAAATTTCAAATCGAAGGTTCACATACATTCAAGAAGGTTCACCTAATTTGATGTGTGAAATACTATTGACAATGAGCAAAGCCTTCTTTGAGTGTAGTTCGTTGAAATAATCAGCACCGTTTGTTGTGAATGGAGTCTTCAACAAAGCTTCCTTGCAGCCATTAATGGCATAAACCAAGCTCAAAATGATAAGAGAGGGAAACAACTGTGTTTTTTAAAGGTTGGGTTTTATTTAAAAATTTGCCTTTTCACTTTTTTAAGTTATAAATGCATAAACACTTTTTTAGGGCTTTTAAACAACATCATTAACCTGCTGAATAGGTCACTCACCAAAAAACTTAGAATGGGCAGATGTGTATATATGGTTGACTTAATTTGAGTTAATCCAAAACTTGACTTAATTTGAGCAGACCACTTAAAGATTGACTTAATTTTTACAATTTTTCCTTTTTTTTTTCCTCTTTCTTTTCTTTTGAATTCACGTGAAAGATGTGAGGAGAGAGAGGGGTGTTTTAATTTTCTGATTTAGGGTTTTTGACCTGCTTTGGGTTTACGTTAGGATATATATTAAGATTAGGTCCAATTTGGGTTTCCCGTTGGTTGGACTTGCGACAGTGGAAATAAAACTTTTAACCTTTTTCGAATCATAATATTTTATTTTTGTAAACGACGCCCAAAATACATAATTAAAACATTTAATATTATTTCCAAATATGATTTTATAAAATTCCTTTATAAATATACATAAGTTATTTAAATACCCAATAAATAATGAGAAGGTATTGTGTCAGACTGGTCTGACAGTAACGTTTCCGTCAGACTAGTCCCCTCGACCTGGACACATATGGTTGAATCTGGACTCATATGTGTTTAACCTGGACACATGTTGTTAAAGGTGGACATGTATTGGTAGACCTGGTCACATATTTGTAAACCTAGACACAAATTTGTAACCCTGGATTCATATTTGTAAACCTGGACACATATTGTTGGACCTGGACACATAATGTTAAATCTGGACACATATTGTTGAACCTGGACACATATTGTTAAACCTGGACATGTATTGGTAGACCTGGACACATATCTGTAAACTTGGACACAAATTTGTAACCCTGAAAACATATTTGTAACCCTGGAAACATATTTGTAAACCTGGACACATATTGTTGGATCTGGACACATATTGTTAAATTTGGACATATATTGTTGAACTTGGACACAAATTGTTGAACTTGGACAAAAATTTGTAAACATGATGAAAATTTGTTTAACCTGGACACATATTATTAACACTGGACACATTGTGTTACCCATGGACAAATATTGTTAAACCTGGACACATATCTGTCTAACTTGGACATATATTGTTAAACCTGGAAATCTATTTATAAACCTGATGACATTTGTAAATCTGGTGAAACTTGTTTAGCCTGAAAAAATATTGTTAAACCTGGACAAATGTTGTTGGACCTGGACACTATTTCTTTGACATGGACACATATTACTAAACCTGGATCCCTCATCAGTTGTTAAAAAAATAGAAGTGTTGGACGGTCCAACCGTCGGACCGTCCGACACAATACTTTCACATAAATAATATTTTGTAAATATTGACTTTAAACCATTTTATTATTCCTAATTCGTAAGCATATAAAATATTCTTTTAGGCGTATAAAATACGTGTACAAGTGTATGAAATACGTATAAAATACATATATTAATGTATAAAAAAACGGGGTATTACACGTCTTTAGCCGGGATAGGAGCGAACAGTCGAGGCAAAGCCCAGTAGAGGATCCTTGACAACGTTCCAAGGAAGTCATTAACTCTCAAAGAACTGATGCACGAACCCTCATCGAATCTCGCCGGACTACAAGGACCAAGATCGATGCGGGGACGATTATCGAGAATCGTCGACAAAGGAATCAAAACTCACCTCAAGCCTCTCATGAAAGATCCCACCACATGACTGTGAGGGATCGAGGGTCAACTGTTATCCCTAACCGGGAAGGTAATCACATAAGGCCTCCTCCACTGAAAAGTGAAGTACAACCAACGGGGACGCTCACCTACAAAACACCTTTAGTCGAGAGATTCTGGAGACGGTCGACCCTCGAAAGCTCAAAGTCCCCCACATTGAGTTCTTTTCAGTTTTCAGGGACCACTGATCCTGCGGATCATATTGCTGCGTACAAAGCCAAGATGGCGGTACAAAATGGATGTGAGGCTAGCTGGAGCCGATACTTCCCTACTACTCTGAAAGGGCTCGCCTTGACGTGGTCACCAAACTCCCATCAGGTCTCATCAGCAGTTTCGCTGTCCTGGAGGCCATGTTCCTTAGTCACTTCGTTGCTGGAAAGTCAATTCCTATCTTTGCTCAACCACCTTTTGTTGAATTAACTTTGTTAACCAGCTTTTACCAAGTGAATAAAACCGGTTTTTTAGTTCCTGAATAAATTCACTCACCAAACTTTTTCACAAAAAACCAATTTTTTTACATGATTTTTATTAATTCTTTAATCTGAATTATAATTTTCTTTAAAAGCCGTTTTAAAGAAAAATATTCTATTTAGTTTTATATAAAAGGACTTTATTTTATATGTACAAAAATTTAGAATTATTTTCACAAAATCCTTTTTAAAATTAATTATTTATAAAATTAATTATTTATAAAGAACTTATTTTTCATAAAACATTAAAACCTCATTAATTCCATATTATATTTCACTACTTAAATTTACTTTAGAAAATTGCCAAAACAATACAAGACGCCTAAGAAATTAAAAGTATAAGACACCTCAAGTTCCTTAATACTTCTATTTCGATGCTTAAGTTTCTCTACTGAAATTCCTTCGACTCTGAACTTCGTTCTTGTCCACCTTCTATTGATAATCTTCAAATACAACTTGAAAGTGCTCCCATCTCTGGACCATCATTATGCTTTCCAAGCTATACACAAGAATTAATCCAACATAATGTTTTTTTTTTTTATCTAGGTGATTTTTTTTTATTTTTTTATTTCCAGTTCAACTCATCTGCAAAAACAATGTGTCAGATTTGTCTGAAACAATACCTTATCTTTTCTAAAAGCCGAAAAAATCTTAGTTACATTCAATATCCTTAATAAAATCTCTGACTTTTTTTTAGTCTATTAGTGAATAAAATAAAAGTGAAAATTTTGAGACCAATTAAGATGCTAACAGAGATATATATATACATATTTATTCTTAAACTCAAAAGATGAAATCCTTGATACATAGTGTAAGAAACATACATTTGTTACTATGGTAGAAAGAACTATATAATATACAATAACCATACATTTTAAAAAAAATACGTAAAGTGTAAAGTATATAGTACCAATACAAGGCCCGAATCTCTGAAAATTACCTTGGTGTGCGGGCAGGGTTGTCGATCCGAAGGACCACAGGAAACACTTGGAACCAACAAGTTTTCAACCAAGGCCCTTCAACGAACAACAATAACCATACATGTATCATCCTTGGTATATGTATAGAGTAGTTTAATTAATTTTAAATGTCGCCAGTAGTAGAATGAAGCGATAACCTCTTATTGCAATGAGACACAACACAAGCCAAGTTTATATTATAACAAGTGCCTCCTTCGACGCCTTATTCGTTTAAGAGGAAGTGGAGATTCATCATTACCAGGAAATTCACATCTGATGATCATCCCATCCCATGACGAGCTTATCATCATTGGGCAATAAGGATGCCAGCTACAATCTCTCACTGTTGTTTCATGATGGCTGAGTTTCGAAACAATTGCCCCTGTCACCTGTAGTTTCAAAAGAAAACAGCAAACTAAGTCAAAGAAAACTACAGGTTTTAGATTGTCATTATAATGTTAATTTTAATGAATATTTGACAATGTTTGTGATTTCAATTTCACTTTTTTTGAAGTCACTTCACACATTATAATATAAACTAGTGTGTCATCCCGCGTGTTGCCCCGGATGTTACTTTTTTCTTTACTCGATATGTAGGTAATTTCTACTTTTGTGAAGAAAAGAAAACCACTATATATTTAATAATAAGAATATATAAAATTACATTGTAAATTAAATCATTAATAAAAGTTAGGTGAGATGGTAAATACATAATTTTGATTTGCAAGAGACTAAGAGATTGCAAGTTCAAATCTAGCTATATACGTTTTTTAAATAAAAAACAGTGTAGCATGCTTATGTGGCGCACATACATTAGAGTGCCACCTGTACAAAACTACGTGGCACAATGTGGAGCGATGATAGGGCATAATGATTGGGCGCCTACGTGGCGCGAGGAGCGCCTTTTAATATATTTATAGAGTATTACACTGATCAGGCCCACTGTCATGAAATATACTAATTCTGAATTCCAAGCCTCATTTAAAGCCTTCATTTTCCATAGAAAAAAGACGCATGCTGGTCCAACAATTGGGCTTATCGTTTTAACTCTACCACTGTCATGAACAACGTGACTTTTACATCCAACAAATCAACCTCCACCTTTGTATCCACCAGAAAAATTGCCATGTCTTTCACCCGCGAAACCATCTTGGCTACCACATCGATCTTATGGGGGGTTGATGTGTGATTTATATAGTTTAATGGGCCCTCCCCCTCATAGGCTAGCTTTTGAGGTGGTTCTCCTATTGTCCTATATCAAGGGTATCAGAGCCGACCTCGGAGTGGTGGCCCATGGAGTTGGTGGCCCACAGAGTTGGTGGCTAGAGAAAGCCTGCCATTACCAAACATGATTGTGACCAACGAGGACATCGGTCCTTGAGGAGAGGATGCCGTCCTCGGAGTGGTGGCCCATTCGTGGCCAGGAAAAAAAAAGCCTGCCGTGACCAAATGTGGTTGTGACCAACGAGGACGTTGGTTCTTGAGGAGGGGCGAATGTTATAGGTCTAATCCCATTGCAAGGTATGAGACTTGAATCCCATATTGATCTTATGGGGGTTGATGTGTGATTTATATAGTTCAATGGACTCTCCCTCTCATACGCTAGCTTTTGAGGTGGTTCTCCTATTGTCCTATATCAAAATTACTGCACATCGATTGTTACATGAATTAATGAGATAATTCTAGAAGCATTATTAGTAAATAATAATCTTTTTTACTTTCATTTTTTGTTATTTTTTGTTTTGCATTTTCAGCTTCTGTTTTGAGGTTGTTATGGCTCAGTTGTGATTGTAATGAGCTGGCATGTTAGGGGAAAACTAGCTCTTACTTAGAAAGTGGTTATCCTATAAATAAGAGCATGTAATAGTGAGCAATTCATGAATGAAAAATATCAGTTGTTTTTAGTTGTTATGTGGGAGAGTGCTTACCTCTCAAAAGTGAGCAAGGTTTATTCACATTAATTTCTGTCTTAATCCTTGGTGTACAGTAGTTGGTATAAGAGACACCGCTCTGGGGCGATGCTATGGTGAACCCATCACACTCCCAACGGTTCGAGGCTCTAGAGTTTGAATTTGCAGCTCTCAAAGCTACGGTGGCATAACAGACTGACGCCACAAAGGAGTCTAGCAGTCACTCTAGCAGATTGCATCTGGGTTAGAGCAGGTGTCCTCAAAATTGGCGGAGGAGCTGCATTCCACTTCGCTGAAGGTGGACCAAACCGCAAAGATTCTAAAAAGATCTTGGCCCAACTTCGTGGAGACCAAGAAAAATTCAGGTTGGAGGTGACGACACAACTTGCTTCCCTTCAGCCACCATTGCATACGCCCCCGATTTTCAACGCTGGAGGAGGTGGGCGACCACCAGACGGGGGATCGGCGGGACCCTAGCAGTTCAAGAAACTAGATCTTCCTACCTTTGATGGCACAAACCCGAATGGGTGGATTCTGAGGGTGGAACGCTTCTTTCACTTCTACAAGATGACCGAGGAAGAGAGGCTCGAAGGGCCGGTGGTGGCTCTGGAGGGTCGGGCTTTATCCTTTTATCAGTTTGAGAACAATCGTCGGTGGATTAAAACTTGGGACGATCTGAAGTAGCTGCTACTCCGGCGATTCCGATCTGCGGCGGCGAGGGCAACCCTTCATGCTCAGTGGTTAGCTTTGCGTCAGCTGGGCACGGCTGACACCTATACAGACAAGTTCATTGAACTTATGGCTCCTCTAACTAGGATGCCTGAGGAAATAGCTTTAGCGCAGTATATGAATGGGCTTAGAGAGGATTTAAAAATATAAGTTACAGTGCTGGACCCACAGTCATTGGACCATGCTATGGAATAGGCCCTGAAAGTGGAAGGGAAATAGCTGCTGGGAGCATCACAACATTTGGGCCCAACCTTACCTCACACAAATTTGTCCTCTATCTCAACCCAAATACCAACCCTATCCCACTTAATTCATCAAAAATTACCCCAGCCCATTCCTCACATAACCAAACTCCATTTAACTCCACATATACCAGTCAAGCCCAAAACCCCTACCCACCCCCTTCTAACCCTTATAGCCTGATTTCCCCTCCCACTAACCATACCCTTTCCCCCTCAACCCAAATATCAACCCTACCCCACTTAATTCCTCAAAAATTACCCCGGCCCATTCCTTACATAACCAAACTCCATTTAACTCCACATATACCTGCCAAGCCCAAAACCCCTACCCACCCCCTTCTAACCCTTATAACCTGATTTCCCCTCCCACTAACCATACCCTTCCCCAGCATTTGACTCCCATAGTCTCCAAGACATCCACTGTAATCCCCTGTATTTTTATACATTAATATGAGTTTTATCTATACATAAGTACGCAATTTTTATACCCCTAAACAGGTATTTTATATGTTTTCTGGATTGGAGTTAATAATATGATTTAAATATTTTATTTTATGGAAATGTTAATATTTTAATTACTTGAAATTATTTTTATGGAAATTTATAAGTCATATTTAAAATAATTCTAAAGGTTTTAATTGTCGGTTTTGGGTATCGTTCAAGAAAAAAATATAATAATAAAAATTCTGTTTTTGAAAATGATAAGGGCTTTAGGTAATCTGTCACAAGCCCAACTTATTGGGAAACACTAAACAACCCTTAGCAATATAAATACTGTAGGGTAAACCAAATTAGGTCAAAAAGCAAAAAGAGGAAAAAAAATCACTCACACACTCTCTCACCCTTCACTTTGGGTCGCCGCCCTACAGCCGCTACCCACCGTGGTGGTGGTTGTTTCTTTAAAAAAAAAACTTTTCTTCTTCTCACACGGCTGCCGAGCCGGTTGCGCCACCACTGGGCAGCGCCACCTGAGTCACGTCCGTCCTCACCCTCGGCCGGATCCTCGCATGCCACCGCCGCCATTTGCTTCCCGGCCGTAGCACCGTACAATATATATAAAAAAAAATTATTCTTTTATTTCTTTTTAAAATCTTGGATTAAAGAATGTATATATATATATAATGAATTAATTATTATTATTATTATTATTATCTAGTAATTTATGGGAGGTCTTAGGCTACGTTAGAGCTGCTGGATATTTTAAAGGACTCGAGTATAATGTTATGAATTTATTTTATATATTTTACCTAAGCGAGTTCTAAGGGGAAAAGTGGAGTACCGCCGAGTCTATTCAAGGTACGCGTAATTGATAAGCTTTCAGACGTAGTATCATGTTAGGATTTTGCATATTTTAATCATGATTGTCAAGATATGTGATTTTGTGGAACATGACTATTTGATGTTATTTTAGTTGTTTGTATAACTTATGTTTACCTATCAAAGAAAATAATAGGAAGGATTACTTCATGTTCCCAATTATAAAGAAAGATATTGCATGAATAGATTCCTTGAATATTTCACGCTTCACTAGTAGCAATTTATTTAATTATGGACAAGTTGTCCCATTCAAGTTTATTGATAATGCATGAATAGATTCTCCGAATATTTTATGCCTTCTAGTAGCTGTGGGATACCATTTAAGGCATAAGGTCTTAATGGGAATCTCGTTAATTAGATAAGAGTTCAGTGTATTTTATCTGAACAATAAATTAAAACAAATGTTATGTGAATTGTTTGATGTGTGTGTGCTTGTTATGTGTAAAAACTCTCAAGAAACTAATCACTTAAAGTGAAAGATTTGGGTAAGCATTAAAACTTTAGAACGGTGCACGTCTGGAGTATTGGTATGGATGTGGGTTGGGGTCATGGAAAGTCTCATGGCTTTAAGAGAACCGTAGGATCTACGTGTTCCATTAGCGGATTGAGCTCATTCCTTTATTTGTGACGTGGGTAGCTCCCATTGTCACCTTCTAGTTTGGACAGCTCGCCCGGTGCTTACACCAACTTCCGCTCAAGTAGCGCCAATTAATAATAAAGATGTTTAACAAGGAAGTATTATCTAATTACTCACCATAGCAAGATAATTTTTTATATGATTATTATGTGCAGTTGATTTGTTTGTTTATTTAATTGTCGTACTCAGGTTTGCTGACGTCGTACAATTTAGTCTTGTTATAATATCTTGTTCTGTGATGACCCAATATTGGTGAGCAGTCGTTCAGGGTCAAGGTAAGATTGTGCGGGACGATCATGGGCTTGAGTGATGAGTGGTGTTTTCAAAAACAATTATTTATTTCGAGAAATATTTTATCTAAGCTTGATTTAATATTTATGTTTGATTTATTCTAGGTATTTTTCATTTAAGTTTGATTTATTCTAAATATTTTTCGTTTAAGTTTGATTTAATAATTCAAGGGCCTTAATTGTTCCAAGTTGTAATAGATTTAACTTTAATTTGATTTTCGCACTATTTTAATTCCGCTGCAAAATTCTGAGTAGGCCAATACGTTTCCACACGTGGCGATAATACTTTAATAATTCTCAGTATTCTTGAAAATAGCTTTTATAATTTGATGAGAATTATTGGGGTGTTACATCCACCCACCCTACCCACTCAACCTCTTCCATCAACGGTCCAACCACCCTCCGCCTGAGCGACAAAGAGCTGTAGCACCGTCGGGACAAGGGTCTGTGTTTTTGTTGTGAGGAGAAGTGGTGCCAGGGCCACCGCTGCAAGAATCGTGAGTTGAGCGTGCTGCTTTAGGAGGAGGAAGCTGACACGGTTGCTATGGAGTACGGTGAGCCACCTACATTCCCACCTTGAGGGCAAGGTGGTTCTTCGGGAGGAGGGAATTGCTGCACATCGACTCTTACCTAAATTAATGAGATAATTCTAGAAGCATTATTAGTAAATAATAATCTTTTTTACTCTTTTATTTTCTGTTATTTTCTGTTTTAAGGTTGTTATGGCTCAGTTGTGATTGTAATGAGCTGGCATATTAGGGGTAACCTAGTCCTTACTTAAAAAGTGGTTATACTATAAATAAGAGCATGTAATGGTGAGCAATTCACGAATGAAAGATATCAGTTGTTATGTGGGAGAGTGCTTACCTCTCTAAAGTGAGCAAGGTTTATTCACATTAATTTCTGTCTTAATCCTTGGTGTACAGCAACATCGTTGCGGCCGCCTGGCCCACCGCCAGAACCACAACTTCAAGCAACGCCTAGCTCAGTTATTCCTCCATGAATAGCATGACTTTCACATCCAACAAATCAACCTCCACCTTTGTATCCATCAAAAAAATTGCCATGCCTTTCACCCGCGAAACCATCTTGGCTACCACATCTCTAGACAACACCTGCTAAAAATCAGTCCATTTACTCTACCTTCCATCAGCAAGAACTCCGCCAACGTAACCACCAGAAAAATCACCACATCTTCCACCAGAAAAATCATCGAAACTGTCTCTCCTAGGTTTACTAGAAACTCCTCTGCATTACCCACTAAGACCACCAAAACCTAAGTTCTTCAGAATTAGTGTCTCGCTAACCGGTGACCACTTCCTTTTCAAGGTGTAGATGAGGATAATATGAACTAAAGATTATCAATTACTTTGTCACCTAAAGATTTATAATCAGTGGCAATTGACTTAGGCTGGTGGCTGTTCAATTTATTCCCCTGCCTTGAGCTCTTCTTAGAGCAAAACTAGCACCCGTCTAAGCGGAGCCATTACCTTTCACACTGCCTTTTTATCTCCTTTATATTCATTTCAAACTACAGTGAAAGCATATCTTCAGTATGCTCAGTGCCACCTCTGTCTTCCGGTAGTACCTTGGCCAACAAGGACCGTACTACTCTGATACCAAGTTTTTATGAAGTGCCACTGTAATTAATGAATATTTGACTGGTAATGTGAAAATAAAGAGAAGATGAAGATGGTACACCTTCTGTTTCCTTTTCTCATTTAAAATCATGGTGAAAAATAAGAAAATGATATATTTCGGAGAGAGAAGCAATTAAAGTGGTGAGTTTCCACAATTATTGTGGTCCCTCTTCCAAAAAGCATAGTAGTAACAATCCTATGATCACTCTATAATTAATGAGTAATACTGAAAATAGGAAAAATATGGCTCCATTCGAAAAGAGAACATTTAGAAATTCCATTACATGAAATAGGATCAAAAGGGAATGGAGTGAGTAGTTATGTATTATGACTAAGTTTTACTAGACAACAACAAGATAATTTGGGATGCTCTCCATAATCAAGCTTTCAATAGGCTTGAAACCCTCCCAAGTCCCAAGTCCCAACTCCCAAGCAAACGCACATTAATATTCAGGATATCCTGCTCTCTCCCTAATAACCTCTATTTATAGAAAAATATTGTCTCGCAAACTATCTAGATTTGTACTTAAGATCCTAGTAACAACTTGTTACGTAATACCTAATACAACTTTCCAGCTAACATTAGTTTACAACATAGATGAAACCGACTGAACATAATGAACATAATCAAACCTAGTCAACCCTGATTTTGAGAAACAAAAAGCACCTTATTAAACTTTTGATCTAATGAAATCTTATTGAACCTGTTAGACCAGACTATAACTTATTCAAACTGAATTTTTTTTTTGATGGTTAAGAGAATGCACCTTAAGATATAGCATTGAGAAAGGATCAAAGGAAAACAAGAGAGAGCTGATTGTAAGATGTGAGCTTCAGCTACAGAACAAATTTGTCCATGTACAGTAGCCATAAATGTAACGCTTACCAAGTCATAGGTATAGACAGCCCCATCATTTGATCCGGTATAGATGTACCTTTGACCAGTGCTGCAACAAACAAACGCCTAGATTAGAATCTAAATAAATGGTGAAAGGTGCACACAAAACATCAAAATCCATATAGGAAGCAATTTGATTTGTTGGCTATACAACAGCCTAAGCCTTCAACAAAATCATCAACTGATGTATGCAGCATCAAAAAAAAAAAAAAGAAAAGAAATAACAAATGAAGTAATCAGCTTCATAGTTTGCAAAGTGAAATCCCTTTATAGTGAGGTACTTCATAGTCATCATAGATTTTCTTTCTAGGATAATTTGAATGAAATAAATAGTTGTCATTACAATGTGTCTTCTGTACCAATGTCTCATTCAATGGGCTCTTGACTCTAGTGCTACCATAGCACCAGCATTCATTAACAATATCTTATAAACTACCAAAGGGGAGGGACAGAGGGATTAGCTTAAATGGTTGGCTTGATTGCTTCAGTAACAAGGCAGTATGTTAGAAGAGAAATATCGTGTTATCTTTTAAACAGAAGAAAGTAGAGAGAGAGAGAGAGAGAGAAAGAGAAGAGATAGTTGGTGGGAGAGAGAGAGAAAGGGGAGAACAGAGAGTTTGGAAAGGTTTAAAGCAATTGAATGCTTAAATTTATCTTTCCTTTTCAATTATTACTTTTAGTTTACAATTCTGTGATATTCAGAGACCATCAAACAACCATACTCTCAAGTCCTCTCATCTTTCCATTAAGAATATAACCGACTATGTTCGTTCATAGCGTACGATCCCAAATGAACCAAGTTTACAAATAACTTCGCCCATTGAATTTTCTAGCCATTGTTTGTAGAATTCATAATATAGAAAACTACGTACAACTACAATTTTTGAAGCATCCTTGTAAATTTGTCATAGATCAGAGACTTATATATCCTCGATTGACTTTTTTAGTTCTATATTACAGCAAACTTTGAGAAAATGATATTATGTTTCAGATTCGGCTAGCAATATTTCAGACTAAAACTGGAAAAAAATAAAATCATAGAGCAATGCAAGAGGCTATCATGGTATTTGGAAAATAGTGATTCTAGTGCACTTGGAGAATTGTAGCCAACACTCTGATTGACACCTAAGCTCCTACAGATCTATAACAAGTTATTAACAGTAATATTTCCTCCATCTAACCCAGAAAACTTTCCTGAATCTATGGATCTTTAAAGAAAAAAATTTAAATAAAAATCTTATGAGTCCACTAATTTTTTTAATCTCAAAAGGTACATTCAAGTGCTCTAGAAACTTGATGAGGTAGAATTAATTACCTGTACTCTGGGGAAAAGTGACAACGTATTAAAGTGCGAAGGACTGAATGGCCTCTATATGTTGCCAGGGATTGATCATTTGGATGCTTCACCTCTCTAAGCTTTGCAGGGTAATCCATCCATCTGTAGTCCCAATCATAGTTTCTCGGGGTAGAGACACTGAAAAAATAAATCCCAAAGCGTGATGTTTGTATGTGTGCAGCAAGGACATACTTAGCCAATAAAAAACTTGATCAGATTGACAAAGTGCCAACAACTGCCAATAGTAACTGGATCAACAAAGACCTCTCAGATACAATCCTAATGAAAACTCTGAAGCATTTTTGTCCAAGATCGATTTGTGCAATTACTCCGTTATTTTAGGATTGACTATGGAGAAAATTATGCAGCTAAATTAGATGGTCATAATTACTTGCTGGAGAGTATTAATTGAAGACCAATATAATTAGGCCTAAAACTAATTATAGCCGGATCCTATTAGGTCACACATAAAAGCATCAGATTGGATTAAACCGCAAAAAGGCTCGGTAAATGGGCAAGTTATGGGTTTAATCTCCTTAAGAAACCTAATTTATATATGTATGGATATATATGATTGGAAAAGATAAACTTATTGTTACTGGGACAAAAACCAAATAAACCTTAGTATCACTTTAATAGTTAAATTTTCCCTACAAAAGTAAGAGAGATATAGATCTCCTTGCATACTAGCATATGTGGAGAAAGGTTGCACATAGTAGGGAATTCATGCATCAAAGGTTGTAGTTTTATTCCTTATTACATAATTCGTATTAACAATTGCTAGTGATCCTATTGTTATAGATGTTACGAAACAAGTTCAACTTTCACAAGTACTACTATCATTTTAGAGAGTTCCACCATTTATACTTAAGGGTTAAAGGCATAAAATAAGTAGGAAACATTAAATATGAGGACATTATGATATAAATAGAACTGATAAATTATGATGATTATATAATTATATGAATTTACCACGTAGAGCTAGACGACATTTTTCGAATATCCCACAACTTGATAGCCTGATCTTTCCCATTTGATATAAAATAACGTCCATCACCACGACTGTCAATAAAAGTAATGCCCTCCATATGACCAAACAAAATTCCAGCAGGTTGACATCTTGATGTCAGGCAACGTCTGTCCCAAACCTAACAACATAAAATCTCTTTGATCAGGATCTATATTCAAATACCATATAGGTAAAGTGTAAGATAAAATTCAATACAAAGAGTAAAATAAGTAGATGACAAATGCCCCAAAACTTTTCAATAGAAAATGCATCATTTTATTTGTAAAACTATGTTAAAAAATAAAAATAAAAAACACTCTTCCCCGTGTAATATGAATGACGTTGAGAAAGATCAAACTAGGTGTGGAAAATTCACTTTGAAAGAAACTCAGAAGTAACTCACAAACAATCAAATGTGTTAGTTAAATAATTTAATCACAGAAAAACTCAATAGCCTGATTTTATATTTTAGCCTTAACAAACCTATAAAGTATAAAAGCTATGAAAAAAACTGTATTAAAATCTAACAGATAGGATAAGGCCTAAGCATCTACTTGAGATAGTATTTGCACAAATATAAGTTTGTAACAAACCTATCCTTCACAAACCTAAATCAAGTACAATCAATCTACTAAATAAGATATTAATTCCTAAATGCATATCTAATCCATAAGATATAATTTACGGAATCCAACTCTTAACAGAATGGAATCTTCTCAAGTGGAAAATATTGGTCTTAGAAAAAACCAAATAAATCACCCCACCCCCTTCCCCATCAAATTTTGAACTTTTTCAGGAAAATCCTAAAAACATTATGCCTCGAACAACTTCTGCAATTACTAATATAGATAGCATTCATCATAGAAATAATCATTTAGTTATTTTAGGTGGTCATACATATGATGTGTGTGTGGTATAAGGCATTTAATAATTATAAGTGGGGTCGGCTACATGAACCAAAGTGATTATTCCGAGTGGTTGTCCACATAGATTTTCCTCCTCCACCCCCTACGGTCGAGAGCCTCAATCTCTTGTAAATCCATCTGCTTCATCATATCTTTTTCAACTCCTTCCCGCCGAGTCATTTACTAATTTTCGAATTCTATATAAAAAAATTCAGATTCTATGTAAAAAATTTCAGGTTCTAATTTTTCCTTCAGATTCTAAAGTTTATCACTCAGAATCTAAGGTCTACCACTCACATTCTAAATCTGCCATATTCAACGCCGTTCATAAAATCTACCAAATTTATATTAACAGGGAACATCATCAACATTTTCAGATTCAAGATTCAACTCATCATCAGCATCTTCAGATTCAACATTGGATTCTCAGATTGAACATCATCACATCTTCAGATTCAACTCATTGAACTCGCTGTGAGGGCCGATGATGTGCTGCTACTGCAGCGAGCTTTCTGGTCGCGAACTCCACCACCAGCAGACGGTTTGTGGCTCTGTTGACTCGAATTCATTGGACTCACTACTGGCCTTTGTTACTGGAAGAACTGGTGTTAGGAGTAAATTCAGATAACTTAGATTTCCAATCTTCTAATTCGAATTGAAAATTCGAGCAGTAGATGATGATGATGAATGTCGCAGATTATGATTCGAGCTGTAGATGATGAGAATTTCAGATGATGGACTAGAAATCGAATTTAAGCTGCAAATTTCAACTGGAAATCAAGATGATGAACTGGAAATTGAATTCAAGATGATGAACTGAAAATTGGATTCAAGATGATGAACTGGAAATCGAATTCAAGATGATTGATGATGAGAATTTAAATGGAAATCAGCATGATGATGAGAATTCGATTTCCAGTTCGATTGCTGTAGATGATGATGATGATGAACATTGCATAACTAGCGCTGTAGATGATGATGAATAATTTAAAGCGATTGTATATTAATAATTGTCCCATCTGAAGAATAAGGCTGTGAAAAAGAGTTTTTTATAAATAAAAATTTGAACGGTTGAGATGAATTTGACTATAAATCTAGGGTCTAGATTAGAGTTCTCATGTTCTCACCTGAGGGGTTCTCATATGATCCTTTTCCTATATAAGAATAAATTAGGACCATTGATTCCTTTAGAAGAAAGGATAGGACTTAAAATAAAAGATCATTTCAAATCTCCCAAATCACTCCTTATCACATGACATTTTCTTCTTTATTTTCATTCTCTATTTTCACCTACTCTTTCACTCACCTCTCACTTACAACAATGAAATCGCCACCACCAATAATTCGAGCAATCAGACTCTGCTATAACACCACCAGGAAAACCACTATCCATTTGGCAAGAACTCACAAACCGCAAATGAATACACTGAAAAAGCTCATGAATTGTTGCAGAGCTCAGACTAGATGTTAATGGAGGTCGATGACAAGTGATCGACGCCAATGAGAGCGACATTGTTAAATATTTAAAAACCTACATTGTGTTTGTGATAACATAGAATGGGAAATGAGAGAGAAAAAGGTGGGAGCAAGTGTAACAAGCAACACAATGAAAGTGACAAATTACCCCCTTAACTTTACCCAATTGTGTAATTAAACCCCATACTTTTGAATGTAGTAATTAGACTCCGTTACATTTTTTAATTGTGCAATCAAGCCCCAAATAAACTTTTTGGGGAAATAATCCCTGTAATTTAGTGACATTATACGCTAAGCAATTAAATAATATTTAACATTAAAAATTCACGTAAATACATCAATATTTAACATTTTACGGAATTCATTCAAGCTTTTCTCTTTTAACTTCAGGCTACAATTTCTCCCATTTGTTTTATTGTCAAATTGAAAGTTCTAATACCACAATTTTCTCCTAACCCATCCAAAAGCTAACACCGTTAAAAATCTTTGTTAAAACCATTAGGTAGTGGGGTGGGGCCCAAATTCCCTCAAAACCAAAATCAACCCAGCCTCAAAACCCAAATTGACCCACCCTCAAAATCCCACCAAAACCCAAATCAACCCACCCTTAAAAGCCCACAAAAACCCAAATCGACCCACTCTCAAAACCCTCGAAACCTAAATCAAAACCATCGAAACCCAAATAGAAGAAGAAATAAAGAAGAGTTCGGTGGTGGTTTGTGGTTTGGGAGGAGAGAGAGGGATTCGGTGGTGGTTGGTGGTTTGGGAGGAGAGAGAGGGATTCGGCGGTGGTGGTGTTTTTGGAGGAGAGAGAGGGATTCGGTGGTGGTTGTGTTTTTGGAGGAGAGATTCAGTGGTGGTGGTGGTGCTTTTGGAGGAGAGATTTGGTGGTGGTGGTGTATTTGGTGGTGACTTGTGTTGGTTGTGGGGGTAATTAATTTTTTTTGTGGGGAATGATTAAATAAGGGAAAAAAATAAATAACTAGAAAGAAAAAACCGGGGAAAAAAAGAAATTATTAAAAAAATGTGGGCCCGCCCCACTAACGTCCAATTTAACGGTTTTAACAAAGATTTTTAACGGTGTTAACTTTTGGGGTGCTTTTTATAGACGTCTGAAGATTTTGGGGGTTTAATAAACACGTTTTGAAGTTTTTACGGGTTTTATTTAATTAGTTGAAATTCTAGGGGTTTTGTCAAAAGTGCCCCAAGTTGCTGGGGGGTTCTTTCAAAAAAAAATTCTTACTATTGTCACCAATAATCATCAGACGGGGCAATACAGTCAGAAATAGTTTTGAACCGAAAAGATAATGAAAAAATTAGATAAAATGATGGATAAGAAAAGTAGAAAAATAATACACAAATTAACAAGGGAAAAACCCTCAACAGTGGTAAAAACCCTACAAAAGACGAGCACTTAATTATCTGACATATGTAAAGGGTATGAGAGTAACACCCTGGGGAACAATAATATGGTATGACTCTAAGATATTAGATCTAATTCTCAAAGAGAGTTAATAAACTCACATAGGAGTAGTAATTGTAATTTCTTTATGAGTATTGTCAATTTGTGGTGTGTTGTTATTGTGTTTTAAAACAAGTGAGCAAAATGAATATTTATAATACTACATGAGGACTTGGCCTTGGGGGCCAAGTATTATAAACCTTTGTAGAAAAAGGGTCTTCACAAGGCTTGGAGGACAAAGATCGTCACAAGCCTTGGAAGACAAACAAAGTGCACATATGAGAAGCATCTTGTATGTAGTAGAATTTGTGACAAATACCCAATAAAATTTAGTGTCGACAAACGTGATGTGGAAGCCGCCCTGAGATTGGAGTTTGGCTAGTTGTAGCACGGGGTACCTTGTGTTGGAACATTTATCACTAAATGGGCTTGTACAATGAACTAAATAAAGAGGAATAAGGCAATTAGAAACTACGAGTCATCGGGTACCTCGTGACTCGCGAGGTTCCGTCACGACTCGCGAAAAGTTTCTGGAGAAATATCGTACAATTCTACGATTTCTTGGATACTTTGCCTAGGATGCTTTTACGTAATAAGTATTGTTCAAAGCCTTCATTGCTGTATTAAACCAGGTTTAAAGTGGATTAAAATTAGAACTTGAAGGTTGCCTAGTCAATGGCATCTTCAAGGGTGTTAATTGCACACAATTGATCACATGAGTTATGATTTTAAAGATGCTTTAATGGTGTGTTTAATCAGATTTGAGAGCTGATTTCCTCTTGTAATGATGCCTATAAATAAGCATGGTTAGTTCATTTGTTTGCTACAAGAAAATTCTGAATTCTTACACATTTCTACAGTTCATTTGTTTGCTACAAGAAAATTCTGAATTCTTACACATTTCTACAACTTGTTAGCACCTAGTAATCTCTTGCAAATTTTGCTAAGTGTGTTATAAACACAAATCAAACACAAGTGTTTTTAAGGTATACTCTTATTGATCATATAGAGTATACACATTTTCTCCATTGTATCTCACTAAACATTTCGTGGATTCCCGATGATCTAAAGGGGTGAAATAGTTTAGAAGGAAAGCGTAGATTCCACGCCTTGGAGGGTTACATCAACAGTTTCCACACAAATTCTTAACAGGCTTCTAAACTATATTTTCTCAAAGATGTCTAACCTCAAGGATTTGACAATGAACATCCAAAAATTGGAGCGGTTTGAAGGCGTGGGGTTCCGCCGTTGGCAAAAGAAGGTACACATTCTTTTGACAACATTGAACGTGGTATATGTTCTTACCAGTTACCACAACGATGCCACCCTACCCTACGGATGGCAAGGAGGAACCGGCCCAGACTACACGGAAGAAAACAAAGTGGGAGAACGATGAATATATATGTCGGGGGCATATTCTCAACACTCTTTCCTACCCGCTATTTGATCTCTACCAAAATGTAGAGAGTGCCAAAGAACTTTGGGGTGCTTTGGAGGCGAAGTACATCGCCGAGGACGCTTCAAGTAAGAAATTTCTTGTTAACAATTTTAATGCTTTTAAAATCACTAATGAACATCCAATCATGGAAAATTCCATGAAATTTATCACATTTTAAACCAAATCTGAGCACACGGGATGGAGATGCATGAGGCCATTGCGGTTGAATCCATCATTGATAAACTACCACCAACATGGAAAGATACTAAAAATCTCTTAAAACATAAAAAGAAGTTATTTCTATGGAGAAATTGGGTACTCACCTCTTAGTTGAGGATATTATCCGGGCTCAAGAAAAGAAAGAAAAGGACAAGGAAAAGGACATGTAATTACTCCCTCCGTAACATAAAAATATATATATTTATTTTTTCACGCATTTTGAGGAAGAGATTTAAGGGTGTAAACGAAAAAATTAATCAAAATCGTTTTAATACAAGCAAGAATGTGATTATAAGTTACTAATATCAAGATTATTTTGATTAATTTGGTCGTTTACACCCTTAAATCGTTGCCTCAAAATGCGTGAAAAAACAAAAGTAGATATTTTTATGTTACGAAGGGGGTAGATGAGATATGCTATTTTATCTTTTCTCTCTTTTTTTTTTTTTTTGGGGGGGGGGGGGTTCTTTTAAAAACAAATGTAAAGTACAACAAAAATTTCATTTTTACTACTATTGGTTTGGTGTAAAAGCAGTACTATTTCTTTGGGATTAAGTGAGAGAAATGTGAAGTAGAAAGATCAAATTGAAGAACAAAGAACAAAATGAAGAAATGCAATAGAGAGTATTATGTAAATGAGTTCTTTTTATTTTCTTCTAATGAGCAGTTGTGAGCCATTTGGGAAGATGAAGAGTTAGGAAGAAGGTCATGACACCAAAAGGAAATAAAATAAAATATATAAGCGTACTAAACTTGTATAAAGAATTTTTTTAAAAATCAAATTAATTCTTTAGTTTATCATGCCACAAAATTTTGGTGATAATTTCGCCGAAAAATTAATTTGAGGCTCGATTACATGATTTAAAAAAAATAACTTGGTCTAATTGCTAAAGTCAAAAGTTATAGGTTTTCAATACACAATTCAGTAAAGTTAAGGGGGCAATTTGCCATTTTCGCCAAATTTTTGAAAAATTCACATGAATAATTCGGCCTTTGCCCGATCTTCTCAAAATAGTCCGACCTTTACATTAACTCGTTATAATCCCACCTTTCTACGTTGTCTCCCATTTTGGTCCTCCGTTCATTTAAACCACCCAAAAACTCAATACCATTTTAACACAAGGCTCTCAAGCAAAGTCATTACCCAAAACATCTCAAAAAAACATTGTTCCACAACCTCACCAAAGTGAAAAAACACACACAAAATTAATGGAGGACCAAAATGGGAAGACACCCTAGAAAGGTGGGATTATAACAAGTTAATGCAAAAGTTGAACCATTTTGAGAAGACCGGGCAAGGTCAAATTATTCATGTGAATTTTTCCTTTTTTATTTAATGTCCAAGTGTTAACCTTAAGTTCTTTTAAAATAGCTAGCTAGGAGACACATGCAATGCATTCACATAATAAATAAAGTTGAAATAAAATTTAATGCATCTTTCATAATATAAGCAAAAAAATGATATCATTTATATAATAGAAAAGTACAACTTAATTAAAATGGGTAATTAAAGGTTTTTATAAATTTTATATTTGATAGGCAACTAGGGCCACGACACCCTAGGAGCCGATCAGTCATCCACAAATAATTTTAAACATAAAATTGAAAATTTAGAACACAATTCGAATCATTTAGAACATGCTAAAATAATTTAGAACATCCTTGAATTAATTTAGAACGTGCGGTCAGAAATTAAGAATAAACTTGAAACAATTTAGAATGTAAGCTTGAAAATTTAGCACATGCATATGTCGATATCTGTTTATCAAATTCTAATGTTCTAATTAAATAGATATGCTTATGTTATAAAAATATAAAGTGCTCTCATATAAATAGACATTTTGACATAAAGGGTCTCACTTGATCCCACCCCTATATAGAACTATGAGATAATTAGCCTTTCCCGTTGAAAATAAGAGAGCGATATAGATCTTCCACACCAGCACTCGTGGACCAATATGTGTTTGTGGATTTACTAGAGGAGAAGTGATTGAGATTCTAAGATCTCCAAAGAAAGGTTACAAACTGTACAGAATTCACGCATCAAAAGTTATGTGCTAGTTATCTCGTTGTCAAGAAGTTAGAGAAGTGTTTCCCGAATTCCTCTAATCACAAGTGTACCCTAAACACTTCCAACAATAGAATCAATGATTCCTGACCCACTTTTTTTAATGGTTTAGGACATTCAAAAAGACTATGAAAGCAAACTGATCAAGACAATAAATTAATTATATTATAAAAATAAAAATAAAAATTTGCAAGAGGCTTAAACATACTCAAGACAAAGAAAAATGGAAGAGGCTTACTTTGCACAAGCTGTCATCACTTCCAGAATATATCAAGTGACCAGATTCATCAGCAAAGCACACTGTATTGACATCATCCTGAAATAGACAACCCAAAAAACACAATGAACCCTGGTAAACAAAAGAAGGAAGGGGTGTAAGAACAAATCAAAACAAGCAAATCAGGACGTTCAAAATTAACCACAACTGAACCAATAAAAAACCCTTAAAATTACCCTGATTCGGCTTCGCTTAAACTGAGGATCTTACAGAAATAAAGGATGATTCATGTATTGTTTCAATCATTGAACACATATACATAGTCTATTGTTCAATACATATATATAAAGCTTATAACACCTAGAAAGATGGAGACGGAGAGATTGGAAGGGAAAAAGGTTGTGCAATAGAAACCAGAATCAAGACGTCAACAGGTCACTGCGAGGAGTTTTTTCCTGAAAGATGGAATGCCTTCAGCTACAGCCTTATCTGTCACAAGTATATAAAGGAGAAGATATCCCATTATTTTTTAGAAAGGTAGTTGCTCATTCACAAGCACACAGGGAAGGATATAGATAAAACAACTCGTTGGTTAGAGATAGAGCAACTAACATAATTGAATGATCAATAATATCAAAGATGGAAGAGCCAAATGATTTCTTTTCCCCTCTATTTCTAGTACTAATTGAAAAGCCAGCAACAATTGGTTACACTTCATAAAGTACACAAAGGATTCACATCTGTAATAAGAGACTCATAAACAATTGAAGCAATAAGCAGTCCTATTTAGGAACTGAAATACCTCATGTGCATGTATTCGGAGAGTACGTTCATTTGTTAAAAGATCATAGATATATATAGATTTGTCACTGCTAGCTGCAACAATCTCCCGACCATCTGTTGAAAATTTTACAGAAAAGATACTGAAACTATGTTCCTCGTCGTCATTATCATCTCTTGATAAGTCCAAACCTTCATGAATTTCCTGGACAAATGCAGAGTACAACAAAACAAAAGCAAGAAAATTATCAGTTGTCACATGGCATAAGTAACACGATAACGTTAGCCTTCAAAGCAAATGTGTTAGCACCGTAAGTTCGAAATACAACACAAGAATAGAAAGACAAATGTCCAATATCAAATATTTAAAAAATGCAACAGTGAACATCATTGTTCAGCATTGCCACTTGCCATGAGCTAGCTTTTAGCCACTAAAGAATATCAGTATGTAATACTAACATATCAATTACTTTCCAGCCACAAATCAATACTTTGCAAATCTTCTAAAGATTATAAAGATGTAGCTATCCAAAAGAGATCTAGTTACCTTCATTTTTATAATAAATAGATAAATAAAAACATGTAAATCATAATATAAAATGAACTTTTTTTTATTAATATAAAGCATTCCTGCTGGTTCCATGTAACCAGACCATTCAGATGTCCCAATAAACCAAATACACCTTATCCTCACATAGTTTAATCGTAAAGAGAAATACTCCCACCAAATCAAAGCCAAATAGACATTCCCATAGAAAAGCGGATATTAAGGAAATAGAGAATGGACATAGGTCATTCTTAGAGAGCTTTCCTCCATGAATTAATGAGTCTGGTTCAATTTACTTTTATTATTCTAAAATCTCTAGGTTTCATTTAGAGTAGTTAAATGTTTATAGCTTATATTCACGTTTTTGTCAAACATGTTTTCAAATTTCAGATGTCCCACTTGCACAGGCACATCTTATTGCATGCTCTAGCTCATATAACCCCCTCGTTTACTCCTCCAGAGGACCTCAGCATTTATCGTCAAATTTAAAGCTTCAAGGGTAATGCTGGCTATAGTAGATAGTAGGGAATGGTGGTGAGCAGGGAAGATTTGGTACACATTGGATTGCAAACACCACAAAAAAGATAATGTCCACACAAATAGTTTTGAAGTTGTTTATGGCTTCATGCAATGTAAAAGCTACCAACTCATGAAGGAAAATGAGTTGCTTCACCACACTAGCCAAACCACAAACATTACAAATGATAAGCAGTTCAAATTTCATTCCAATAGAGCTGAAGTAAACAGCTTCACCACTTGAAGAGTTTTGCCTTCGTTAGGAACTAGACTTTCCAACCAAGCCTTGTACAGATAATCTTATCCTGAGAAATAAGAAAGTTATCCAAGACTCCCAAAAGCAAACAACTTGCATAACTCCTATTAATTAAGGTTTTTGCAGAATTGGTTGACACTCACAATGTCTTCAACAGTAGACAATTAATGGATGGATTGGATGGAACAAAAAGAGAGCACAAATTAATGATCAAAAGCATCAGTCAAACATTTTACCCAAAACCTGATTCTTGTACACACTCCAAACTTATCTCAAACAGCCAAGAAGAATAACCAACAAGCAAGAATGAAAGTGAACCATCAACCTTCTCAGCTGCTCTTAATTGAAGTTAAAGTTTTGCTTTCTAGTCTTTTTGATTGCTTAATAAATCATTCAATTCATAACATGTTCCTAGTGTGCGAGGACAATTTACTGCATTCCTCTACATAAAACTAAGACCTAAATTAAGGCTGGACAAATCAATTGTCCAATATTCAGAATCCGATTCAAAAGGCCATTCTTATGATGACTTGTCCAAGCATCACCACAAGCCGCAGATCCAAAATAGTTGCATGAAATCTTTACTTTGAAACTGATATCAATACAGATCTTGTAGAAAAAAACACACTAAGAAATCTATAAGGAATTTGTAGAGAAGTGAACTACAACTATTTCAAAATAGCTAATTTCTACATTTCATACAAACATGAAGCACCACAAACAATTTTTATTTTTTTTGTTGACAGGCTAAATCATTTAAAAGGATATAGGTGAAACAAGTCAGCATGGACTTCTTTAATCGAGAATCATGCACACTTAGAAACAGAACTAATTAACATGGGCCTTGCTTAAAAAAACTTTTGAGTTGTAGATAGAAATAATCTCTTTACCCCATCCCACTTTCACCCCCTGAACAATCCACCATTGGTGATCAAACCCCTCCTTATTTTACTCCCTAAAAAAGCATGGGATCAGTGTGTCCTTGCATCACTTTAATCTTTAGATTCATAAGCATTCTATCCCTAAGAGATGGTTTTTCCAAAGTACTCAAAAAGAAAGATGCTGCATCCCCTCTATGAAAAACATCTTCTAACATGTCAATACAAGTGAGATTATGAAAACCTCCCTTTCCAAATCACTTCTTCCCCTCATCCTAATAATCAAATCATTGCTTTGACAAGCATTAGCATCTTCATAAGCGTAGATGCTCAAATATTTTTACTTCTAAATTAAGCATGAAGAACAATAACAAAATCTTAATCCCAAAAGATGCAATTGGCTACAATTTACACTTTACAATATAGTCCTGAATGAAAATCTTTTCCATCTCACCTTTATCTCGTTATATATGCTTATCGAATCCTCTATCATTATCCTTGGCATCTTCTAAAGCCACAAAGTTTGCAGGTTTCTTAAACCATGGATCATTCCAAATTCCAATGACACAATAAATTTTTGGTTTGCCCCTTATCTTGTTATAATTTCATTTACCTTAGGTTTCATGTCTTGACGTACTTCATGTTTGACACAACACGACACGTTAATACTTTAAAGTAAAATAGAAGCAAGAAATCATTCAATAAAGTGATTGAGTGCGACACCCATACCCGAGTAGACACTTATCCGAGTCCCTGTAAGTAGATTTCCATATTTTCTCAAGTATATGGATGTCTTTTATTATCCTCTTAACTGCTCTCACACTTCCATCTTAATGAATGCATCTCTACTCCACTCATGAAGTGGTAGGGACTTGGACCTATAAAAAAGTGGTAGTCTAATAGTTGTCATGTAGAATTTTCCTTTTAGCCTTGCTGACATATGTTCTTAAAACACAAAAGTTTATACACCGCTAAAATAGCCCATGCAAAAAAGAAGGGGACAAAAAGGAAAATTTAATAACACGGCTCTCATTAGAGACCACTCAGAAAAATATGAACTCAATTGCATGTAAATCAAACTCATGAACCATTTTCATGTAAGAAGATGCAATTGAAAAAGGTCATAATCATGAGTTTTTTTTTTGCAGAAGGAGAATAAATGTCATACATGATATATTTTATGAATTAGAAAAAAAAAAAAAGAAAAGAATGAAACATAAATTCTTAAGGGCAGTTCTGAATTAATTGATACATACAGTAACATTCGCAAGAGACTGTGTAACTGAAGATCCCACGTCAACAATATGAACAATAGGTGACATACTTGAATAAACCTGCACAAGGAAATACCAAATTATCGTAAGATGGGTGAATGACATAAAAAAGAATCAACACAATAATAGTTTCCCCTATATGACAACAACAATTAGTTACAATGTGGTGACTCAATAGGTTTCGATGATTCAACATACATAAAAAGACGTAAATAAAAAATAATATCAAAAACGCAATAGAGATCTGACCACAAAACTTGAGTTTAACAAATACATCATTGGTATTCTGAAATAGTTTTTTTTTTCATGGCAATTCTACACTTTTTTATTTCCAAGGATAGTGAAAAAAAAAATGATGAATATAGATTGCATGGATTACAGTAAATGTTGAAGCAAGCAATGTTATTGAATTTTACAATCTGTTTTGTCATTTCAAAGAAGCCAGAATGCACTTTTATTGATATAAAATTAACACGTAAGAATAACAATTATGAATGTCAGAACCGTCCTGAAATAGGACAAAAGTATGGATGGAGACTAAATTATGGCAAAATACATTTTCTTTTTTTTTAAAAAAAAAAAAAGGTACAGATTGGATAGGCGAAAAAATATTATCAAAAATTGGTTTCGGGAAAAAAAAAAATATGAAATTCCAATTATGATAAAACATAGACACTTTCAAGGCCCGAAAAGTAACACCCCTATCATTAGATATTGTCCTCTCTGGCTCTTTGTCGCAAGTTTTTTCTTTGATGTAGGGCAGAAGTCCTACCCAAAAGGACTCTACTAGGTTGAGGTACCCACCTCTATATAAAAAAGGCTTCGTTTTACTCAACTTTTGATGGGGGATAGCCAAGATCGTAGGCACTTTCTCTACTCTTTTAAGGAGTCTACGTCTCTCAATTCACAATAGGGTACCGAAACAAGCCCTGGCTTTGATACTATCTATAACACCTCTATCTTTGGGTGAAAAGGAGCTCACTAGTCAATATTTTCCTCTTTGATCAAGGTTTTTCTTCGGTGTAGGACCGAAGTCCTACCAAAAAAACCCTCTATTAGGTTGAGATATCCCCCTGTATAAGAATGAGGACGTTGTGTCCTTCAAACTTGGGGGGAGGAGTACTTTCAAATATTATGTATATTTTTGAATAAGCCTGGGAGTGTGTTTGTATGTGTATGTACTTCGATAGAATTTAATCGACCTTTGATGCTCATTTGCGCTTCTTTACTTCACTGCTTAAGATTGGAGCATCACAAGCCAAATGGATTCGTATCCTACCCCTAGTCATACATTACAACCCTAATGTTCTCTTCCTAAAGAGTTGAGTCATAGTCGGTGGAGGAAGTTGTACTTCACGCATATTCAGCGGGTTTACTTTGATAAGAAGTCAAGTAGCCTAAATTGTTTCTCCTTTTGGTCTTTTCATCTCCTTTGAGGAGTTATGAGGAGCTACCTCGAAAGGTGGACATGAAACTAGCTTAGGATGCGGTTGTTGGTTGTGGAGCGAAAGGGGATTGTGCCTCTCTAGTTCTTCCATTTAGCATGTTTTATCTGCATATCCACCTTTATCATCTTTGAGCAAGGGTACCATTAATGCTTAGAAAGATTTGAATTCATCAATTCTTGATCCATTTATAAGTCCAACTACGGATTTTTGTTTGCTTTCTCCTTATTTTCCTTTCTTTACTTTCCTTTTGTTTCGAAAACCTTTTCCTTTGGAAGAGTTATGGGTTAAATTCTTTAGAAAACTTTACGAGAGCATTCCTATCTTCATTGGTGACTTTGGAGTTCAAATGGTTTGTTGGTTACGCTAAAAAAAGCCATGATTCGTACAAAAGTGAGTTAGGTTTTTATTTACTTAGTGTCTTTACTTTTCTTTGCTTGAGGAAGAAAAAGGCGAGATTGAGAGATTTTGATTGGTCCATTTTGAACCTATTTTCCTGCATCTTTACGCTTGTCTTTCGAGCCTTTAGACTTGGGTTTGTTAGTTTTCAATCTTTTTATCATAGAATTAGTTTATTTCGTGTTTTTGTCGAATAATGTTGTGAATTATATGTTTTTGTTAATAAATGAGCTAAAAATATGTTGCTTATGCCCTGCGTGCTTTCGTGTAGGTTTTTACGCATTTTTGGGCAATTTTTGAAAGCCAACAAGGGTCATGAGAGGTCCCAAGGAAGCTCCAAGAAGCGTGTCGTAATCCTGAGGTCATCAAATGAGGCTAAGGATCACAACCAAGAACCCATGCCCAATTAAGTCCCAAAATCATGCAAGAGGAGCAGAAGCAAAAAATGGGGTGAAGAGCAACTTGCATGGTCGAGCTTGCATGGTCGTGCTTGCATGGTCGTGCACTATAAAAGTAGCACGACCGTGCACAATGCACCTAGTTCAACATTTGAGTAGAAAAATCAGTTTTATGCATTTTTTGAGTTGCACGATCATGGTGTTATATGGTGCACGACCGTTTTTAGTTGGCCTATACTCATGGCCTTATAAATATAACTTGTTAAGCTCATTTTGGGGGACTTTAAGACCATAATTAGGCTACGTTTAGGCCAATATCTATCTATTTTTTCTCTTTAGATTAGGAGTATATTAAGCGAGATTTAGGTTCAATTTCTTGCAAATTCTCTTGATTTTCATGTTCTGATTTTCATTCAAGGTATTATGTCAGTTTCTCTTGGTTTTAGTTCAATCTGTCTCTTGTTTAGCAATTAGATTAGTCTTTAATTACTACATTACTTGTTTTGCTTTGTTTAATTGCTTGTGAGATTTAGGTTTGATTCTTGTTTTTATGCTTAGATTTACACTCTAATCAATTCTCCATGTTTTTCCCCTATTATATTTGAGTAGTTAGTTCTATGGATTGATTGGATTAAGTTTGGATGATGCTTAGGGTTGATTGTGGTTGTTAATTACTTGATAATTGTTGGGTTCCATATTCCACAAGCAGGTTTTTAGTTTGGAGGAGGCGAGTAATTAGGTTGGGTTGCAAATTCACCTTTGACCGTATGCACAACATGTGAAGGATTTAGTTGTAACACCCTAAACTTTAGGGTTGGACTAATTCAAAGTCGGTTAAGTGGCTTTGTTGTTTGAATGAGCCAATGATAGTGGAGTTAGTTGGCAATTCGGCATAAAAATAGGAAGGCATTTTAACTGATTAAGGGTGGTTATGCTCTCTGTTAATGATACATAATGGGTACTCTAAACTTATTCGCTACTACCTAATTTGTAGGGGTTGTTAGCCCATTTTTCTAATACTTGTTGTATGTACGTGGCTATAAATATGAGGGCACATGCTATTTGTAAAGGGGCACTCAAATTACATTATTATTTAATCAATAAAAGCATTCAATTCTCCTTCTCATTCACTGGTGCATTTCAATTCATAAGCTCAATTGGATTTCATTTCATATTTGCATTATTATATAGTAGGCATGCAATAGCATCCCCTCCACTAAAATAATCATCAACCCCCACTAGAACTTATAAAGATCTTATAAATATTGTACGCACAAATAAACCCAAAACCGCAACAATCCCAATCAATAAAGCTACTACATTTTACTTTTTCTCTTGTTTATTCAGAAAGCTCTCATTTTATGTTCATTGTTTGTTCTTCTTTTTTCGAGTAAGATCATTTGATAAAGGGTAATTTTAAACAACCCGTAGACAAATCTTATACTAAAATTCGATCAAAAGTAATCCTATTGAAACAAAAACACAAGTTCGATTCAGGTCAATTTTTGGCACGAACATTTTGGCGCCCACCGTGGGGCCGATTATCTAAAAACCCCACAAAAAACCACCACAAAAAACACCAAGAAGAGCCTAAAAAACTCGATATTTCAGGCGGACCTCTACCCACCATGGCGAATTTGGAAAGGCTTATGGAAAGGCACACAACCACCATAAACGAATCCATCAATCGAAAAATCTCTCTGCTCCAAAAGGAAAATGACGTGTTGAGATATCAGGTCTCATCAGCCATATCAATCGCCACTAACGTGAGGAATGGCCATGGAACATATCGAATCGAGGAACAGGTTCCCGGATCGATTATGCCTACGAATTCATCTACGAACAAGCTAAAAAACACGCAATTTTGTAGCTCACTTTGTGGACAAACTCGTATAGTCTAAACTAAATGAAAAGAATCACTCTTAACACTCAATTTAGGCTAAAACTACTATGAATACAAGAAAGTTCCAAAACTCCATTTAGAACAATCTTATATCTCTAAATTAAGACTTAAAAGAAACACTCTTAGCTCTTAATTTAGGGGTAACAAAATCAGTAGCCGGTAATTAGGCTACACTAAAATAAAACTAAACCGAAAAACAATAAAGGGGATATTTTAGAGATTAGGATCACTAATCTCCAAATGGGATATTTTAGCTAATAGATGGAAGAATCGCTCTTGAATCTACTGCTAAATAAACTACCGAGTTAAGAGAATCGCTCTCAAAACTCAACAATCAAATCTGACTAACTCCTAAGAGAATCACTCTCGAAGTAATTAATCAGTTTGGCTAGCTTCGACTAAGAGGGTCGACCTCTTAATCTAATAGCCTAGAAAACTAATTAAGAGGTTCGGCCTCTTAATCATTCATCTAGCACGAAGTCTTGTAGCTAGACAACTCCCAAGAACTTCAAACCATACTAGCTTCTAAGCACACAACTTAAAAACTAAAGAAAGAAAACACAAAGCTTTCAAACCATTTTTCATTTCATCAAAATCTGATTTTTACATAACTAGTACAAGCTATTTATAGGAAAACTAAACTAAGGCTACTACTACTATTACATGAATAAACAAAGCAAAGAAATCCAAAATATCTAGCCTAAATAAGGGCCATACGTCCCCCCTTGGCCAGCACTTTGAACAAGTTGCTCCACTTGCACCCACTTGCACCAAGTTGCACCAACTTGCCTCCATGACTCCCCTAAGCTACTAGGTGAGTAAGCAAAGCTAGTATGACACTAAGTAATGCTACTAGATGACTAAGCAAAGCTAGCTACACCACTTGCAAGCAATACCCAAAAGCCCAAGAACCAACACCAATTTACAGATTTAAGTAGGAGCAGAGCAGTGGCACCTCACGACTCGCGACATGTACTCGCACCTCGCGACCTTGAGCCTCGCGACTCGTGACATGAACTCGCACCTCGCGAGTTGTTGCTGGACGTGCACACTTGTTTCTTCTATCATTGCTTCTTGGTTCCCTAGTGTAGTTTAAGTTAACACCATCTAACTAACATAATACAATACTAATACAAAAACAAAACGAAAGCATTAAACTAAGTAGTAGCTAATACATATAGGCATAATTGAAACTAAGCTACTACAAATCTATTACAAAATCTAATACTACTAATCACCATACTTTGGCACACTTATTCTGGTTCAGGCCAGAGACAAAATCTGGAAGGAATTGTCACTAGGTTGGACGTGGGGGCATTGACTCCCCCTATGATCAGGCATAATGACGATGCAGAGGCAGAAGAAACCAGGCTAACCCTGGGAACCCGAGGATATAGACTTTCTTCCAGGGGTGGTACGACAGGACCTGGGGATTCGTCGTTTGTACCCGTCGGACAAACGACGACGTTTGTCCCAGAAACGACAGCATGGACGAACCATGGGAATCAATGGAAAACTCTTCCGCAATTCCCCACAGGCTTTGGCATGAGCTTCGAGGGGACAACCCCCCATGTAAGACATATTTTTAATGAAACTAATAATGATTTCGACGTTCCTGTTTCAGGTGGACGAACCATGATAGAGGCGACACAACTTGCCCAACTGGCAAAACAAATCGCCCAAATGCAAGAGATGTTGTCTAAGATCCCTGGACTACCTCCTCCAGTAGAAAAGACAGCTGAGGACAGCTATGCAGATTCACCTTTTGCTCCCCATATTGCTATGACGGGAATTCCGAGGAAGTTCGTTGTACCCTCCATGAAGCTGTATGACGGAACTGGAGATCCAACGAACCACATTAACCAATACAAGCAAAGGATGATGACGACTCCAATACCAAGAGACATGAAGGAAGCTTATCTTTGCAAAGGATTTGGAGCGACACTGACAGGTATGGTCGACTTGTTCAACATTCAATTTGCTACCAATCGAAAGATGAGGAACCAGTCTGGAGACCTTTACCGCATTGTACAAAGACGAGACGAGCCCCTAAGAGACTATTTGACACGGTTTGTCAAGGAGAAAATGCAGATTGTCAACCCCGACGTACCTAGTGTCATAGAGGCATTCAGAAGAGGTTTGTCGTGCGAATCTGAGTTATATAAGGAGCTGACTAAGTACCATCATCCCACCTTCGAAGACGTCCAAGCTAAAGCCCTGGCTTTATATTCGGTTGGAGGAAGACGACGAAAGCTATATTCGAAAGACAAAGGCTTTAAGGTATTCGGTTTGACAAACTGACCCACAACTTAGACACGATTGACGAAGACACGAAGTACGCGAAACAGGTAAGCATTTAACTTAAGTCATTATGTCATATGTCGTTTCTATTTTTTCTTTCTTCTACGTCGACATACCTCGACATTTTGTCTTTCCATGCATGACTTTTCGCCTTGTGTTATCACGACGTCTTCTGCTTTTGTGTTTTGGCATCGTCTTCTGGTTTTGTGTTTTGACGCCGTCTTCTGGTTTTATGTTATTATGTCGTCTTCTGGTTCTGTGTTATCATGTCGTCTTTTCATTTTGTCTTCTTGTTGTATGGTGTCTTATCGATTGTTTTTCATCCTAAGTCAAACCATTTTTATCCAAGTAAGTTGCCTAACTCTATTTCTCAGATTTACAATTGTCGTTCTTTAATTTTGTCAAAACCCTTACTGACTTAAGCGTCGGAGGACCGTTGACGGAAACACCAACGGCCAGTCCTAACCATTTGTGGTGTAGGTTCCATGTATCCAATTCGACGTCGACGAGTATGTGGCTATAAATATGAGGGCACATGCTATTTGTAAAGGGGCACTCAAATTACATTATTATTTAATCAATAAAAGCATTCAATTCTCCTTCTCATTCACTGGTGCATTTCAATTCATAAGCTCAATTGGATTTCATTTCATATTTGCATTATTATATAGTAGTCATGCAATAGCATCCCCTCCACTAAAATAATCATCAACCCCCACTAGAACTTATAAACATCTTATAAACATTGTATGCACAAATAAACCCAAAACCGCAAAAATCCCAATCAATAAAGCTAATACATTTTACTTTTTTCTCTTGTTTATTCAGAAAGCTCTCATTTTATGTTCATTGTTTGTTCTTCTTTTTTCGAGTAAGATCATTTGATAAAGGGTAATTTTAAACAACCCGTAGACAAATCTCATAATAAAATTCGATCAAAAGTAATCCTATTAAAACAAAAACACAAGTTCGAGTTAGGTCAATTTTTGGCACGAACAATAATCTCACTTTTTTTACCAATTTGATTCGTTATTGTATCATTGATGGAAGTGAATGAAGCATGCTGATGCTGATTGTTTGGGTAGACTACTTAATTCACATTAGCTTGTTCATAGCCAAACAAAAAAGGCTTGTTTAGGCTTGCGTGTATGAATTCTAACCTATTCGAAAGAGGTTAAGGAATCTAAAGAGTGAATTGGGATTTGGTTGTTTCCCCTTGCATGAGTGAGAGTGATTAGTAATCTTAATTGTTCTAAGTTGATTCCAACTCATGAAATCTAATTCCTAGGCTTTCTATTATTGCTCTTTTCAATTCCTTCCTCTATTTTGCAATTTAGTTTTCAATTAAAAAAAAAAACCAAAAATTAAACCTCAATTCACTATATTCTCTTAACAATTCTAATCCACCTATTCCTCGTGGATCGGCCCTAACTCTACTAATGCTACATATTAGTTAGTTCGGATTTATAAATGGTATATTTGCGATGTGACTAGGGACACGACACCCTAAAGCCAATCAAGGCCATGATGATGCAACACCCTAAAAAGTTAAGCAGCAAGGTAGAGCACAAGAATTTCTTACCCACCACCATGGACAAAGAAACGTCAACCATGGCTCAAGAAAACTTCACAACCTCTAAGAGTTATCGCGTAAACAAAAGTCATGGTGGTTTGGTTATTGGAGATTCAGGATGTAGGGTAAACCGAAGACATGGTAATTTTGCGAGTGGATACACCAGCGGAGGTAGTTTTTCTTCTGGAGGAAGAATCATTGGTCAAACCACCCATTGTGGTGGCCGGACAGTAGTGGTTTTGCTTATTGGAGATTTGATGCAAGTGGGTCATGTGCCTGGAAACTTTTCTTATATAGGTAGCGACATTGGTTGTTTCCTTTATTGAGAATGTTTTGGTGGTGAAAATTAGTGGCATTAATGGGTGGTGTGGCTGCAGAAAATTTCAGAAGTTGGGGGGGGGGGGGTTGTGGAAAAAGCTTTGTCTCCACTTGTTTGGAGAAGATACTAGAATTTTCTAGTGAGAGCAGTTTGGTAAAGGCACAAAATGATGACATCACTCAAAAGGTTATGAGTCCAGACAAGTATTCAAGGGAGGAAGAACGGAACATTAATCGGCGTAATCAAGATGGGAGTCTCCACCGGTATGTCATCAAGTCCAACCGTTTTTTTAGGCTTCATCCTCTTCAATGCAACTTTTACCTCTGCTCGTCTAACCCTTCGTACAAACTCGACATTGATTTCCTCTTTGCTCACAACCATATCCCCAGTGACAGCTCCTAGGCTTCCATTAAACAATTCATCAAAATACGCTTTCCAGCTATTAATGATTTCGTCATCCTGAACCAAAACCTTGTGCTTCTTATCTTTTACACACTTGACTCTGCCATACCCTTCCTCACCTCTTGTCTTGTCTTTACCATCTTATCAATCTTCTTTTCTCCCTCTGTGGAGTCTAGCTTTTCATAAACCTCCCGATAAGCCTTTTCTTTTGCTTGTCGCACAACTACTTTTGCCATACCTTTAGCATCTTTATACACTGCAAAGGTTTCATCGGTCCTGCATTTTCCCAAGGCTAGATAACATTTCCTTTTATATTTGATTGCAGCTTTTACCTCTTCATTCCACCACAAAGTATCCCTATGCACCGTAGTTCTCCCCCTTGATTCCCCTAAGACCTTTTTGGCCACTCTTATGAAACAATTTTTCATTTTTGACCATGTTGCATCTTGATCAACTTCTCTCTCCCAATTTGCCTCGTTGATCACTTGCTCTGTGTAGCATTTGCTGCTATGTACCATCTAATTATATTAATAATGGCATTTTGGTTATTTTGTTGTATTTTAGTAGTAAGGGTAGAATAGTCTTTTAATAATTGTTTGTAGGTGGATTTGTTAGTTTGTAGTTGTCATTAGTCTATAAATAAGGGATTAGTGTGTGTAATTCTTTTATATTGGAATTAATAATAAGCAGTAGTATCTTGGAGTGCCTTGACAACTCGAAGGGTCAGATTTAGGAGAGAACTTGGCCTCTTGAAAGCCAAGAAACACCAGCATCGTGGTGGTTCCTAGCAGTTGGTATCAGAGCAAGTGGTCCTCGTGGTGGCCATGGTTGCTCCGACACATTCTCATTGGCTCGACCAACTGGAAGGCAGCCCCACCAGGTTGCGCGAATCCCTAATTGAGGAGATTAATGGAGTTATGGAGAGAGCCTTTAGTTTTCTGCAACAAACATTAGCAAATCAGATTTCCACAAATCTGGACAAGGCACTTGAGGTTATTCGAACAAAAGGGAGGATGGCCTCAGAGAAATTGGAGCAAGAACATAAAAAGAAGCAAGACAGATTGGAGGCTTGAATGGAGGAATTTCAAGTAAAACAAGAGAGTTTTCAAGACGAGCTCCGGCAAGAAACTCAGGCAACCACTACAAGAAAAGCCGACAAGGGGGAAAGGTTCGAGAAGAAATGGAGGCCCATTTGGAGGGAATTCGGTTGGACCAAGAACATTTCCAAGAAGGGTTGAGATAGGCGGTGGAAGGGCAATCTTTGGGTGAAGTTTTGGCCACCAACCAATAGTTCGAAGGTGGGTTGGCCAAGCAATTCGAAACCCTAAAAAATGGCCGAAAATAATTTAGGCCAGAAATTAGGGCTACGATGGAGAGATCTCGAGGGTGGGTAGACAGTTCTCAGTTCGCCCTGGGGTTGCAGGCCCGGGCTTGTCACGGCAGCAGCCGTGGAGGGAACGTAGGAAGGAATGTGAAGATAAAACACTGCAGACGTATTGAGAGTGGTGGTGCTGATAGATCGGGTTTCGGCGGTGGTCTAGGTGACGACGGAGGAGGGAGTGGTGGTGGCACTTCTGCTAGGCAGTGGAGTAGAGAAGTTTGGGTTGCTACTTTGGAGGAGAAGAGTTTCCTAGAAGAAAATGAAATACTTCAGAATAACCTAATGGAAGTGGGTAAAAAAAATGCAGGAACTTGGGCCTGTTCATTATGAATCCACATGTGCTAAGCCCAATAACTCCTGCCTATTTTCAGAACTAGAAAACCCCTACCCACAGCCCACTTTCCCTCCTAACCCATCTTTGAGGAACCCTAAAGACCCAATTACACAAGACTCATCTTACCTAATTTTACCCACTCTTCAACCCCAAATTCCAACCCAAACCTCCTATTACAAACCCACAAAATTATTTAGGCCCACATAATTCTCAGCCAAACTCCAACTCCTTTTCAACCACCGTCTTTTCACCGCCAATTTCCGCCTTTCCACCTTGGGTACAAGGTGGAGATTTGGGAGGGGGATATTGCTATGTACCATCTAATTATACTTCCTCCATTCCAAAAAAAATGCAACAATTTCTAAATTTGGATGTTCAAAAATAAATGCAACAATTTTTTTTCATTCCCTTTATGGTAAGATTTTTTGAGGTACTTTACTATTTTACCCTTATTTAAAATCATTAACAATTTACTTTATACTTTTTGGGTCCCCACTTTCTCTCTCTAAACCATTAACAATTTACTTTTTACCTTTTGGTCCCCACTTTTTCTCTCCATTTATCTTAATAAACTACCCCTAACTTTTCCTAATTACCTAACTCCAAATTTTAACTAGGAGTGCGTGTCCTCCAAATTGCTGCGTTTTTTTTTTAAACGGAGGAAATATTAATAATGGCATTTTGGTTATTTTGTTGTATTTTAGTAGTAAGGGTAGAATAGTCTTTTAATAATTGTTTGTAGGTGGATTTGTTAGCTTGTAGTTGTCATTAGTCTATAAATAAGAGATTAGTGTGTGTAATTCTTTAATGTTGGAATTAATAATAAGCAGTAGTATCTTGGAGTGCCTTGACCACTCGAAGGGTCAGATTTGGGAGAGAACTTGGCCTCTCGAAAGCCAAGAAACACCAGCATCGTGGTGGTTCCTAGCATTTGCATCCTTTAAGGTCCACCACTTTATCCTTGGCTCCCTTGGGCTTTGTTTCCTTTTCCCACTTTCTTTCAAACGAATAGTCATCACCAAAAGCCTCAGTTAGGTAACCACACTCTCTCCTGTGATGACCTTGCAGTTTACGCAAATTTTTCTATCTGCTTTTGTTACATAATAAGATATATATCTAAGTGTTGGTTGGAAGATGTGAGACGCATCAAATGAGAACTTAACTATACTATGATAATAGCAGACTAACCTATAAAAACATCCATTCTGCCAGTTTATTACAAAAGGTTCAAACAAAGAGAAGAGTCAAACGCATGATATTAGTTCTTATTTTCAATGCAGCTAAGAACTACAAATAAGAAAACCCAAATGGCTAGCAAAGCGGATCTGTGGTCAAGTTTCTCTAGCGCTAATTAAGGATGAGGATATAGCTATAATTAGCACATAAATTGAATTCACAGTTACATTGCATTCTGAATTGATAGTGCTGAAGCTGATTTTTGTAATCAAATCTCATGAACTCTGATCTTATTAAAATTATGTTAGAATGACAATTTTACAATTGTGGATCTCAAGCTAATTTTAGCAGTGGATAATTTCATACTGAATATGATTATATTCATATTATAGCTTATTAATATTTTAGTATTTTTGCTATCTAACAAAAACAAAATGATTATTATTCAAAAAAAGAGAGAAACCAAACATTTGTACACAATGTGCACAAATCCATATAAAATATCACAAGTCTCTAACATTGAATGACTCATTGCATTAATCATCCAAACACTCAGGTTACACACATATCAAAATAGTTTGTCAAACTTACAAGATAGCGTTTATCTGGGGAAAGGGATGTATCAGTGATCGTCCAACGCAAGCTCCTAGCCATTATATCCTTTTGCACCTTCCACCCATTTTCCACATTGTAAACCCTTATGTGGCTTCCCTATTTCACAAAAACAAAGAAAATACAAGCAACAGATTAAAACTCGATGCCCCATCTTTCAGTAACATTCTAGTAATCTACAAAGTAACACACAGAATACCTGGTACCCAGCAACTAATAAAGAACCGTCGAATGAAAATTGGGAGACATATGCACAACTTTCCATTTGATCCACCAAATAAGGTCCATTAACAGGCAAATATCTACTAAGCATATGGCACCCATCTGCCATGGAGAATTTAGACTTTCGAAAACAATTATTCTCCCGCGCAGCCAACATCTTCACAGGCGAAATCCAATTCCTACCATTTCCATAGAACTTTTTACCCACATGGATTAGCATAGTAGGTGCTGACCTAAGCTTGGTAAGTTGGGTGATTTCATGATCAAAAGTTTCACTGCTAGAACTCCCACTAGCTGCACTTGCTTCTTCACAAAACAGGGTACTTTTCCTAGACCAACTCATTGCCTAGTTCTGAATCAGAAAATTCAATGCCTACAAGTCTATAACCAGGTTTAGATAAACCAAAATTGACCCATCACTTAATTTAATCAGCTCTGCAAGAATAATCAAATAAAAAAAGTGATTGAATTGGCAAATTAATTCCTTGTACAAATAAAAAAAAAAAAAAAATAGACTAGAATTTGGTCAGGACAAATAACGAATGAATTACCCCCAAAAAAAATGGAAGGAAAGCAGCAATAAAGATTATATACACAAAATAAGGAAAGTAAGAGAAAGTTGTGCTTACAGTTGAGACGGAATTTGGATGGAGATGAATATGAGAGTTTCAGCAGTTATGAGGAAAGCAGTAAGCAAGCTAAAGGTTTCTGGTTGAGAGTGCAATGTCGTATGCTGCTTAATCGTCAAACAAGGCTGATCAAGGAAACAGCCACGCCACCCATTTCCTAACACTGTCAAATGGCAATAGCAATACCAATTACAACGGGGGGAAGTAATCCTTGTCTTTGAAAATATTTTATTACGTGTCGTAAAACATGATTTCAACTTTCAAAGATCAAAATTAAAATTAAAATTAAAATTAAAAACAAAAACAAAAATAAAAGTCAACAAATAAAAATAAAAGTCAACAAATAAAAATAAAATATTTTTTTCTCATTTTATTTCATTTCATTACAATTCAGCCAAAAAGAAAAAAGCCTAACTAAATGGTTGTTTTTGTAAGCATAGTTTTATGATTTCTTTAATGAAATCAAAGATAACAGGATCTAGACTAAATATGATTCAACCAACATAATGCAAAAACAATAAAATTAGTTAGTATGACTAACCTTGATCCATGATGATAAAGAATTGAAAAATAACAAGTGATTTTCGTCCCTTTAGCCTTTCCTTCTATGGTTCTTTGATTATGTTCATTAACCTCTATACTTACATATTTTATTATGTTTGTTAATAAAATATTTTATTTTGTATATATATATGTATATGTATGATTATGTTCATTACACAAACATACATATTTTATTATGTTCATTAACCTCTAACAAGTGAAAACAACTTGCATAGTTTTGTGTAAGTTATTTTATTATGTTCATTAACCTCTATACAAACATACCTATACATATATATATAAAGGATAAGTGCAAACTCATGAAAGGTTGTAACCGACTCAAATTTCCAGGTCGGAATCGGTAGTGGCTGCAAAAGACCACCTGGTCGCTGATGCTCGATCTTAACCTTCTGACAGACCAAACATCGAACTCTGCCACATCCCTCTTCATCTTAGGCCACCAGAATTGGCCCTTAAGGTCCTTGTACGACTTGTTACCTCCCGGATGTACAGAGTAGGGCGAATTATGCGCCTCAAACATAATCCTGTTCCGAAGATCAGAACTGTCCGATACACACCATCTCCCCTGAAAACGCAGACTACCGTTGGAAGAAACCTCAAAGCCAACGGCTTTTCCTTGCAGCAAAGCCTCTCGAATCCTAGTCAATTGCGGGTCATCCTTCTGTCCCTCACGTAGTTCCTGGAAAAACTCGGGCTCAGCACTCATAGATGTCAGACGAACTCTGACGGAACCACGACTTCTACTAAAGCTCAATCGATTCTTGCAACTTAGTGCGTCAGCAACTAAGTTTGCCTTGCCTTCACAGTAATTAAGCGTCAGATCGTAGTCCATAATTAGCTCAAGCCATCGTCACTGCCTCATATTGAGGTCTTTCTGAGTGAAGATGTGCTTGAGACTCTTATGATCCGTGAATACCTTGCACGAACCACCATAGAGATAGTGCCTCCAGATCTTAAGCGCGAACAGCACAGCTGCTAGCTCCAAATCGTGTGTGGGATAGTTACGCTCGTGCACCTTCAGCTGCCTCGATGCATAAGCGATGACCTTCCCACCCTGCATTAGCACACAACCTAGGCCACTCTTAGACGCATCACTGTAGACATCAAAATCCTCCTCATGGTTCGGAAGGGTAAGAATAGGAGCAGAAACTAACTTCTGTTTCAACTGCTGAAATGCTTGCTCGCAAGCCTCCGTCCAAACGAATCGGATCTCCTTCTGTAGGAGACTAGTCATCGGCCTAGCAATCTTGGACAAGTCCTGGACAAATCGTCGATAGTATCTGGCCAAACCCAGAAAACTACGAACCTCCGCCACATATCTCGGGCTACTCCACACTACTACAACCTTAACTTTGGCTGGGTCTACCTTAACGCCTTCCTGGTTAATGACAAGACCTAGAAATTCTACTTCTCGTAGCCAGAACTCACACTTGGAGAACTTCGCAAACCACTTTTGCTTCCTCAGTATCTCTAGTACTATCCGGAGATGCTCTGCATGCTCAGACTCGTCTCTCGAACACACCAAGATATTGTCAATGAAGACTACGCCACACTTATCGAGTAAGTGGTGAAAAGTACGGTTCATCTGATCCATGAACACCACTGCAGCATTAGTGAGTCCAAACGGCATCACCTCGAACTCGTAGTGGCCGTATCTAGTGCAGAATGCTGTCTTCGGGATGTCTTCTTTCTTGACTAGAATCTGATGATATCCAGATCGAAGGTCTATCTTCGAGAAAAATCCCGCTCCTCTCAACTAATCGAATAGGTCCTCAATCCTAAGTAACGGGTACTTGTTCTTAATAGTCGCCCGATTCAATTCTCGGTAATCAATGCATAAGCGCATGCTACCGTCCTTCTTCTTCACGAAGAGTAATGGTGCTCCCCATGGAGAAACACTCGCCCTAATGAAGCCCTTATTGATCAAATCCTGAAGTTGCGTCTTCAGCTCTTGCAACTCCGAAGGTGCCATACAGTAAGGTGCCTTTGAAATCGGCATTGTCCCGGGTGCTAAATCGATATTAAACTCGACATCGCGCTCGGGTGGAACTCCTGGTAGCTCATCAGGAAATACGTCTCTGAAATCCCTCGCTACAGGTATATCGTCCAACGGACAACCCTCAGTCAAGTTCCTTACCTGACACAAGAAAACTGTATCGCCCTTCTGGCGAAGTTTCTTCATCTTCAAGGCCGAAATTACCTTTACCCCTTTCTTCAGAATGATCCTAAAGTAGGTAACTCGGTTTCCCATCGATCCTCGAAATGTCACTGACTGGTCTCGGCAACGAATGATCGCTCGATACTTAGACAGCTAGTCCATGCCGAGAATCACGTCGAATTCCATCAGCGGGAACTCCTTAAGATCGGTCGTCGCTTGCTCTCCAGCAATGATGATGGGCACTCCCCTGTACTCGAGCTGACAAACAAAATCCTCTCCAGAAGGGAGAATTATGATAGATCTAACAGGGGTACTACCAAGAAGACCAGTCCTCAAAGCAAAACTACTAGCCACAAAAGAAACAGTTGCACCAGAATCGAACAACACATAAGCTAAAACACAAGAGACAAGGAACTTACCTGAGACTACGTCCGACTGGACCTCTGCTTCTGCCTCAGTCATTACAGTAGACTCGGTTCTTCACAGGAGTCTTAGTCGGTGCCGGTAGTTGCTTGATCTCGGTGCCTGGCTTCTTCTCGGGGCAGACTGACGCCTTATGACCTTCCTTCCCGCAAATAAAACACGAAATGGGCATCCCGTCGCATCGCTTCCCTGGATGGAAGTCCTTGCCACAGCCTCTGCACCTAGAACTCTCTGATACCTTAGACGAACTAGCGGTCGGAAGGGTACTGCTAGGAGCACTAAATCGGGGCTTCTTGAAAGATGGCGACATCACCGGGGTCGGGGTCCTCTTCTTGCTCGCATCCTCCTCGATAACTGACGCCTGGATCTCGAGTGCTACCTCGTAAGCTCGCTGAAATGACTTCGCTCCACTGCTGATCACATGAACACGAATCCTCGGATCTAGCTTCTTGATGTAGCGCTTGACCCGCTCCTCCTCGGATGGTACAACAGATGTAGCGAACCTCGATAGCTCGGCGAACTTATCGGTGTAGGCCTGAACCGTCATCTTACCCTGAGTAAGAGTAAGAAACTCCTCCTGTTTCTTCCACTGTAACTCGTCGGGATAGAACCTCTCCTGGACCTTAGCTACGAACTCGACTCAAGACATCGAGTGCAAGGGCATGCACGCGTTCCTAGCCACGCTCCACCAATTATCGGCCTCTCCTCTCAAGTAGTAGGCGGTGACATGGACCTTCTCGTGCTCGGGGCAAAACGTAGCGTCGAAGAGCTTCCCCATCTCGCAGATCCAGCTCTCCAAAATCGTAGGGTCGGCAACCCCATCGTAAGTCGGTGGTCGATGACGAGTGATACGATCGAACGTCGACTGCGAACTAGATGGCTAACGACTATGGTGTGCTAACGTAAGAATCGCTTCCTCGAGTGCTTGTAAACTATGTTGTCCCGAACTTGACCGGCGAGGTGTGGATATGCTGAAACGTAGTAAGACAATAGCAAAAAGGAAGTGTCAGTAAAAAATCCATAACTACAGTCAAGCACTCGAAAGAAATAAAAAAATAAAAAAGAGAAAAGAGTCCTATCCCGGTCTTCTACCCGACACTCTTCTCCCTTATACTTTTATCACTCGGGAATGGTATAGCTCACAACTCCCGGGTTTTACACAAATCTTAAAACTTCACTTAAAGTTTTAACTATTCGCCTCTGATACCAACTGTGACGACCCGACTCGTTTAAACCAGCGCGGAAGAGACCGACGAGTCGAATTGTTGAACTAACATACAAACATACCTAAAATGTAAAACAAAACCTCGAATTTTATTATAATACCCAAAATGTACAAAACCACAAGTTGTACACAACTAAGTCCCAAACAGTCATTACTAAAGAAACAACTCCAAATCTGTAGTTAGAGTTAGAACGTACATACTACAATTTCTAAAAGTCCGAATATAATAACAACGGAAAAATAAAACTATAAGAAACAGTCAACGGCGCTCGCCCAATCCAAAGCTAAGCAACAACGTCATCATCAGAGTTACCTGAAAACATAAATCCACCATCAGTGGCGAGTAACATAACAGTCTCACCCTAACGTGGATACACATGAACATAGAATAAATCAAACAAACAAATCAGGCACTCAACCAAACAAACATGCAAATGTAAAAATAACAATAATAATAATATCAATTTCGATAACTCTTCTTAACCTTAATTAACACATTCTTATCATAATCTTTGTCGCTATCATTTACATATTAGACCGGACCATGCTCGTACGAACACATCTTACGTGATCGAACTTTCCTACTATGCCAGGAATGAGAATCTTACTCCCAAACCCATGAACCATCTTACAGAATCCATATCATAAAGACGACATAGTAAGTACTAACTATCCCAATATCGCGGTTAGGATAGTGGCCACGTCTTAACCTAAGTCTTAGAATCTTACTTTAAGGTTAGGCGTCTAGTATGCAAAATCAAGCTTTCTTTACGTTCTTTACATCTTGGTTATTCTCAAGTTCGCATCTTACGCCTTTACTCGAGACTAACTATGTTCATCATAATCTTGGAACCTCTTTATTCAATCTTTATACTTTTTTTTAACTTTCTTTAATTATATTTAATTAAACTATACTTGAAGAATACATGACCTAATCTAAGAACTTCAAAATTCATCAAAGAATTATAAAGAAACTTCAAGAATCATTAAATAATCATCAAGAACATAATCTTTAACAAAAATTCATCAATTCAAGATTCAAGAACCATGTAAAACCCACCAAGATTAATCAAGAACCATCATCAAAATCAAGACTACCATACATGAATATCACACGAAAATTCCAGCCATGTTTTCATCAATTTGCACCAATTCTAAGCATCAAAACTCTATGAAAATTGAACATGAACATAGCCAAACACAAACCCATCATAATCAATCATAACATACATGAAATCAAGGCAAAAACATCATGAAAATAACTCCCAAAAACTGCCCAAAAATCACGCATGAAACCCGTGTAACAATACCCAATTCTACCAAACTTTGGCACTAATTTGATCACTTAATCTACCCTATGAATCAAATTACTCAAATTAGGACGAAAATGTATGTTACCTTAATCAAACTTGGTTGTAATTATCACTAAAACTTGCTGCCCGGACTCAAAACACATGGCCCAGCCACACTGCCAAACACGAGCATCACACGGCTTCAACCCACTCGAACACGACCTCAATGCACAGCCACCACGACCACCGTGCAGCACCACTCGAACACCATGCACAACCCTCACGAACACGGCCCTCAACCCACACGAACCTAACCCAAAACTCAAACCGAAATCGAAGTCTTGATGAATGGCAATGAAAGTTTACTTGTGTTTAATTACTTAAAGATCAATAGGATATGAATCTTTAAGTTTTGAGTTGAAAATGATGATGAACAATTGATGGAGATTCATAGCCAAAAATGACGTGTGGAAATGGAGGGAATGGAGTGTGTTTAGGATGACTTGGGAGCAAATGGTGATTAAGTGGACAAATGCTCCTAATCCCTTACTAACACTTCTATTTATAGAAGTTAGTTAAGGTGTGAACACTAAGCAAGTGGCAAATGAGCCACAAAAGAGAGAGGGGGCCGGTTATGGGCTAGCCAAATGGGCCATCAAGAGCTAATGGGTTAAATACACTTAAGCATGACTAATCATGAAAAAATTCGCTCTTGGCCCAAAAATAATTAATTAGACAATTAAAATTAAAATTCTAATTAATAAAAACAAAACAAAATAAAATAAAATAAAATAAATAATAAATCAATTAATCATCAAATTAATCACACTCAAGCAATAAAAATAGTCCAAATAAATTTAGATCATGCACAAATAAATACAAAAGCAAGCAATAAAACAAATAAACAACATGAAAATCTGGGGCGTTACAACCAAGCCCTCGCTGATTTTGTAGCAGAGATGACAAGGCCTCAAGATGAAGCCCCGACTGTTCCTACTAGCTGGAAGTTATTTGTTGACGGGTCATTCACCCAGAATGGATGTGGTGTTGGCATCCACTGTGTCTCGCCTGAGGGCGACGTATATGAATATGCACTCCGCTTCAAGTTCCAAGCCTCCAACAATGAGTTAGAGTATGAAGCTCTCCTTACGGGTCTGAAAATGTGTATTGCTATGGGAGCAGATGAAATTGAGGCTTTGTCCGATTCACATCTTGTTGTGAGTCAAGTCAATGGAGACTATGAAGCTAGAGAGCCTGCCATGAAGAAATACTTACAATTGGTCAAGGAGGTCAGTGCTACTCTCAAAACATTTGTCCTTCAGCATGTGCCCCGGTCGGAAAACAGTTAGGTGGATGCCTTGTCTTAACTGGCCTCATCGGTTGTGAACGACACCCCAAGGACGGTGTTTTGGGAGGTAAAGGAGAGAAGAAGCATAGATGAACAAGAGATCCTAACTTTGGATCGATGCAATACATGGATGGATGTCATCCTGGATTATAAGCTGAACGGCATTTTGCCAACTGACAAGAAAGAGGCAAAGGCTACCGAGCAAAGAGCTACTTGGTTTGAAATCTTCGACGGAAAGCTCTATAAGAAGGCTTATTCTAAGCCATTTCTCAAATGTGTCACACCAGAACAAGGACAGGAGGTCCTATATGATCTACATCAGGGATTGTGTAGTTCCCATATTGGGGAACGAGCACTTGCAGAAAAGGCCATTCGAACCGGCTATTATTGGCTTACATTGAAAGAAGATGCTATGTGGAAGGTAAGGAAGTTTGATAAATGCCAAAGGTTTGCCAAGCTTATACACTTCCCTTTGCCAAATGGGCAATGGACATCCTCGGCCTATATACCCCGGCAACTGGCCAGCGACGATACGTGTTCATAGCAGTCGAATATTTCTCCAAGTGGGTTGAGGCCGAGGTAGTGAAAGGCATCAATACAAGTGATGTCAAGTGGTTCATATGGAAAAACATAATCACAAGATTTAGTGTGCCGCAAGCTATGGTGTTTGATAATGGTCCACAATTCGAGACTCCTTAGCTCAAGACTTGGTTACGAGACCAAGCTAAGGCATTGCACATTGCTTTGCCTAGGTGGGTCGGCCCCAAACTAATTGCTAAGTTGATTCTTTCAACAAAATTATTTCTGAAGGGATTAAGAAAAAGCTGGAAAAGGCCAAGGGTTTGTGGGCAGATGAACTTCAAAATGTGCTATGGTCTATTCGGACCACCAATAAGACTTCAACTGGTGAGTCCCCCTTCATGATGGTTTATGGGGCAGAGGCGGTGCTTCCCATTGAAATGTACGAGCCTACCCTTCGGGTTATGCTTTATGATGAGAATGCAAACTGGGAAGCAATGAAGATGAATCTGGATTTTTTGCCAGAAATAAGGGACAATGCCTTGCTGGGACAAGAGGTTTATAAGCTCAGTATGGCTCGAGAATACAACAAGAGGGTCAAGAATCGTCCAATAAGAATTGGAGATTACGTGCTCAGAAAGATGGAAGCACAAGGCCAAGCCAATGAAGAGGGTAAACTTAATCCAAGCTGGGAAGGTCCTTACAAAGTCGTCGAAGCAGTACATGATGGTATATACCGATTGGAAACAATGCAAGGAGTAGTTGTGCCACGATCCTGGAATATGGATCATCTAAGGAAGTATTACTTCTAGGTTGTAATTTTTGAAATTTCAATGTACGACCTTGAGTCGAGGCAATGTAATCAAACTCAATATTAATGAAAAAGGGCAGGACTAGATCCCTAAAGGCCCCATCACTTTCAAAGTGAAAATGTTAAAGGCTAGTGTCTACTATTTTGTTTATAAACATAAGAATGAATGCCCTTGGTGCTAATTTAAGCTCCAAGTTCTTATTCCCCATTAATTGACCCCCAAACAAGGGGCCAATAGTGACGAGTCTCACGAGGATGAAGGGTGGACACTCATGCCCCCTAATACATTTCCAAGTGATTCATTAAAAGGGGTGACTCGGCTGTAATTAGCCGAGCCACTCGAAAATCTAAAATGATTCACTAAGGAGTGCCTCGGCTGTAATTAGCTGAGCCACTCAAAAATCTAAAATGATTCACTAAGGGGTGCCTCGGCTGTAATTAGCCGAGCCACTCGAAAATCTAAAATGATTCACTAAGCGGTGCCTTGGCTGTAATTAGCCGAGCCACTCAAAAATCTAAAATGATTCACTAAGGGGTGCCTCGGCTGTAATTAGCCGAGCCACTCATAAATCTAAACTGATTCATTTAAAGGGTGCCTCGGCTGTAAATGGCCGAGCCACTCGTAAATCTTAAATGATTCACTTAAGGGGTGTCTCGGCTGGAATCGGTCGAGTCATTCGAAAAATCTATATTGTTAACAAACAGGTGTCTCGGCCACTTGGTGTCGAGCCACCACGCGAATAATAAAATAGATAACGACTTGAATAAACCATAAAATAAGATCTTTCATTAATAAAACAAAAAAAAACAAAAGGGCAAGGCTCGATACTTGCCAAAATGAAATAAGGCTTACACAATGTAAAAAGAAGCACTCCTAAGTGCAATTAGCCTAATCACTCTCATCTGGATCAGGTATCACAGGAGTGGGAGGACGGGGTTGACCAGTTTGTTCACACCAGTTCTTCTCGTCGGCCCAGTCCAGAAATTGACTAAAATATCCAAAGTCTTTGTATGGATATGCCTTATCCCTGGACTCTTCGACCTTGTGCCTGTACGCCTACTCACTCGACATTTGTCGGATTATGAACCCTGGGTTCTTCTTCTCCCTCGGCATTCTTTCTCCTTTCTTGGAGCCAGAGGGTCTGCCCCTTTTCCCTTTCCCTGCGCCCTCACCATCATGTGGGTACTTCTCCCACTCTTCCCATTGCTTCAGCCGCCGAGCTTCATACTTCATGTTTAAGAAGTGCTCCTCATCCAAAAACCCTTCATACTCTTCCATAGGAAGCTTGCCCGCATGAGCCGAGCCCTCACCATCCTAAGTACACCTCCCTCCCTCATCCCACAACTTCACCTTCCATGTATACTTCGTGAAGTCATCCTCGTCCGTAATGCCCTCACGCCTCCCCCTTGGAAGCTTATTACAGCTCTCTTTCTCCTTGGGCAACCTGTTGCTAGACATTCCTTCTCACAAGGTTGGATAGCTTCTTCAGAGCCTCTCTCTCTTCTTTCTCTCTCAAGGAATTATAAAATGAATTGTGAAGAATGCAAAGGAAGCAAGTGGTATTTATAGAAGTTTCAAACGTCAATATTGTTCCACTTTTACCCCTATAACTAGTGAAAAATCATTTATTGCTCCAAAAAACAAGTTGGGGGCCCAAAATAGCTGGTTTTGCTATTTAAACTCCTAAAAATTTGCCTATTATTTTAGGCCCAAAATAAAGGCCCATTTTTGGAATCAAATTCCACGTGGTAGATCTTGATGAAGACTGTTTTAGGCCCAATAAAGGACAAATTTTTTTAATTGATTCCCAAGTCAAAAGGTAACTCGACCAGGTAAGGCCGAACCCTAAGATTAAAAAATGACACATGGAGCAATACACTCGGTTTAAGAGCAATCAGGTATCTGATTGATTGCCCCTTGACTTATTTGGCAAAGCACGATTGCCAACATAATTCAGCAATCACCTAGATTTTATAAACCGACTGCATTGCTCAGGGGCATAACAAAAATATATAATAAAAATACTAAGTGCAAGAATATAAAATCGAAAGCCGAGAATTGTTGAAAATAAACCTCTCGTCATATTCATTTAAAAATTATTACAAGTTATGGCGGACCAGCCGCCTACACAAAAACAAAAACTAACTTAAAAATAAAGTTAGCTAAAACTACTACACTATATTAAAATGAGAGTGGCCTAGCTCTCAGCATCAGCGTCTTCTTCATCATCCTCTTCTTCTTCTTCATCTTCACCCTTGGATATTTCAGGAAGAGGGGGAGGGTCGCGGCCTCTCTTGTCGCAGACAGATTTGATGTCCACCCAGTCTAGGAAACGACTCAGACACCCAAAATCGGCACCTGAGTCGGCTTCCATAACCCTCCGGAGTGAATCTTTCTCTAGAGAGGCGAGCTTGCCCTCCAATTCCTCTTTTTCTTTCTGGAGCTGGGTCACTTGATTTGCAACCTCGTCCCTAGCTGCAAAGGCCTCGTCCCTAGCCTGGACGGCTTCCTTTTTCCCCTTGGCATCCTCTTCTAACTTCTCTTTTTCAGTGAGAATTTCAGTGATCCTGGTGAGATGCTTGGCAAGCTCAGCCTTAAGGTTGATGATGGTGTCAGCCTGCGATTCCATGGTAGTACTAGTTAGTTGATCTTGGCGAAGGGTAGTGAACATTGCAATATCTTTTGTTTCACTAACTTCCGCCCTAGATTGTTTGACAGCATTTACCTGAGTGGATCGGCAACTCTTGGCCCCTTCAAGCCTTAACATAGCCTGAAAAATGGATCACGTCAGAACAGTTAGAAAAATTTAAAAAGTAACCCAAACAAAAACCACAAAGGAAGTCAACTTACATCAGCTAAGGTATATTGGATGGGTGGAATGCGCCCATCAGAAAAACCTCTAAGTTTGTGGGCAACATCCTTGCCCGCCCCTTTGATCATCCCTCGGACGATCACCACTTTTTCTTTACCTGAATAGCCGGGCATAGGGGGGCCGGTGGCCGTGCTCTCGACCTCTTCCTCAGTTGGGCCTCCTGAGGGGTCTGAAATGGGAATAATAATTGAGTCCGGATGAGAGGGGGATGATGAAATAGTATGACCTGAAACAGATCGCACTGTCCTTACTCGGTGGGTATAGTATTTACCTCCCATTTTACTCGCCATCTTTTTTATGGGCGAGGGAATGTTTTGAGCGACTGACGTGGGCATGCCAGCAAACACGTCATCAGGAGGTTGAACAGCCGAAGCACCTTCTCTTTCTGGTTGATGGACAACCAGAGCCTTTTCTTCTTCCTTGACCGGGGAAGTGTTAGTCTTTTTCTTGGTCCCCCGCTCTTCGGAGACCACAATCTCCTTTCCCTTGATCTTCTTGCCCCCGTCACAAGGGGTCTTCTTCTGGGTGCCGCCTGATCCGGCACCTTTCTTGCTTTTCACGCCCCTCGAAGGGGCATCACTTGCCTGAAACTAGAAAAGTTAGTATATATATATTCACTAAGCATGAGAGATAAAAATGTTAAGAGTTAACTACTAACATTCCCCCTCGGCCAGGACGGTGGCCGAGTGGGGCAATTATTTAAAGTTTTTTGCAACATACCCCCTCGGCCCACATAAGGGCAAGGAGTTGCCTGTGATCTCCCATTAAGCACTCTCTCGGACAAAATGATGGCTGAGGGAGACACATTTTTAATGTTGCTTGCAATATACCCCCTCGGCCCATATAAAAGCCGAGGCAGGGGGTTGCAAGCAACCTCCCAATATCTACTCACTCGGCCAAGATATGGCCGAGTGAGACAAATTTTTAATGTTGCTTGCAATATACCCCCTCAGCCCATATAAAAGCCGAGGCAGGGGGTTGCAAGCAACCTCCCAATATCTACTCACTCGGCCAAGATATGGCCGAGTGAGACTAATTATTAATGTTGCTTGCAACGTACCCTCTCAGCCCACATAAAGTCCGAGGTAGGGGGTTGCAAGCAACCTCCCATTAACTACTCTCTCGGCTAAGATTATAGCCGGGTGAGACATTCTTTGAAAATTATTTGCAACACACCCCCTCGGTCCACAGAAAAGCCGAGGCAGGGGGTTGTAAACCATCTTCTAAAATGTCCTCACTTGACCCAAATGATGGACGAATGAGATAAAAAAAAAAGAGAGAAAAGAGAAAGAAAGAGCAAGCATATATGAAGATTGAAACATAAATATAGGACTTACAACAGTCTCGTCCCGCCGCTCCTTCCAGGACTGCATCTTCAGTTCATACAAGGTGTCTAAGTAAGCATCGCCTGTCAACTCGCCCTTTTTGTAGGGTGGTAGGTCAGCGATGGCAAGCTCTAAAAAAAAAAATAGCAACAAACATGATACTATCTTACACATAATGTTGAAGATCTCACATTACCTAGCTCCATGGCGAGGCTAAGTCCAACTGCAGACAAAAGTCTTGGATCCCGGAAGAACATCCAATCAGGGACCCAAACCTTTAGGACATAGCTTTTCTTATTCCCAGCAAACTTAACTGAGGTTTTAAAAGCATCACTCCTTAGAATCTCATCGTCCCGCTGATGAGTAGGAGGCAAATCAACATCTCGGCCACATAAGTAGGGGGGCGTGTTGATGCAATTGAGTTTATTGGCAAACTCCTGGTCCTCAGTGTATACGTACAGAAAATGCTTCCGCCAATTCCTCCACTTGTTATTTTTGGAAAAATTTATCTGATATGTAGGCCCGGTGTCCAGAAAGTACCACGAGTCGCAGCTATTCTCGACTCTATTTAAGTAATGCATGTTAGCAAAACAAGGGAAAGACAGGTGATATCCCATGATTTTGCAAGTGGCTATGTATCCAAGGATATTGGCCAAGAGTTGGGGGTCAGCTGCCACAAACCTAGACCATATCCCCCCAACACTTCTAAAATGAATGGGTGAAGAGGAAATCTGAGGCCTTGGTCTATCACGGCCTCATAAACGGGAATTGCCTTCCTAGGAAGGACTCGTACATTCGCCCCCACTTTGGGGACGCCTAGAGTATACCCCTCTCCAAAAGCACACGCTGTCGTCATTCTCTCCAAGCTGGATGCATAAAGTTTATAGCAGGTCTCGTCCTGCTCACACATCATTGGATCATAGTAATTAATGCTCGACCCTCTTGGCAGGGACCTTGGAAGATTGACCGGCCTCGACCAGCTGATCTCTCTCGTGACTCGGCTCACTCTCCCCTTCAGCCTCTGGCCTCTCTGAACCCGAAGGTCCTGGGCCGGCTTCTCGGCTTTCATACACCTCAGTCTGACTCGGCTCCTTGGCCGTGTCCTTGGGTGTAGGGCTGCGGCTTCTTATTAGCGCAGTTTGTTTCACCCTTGCCATTGTACCATGCAAAGGTACGAAGGTAAGAGTTTTTAGAGGATAATAAGAAAAATCCGATTCCGACCAGAGAGATCGACAAGGTCCTGAAATTCTAGACTCTTTGCTACTGGTGGACTCGGTCATTTTACTGGTAAAAATAAAAAATATATAAAAGAAAATGACCGACTCCTAATAACCAAAGCAACAATGAGTAAGGGAAGAAAGGTATACCTGAATGGAAAGATGGAAGGCTCGGACAAACGACTTTCAAGGAGAACTTCGCGTTCCAGCAAGATCAACACCAAGCTCTTCACGAGTTCCTCTGAAACTAAATCAAGAACCCCACTTCAATCTAAAAATCAAGAGAAAAGTTCGAACTTTTCAAGTTTTACCCAGACACTCTCTCTCTAAAACTTCTCTCTAAAATGTCGATGATTGTAAAATGTTTATGAAAATGATTAGCGGGTATTTATAAACCCCCTATCATTTTCAAATTTCAAAAATTCCCCTTTTTTCCCTCCAATGTTAGTTAGAAGCCTTAATTAGAGAAAAAATGTTCAAAAGAGGAAAAATTAGTCTAATTCTTCCCCTTTTGAGGGGAAATTGTTATTGCCAATTTATTGCCCCAAATAGAAGACTAGGCCCAGTCAGATTGAAGGCCCAAAGAGAAGCCCAACGAAGAGTCCAAATACATCAGCCCGAAAACATCAGTCCAAAACAAAGCCCTAAAGAAGCCTCAAGTAAAGGGGCCGCGTGGCAGGACATTATAAGTCCACGTGGCATCACCACACTGGTCCACGTGGAAGAACACTACAGGGCCACGTGGAATCACCCTACAAAGACACCTGGCTACCTAGAGTTCAGCATGAAAAGTTAGGAAAAACATCAAAAGTGGGAAAACTTGTATCCCACATTGATAGTTTATGAGAGGAAGTGAGAAGATTCTTGTATAAAAGGATTTATGTTATGATTAATGCACAGATTCCCATATATGCTGATTTCACAAGACATAGCTTGTAATTGTCAATTAATCTTAAGCAATCTTGATTAGCAGCAATTTGAGTTATTATTATCTTTTGCACATTTAATTACTTCCATATTTGTTTCTGCATTTACTATTACATTTATTATTGTGTTTTGGATAAAGTTTGTAGCATAAAATCGGTCAGCCTCTCCTAATTTCAAAAACCCCTAAAACAATAATGACCCGACTTTTATACGCTGTCGATTTTCAAGGGAAATCGACAAATGGATCATCATCAAACAAAATAATCTAAAAAACATTATTAAATATAAACAAATAAACTTAATTCCAAAAGTTCTTTTATTAATTAATTAACTAATGGAAGGTTCAAAATGAAATAATATCCAAACTTATTAAGAAACTAATAAATTGATAATCTAAACCCAACAAACTAGTTATAAAAATAAAGGAAATAAACTAAACAATAAAATAGACTCGGGCTCTCTCTATGGTCCTCGCATAACACACAATCCGACCCAAGCGATAGCTCAATCATGCCTCTGCATCGTCACCTGAAATGGGGGGGTGGTTCCACCGTCAGTGGCGAGTAACTAGGTTGTCCCACTTAAATGTGGAACAATAAATCATATAATAGATAGAATCAAAGCATATATCACATAACATCAACGAATAATCATCAAATATCATCATAAAATAGCAACATTAATCAGTCATACGCAGCGGAAAACACATCATAACATGCATAATATATAACAAGTCACACGAAAATACCATAATCATCCCAGTGATTACTTATCTTTTCATATTATTACCCAAGTACTATACTTAAATTATCTTTAATAATCCATGGACCGGTCAATATAGCTCCTAAGGATGCCCGTGTACATCCCAACTTTCCTAAAATGCGCCGGGTAGAACCCGTGTATCCTACCCGTAGCTCTCCTTTGCAAGAACTAAGCCTAAGCTATGGCCATATAACTCCTAAATAGTAGCCCGTGTACTACTACTTAGACGACTACACATCCTAGAATCCAGAATTGCCCAGAGACCGCAGTAGGGCAGTGGCTTTGACTTAACCTAGTCTGGCGACCCGTGTATCGCCAAACAGGCGTCCACTTCTTAACTTATAACCTTATGTTATCTTATCTCCATGGTCATCGTGAGATCAATAGTCATCTTATCGTCTTATTCTTTTTCAAAGTCAACCTTTAATCTTATTGATTCAACTTAATTCCTTAATTCCATTTTATTCCTTAAATCAAATCAATCCTTAAATATTAAACTAAATTGTTATAAGCTAAAATAAAATAAATCATCCTTATTAATCAAACAAAATATTCGGCCACTTCTTAATAATCACTAAAATTAATTCTTTTTATTAAGCACACAAACAATTCTCGAATTAAATAATTAACCATAAAATAAGTCAAAGAATTATCAAACAATTAATTAATTAATCAAAACAAGATCAAAATTACTTCTTTTTTAACAATATGTCATTTGGAAAATTCAAGAGAATTAACCCAAAAATTAATACTTTGAATATTATTCACAATTATCATAATTTAATTATTAAAACAATTAAATTAATTCTAAAATCATGGAATATCAATTAATCCTCGAATTATAACTCAACATGGATCAAAAATTGTTCTTTTTATTACTTGAAATACTCGGCCTTCATGGTCAAATAACAAGTTCAAGATTAGTTTTCAAGAACTTACTAAATTATATCATTAAATCATTTAACTACTTTTAAGCTATTAAATAATTAATAAATCAAGATCAAGATTTTAATATGAACATAATTTAACAAGGAAAAATTGAAACTTTAATTTCTTTTTGAAAATAGGGTCAATCGACATTTTTGAAAAATATGAACCAAAAATTATATATGAATTAAATCAAGACTTCAATTAAGCAATTAAATAAATCATGATCATGATTTTAAACCAAGAACTCATCATAAAACATCATAAAAATTCATGCTTGCACTCGACTTGGGTCACGCATATTCAAGAAAATTAATTCAAGATTATCATGCAATTATTATAATTAAAACATGTAATTTAAGTTACTAATTCATGCATGGAAATAATAATTCACTAAAGATCATGCAAAATATCAAGAACTAACATGAATATTCACATAGCATGGTTCGAAAATTTCAAGAACTTCATGACATAAATTCTACTCTTTGTTACTTTAATTCTAATAAACTATGTGATCTAAAAATCCAATACTTAAGAGGGTTAGTCTAGTTACCTTTAAAGAAGAAAGCAAAAATTAAACAAAATAGCCTTGTACTATTCGACTATCACACGGCACACACATGCATAAGTTTTGAAGAGTTTTTGAGAGTTTTTGGAGAGGAAAATAATATAGTTTAGGATTAGTACCCCTTATATAAAGATAAAGAGTAATAAAAGAAAACTAATGAAATAAAGGGAGGGGCGTGTCGTGAGGTAGAGAGAGAGAAATAGGGAGGAAGTTGAGAAAATTTAGGAGAGTTTTGTTAGGGTTCATAAAAGTGAGACTTTTATGTGGATAAGATAAATATTAAAAGATTTAATAATTGAGAAAGTATTGGGTCAGATGGACTTATCAAACATTCTGGTCAGACGGCTGAACCATATACCCAATTATAATAGTGAAAATGTTCGGAAGGTTATAACTTTGCGCTCGGGTGTCGGATCGGGGCATATAATATGTCAGACGAACCCGAAGGGGATTTAGCCACTGGAAATTGCCAAACGAGGCCTCTAAAGGCCTCAAAATGCAAAAAACCGTATCCAGGTTTTATTTTGTCTAAGTTAGTTACAAAATGTGTCCAGGTTTTACAATATGTGTCCATGTTTAAACAATATGTGTCCAGGTTTACAAATAGGAATCCAGGGTTAACAATATGTATCCAGGTTTGTCCAGGTGTGTTCAGATTTGTCCAGGTTTGTCCATATTTGTCCAGGTTTGTCCACATTTGTCCAGGTTTGTCAACATTAGTCCATGTTTGTCCAAATTTATACAGATTTGTCCATGTTTGTCTAGATTTGTCCAGGTTTGTCCATATTTGTCCAGGTTTGTCCACATTTGTCCAGGTTTGTCCACATTTGTCCAGGTTTTTCCAGGTGTGTCCAGATTTATCCAGATTTGTCCATGTTTGTCTAGATTTGTCCAGGTATGTCCAGGTTTGTCCATATTTGTCCAGGTTTGTCAACATTAGTCCAGGTTTGTCCAGGTGTGCCCAGATTTATTCAGATTTGTCCATGTTTGTCTAGATTTGTCCAGGTTTGTCAATATTTGTCCACATTTGTCCAGGTTTAACAACTTTTCATCAGGTTTACAAATTGTGTCCAGGTTTCAAATGTGTCCAGTTCTGTTTCTAGGTTTACAAATGTGTCCAGGTTTAACAGCATGTTTCCAGGTTAAACACATATGTGTCTAGGTCCAGTGGACTGGTCTGAAAAAAAATTACTGTCAGACCGGTCTAACACAATACCTTCTCTTAATAATTAGATATAAAAATACCTAATTATCCAAATAATGGTTAAAAGAAAAACAAAGAAAAATATTCCTCTTGGCCATGTACTAGAGGGATGGCCATGGGAATGGTTCATTGGGCCATTGGGCCCAATTTCAAAAAAAGGACAGAAATAAGAAAACCCAGTCCAAAATCCTGGATTCGGACTTAGAATTATGAAATCATATCAAATAACCGCGAAATTTTCTAGCCCAGATTTTCGGGTAATTACACCTCTTTTCACTATCTTAGTTTATTTCATTTTAGTTTAATTCAAGTACATTTTAGTAACCCTTGTTCCCTGTGGATACGAACCTTGCTTCCCTACTTCCTTTATTTGTATTAGAAAGTAAAAGAAATATATTTAGTTTGGGCGCACACGACTAGGGCCAGCCATTTATCAGGAGCATGAGAAGATTTTACCATCCTATATATTTGCCTTATTAATCCATTGCTTACCTTCGAGAGAACCGTACTTAACTATGAAAAATCAGTATGCTGATTTGCATTTCCCAAATGGAACGCCTAATTATGTGAAGCACAATACTGAGATAGGGCAGTGGAAACCTGATTGGACGTATATAGCAGATCATATGCAGAGTATGCCTTTCAACGTCAAAATGGAGGAACGGTACCCCCAGTCCAACAACAACCTAATGTTAATGCCTATCAAGGTAATTCCAGTAGTGAATCTGAGACTGGGTCAGGAGATAATATTTGATGAAGAGAGTGTTCCACGACTTCTTGGACATTATTGTGGTGGTATTTATAGATGATATTTTGGTGTATTCCAAAACTAAGGAAGAGCATGCGGAACATTTGATGTCACTCTTAGGGTTATTGAGAGAAAATGAGTTGTATGCCCAATTTTCAAAATGTGAGTTTTGGTTAGTGATAGTCTGTATTTAGTTAGTATTTTTCGTAGTTTTTATTAATTTATTTTCTATTTTTATTTAGTTTTTGTTAACTTTTTTAGGCTTTTTAGTTTAGTTTTGTTTTGGTAGTTCCCTTTCCCCTTTTTCTATGTGATTTCCTCTATTTTGCTTTGTTTCTGCGTTTTCTTCCCATTTTGCAGGTCCCGAGTCTATTTCAGAACCAGAAGAGGCAAGCCGGGAACCTCGAGGAAGCCACAGAGTCATTTGCCAATGTTGGAGCCAAGAAGGCCCCAGCGGGCGCTGGGAATTCCTCAGCGTCCGATGAGATGATTTATTTATTTCAAGGCAATTTCTAAGAAAAAAAGCCAGAAGGTTATCTAAGCCAAGGTAGAGGCCGCTGATGGATTCCCAGCGGCCGCTGATTATGAAGCTGCCTGGCATTTTTGAGCACAAAGAGAAGAACAGCGCCCGCTGACCCCAACTCAGCGCCCGCTGTACCCCTCCCCTGTTTTGAGGCAATAGCATCCCAAGGATTGGCAGCGGCCGCTGACCCCAACTCAGCGCCCGTTGCCATAAGTCTTCCAGCCTATGAAAGTAGGGGTCAGCGGGCACTGTCATCGCCTCAGCGCCCGCTGACGCGTTGCTGTTCGTTTTGTTTAGTGTTTTTCAGCTGTTTTGTTCGACTTTTGGGGACTTATATAAATAGTCCCCTCTTCCCATTTCTTCGGGAGCTGATGTTAGAAGCTCCAAGTTAGGGTTAGGTTAGTTTTTAGAGCTTTCTTCTTCAATTCCTCTTGTAATTTACATTTTGTTCTTCAATTTATGCAAGTAGTATAATTCTTCTTCTTCTTGTTCTTCTCTTCAAGGTACATTTTAATGCTTTGTTTTCTTTAATTTCTTTTCATATTTTGATGTTCTTGTACTTAGGCTTAATTTCTTAGCTAGTTTTATTATTGTTTTCATGTTAGTTTAGTTGTTGTGTTAATTTTATGTTATTATTTATAGTTAGTTTTTCTTGGTTTAGTTGATGGTTTTAGTTGATTTAGTTATGTTTTTATTAATTAGTTGTGAGTAGTTAATTTCTAGGGTTTGAGTGAAACCTCTGAAATCCCCCATGATTGTGGTTTAGTTGTTTCTTGGCTTTTGGTTGTGATTATGTTGGTACCGAAGGTTCGATAATGTTGAGTCTCGTGCCTAATTAACATTAGACTCATAGAAGAATCCCCACCTAAGGACCAAAAGGTGAATGTGGGTGATGACTCCCTTCGCCCGATTGATGGAAGCACCACGAAAGTTGGGCCTTCGATCAAGGGAAAGTTACCGGTCTTCGTGAATTGTGCTTATGACTAGTTAGATGTCCTGTCACGAACGTAGGTTTGTGTACGTCTTACCGGTCGTCACACTAGCTTGAAAGAGTAGTGTGATCTTAGAACGACCTCCCCTTATCCATGACCTAAGTCTAAGTTTCGATTGATTCATAATTCATGTTGGTATGAGTTGTGGATCTCTTACCCTAGTCCTTTTTATTCTTGCTTTCGTAATTTAGTATTAGTTAGTTCCCGTATTTCTCTTCGCTTATCGCGACCATCATTTGACTTAGCTTGTTCGACACTCATGCCTAGACTAGTGCAGCGTACCTTCCCCGTGTTCGACACCCCCACTCATACTACAACGGGGTTTTTTATTTGGTGAGAAAATCCCTCCTATCAAATTGGTGCCGTTGCCGAGGAAGGCAATGCCATTAGTTTAGGTTGAGTAGAATGGTTCTAGGTCTTTCTTTTCCTTTATTTTTGTGAATATTTGGGCCTTATGGCCACTCCTTTGATCGACGCCCAATATGAGCATGAGCCGTTTTCGGTGTATTATGACAGGATCGGAAGCTCTCTTCCGCTTAATCATAATTTTGGTAAGTGGGATATATACAATATGTTGTATGAGGGTTTGAACTATGAGATGAGAAATTGGATAAAATACCTATCTCATGGCGATTTCTTAGCTCTCGACTTGGATAGAGCTTGGCTCTTATTCGAGTGTCTCGCTAAGGACACCTATGAGTGGGATATAAATAGCCAAGGAATACATGATTATAGTCATGAGTTGGGTGCACTTGAGGAATATGGTTTTAATCAACCATCACCTCATGCCACTACCTTTGATTTTTCTCATCATTTTTCACATGAATTGAGTTCGCTTAATCATGTTTTTGATGAGTATTTACAAGGTCTTGTCATGAACATAGTTGATTCACCTCGTATTCCCCTAGGTGAGCCCTTCGATGATGACCTTAGTCATCAATTCGATCCCTCACCCCTCATAGTCGAGCACACCATCCCGACTCGCATAGACGATGATATTTTTTGGCAATGTTGTGATGAGAATCATGACACTTTCATATCGTCATGTGATGTTATAGAGGATGAGGCCCTCATAGCAGAGTCGAGTGAAACCGAAGAGGTAGTTAATGTGGAGGATGTGGTTATACCACATTCTCTTATTCCCTTTGTAGGAGGATTTAACCTCATCTATTCACATCCCACTCCACTTCCATCCGTGCTCGTATCACCTCCATCCGAGGGCATCATCTCTTGTCTTGACTCCCATGTTTCTCTTCCAGAAACCAAGGCAAGTGAGGTGTATGGAGGTGTTCCCCCTACTTTATTTGATTTTTCTTTTTGTAGTTTTTATTTTAATTTATCTCCCTGTGGGCACTTGTAATGGCCCAGATTTATCGGTATTTTTTCCGTTGATTTATTTCTATCTTTTTGTGATTTTATGTATGGTCCAAAATTATATTGGACTATTTATTTTATTTTATGTGAATAATTTCGATTAATTTTATTCTTGGTTGTTTATTATTTATTTTATTATTATTTAATTGATTAGAATTTTATTATTTAATTTTCTAATTAATTAATTTAGTTTTGGGCCAAGTGTAAATTTAATCATGATTAGTCATGAATTAGTGTAATTGGCCCAAGTAATTATTTTGGCCCATTTGCTCTAGCCATGGCTGCCCCCCCTTGTCATATGGCAAGTTTTGCCACTTACCTTGTGTTCACACCTAACTAACTTCTATAAATAGAGGTTGTTAATAAGGTTTAAACACTATTTGCTCATTTAATCACCCTTGCTATCAAGTTGAAGACCAAAATTCCCTCCATCATTGTAATACCCCGAAATTTCGGGATATTTTAAATTTTTCATAATTAATTAAATATATAATTAATTAACCATTTAGTTGATTATTATTTAATTAATTATTAATTTACTGTAGCAGTCTAATTATTTTGATCCTGGCCCGAACCTTTCTATCTTATCTTGTCAAAACCCGAGCCCAATTATTTCCTTTCCCTACCTCTATCTCACGGCCCCCCCTTTTGTGCTTCTCTTTAAATTAATTTATTTCTTTTGTTTTAATCAATATTATTAAAAGCCTTTATCTATTTTTGACTAAGCCTAAAGAAACCCTGTCTTTGTTTCCTATTTTCCACTACTAAATTTTAAGAGGTCAAGATCCCTCTTCTTTCATCATATCTCACGGCCCCCCTATCTCCTTTCTTCAAATTAACTTATTTAATTTGTTAATCAATATTATTATATGTTACATCTACTTTGGACCTTTTCTTAAAAATCCTATTTTTATTCTAACCTCACCTATTCTTGTTACTAAACTTTAGGAGACCAACAACCCCTATTTTTCTTAACTCTCACACGGCAACCCTAGAAAACAACAACAATAAATTGTTTAAATTATCTTTCCTTCCAAGATCAATCATTAAATTATTCCTAACCCTTTCCTATTGTTCCAACCCTTAAAGATAGATCAAGAAACCCAAGAAACACTTAAAGAACCGTGAACCCTTGATAATTTTCGAACCCCATCCATAATCCAAGGTAATTAGATTTTCTTTACTTAATCAATAGGATAGATTAGCAATATAATTGTGAGAATAGGAATAATCATGTTTAGAAGAGGTATAGAATTGCTTAGAATTGTATAAATAATATGTTGAATTGAATATTATTATGTATTAAGTTGTGTCATACGATATATATATGTTCCATGATGTTTTACTTAATTATTTACATGTTTTATTATTAATCCATACTTGTTTTATGAATCTTGTTAATTTAAAGTTGTTGAAATAATTATTGAATGCATATGTTGGTGTGCCGTGAACCTTGCCATGATGATTGAATATTTCTTTGATGAAAAATATGATTTTTATGTAGTAACTTTGATCTGTGAACAATCTTTGATGATAATCTTGAAAAGAATCTTGAATTTAATCATGATAAGATAGCTTCTTGAATTGAATCTTGATTTTATTTTGAACTCAAGAAAATCGTGTGATTTATGTTCAAGAAAGGTTTGATTTTATTCTTGTTTTGGTTCCAATTTGATGATTTAAAGTTTAAAGTATACTTTATGATTTATTATTAAGTTTTTATGATTGATTTATGATGATTATGTTTAATTAATTTAAAGAATGATTTTAGTCTCGTTTCTTTGAATATGTCGAATGGTGCTATGTATTAAAAAATGGATTTTTATTTTGTTTTAAGAAATATCTGTTAATGATTGTTGGTTTATATGATTAAGGGTTTATTCTATAGATTTATTAAATTGTTTATGGGTTTATTTAAGGATATGATTTGATTATTGTCGTGAAGAGGGAATGTCGTGTGGTACTAATTTGGGTTTAGAGTTTTGGGTCAAGTTAAGACGAGCTAGAATTGAATCGAGGATAAGTTGTGTGGATAAGGAATTAAATTGTGTAATGGAAATCAAGAATAGAACAGAATTGAATTGAAAAGATGATTAACTATGAAGTGACCGCCTATCTAGTGGCACAAGTGCCATGAACATATGTATAGTCGAAGCCACTGTCCTATCTTCGGATTCGAGGCAGTTCTTGATCCCAGTGCTTGGGGAGTAGATCTTCGTGGTTGACCCGGCATGAGCAAGGAAAGTTGGGGGGAGTAGATCTTCGTGGTTAACCCCTTACGAGCATATGACTGGTCACGGATTAGCACCTGAACTGGATAGAATAGAAGAGTCAATAGAGGTGTCAAGAGGTCTAGAACGGAATGATTTGGTATAGAAGGTCTTGGTTTATTCAGTTGTTAAGATTGTTTTCGCTGCGTACTTGAACGTTAATGTATATATGTATGATTTCTTGATGATTTGTTTGTCTTTTTGATTGACTTGTTCTAATGATTATGTTTCTAATTGTGTTCTACTGATTAAGTAGAACAATCTAATTACTCACCACTGACTGTGGACCCCAAAATCCTTTTCCAGGTACAGGTGGTGACTGAATTGGGCTACGCATGGGCTGGGATTGTGAGCTTGCCAGCTTAGTAGTTGACCTTGATGTTTAGTTTTAGCCCATGTTCTATTATTTTTAGTGGACTATTCTTTATTTTGTATTAATAAGGGACTTTGGATTATTAAATACTTTGGATTATTTAATAGTTTTAATGAATAATATGATTAAGTTTAGAGCTTCCGCTGCAGTTTACGAATTTGATCTTAAAGGTTTTTAGAAGTTAAAGATATGTAATGTTGTTTACCTCCGAAAACAACGCTGCTAAATTACGGGTCGTTATAATCATTGCCATCATATCACACACCATTTTTGGCATCATCAACCCATCAATTGCTCATCCATCAATTCAAGCCCAAACTTAAAGATTCAACCTCTATTGATCCTTAAGTATCAAAACACAATCTAGACCTCAATTATTTCATTCAAGAATTCTTGTTCGGGTTTGGTTTTGGGGTTGCTCGAGAAGGCCGTGTGGTGCGTGTGTGGTTCGTGTGGTGGTTCGTGTTAAAGACGGTGGTCCGTGGTGGTGGTTCGAGCCAAGGTCGTGCCGTGTTCGTGAGACCGTGCAGCCAGGGCCGTGTTCGAAGGTGAAGCCGTGTGTGCTCGTGTGCAAGGCTGTGTGTACCGTGTGGTTGGCCGTGTGTGTTGGGGCCGTATGATACGAATTTGGGCAGCAAGTTTAGTGTATTTTTGTGTGTAATCTTCAATAAGGTAACATACTATCAAAATCCTAGTAGGTATACTATGATTCATAGGGTAGATTAAGTGACTAGATTAAACCGGTATTGATGATTTTGACCCTTGTTTATGCGTGTTTTTGGGCTGGTTGGGAAGATGTTTTTATGTTGTTTTTGCCATGATTCTATGTACATTATGTTTTTCCATGTTTGTTTTTTTATCATGTTCAAGTTTCATGAAGTCTTGATGTATACAAGTTTATGTAATTGTTGTTGAATGATGGATAGTTATGCGTGATTTTGATGATAAGTATGATGATGAGTTCTGTATGATTTCTTGATAATCTTGTTGAGTTCTTGAGTCTTGGTTAAGTTCTTTATGAGTCTTGGATGAGTTCTTTATAAGTTTTGATAGTTCTTTATGAGTTCTTGGTCGAGTTTTGAAAGTTAAAGAAAGTTAAAGAAAAGTTAAAGAAAGTTAAAGAATGATATATGAGGTTCCAAGATTTATTGATTTACATGTTATTCTTGAGTCAAGGCATAAGATGCAACTTAAGATTAACTACAAATGTAAATTTCGGTTAAAGAATAGCTTGATTTTACTATTAGACGCCTAATCTTAGAGTAAGATTCTAAGAATTGGGTTAAGACGTTGCCCCTATCCTATCTGCGGTATTGGGATAATTGGAGGTCTTACTATGTCGTCTCTTGATATGGATTTCCCGTAAGATGGGTTTCATGGGGTTGGGAGTAAGATTCTCAATCCTGGCATAGTAGAAAGTTCGTTCGCGTAAGATGCGTTCGTACGTGCGTAGTCCGGTCTAATATGTAATTGATTGCGCCAAAGTTTAAGATTGTTAATTAATGATTAAAGTTAGTCGTGTCAACATGGTTACTTATTGTTATTATAATTATTGACGGTATGGTATGTTGGTTCTTGTAAGTTTGATTTGGTTGCTTGATTTGTTATATGATCTTGTGTATCCCCGTTAGGGTGGGACGGTTATGTTACTTGCCACTGACGGTGGACTGTTGTTTATTTTTCAGGTAATTCTGATGATGAGGTTCTTGCTTAGCTTTGGGTTGGGCGAGTGCCAATGTTATTTAGTACTTTTTTTGTTGTTTTACAACTCTAGATTAGATTATAGTGGTGATACTTGTATATTTTAACTCTGACATTTATTTTGGAGTTAGTAGTGTTCATAGTAGTAGTAATATTTGGGTTGAGATATGTACAATCTTGTGGGTGTTGTACTTTTGGATGTAGTATATATTCAATTTGAGGTTTTGTTTTAATTTTTAAGTATGTTAGTATGTTAGAACTGACTATTCGACTCGTCGGTTTCTTCCGCGCCAGTTTAAGCGAGTCGGGTCGTCACAGTTGGTATCAGAGCCGAATAGGTTTTAAGTGAAGTTTTAGGATATGAGTAAACCCGGGAGTTGAGAGCTTTATCTTTCCCGAGTGATTGAACCCAAATTAAGTTTAAGTATAAGGGAGAAGAGTTCGGGTAGAAAAACCGGGATAAGACCTTTTTCTATTCTTTTTCTCTTTTGATTTTTTGTACTTGAATGTGGTGGGGATATATGACTGACACTGTTCTTTGGTATGTCTTTGTTTATTTGCGTTGCAGCATGTCTACGCCTCGCTGGTTGAGTACGAGACGACAGAGGTTACGAGCGCTCGAGGAGGCAATCCTTACGTTGGCGCATCATAGTCGTCATACGCCTAGTACGCAGTCGACGTTCAATTGTATCGCACGTCATCGACCTCCGACCTACGATGGGGTTGCCGACCCTACTGTTCTGGAGAGTTGGATCCGCGAGATGGGGAAGCTCTTCGACGCGACGTTTTGCCCCGAGCATGAGAAGGTGCAGATCGCCGCCTACTATCTACGTGGAGCGGCCGATAACTGGTGGACTGTAGCTAAGGACGCGTGCTTGCCCTTACATTCTATGTCGTGGATCGAATTCGTAGATAAGATCCAGGAGAGATTCTACCCCGACGAGTTGCGGTGGCAGAAGCAGGAGGAGTTTGTTACTCTTACTCAGGGTAAGATGACAGTTCAGGCGTACACCGACAAGTTCACTGAGTTATCGAGGTTCACTACGTCTGTAGTTCCATCGGAGAAGGAGCGGGTCAAGCGCTACATCAAAAAGCTAGATCCGAGGATTCGCATTCACGTGATCAGCAGTGGAGCGAAGACATTTCAGCAGGCCTACGAGGTAGCACTCGAGATTTAAGCATCGACGATCGAGGAGGATGCGAGCAGGAAGAGGACCCAGGTCCCATCGACGTCATCTTCTTTTAAGAAGCCTCGATTTAGTGCTCCTAGCAGTACCCCTCCGACCACGAGTTCGCATAAGGGTTCCGACGGCTCGAGATGCAGAGGCTGCGGCACGGACTTCCATCCAGGGAAGCGGTATGACGGTTCGCCCATAGCTTGTTTTATCTGCAAGAAGGAAGGCCATAAGGCGTCAGTTTGCCCCGAAAGGAAGCCAGACACTGAGATCAAGTAGCTTCCGGCACCAACTAAGACTTCGGTGAAGAACCGAGTCTACTGTATGACTGAGGCAGAGGCCGAGGTTCAGCCCGACGTTGTCTCAGGTAGATTTCTTGTTTCTGGTGTATTAGCACTTGTATTATTTGATTCTGGTGCTACTATCTCTTTTGTGGCTAGTAGTTTTGCCTCGAGATCTAATCTTCGTGGCAGCTTTCCTGTTAGTTCTGTTATAACTCTCCCGTCTAGAGAGGATTTTATTTGTCAGCGCGAGTTCCGAGGAGTGGCTATCGTGATAGCTGGAGAGCAAGCGACGGCCGATCTGAAGGAGTTCCCGCTGATGGAGTTCGATGTCATTCTTGGTATGGACTGTTTGTCGAAGTATCGAGCGATCATTCGTTGCCGAGATCAGTTAGTGACATTCCGAGGATCGCAGGGCAACCGAGTTACCTACTCTCGGTTCGTCCTTAAGAAAGGAGTTAAGGTAATCTCAGCCTTGAAGATGAGGAAACATCGCCAGAAGGGTGATATGGTGTACTTATGTCAGGTAAGGGACTTGACTGAGGAGCGTCTGTTGGACGATATACCTGTAGCGAGGGATTTCAGAGACGTATTTCCTGATGAGCTACCAGGAGTTCCACCCGAGCGCGACGTCGAGTTTCATATCGACTTAGCACCCAGGACAGCGCCGATTTCGAAGGCACCTTACTGGATGGCACCATCGGAGTTGCAAGAATTAAAGACGCAACTCCAAGATTTGATCGACAAGGGCTTCATTAGGCCGAGCGTTTCTCCATGAGGAGCACCCGTGCTCTTTGTGAAGAAGAAATACGGTAGTATGCGCCTGTGCATAGACTACCGAGAGTAGAATCGGGTAACTATCAAGAATAAGTACCCGTTGCCTAGGATTGAGGACCTGTTCGATCAGTTACGAGGAGCGGGAGTGTTTTCGAAGATAGATCTTCAATCTGGATATCATCAGATTCTAGTCAAGAAAGAAGACATCCCGAAGACCGCTTTTCGTACGAGATACGGCCACTACGAGTTCGAGGTTATGCCCTTTGGCCTCACTAATGCGTCAGCCGTGTTCATGGACCAGATGAACCAGACTTTCCATCACTTACTCGATAAGTGCGTCGTAGTATTTATAGACGATATCTTAGTCTATTCGAGAGATGAGTCTGAGCATGCGGAGCATCTCCGGATGGTACTAGAGATATTACATAGGAATAAGTGGTTCGCGAAACTCTCCAAGTGTGATTTCTGGCTTCACGAAGTAGCATTTCTGGGTCACGTAATTAGTAAAGAAGGCATTAAGGTAGACCCGGCAAAAGTTAAGGTTGTAGTTGAATGGAGTAGCCCGAGAAATGTGGCGGAGGTTCGAACTTTTCTGGGATTGGCCGGATACTATCGACGATTCATCCAGGACTTCTCCAAGATTGCTAGGCCGATGACTAGTCTCCTACATAAGGAGATCCGATTCGTTTGGACGGAGTGTTGTGAGCAAGCATTCCAGCAGTTGAAACAGAGATTAATCTCTGCTCCTATTCTTACCCTTCCCAACGATGAGGAGGATTTCGAGGTCTATAGTGATGCGTCTAAGAGTGGCCTGGGTTGTGTGCTAATGCAAGGCGGGAAGGTCATCACTTACTCATCGAGACAACTGAAGGTGCACGAGCGTAACTATCCCACGCATGACTTGGAGCTAGCAGCTGTGGCGTTCGCACTTAAGATTTGGAGGCACTATCTCTATGGTGGTTCGTGTAGAGTATTCACGGATCATAAGAGTCTCAAGTACATCTTTACTCAGACAGACCTCAATATGAGGCAAAGACGATAGCTTGAGCTTATTAAGGACTATGACCTGACGCTTAACTATTGCGAGGGCAAGGCGAACTCAGTCGCTGATGCACTGAGTCGCAAGAATCGATTGAGCTTCAGTAGAAGCCGTAGTTCCGTCATATTTCGTCTGACATCTATGAGTGCTGAACCTGAATTACTTCAGGAATTGCGCGAGGGTCAGCAGAATGATCCGCAGTTGGCTAGGATTCGAGAGGCTTTACGGCAAGGAAAAGCCGTAGGTTTCGAGATCCCTTCCGATGGTAGTCTGCGATTTCGAGGGAGGTGGTGTGTACCGGACAGTTCTGATCTTAGGAACAGAATTATATCTGAGGCACATAACTCGCCCTACTCTGTTCATCCTGGAGGTAACAAGTTGTACCAGGACCTTAAGGGCCAATTCTGGTGGCCTAAAATTAAGAGGGATGTAGCAGAGTTCGTAGCTCGATGTTTAGTCTGTCAGAAGGTTAAGATCGAGCATTAGAGACCTGGAGGTCTTTTGCAGCCACTAGCGATTCCGACCTGGAAATTTGAGTCGGTATCTATGGATTTCGTGGTTAGCCTACCTACCTGTAATGGTATGAATGCCATTTGGGTAATAGTGGATAGGTTGACCAAGGTTGCTAGATTCATACTGATGAAGATGACCTGGTCTATGGAGCGTCGCGTATACCCAGGATATTATCCGACTTCACGGAGTTCCGAGGGAGATCATTTCTGATCGGGATCCGAGATTTCTGTCTCGTTTCTGGAAATCAGTTCAGGAAGCCTTTGGGACGAAGTTGAAGCTGAGCACCGCATTTCACGCGGTGACAGATGGTCAGACTGAGAGGACCATCCAGACTCTGGAGGATATGTTACGAGCATGTACTCTGGAGTACCATCAGTCTTGGGTACGTATGCTCTGTTTGGTGGAGTTCTCCTATAATAATAGCTATCACTCCAGCATCGATATGGCTCCGTACGAGGCCTTGTTTGGCAGGAAGTGTCGGAGTCCGATTTGTTGGAATGATATCAGTGGTACTATGGCTTTAGGACCCGAGATGGTACGAGATACCGTAGAGAAGGTCCGATTCATTCGGTCTAAGATGCAGGCCGCTCAGAGTCGTCAGAAATCCTACGCTGATAATCGACGTAGACCACTGGCTTTCGAGGTAGGTGACAAAGTTTTGCCTAAGGTTTCACCATTTAAGGGAGTGGCACACTTTGGTCAAAAGGGGAAACTCCGACCGAAATACGTGGGACCTTACGAGATACTGGAACGAGTTGGGGAGGTGGCATATCGGTTGGCATTACCACCTAGTCTGTCTAATGTTCAGGATGTGTTCCATGTTTCCCAGCTAAGGAAATATGTACATGATCCTACCCACATCATCCCAGTGTAGTCGGCCACATTTGAGCCGAACCTGACTTTCGAGGAGCGACCCGTCCAGATCTTGGATCGAGAAGTGAGGACCCTCCGGCGTAAGCAAGTCCAGCTCGTTAAGGTGTTGTGGAGAAATCAGCACCATGAGGAGGCGACTTGGGAGACAGAGGCGTCCATGAGGCAGAAGTACCCGGAGCTGTTTGAGGGTGAGCAATCTCCTTTGCCTTAAATTTCGGGACGAAATTTCTTTAAGGAGAGGAGGTTGTAATGGCCCAGATTTATCGGTATTTTTGCCGTTGATTTATTTATATCTTTATGTGATTTTATGTATGGTCCAAAATTATATTGGACTATTTATTTTATTTTATGTGAATAATTTCGATTATTTTTATTCTTGGTTGTTTATTATTTATTTTATTATTATTTAATTGATTAGAATTTTATTATTTAATTTTCTAATTAATTAATTTAGTTTTGGGCCAAGTGTGAATTTAATCATGATTAGTCATGAATTAGTGTAATTGGCCCAAGTAATTATTTTGGCCCATTTGCTCTAGCCATGCCCCCCCCCTTGTCATATGGCAAGTTTTGCCACTTGCCTTGTGTTCACACCTAACTAACTTCTATAAATAGAGGTTGTTAGTAAGGTTTAAACACTATTTGCTCATTTAATCACCCTTGCCATCAAGTTGAAGACCAAAATTCCCTCCATCATTGCCATCATATCACACGCCATTTTTGGCATCATCAACCCATCAATTGCTCATCCATCAATTCAAGCCCAAACTTAAAGATTCAACCTCTATTGATCTTTAAGTATTAAAACACAATCTAGACCTCAATTATTTCATTATAGGATTCTTGTTCGGGTTTGGTTTTGGGGTTGTTCGAGAAGGCCGTGTGGTGCGTGTTTGGTTCATGTGGTGGTTCGTGTTAAAGATGGTGGTCCGTGGTGGTGGTTCGAGCCAAGGTCGTGCCGTGTTCGTGAGACCGTGCAGCCAGGGCCATGTTCGAAGGTGAAGCCATGTGTGCTCGTGTGCAAGGCCGTGTGTACCGTGTGGTTGGCCGTATGTGATGGCGCCATGTGATACGAATTTGGGCAGCAAGTTTAGTGTATTTTTGTGTGTAATCTTCTATAAGGTAACATACTATCCAAATCCTAGTAGGTATACTATGATTCATAGGGTAGATTAAGTGACTAGATAAAACCGGTATTGATGATTTTGACCCTTGTTTATGCGTGTTTTTGGGCTGGTTGGGAAGATGTTTTTATGTTGTTTTTGCCATGATTCTATGTACATTATGTTTTTCCATGTTTTTTTTTTATCATGTTCAAGTTTCATGAAGTCTTGATGTATACAAGTTTATGTAATTGTTGTTGAATGATGGATAGTTATGCGTGATTTTGATGATAAGTATGATGATGAGTTCTTTATGATTTCTTGATAATCTTTTTGAGTTCTTGAATCTTGATTGAGTTCTTGAGTCTTGGTTGAGTTCTTTATGAGTTTTGGATGAGTTCTTTATAAGTTTTGATAGTTCTTTATGAGTTCTTGGTCGAGTTTTGAAAGTTAAAGAAAATTAAAGAAAAGTTAAAGAAAGTTAAAGAATGATATATGAGGTTCCAAGATTTGTTGATTTACATGTTATTCTTGAGTCAAGGCGTAAGATGCAACTTAAGATTAACTAAGAATGTAAATTTCGGTTAAAGAATAGCTTGATTTTACTATTAGACGCCTAATCTTAGAGTAAGATTCTAAGAATTGGGTTAAGACGTTGCCCCTATCCTATCCGCGGTATTCGGATAGTTGGAGGTCTTAAATTGTCGTCTCTTGATATAGATTTTTCGTAAGATGGGTTTCATGGGGTTGGAAGTAAGATTCTCAATCCTGGCATAGTGGAAAGTTCATTCGCGTAAGAAGCGTTCGTACGTGCGTAGTCCGGTCTAATATGTAAATGATTGCGCCAAAGTTTAAGATTGTTAATTAATGATTAAATTTAGGCATCATGGTTACTTATTGTTATTATAATTATTGACGGTATGGTATGTTGGTTCGCATGATTGTATGTTGTATGTTTCATTTGGTTGCTTGATTTGTTATATGATCTTGTGTATCCCCATTAGGGTGGGACGGTTATGATTAAATTAAGAACGACCGTCTAAAGGTATCAAATAATCTGGAAATTTTGATGGGGGTTAAACATGGGTTCAAGGTCTAACTTGCATAAATTCCGTCCAAAAATAACGCCATTTACTATTTTTAAGTGATTTTATAACTAACAAATCAGATTAGGCTGAATTCAGTTTCAGATTTTTCTTCCATAGCAAAAGATCTTTAAAAATTACGAAAATTTAAAAAAAGCTGTAAAACACTATTACTGACTTCCGCCTAAAATTTCGTAGCCATCCGAATTGATTAAGTGACTTGAATAATTCGTAAACTAAATCTGGACAGTTTTACCGGTTTGAAAGATTAAATTATTTTAAGCAATAAAAGGACGAATTTTGTCACGAAATAAATCATGGTTCATAATAAAACAGTAAAGAAACTCCCACTAAATATTCATCAAGAAATAATAAGATTTGATTAAGAAATAAATTCATACAAATAATTATTAAACAATTAAAGATTTCAAGAAACTACATAAAATGATCAAGAAAATTTCATAATAATTCATCCCATGGTTCGAAATTCTTAACCTTAACATGATACTAATTCCTTTAATTTTCCTAACCGTTTTCATGATTTAATCCTAATTAACTATGTAATTAACTAACCCAAATCTAAGAGGAAAAGTCTAGTTACCTTTAATCGCTAAAAATTCCAAGGAAAATCACCACTTTGGTGACTTTGAAGCGCACGGCTATTTTGAGAGGAAAGGAGGAAAAAGTTTCTCTTTAGGGTTTATGAGCTTTTGCAAAAATAGAATAAACATGCTAAGCCTAATATATATAGAAGAAGAGAAGAACAAACAAAATAAAACCCTAATCATCTAAGGGGAGCCGTGAATAGGGAGAGAAAGAATAGGGGAGTGAGTAGACTTAGTTAGGTTGTTAGGCTAGGTTTGAATTAGTCTAAGGATAATTACTTAATTTAATTAATCTAATTAATAGAATAATCCAATCAATTAAATTAAATCAAAAGAAATAATCATGACCCATACTAAGAGGGCAGCCAAAGAGGGAGGAAAATTGGGTCATCGACCCAATTTCGAGATAAAAATTAAAACAGTTCAAATAAATGGGCCTTTTGGACTTGGAATAAATAAAATAATATAAATAACCCGCGAAATTTTCTGGCCCTAAATTTCGGGGTATTACAAAACCCAAATTACATTGGACCATATGAGATTCTACAGAAAGTGGGGAAGGTAGCTTATAAGTTAGCCTTGCCCATGGAGTTAAGCAGAGTACATAATGTGTTCCATGTGTCTCAGTTGCGGAGTTATATTCCGGATAAGTCACATGTTCTACAACTAGAGACCACAAAGTTAGATGACAATCTCACATATGAGGGGAAGTCGATCAAAATTCTTGATAGTAAAGTGCGTAGCACTCGTAAGAAAGATATCAAAATCGTAAAAGTCCTACGGTCTAATCAAGAGTCAGAGAGAGAAACTTGGGAGGCAGAAGATGAAATGAGGAAGAAGTACGTGGAATTGTTTCATGTTAGTAGAGTTACAGGGATGTAACTCGTTTTAAGGGGGTAGAGCGCGAAATTTACCGCACTCCTCCTTTTGGTTAATTTTCGTATAATTTGGTATTTTTAGCAACACGGTTGTTAGTTTTCATGTTACATGACACCAATGTGTGCATAGTTTAACTAATGAAGTGCTAAGTAATATTGCAAATTCAAGTCATAGAAAAATTAAAATGTGTGCCTCTAAATAAAATGTTCACTATTTTGGGTAAAGTTTGATTAATGTTTCGGGACGAAACTTCTTTTAAGGGGAATAGACTGTAATAACCCAGATTTTAGGGTGTAAAAATAATATTAAATAATAAAATAATACCAGAAATAAAATAATAATAGTGTGGGTTATAAAAATAAATAAAAATATGTACGTATGTATATATACTTATATACTAATAATTAGGTATATGTACGTATGTATGGGTTGCCGGGAACGTTTTAGAATAAATTGATTTTATGTTTTGGGGTTTTTGACGAAAATATTATTTGACTTATTTTATTTTAAAAAGGAAAAATAATAATAGTAAAAGGTTTTAGTTGTAGTTGTTGTGGGCCTGCAAGTAACTGACAACGACTTCTATTTTAAAAACCCTAAGTAAGGAGTCATTTGCCAGTAGCACACAACACATTACAAAAAAATATCTCTCTATCTCTCATTTTGGACTGTAGAAGGAAAAAAAAACCTCGCCACCGCAACCCAGCCGAGGTCGCCGCCGCCCCAGCCGAGGACCACCGAGAGGAGCGCCGTAGCCCTGTCGTGTCTGCCACCCTGCTGCTTCACAGTATTTAAAAACAAAACTTTCTTCTTTCTTTAACCTTTAATTAATCATGTTTAAATAGTTTTGTGATCTATGTTTAAACTATGATTCTTAAATGATTTTAAAGTTTATTTTTATAGTTTTAAATTCTGATTTTCTTTTGAATAATAAGGGTTGTGATTATCAAAATTCTATGCATGAAATGAATATTATTTGGACCTTAATTCTTGAATAGACATATGTAATTTATTCATGATCTAAATCTTGATTTTTTTATATATTTAAAGTTTAATTTCAGGAAAAAAAGAAAATTTCGAAAAAAAGGGGGACTGCCGAGTGAAAAAAAAAAAAGAAAAGAAAACTTTTGGCTTGAATCTTGTTCTAATCTTGTATGGGTATACTAGGGGTTGATTTTATGTTAATCAAGGAGTTTAATCATGGGATTTGATGATTTAAAGGATGTTTAATCAAATTTTAAATTTGTCTTTTAATATATTTTGATAATTTTGAATTATTTTGGGGTTAGAACATGTTATATGAAACCTAGGTTGAAATATGTGCCACGTAGGGATTAAAATTGGTGTTTAAAATGTTTTAAGTGATTTTCAGAGGTTTTAAGTTATTGTGAATTTACTAAAACTGGGTTAAATTGAAGATTTTAAGTAATAAAAGGTTGTTTTAGTGTTCGATAGTAATTAGGAGGTATCGGGTAACGTTGAAACTTTTAAAATTGCGTTCCGAACGTTTAAGAGAGCTTTAAAATGATTTTAAACGCGTTGAAATTTTTATTATCGTACGCTAGGGCGATATTATGCTTATTTAAATTATTACCCAACATTTATTTTATTAAGAGGGAACAAAAGTATAATTCTGGAATTAAATAAAGAAATTAAATATTATTATTATTTTGTTAGAGGCTAGAATGTTGTAATATATGCTAAGGGTAGTTGTGATAATAAAGGGATATTAATTAGTCCTAATGTTTACATGTAAAAGACTTTGAGTTTGGACAATTTGAATAATTGTGGCTAGCCGGATATACTATACCAGGTACGTATGTACTCAAGAAGTTGTTTGCATGTAGTGGCATGTTTAGGGTATGGTTTTAACTATATACATGATTGTGAAAAGAGAAAAATATATATTGCTAAAGCATGATGTCCATATTTGGTATTTCATCACAGTTTGGAAGTATGAGTTCAATTGTGAACCTTTTTACCACGTAATGTAGGGCCAGGAGAAATTAATATTATTTTACCACCATTGTGTGGGGCCGTGGACATTAAAGGATTTAATAATTATGTGATCGCTAAAAGATAAATAAACCTGTTGTTGTGTGATTTCTAGTATGACTGTTTGAGTTGTAGATTTTTAATTAGGGAAATAAAATAAAATCGTACCTCTTCTAATATTGTAAATTACGTAAAGTGAAACATGATTCACACCAAAACTCTTGGAACGTATATACCTTGAGTATGAACATATGGGGGGAGCTATTAAGCTCCTATCAAGGGATACAAGACATTGTATACCCTTGTTTTATGTTATTTATATTGGGTACCTACTCACCTTATGGTGGGTTGTTTAAAATTCACCCGGCTAGCTACCGGGTGTGGCCTTCGGGTGTCATTTTCTTTTTAGAGAAAGACTGGTTATTTTCTTTGGGAGCCCGTTCGATGTGAATCCAATTCTCTAATTAATTAATTGATTTAATCACATGTTTAACACAATTTGCTAACTTTTATTAGGCCTATCAAGGTTCTAATTTGTAATAGATAGTAATTTTGGTTTGATACTTGGATTTTTATTTGCTTTAAATTAATAAAGGTTGAATTGAGGTCCCAATACTCAACCAGTTTTGAAAGACAATATTATAAAATCTTTCGTTGTGCAACTTTGAAACTGTCGTAGTGGTTTGAACACGATGGCGGTAATGCCTTGGTTGTTCTCTTCAAAGACTATTTTATAACTTGGGTTTCATTTAATTAAAGATTTTTAAGTAGGGAATTTCCAGGGTATTACATCAACACAAAGCTAAAAACAGTAAATTTTTTCTTCAAAAAAAAAAACAAGGGAAATTCTCAATGGTACTACCGAGTTTTTTTTTAATCCCAACGGTAATACTCATTATGATTAAAATTCCTAAATGTAGCATCGTGGATGAATATTCCGTTAATTAAATAAAATTAATAACCAATAATAATAAAAAATAGCCTATTCAAGGTTTTACGGATCATTTTATCCTTTAAATGATTCGATTTGAAATTGGAATTTGCAAAAAAGACCTGATTGGCCCAAATTTGCGTTCCCGATTTGTCTCAATTTGCGCGCATGATTTACGTGTAAAGAAAATAGTCTACTGAAGGTTTTACGGGTCATTTTAACTCATGTGGGCTCCAATTTGAGTCAGAATTTGCAAAAAACGACTCAATTAGCCCTAATTTGCATTCCCAATTCGCCTCAATTTACGCGCCTTGATTTACGTATAAAAAATAGTCTACTCAAGGTTTTACAAATCATTTTAACACTTAGGGTGATTTGTTTTGTTAATTATGACTAATTAATTTTTTAATATAGTTTTTTAGTTAATTATAGTTAAGTAATGTATTTCTTTTTGTTAATTTTAACGGTTTTTGTTTAATAACATCACATTTGAGAATTTAATCATAAAGAGTATTATCATTGAGATTAAAAATAACTCGGTAGTACCATTGAGAATTTTCCAAAACACGATCGTACCAATTACATCTTCTTTAATTTGAAAATAAGTTCTCTATGTTCATTCATAATATCTATGTAGCACAATGTTCTATGTTTTGCACAAAAGCAAATTTGCATCCACCTCTTTTAAAAACTGGTAAGGCAACCCTTGGGAATCCCTTATCCAAAAGTTTCTTGAAATCAAGTTCCTGCAAAAGAGAAAAGGTGCAATTTATAATTGGAAAAATTTATATGAATTAATCTCAACTATTAGAGGTCTTCCAATATTAATCCCAACTATAGGTTATTACACTATAATCCAAACTATGGGGGTAGTTTTATGATATTAGTCCATACTAACTTTTGACCGGCTTCGATGGGAGGAAGATATAGTCAAGTACAATAAGTAGGGGAAGGGGGAAGAGGGAAGATAATAATTACTTAATATTGACTTTATGATAAATTACAATAGGTTAACAAAGTCAATGGACTAATATCATAAAACAACCCCAGCCCCAATGTTTAGATTATATTGTAATAACTTATAGTTGGGATTAATATTGGAAGAGCTTCAATAGTTGGGATTAATCTTGGGTAATTTCAGACAACGCAATATCAATCTTGATGAAATATTTATTGTTTCCTCGATTATTGATAAATTACTATCAACATGGAAAGATGTGAGAAACATATTAAAACGTAAAAGAGATTAAATGAACTTGGAACAGTTGGGGTCTCACCTCTTGATTGAGGAAGGAATACGGAAACAAGATGGACAAAAGCATATTAATTCTAATTCCACTACTATTAATGTGTTGGATAAGGTAAGTCCAAGGGTGGTACAAAACACAAAGAAAAGGAAATTTAATGATTCAAAAAGGAACAAAGGCTACAAGCCTAAAGGAAATGGTGAGGAGCCACAACATGGTTGTTGGTTTTGTGGAAAACCCGGTCACTTCCAGAAGGATTGCACCATATGGAAAAAGAGGATGGGCAAGAAAAAGGGGGATGGAGACTCTAGCTAATTCCAAGAAAAGCTGGGTAATATCACTTGAGCAAAAATTTCACTTGATTCATGTTTGAATTATGTGTGTGTGATTGATGAAATCCTTGTTGTGCAAGATGAATGCTCATGGTACATCGATTCGAGTGTTTCGAGTCACGTGTGCAAAAAGACAAGTCATTTTTCAAGATCTTTCGCGAGGTGTGCAATGGAGATAGCCTTTACATGAGGAATGATTCTATCACTCAAGTCTTAAGTGTCTAGCAAGTAGAATTCTTTTTTATTTTCGGGAAAAATCTTGTGTAGCAAGATGTCTTGTATGCTCCGGAATTATGAAGAAATTTAGTGTTCGGTGCCATTTTGAATTGCTTAGGCTTTAAGTTAGTTTTTGAATCAGACAAGTTTATTTTATCTAAGGGTGGTACTTTTGTTGGTTTAGGGTATTTGTAGGATCTAGAACTACTCAAGAGGGGGGGTGAATTGAATTGTTAATGGTAGTGTCAGATTTTTACTTAAACTAACTAGACCAGTAGGAACTGTTCTAGTTGCGGAAATAGTTAAGCAAATAAAGTAAATTGGACACACAGATTTAACGAAGTTCAGCCAACTATGGCCTACGTCCTCCTACCCAAGTTATTTTATTAATCAACTCTGAAAAATAGAATAACCTTACACACTCAATTGTTCGATCAACTCAGACAGAACAACTCTCACTCAACCCAAGTGAACCCAAAATTTCTTGAACCCACAAGAGCAAGTACGAATGAACTCACAAATGTACCCTTCACCAACCCCTTTGTTGGTGACAAAACAAAAATAATTTTCTCACATAAATATGCTCTCAAAGCTAGAAAGTGAGTATAATGAAGTTCTAATGATGAAATGCTCAAAGAATGATTTTTGCAAGTTGCCTTTAAGTGCTCAAATATTTTCGTTGTGCATGTCACACTAATTCTTTATTAGTTATTGGCTTTTATAATCGAGCAGCAAGCCCTAGTTCAGTTAGGGATGTAATCTTGAATATTTTGAGAATCAAGATACTTTCCTAAATTACCCGGGTGAATAATATATTCTGATTTGATCAAAATATATTACTCCTTGCCACGAATTATAGCGGTCAACAACTGTAGAAATCATAGGAAATATGGCAGTAATATTTTCCAAAATATTTTCAATCATTTTCAAAAACTTGCCATAAATCATATTCAGGTTATAACTGTTCTGGTGAACTGTTCTACTTCGACCACAGTGTTCTAGTTATAAATTTCTTTCAGAATAACTTTAACACATGCACTATAGTAAGCAACCACATATTCAGTAAGAACATTTGACATACAAGAGACTTAGTACAAGATATTCTATGTAAACTAAGCTTCTTCAAGTAGTCTCTTCATGTTCTTCAAGAGTGCTTCCTTTTTCTTCATTTTGACTTGAATAAACCAAGGCGCTTCTCTTGAATTCATCATCAACCTGTTGCTAAATAAACATTCATGCAGAACAATATAACAGGTTATACTAAACAGTCTAGCAAGACACTGTAAACTATTCTGGCAACCATCAAAACTGTTCCTGAGAATATAACTGTTCCCTAAACTGTTATGGTTTGTCATCATTCAAAAATAGGGAAGTATCAACAAATTCCTCCTTTTTGATGATGACAAACATTTAATGTTCCTGCAAGTCAGCACAAGTAATATTAACAGTTTTGGCTCTGTGCAGCCAAGTAACATAAAAATTTGCCAGAACATTTGTTAGAACACTGCAGCACATATCTTTACTCTTACTGTATTAGTCATTTGACTAATTAGAAGCAGCACATGCATTAGAATCTGTTAGGCACAGTAATGACTAATCAGTAAGACATGGTCAGTGTTCTTCAATGCTATTTCCCCCTTTTGGCATCACTCAAAAAATAGGGTTGTTAGAGTAAACATCAAGCATATAAGTTCAGTTCAAGATATATTGCAGATAAGAGAAGTTAAGTCTAGTGAACTGCAACTTACAATCCTGTTCTAACACACCGATTAACTAGCAAGTTCAAGCACACACACACAATAGTCCAAAAACAAATTACCAAATACAGAAAAAGTTTTGTAGATGGCAGAAAGCATAAGAGATAGAAGTGAATTATCCAGAGTAAATGTTAGGGAAAGGGGGGCTAATTAGAAGTGTAGCAGCAATGCATTAATCATCTTCCTCTTCCTCATCATCATCCTCTACTTGTTCGTTGGATGCAGAGTGCTCTTCATTCTCATCCTCTTCTTCTTCTTCCTTGTCCTGCTCCTCTTCATCCTCTTTAGAGCTTGCCCCAGTGTCTTCCCGTACCCCTGGAAGATTCAGCACCATCTTTTCTGTCCTAGTGACCTGTTCATAGAGTTTAGGGAGCCTAGAAACCAACTTCATCATCTTGTCAAGATTGTTCTATTGGGCTTCCATCTTTTGTAGAATGAAGTCTAGGTCAGGACTGTGGGAAACTTTCCTTTTCTTTGCAGATGGAGAGCTAACAGGTTCAGGAGCACTTCTTTTAAACTTCAACTGTTTTCCCTTGTAGTCAAGACCCTTTTAAGAAAGAATCTTCTTTGAGAACACTTGAACAACAACCTTTTCACAATCTAGAGAGAAGTCCAACTTCTCTAAGATGTGGCAAATGAATGAACCATAGGGAAGAGAACTGTTAGAGGTATTCTTGCAACTGAGCATATGATCAATCATGAGAGAGGGAAGATTAATTCTGACTTTCCTTAACATCAAATACATGAGAACCATATCCATGATCCTCACAGTACCCTTGCCCTGTCCCTTTGGCAGTAACACTTTATTGCAAATGGAATGTAACACTAACAATTGTGGCTCTTTCATATTCTCAATTATTTTATAGCCCTCCTTCTTATTGACCTTAGACAACAACTGATTCTCAATCTCTTTGGGTGTTACCCCAGCAATCACAGGCCAACTTTCATGGCTATAATTATTGAACCCATCCCTTTCAATCATCAAGGTTTTAGATAGAGAACTAACAGACACATTCATAGACTTCCCAGACACAGAGGACTCTATAGAACCATCACGCAACTGTTTTAGATTTGCGTAAAAACTCCTAACATAATCCACATAGCCATGTTCATCAAAATAAAACAGATTCAACCAACCTTGAAATTCCAGCAACCCCTTAATCTCAGCCAATGCAGCAATATCCCAATAACCCACCTCATAAGTACAACCAGATAGAACAGTTCTAGAGGCTAGGTTTTCATAATTACCTTTTGTAAATCCAACTGTTTTAGAGAGACCCCTTTTCTTAGCACTTGTACCCTGTGTAACTTCAACATCCACCTCCACTTCTTTATCTCTGTTTCTGGTACTCCTTTTGACAACCCCAGGCCTTCTGACAGGCCCTGTCACAACTTCAGCAACGATAGTGACATCATCCTCATCATCGTGATCACCCATCTTTTCCTCAGCATATATATCCTTCAAAACCTCAGCAATTTTCTCCTTTACTTCCTTTTCCCCCTCAATAGGTGATTTTTCTTTTTTTTTTTTGGGAAAGGTAAGAATATATTATAATAGATCCCAAAAGGGAAGCAGAGCCACAACAAGCTCACACCATCCAAAGACAAGGTGCCCACAAGCACCAACACACCCTCGAAGGAATGAGTACCCTCAAGGAGAAAACCACAACAACCTGCACCCTAACAACACTATAAACACTAGTACAAACCTACTACTTAATGGCTCTTATCTTAGAGAGTCAAGCTATAATCTATTACATTGAGAAGTTTTGCTAGGCATAATGCTAAAAATTCTCCAATAGCACCATTGTTGAGCCTCCTGTACTAGCATTGCAGGATCTCTAACATAGAAATTCCAGACCTCATTCCTTTTTCTCCAAAGGAGGTACATCAAAGTTGAATAATTGGCTTGGATCACCTACTTCCTGAATGATCTAGCAGCCCCCTGTTGCAGCCATTGAGACATCTTCTCCAGAGAACTCCAACTAGCTATACATCCCAGCTTCCTGTTCAATATCCCAAAGCACATCTGGGCATAGACACAGTTGACAAATAAATGTTCTGCTGATTCTCTCCCCTGCTGACACATAGGGAAAGAAGTTTCCGAACATACCCCAATCTTGTACAATCTGTCCCTGGTTCTGAGTCTGCCCCACATCAATAACTAGACTATAAACCTGCACTTAGGGATACTAAGCCTGTTCCAAACCCAGGAGCACCACTCCACTGCTTCAGAATCTCCTCTCAGCCAGGCATACCCACTAGCAGTAGAATAGCCCCCCCCTACCAAACATCCACTTATCGCCATTGTATCCTGATCTGAACAGTTCTTTAACCTTGCAAAGCTGCCTCCAATACCAGCTAGATGAATTACTAGGCAAATAATCCCTCCAGCTTTGGTTTTTAATATACACATGAGAAACCCACTTAACCCAAAGGTTATCAGCTTTTAGGGCCAAATTCCAAATATACTTCCCCAAAAGAGCATAGTTCCAAGCATGACTCTCCCTAAACCCCAAGCCCCCACACTTCTTAGGTCTACAAACAAAATCCCAGGCAACCAGCCCTGGCTTAGAATAGTGAACTGACCCAGACCACAAAAAGTTCCTGCATATGGAAGTAATAGCAGCTATAACAGGGTTGGGAAACAAAAAGATTGAGGCCCAATATACATGAAGGCTCATTAAAACTGATTGGACCAGTTGGGCCCTCCCAGCATAGGATAGCAGTCTAGTACCCCATGATCTGATCCTAGCAACAATTTTGTCAGTGAGGAAATCACAGTCAGCTTTGTTCAACTTCTTGGCATTTATTCTCACCCCTAGATAAGTGAAAGGTAGAGCACCCTCCTCAAAACAAGAAATATCAAGAAGCTTCTGTTTCAAAACAGAAGGCAAGTTGCAATGGTACAATGCAGATTTGCATGAGTTAACCATCAAGCCTGAAGCTACAGCAAAGGTGCCCAGTGCTCTTAAGTTTAGCATGACAGAGGACTCATCCCCCCCCCCCCACAAAACACAATCAAATCATCAGCAAATACTAGGTGGTTTAGCTTCAAAGGCATACATCTGTAATGAAACTTGTACCCATCTTGAGCCCCAGCATGCTTGAACAGTCTTGAAAGGTATTCCATACAGATCACAAAGAGCAGGGGGGACATGGGATCACCCTGTCTCAAACCTCTCTTACCCTGAAAAAAACATGAAGTACCCCATTAGTGCATAAAGAGAAAGAAGGGCTAGTGACACAAGCCATGATCCAATCCTTGAATTTAATAGGAAAATTCAAGGCCTTCAACATATCTTTAAGGAAACCCCAATGAACAGAATCATATGCCTTCTTGATGTCAATCTTTAACAAGCAGCTAGGAGGGGAGGCCTTCCTATTATACATACCAACTAAATCCTGAATGATGCTCACATTATGGACAATTTGCGTTCCCTCAATAAAATCATATTGATTGGGAGAAATTAAGGAGGGTAGAACTTGTTTAAGCCTTAAGCATAAAAGCTTTGTGATGCACTTATACAATATGTTACAACAGGCAATGGGTCTAAATTCAGTCATACTTTGGGGATGCTTGATCTTAGGAATAAGAACCAATTTTGTGCAATTAATCTCCTTAAGGATTCTCCCAGAGTTGAAGAAATCCCTAACAGCTTGACAAATATCCTCTCCTATAATGTGCCAAGCAGACCTGAAAAAGGCACTATTATATCCATCTGGGCCTGGAGCCTTAGCCTTAGGGATACTAAAGATGGCACTTTTGATTTCCACATCTGAAAAATCCAAAGTGAGCTCAGTTCCTTGCTGCTAAGAGACTACAGGGCCTAAGTCCACAATCTCTTGAGAAACCACAGAAGTTGTAGGGACTGCAGTACCTAGCAGAGCTCTGTAGTAATCCTCAAAAGCCCCCTGCACATCCTTGGGGGAAGAATGTTCTACCCCATGCCTGTCTACAATTGAAATAACCTTCTGCTGGAATTGCTTCACCTTAATCATTTGATGAAAAAACTTAGAGTTTTCATCCCCCTCTTTTAGCCACTGCACTTTAGCTTTTTGATGGAGGAAACTGTTGTAGGCTTTCTTGATTGTAGTAAAATTAGCCCCCAAAGATCTTTCCTGATCAGCTAGATCCACATCCTCTGGTTTAGCATGCAACTTCTCCTGGTAAGAATCCAGGTCATGTTTAGCTTTAAAGAATTGCTCTTCAATATTCTGGTAAACTCTCCTATCCAAGTCCTTCAGCCTCTGCTTCAACAACTTCAGCTTCCTAACCACCTTATACATTGGGACCCCATGGCAAGGAACCCTCCAAACATCATCCACAATATTACAAAACTCAGGATGTTCAGTCCACATGTTGTAGAAAACAAAAGGTTTCCTCCCTTTCCAACTTTGACCACAAAAATTAATTAGAGCAGGGCAATGATCAAAGTACTCCTCAGGGGGGTAGTGAGAAAAAGAATCAGGAAACTGGGCTCCCCATTTGTCATTCACCAAACACCTATCAATCTTGCTAAAAACCCTTGCCCCTCCAGCTTGCTCATTATTCCAACTATATCTACAACCAGATTGACACAGGTCAAAAACACCACAAGCCTCAACACATGCTCTAAAGTCCCTTATCTCATTATGAGTCACTTCACTACCAACCCTATCCTCATAGAAAAGAGGGCAATTGAAATCCTCTGCAATCAACCAAGGGCCATTCACCCCTCTCCCAATGCTTACCAAATCTTCCCATAGAGAGACTCGGTCCTTCTTGTCATTAAAGGCATACACTACACTTAGCTCAAAGTAATCCCTTGAGGCACATCTAAAAACCCTCAAATGCATTAATTGGGGACCAACCTTCAAGACATCCACCTGAAAATGGGAATCCAGCCAAGCAACCAGAATCCTCCCTCCTTTATGGGTTGAAAAATTAATGGCCACACACCACCCTTGAAAAATATGCCCATACATTCCTAGGAAGCTCCCTGAATGCAGCTTGGTCTCCAACAAACAAGCAAGCCCTACACTATTATTCAGAATATTACTCTTCACATCTTTCTGTTTTTGAGGCCTATTAATGCCTCTAACATTCCACACAACCCCTCTATCCATGATATATCCCATCGCAATTCACTCCCCTGGCCTCCTCAACCACTCCCACATCCACATCCTCTTCCTCTACCCTCTCCTCTTCACCCACTTCCATGGACTGGAGGACATCAAAAGAATTAGTCACAGGTAGAGAATGTCCAACATTATGTCCAAGAGACTTCCTCACCCTAGCCACACCATGACACTCCTGTAGACCCTCACTAACGTGCCCATTCACTAGTGGCCTAGCCTCCTCCTCCTCAACAAGGTGATTCTTCTATCCCTGCTTCACCTTCCACACCTGGACAGGTTTTCCAGCAGCCTTCTTAACCTCTAGCTGATCAGGTCTGGGAATCCAGTCATACTCCAGTGCTTGAGAAGTCACCTCCCCTAATTCATTCTTAAAAGAAACATGTTTAGGGAATGGCCCTTTGATTTTCATTTCCACCAAGTACCTAGCAAAACCAACCCTATCCCTGGCACTGGTAGCCTGGTCAGGTTTAATAGGCTTCCCAATACCCCCCCAGAATCTTCCCTAAACATCCCCAATACTTTAAAGGTAAGTCAGGAACTTGAACCCAAATAGGAATACTCTCAAACTCCCTAGGGTCCAACGCCAAACCATCCTCCCATTGCTTCATAACCACATGTTTGTTATCAAACATCAAATGATTTGGCTGAGAGAATGTTTCTGGTGGCCGAGGATGAAGCAAGAGGTCGCAGGGTTTGTAGCACGGTGTCTCACGTGCCAGAAAGTTAAGATCGAGCATCAGCGACCAGGTGGGTTGTTGCAGCCATTGCCGATACCCACGTGGAAGTTTGACTCCATATCCATGGATTTTGTGGTGGGTTTGCCCACGACGTCTACGGGTTTGGATACAGTTTGGGTTATCGTGGATCGTTTGACCAAGGTGACTCGTTTCATTCCTATGAAGATTACTTGGTCAATGGAGAAGATGGCGGAAGCGTACTCGAGGGAGATCATTCGGTTACATGGTGTGCCGAAGGATATCGTGTCCGACCGAGATCCCCGGTTCTTGTCACGGTTCTGGAAGTCTTTGCAGGAGGCTTTTGGGACTAAGCTTAATTTGAGTACGGCTTTCCACGCAGCTACTGATGGGCAGACAGAGCGGACCATCCAGACACTGGAGGATATGCTTCGAGCTTGTGCGTTGGATTTCCAGCAATCTTGGGTTAAGTCTCTGAGTTTGGTGGAGTTTTCGTACAATAACAGCCATCATGCCAGTCTTCAGATGGCTCCTTATGAGGCTTTGTATGGGCGTAAGTGTCGTAGCCCTACATGTTGGAGCGACATCAGCGATGCTTTGGTGATTGGTCCCGATCATATCCGGGATACAGTCGAGCAGGTGAAGATCATCAGGGCGAGGTTACAGGCAGCTCAGAGTCGGCAGAAGTCCTATGCTGATCGTCGTCGGAAACCGCTGGAATTTGAGGTTGGAGACAACGTTCTGCTAAAGGTGTCTCCTATGAAGGGTGTGGTCCGGTTTGGTCAGAAAGGAAAACTCAAGCCTAAGTATGTTGGACCATACGAGATTCTGGAGCGAGTTGGTGAGGTCGCTTATCGGTTGGCGATGCCTCCGGATCTATCGAGGGTTCATGATGTATTCCATGTGTCACAGTTACGGAAATATGTCAATGATCCTTCACATATCATTCCGGTAGAGTCATCAGAGATCGAGCCGAACCTGACATTTGAAGAGAAGCCAGTTCAGATTTTGGATCGTCAGGATCGGATGTTGCGTCGCAAGGTGGTGCCTTTGGTTAAGGTTTTGTGGCGTAGCCAGAAGTTCGAGGAGGCTACTTGGGAGACCGAGGCTTCGATGAGGGAGAAGTATCCCGAGTTGTTCGAAGCAGGTACGGGTTTTCTTTTGTCTTGTTTCTATTTTGGTTGTATGTTTGCCGTGCTTGCTTTTGTTTTCTGTTTGAGCTCCGTTAAGTAAATTTCGAGGTCGAAATTTATTTAAGGAGGGGTGACTGTAATAACCCGGAATTTTGGGCCAGAAAATTTCTTGATTTAATTAATTAATATTAACTTAGATAATTTATTTAATTTTTAATTTCTAAATTAACCTATTCAACTATTGTTAAACAACCTAGCTAAACTTGTTCAACCCTCCCCCTTTATTCTCTCCCCCACACGGCTGCCCTATTGGTTCATTAGGGTTTTGCTTGTTTCTTTTTTTTATTTATTTTTTTTTATTTTCTATAAATAGGACTACTAATCTCTATTGGGTCCTAAGTGTCAATTGCATCAAAGAAACCCTAAAAGAATTCATCTTTCTCTCTTTTCTTTCTCTTGAGTGCCGTGAGGGTGCTTAAAAAAAAAGGGTGATTTGTTCTTTGTTTTTGGAATTATAAGCGAATCCAGGTAACTTCGCTATCTCCTTTAATCTATGGGTAGAAAAACACATAGTTAATTAGGAATTGAATATGAAAATTGTAGGGAATTTGATCTTGTTTTAGTTGAAATTGTCGAGCATGATGATATATTATTCTTGATTTATTTTCATGATTTTTCTTGATTTCTATGTATGATTTATGCATGTTTTAATAATTAAATTTGTATAATTTAATTCATAATATTTATGTAAGGTTCGAAATATATTATGAAATTGATGATTTATATTTCTGATTTTTAGACTAAGTTGTCGAGTGATGGGAAATTGTAAAGAAAGGTTAAAAATCTAATTTTTATGTTAATCTTGATCTCTTTGAGTTAATTATGTAAATCTTTGATTAAATCTTTAATTAGTTCTTTAGATTGTATCATGTTGTATTGTATTCTTGAATTTGCAAATTTTATTTCTTGATTAATATATGAATGCCGTGTATATTATGAAAGAATTAAAGCATGAATTTTGATCTTGTTCCTTTAATTTAATCTTGATAATTGTATGCTAAAAATACGATTTTTACTAATGTTGTTTAATTAATTTAATTAATCTTTTTGGTTGGATTTAATTAGATTAATTGATAAAATTGATATTTTGAGGTAAAATGTCGAGTGGGTAAAAAAAAAAAAAAGGAAAATATGATTTTTATCTTATTTTGGTAATTTTTGTAATTATATTGATTAATTAAATTAATTCTAGAAAATAATTAATTATTGTTGTTTTTTTTTTATAATGCCGTGTGGAACAATTAGAATTAGTCAATTTTTGATTAAATTTGATTATTGTTAATTTAGGGAATAATTAATAATAAAAGTTACGGATAAAATAATTATTAGGGATAAGTTGTAAAGTGAAGGGATAAAAAAAAAGATATTATTAGTATTATTATTAAGAGGATCGAATAATATTAGTATCATTAATATAGAATTTTCGGCTATATTATTATAATTAATATTAATAATATCTGTAGTAGTATTAAGGATAGTATCCGAAAGGATAGGTTATAAATATATGATATATATTAAGGATAGTATATTATAAGGTTTAAGTATGTTAAGATATTAAAAGGGTAGGAAAGGAAACAGAGTAAGAGGATATTAATTTGTTTCGATCTCTGGCTAGGAAAGACTTGGTATTTAAGGTGGCCAATATACGTGCCGCACCTCTCTTTCCTGGGACTTCGAACATTTTATTTCCGATTACGGCCACCTAGTACTTCCCGAAATAAGAAAGATAAGTAAGATAAGGGCGCCTGTGCGGTGGTGCAAAGGTCACCAATCGGGTTTAGTCGATGCCACTGCTCACATGGGACGAACACACGAGTTCCCCCGCGCAGTTCTTGATTCTAGGATATGTAGTCGTCTAGGTAGTTCTCGCAAAGGAGGACTACTTAGGGGTTATGGCCATAGCTTAGGCTTAGTTCTCGCAAAGGAGGGCTACGGGTGGGACGCAAAGGTTCACCCCGACATGTTTTAGGAAAGTTGCGAACGCAAAGGTTCGCTACGAGCTGAAGAAGACAGTCCGCAAAGATGATAAGATAAGATGATATAATAAGTACATATGTAAAGCTAAGAAGATATTATGTTCTTATTATAAGTTTGATGTTATGGTATAAGATAAGATATGATTATTGATGATAAGATATGTTACATTTTATGAAGAGAACATGTTAAGTATGAACATGAAATACGAAAGTATAGTATATGACGAGTATAAGTATTTGAATATCTAAGTCTTCCGCTGTGTATGAATCTGTATTTAAGTAAGTATATATGCGTATGTATGTACATGGATGGTTTGTGTATTTTTGTACGTATTCTAACCGTATTTGCAGGGTTGTTGTACGTACATTATACGTAAATTATACGTATTCTAACCGTATCTCTGCAGGTGTATTTATACGTATTTTTATACATACATGTATACGTATTCCTATACGTACTTTTATACGTATTTTATACGCACATTTATACGTATATTTATACGTACTTTTATACGTATTTTTGTATGTTTGTATAAAGCATGTATTAAATTCTTTACAGTTTTTATGTGTATTTCTATGCTATTATGTGTTTGGTGGTCCCTCGGTTAAATGGGACAGCCTAGTTACTCGCCACTGATGGTGGACCCCCCCCTCAGTTTCAGGTGACGATGCAACAGAGTAGAGCGGGCTTCGCTGGATGGGCTTGAGTAGATTAGTATTTTATTTTGAGTATTTAGTTTTCCCAGAACAGTTTGAGACATTTATTAGTTTATATCATGTTCCCAGCATGTTGGGACAGTATTTTCAGGTTTTTATGTAGTATTGGTTGTTGGATTATTATGGATAGTTAGTGGTTTACTTAATAAAAGGTAATTTATTCATTCAATTAAGTTGATTTATTGTTATTTAAATTATTAATGATCCGAATGTCGATTTCTCTTCGTAAAACGACAAGTTAAAAAGTCGGGTCATTACACTCTTCACTCTTTTCTTCTTTTCATCCTTCTTTCCCTCTGGAACCTTCTCAGCATGCTCCTTTTTTACTTCTTCCTTACAGACCCTTGTCCTCAAGGGTCTTGTCCTCTTCCCAGTCTCCTTTTCCCCCTGTACTACGCCAGTTATTTCGACATCCATGTCCTGTGCATGTGTGTCATCATCCTGCTTCTCTGTCTCTTCCTTCTCAACTTCTTTCTCCTCAATGCTTGGCACTGTTTTCTGTGTGGTCTGAGGTGATGTTGAAGGTGTCTTTTGTGGTTGTGGAGAAGGTGATGGGGTTGTCTCCTTTTGTGGTGAAGAGGGTGGTGGAGTTTTGGACTTTGGTGGTGATGGTGGAGGAGGAGTTTCGGCTTTTGAAGGTGATGGTGATTTTTGTGGAGGGAAAGGGATAGTAGGTTGTGGAGAGGGTTGTTTAGGTGATGGAGGGGATGATGGCTTAGATGGTGAGGGAGTTTTCTGAGGTTGAGGTGGTCGAGATTTTGGTGAAGATGGTGGTGTTGATTTAAGGCTTGGTGGTGGAGTAGGTTTTTCTTTGGGCTTACATGCAGCCTCTGATTCAACAACTGTTTCTGTTGTGGATTGGTCCTTGACCTCTTCTTGCTTCTCATCTACATGGTGGTGTTCAGCAACCACTGCAGTACTCAATTCCTTCTCAACCTTAGAGGGTGTAAAACTAGGAGATTGACTTAATCCTCTGCTTTTCTTCCTTGTAGCTTTGTTCTTATTTCTTCCCATTTTGAGTGAATCAGTAAGTTTGATGAGGGAGAGAGAGAGAGAAACTGATTTCGAATTCTTCAAAAGAGATTTTGATGATGGTGCTTAGGGTTTGAAAGAGAAGAGCAATTAGAGAGAGAGAGACGGTTAGAGAGAGAATACAATGTGAAAGAATGAATTAAAATGAAGAAAAAAGGCAGTTATTGGAACAGATAAGATGGAAGTTACTCTACACTGTTCACAACAGTCATATGTCAGATCAATTAAATCCTCAATTTCAAAATTGAGGTTTTAGCAATAAATTGATATAACAGTTGAAGGGGTCTGGTCTAACAATGGTCTGACGTTGATCTGTATATATTAAAAACTCGAGGCATCTTTCAGTTAGGCAACTTAGAGATACCACACATTGGAACATCATCAACATAAGAACTTTGAAGCCACTTGCATAAATGACATTTAAAAGTTAACCAACCCTGCTTATGAACACTAATGATCAAAAAGTCAAACATAGCCAAAAAGGGAAAGATAAGTCCTAAGGAACTAGGATCTAATCCTTACCATACCAAGTAATGTGCGGAGTTTGACAAACACTTCCCTGCTTAGGGGTTTAGTGAAAATATCATCCAATTGTTATTCAGATCTGCAAAATTCAAGATTCACATTTCCCTTTTCAACATTGTCTTTTAGAAAATGATGTCTGATTTCAATATGTTTGGTTTTAGAGTGCTGGACAGGATTTTTAGAAATGTTTATAGCACTGGTGTTATCACACAATATGGGAACACTTCCGGAACAGACCCCAAAATCCTTAAGTTGTGTCTTTATCCAAAGCAATTGAGCACAGCACAAAGCAGCAGCTATGTACTCTGATTTAGCTGTGGATAAGGCCACTGAATTTTGTTTCTTAGATCCCCATGATATGAGACAAGAACCTAAGAAGTGAGCCATTCCTAAAGTGCTCTTCCTGTCCACCCTAAAACCAGCATAGTCAGCATTAATGTATCCTAAAAGATCAAAATTACTTCCCTTTGGATACCACAAACACATGTCCTCTGTACCACTCAGGTACCTAAAATTCTCTTAACAGCTTTTAGATGAGACTCTTTTAGGTTGCTTTGAAATCTAGCACACAACCCAACTGAGAACACTATGTCTGGTCTACTAGCTGTTAAGTAGAGAAGTGAGCCAATCATACCTCTGTATAGCTTATCCTCAACATCCTTTCCTTTCTCATCTAGGCTCAGTTTAGAAGAGGTAGGAATAGGTGTGTCATAGGACTTGCTATCTTGCAGACCATATCTCTTGAGCAGCTCCTTGAGATACTTTTGTTGGTGGATCATGATTCCATCATCCACTTGCTTGATTTGGAGCCCTAGGAAGAAGTCGAGTTCTCCCCATCATACTCATCTCAAATTCACTCTTCATTAGGTCTGCAAACTCATCACACAAAACAGAATTAGTAGTGTGACGACCCGACTCGCTTAAACCGTCGCGGAAGAAACCGACGAGTCGAATAGCCAGAACTAACAATCTAAAATACTTCAAATTTAAAACAATACCTCAAAATATTATCTTACTAAACCCAAAAGTACAAATACCCACAAGTTTGTACATTACTAATCCAAAAGTCAAACTACTACTACCAATAAACGTAACTCCAAACACATGTCAGAGTTATAGTAAAGTATACAAGTATCACTACTATAGTTCAAACTAACTGAAATCATAAAACAACAGAAATAAAACTATATAACGACATCGGCGCTCGCCCAACCCAAAGCTAAGCAAGAACCTCATCATCAAAATTACTTGAAAAATAACAACAGTCCACCGTCAGTGGCGAGTAACATAACTGTCTCACCCTAACGGGAATACACATGAACATAGCATAAATCAAACAACCCAAATCATAACATCAAATCATGCGAACAGATATATGCTCGACTCAACTAACTTAACCAAACTTAACTTTGGCGCAATCATTCGCAAACTAGACCAGACTATGCACGTACGAACGCATCTTACGCATTCGAACTTTCTACTATGTTAGGATTGAGAATCTTACTCCCAAATCCCGTGAAACCAATCTTACTGGAAATCCACATCCGAAGACAACATAGTAAGACCACCAACTATCCCAACACCGCGGATAGGATAGGGGCAACGTCTTAACCCAAAAACAAAGAATCTTACTCTAAGTTTTAGGCGTCTAGCTACGAAATCAAGCTAATCATTAAACCTTTAAATCTTTAAATCCGAAGTTTACATTCCTAGTTACTTCTTAAGTTGCATCTTACGCCTTGACTTAAGAAAATAACATGTAAACCAATCATCTTACAACATCTTATCACTTTCTTTAACTTTAAAGACTCAATCAAGAACTCATAAAGAACCTTAAAGAACTCATCAAGAACTCATCAAGAACTCATCCAAGATTCAAGATCTTCAATCAAGAACTCAATCAAGATTCAAGAACTTCAACCAAGAACTCATCCAAGAATCAAGAACTCATCCATACATGCTCAAACTACACGTATATGTCCAACTATTCAACACATGAAATCATCACTTTCTAGCATCCAAAATTCATCAAACTTGAACATGATAAACATAAACTTAATACTAACATAATCAATCATAGAATCATCACATTCCATCATAAGATTATCATCAAACCACTTAAAAATCAGATTTACATTCATACCCAAAAACATGATCAAAACTTCATATAAACTAATCTTGTTCCTTTAATCTATACTATGAAACATAGTACACCAATTAAGTTGAGAAAGTATGTTACCTTATTGAAGATTAACACACAAAATCAACACAAATTGCAGCCCGGAAACTAAACCACACGGCCAAGCTACACGGTGCACCCACGGCTTCCACACGGCACGGCTATACAAACACCACACGGCCCTTGCACACGGCACCACTCGACTTGCACGGCTGCCCACTGCACGGCACCCCACGGCTGCACCACCACGAACACCACACGAGCAACCCACACGATCAAACCCACACAAACAAGCTACACGAACAAGCCCAAAACCAACCCGAACTAGTGATCTTAATTGAAACAATTGGGTTTTAGATTGTGTTTTGATACTTAAAGATCAATAGACTTTGGATCTTTAAGTTTAGGATTGGAAATGGTGATGAACAATGATTGGGGTTGATGAAGCCAAAAATGGCGTGTGAGTATGAGGCAAATGGAGGGAGTTTGTGTTTTAAACTTTTGATGGCAAGTGATGGCAAATGAGCAAAAGGATCAACAAGCCTTACTAACCCTTCTATTTATAGAAGTGGTTTAAGGTGTGAATACATGGCAAGTGGCAATTAGGCCACTAATCACCAAGGGGTAACCGGCCAAGGCTAGGATTTGGGCCAAAATGGGCTCTCGTGATCAATTGGGCTAATTTACAAAAATTACATGACTAATCATGCTTAAATCGATTTAGCCCAAAATATTAAGTAATCAATTAGAAAATTAAAAAATTCTAATTAATTAAATAATAATAAAATAAATAATAACTAATCAAAATACAATAATTCGAATTAAATCGAAATTATTCACATAAAAAATAAAATAAATAGTTCAAAAATAAATTTGAACCATACATAGCAACACATAAATACACATAAACATCCGGCAGAAATACCAATAAAATCAGGGTCGTTAAAACCTCCTCTCCTTAAAGAAATTTCGTCCCGAAATTTAAGGCAAAGGAGATCGCTCACCCTCAAACAACTCAGGGTACTTCTGCCTCATGGACGCCTCTGTCTCCCAAGTCGCCTCCTCATGGTGTTGATTTCTCCACAACACCTTGACGGGCTGGACTTGCTTACGCCGAAGGGTCCTCACTTCCCGATCCAAGATCTGGACGGGTCGCTCCTCAAAAGTTAGATTCGGCTCAAGCGTGGCCGATTCCACTGGGATAATGTGGGTAGGATCATGTACATATTTCCTTAGCTGGGAAACATGGAATACGTCATGCACACTAGATAAACTAGGCGGTAATGCCAATTGGTATGCCACCTCCCCAACTCGTTCCAGTATCTCGTAAGGTCCCACATATTTCGGTCGGAGTTTCCCCTTCTGACCGAAGCGTGCCACTCCTTTGAATGGTGAAACCTTAAGCAAGACTTTGTCACCTACCTCGAAAGCCAGCGGTCTATGTTGATTATCGGCGTAGGATTTCTGACGACTCTGAGTGGCCTGCATCTTAGACCGGATGACTCGGACCTTCTTGATAGTATCGCGTACCATCTCAGGTCCTAAAGCCACAGAATCACTAATATCATTCCAACATATCGGACTCCGACATTTCCTGCCATACAGGGCCTTGTACGGAGCCATCTCGATGCTGAAGTGATAACTATTGTTATAGGAGAACTCTATCAAACAGAGCATACATACCCAAGAATGATGTTACTCTAGAGTACATGCTCGGAGCATATCCTCTAAAGTCTGGATGGTCCTCTCAGCCTGACCATCGGTCGCCGCATGGAAAGAGGTGCTCAACTTCAGCTTCGTTCCAAAGGCTTCCTGAACTGATTTCCAGAAACGAGATAGAAATCTCGGATCTCGATCAGAAACGATTTCCCTCGGAACTCCGTGAAGTCGGATAATATCCTGAGTATACGCCTCCGCTAGACGCTCCATAGACCAGGTCATCTTCATCGGAATGAATCTAGCGACCTTAGTCAACCTATCCACTATTACCCAAATGGCATTCAAACCATTACAGGTAGGTAGGCTAACCACGAAGTCCATAGATACCGACTCAATTTTCCAGGTCGGAATAGGTAGTGGCTGCAACAGACCTCCTGGTCTCTGATGCTCGATTTTAACCTTCTGACAGACTAAACATCGAGCTACGAACTCTGCTACATCCCTCTTCATCTTAGGCCACCAGAATTTGCCCTTAAGGTCCTGGTATAACTTGTTACCGCCAGGATGAACAGAGTAGGGCGAGTTATGTGCCTCAGACATAATTCTGTTCCTAAGATCAGAACAGTCCGGTACACACCACCTCCCTCGGAAACGCAGGCTACCATCGGAAGGGATCTCGAAACCTACGGCTTTGCCTTGCCGTAGAGCCTCTCGAATCCTAGCTAACTGTGGGTCATTCTGCTGACCCTCGCGCAATTCCTGAATCAAGTCAGGTTCAGCACTCATAGATGTTAGACGAAGTCTGACGGAACTACGGCTTCTACTGAAGCTCAAGCGATGCTTACGACTTAGTGCATCTGCGACTAAGTTCGCCTTGCCCTCACAATAGTTAAGCGTCAGGTCGTAGTCCTTAATCAGCTCAAGCCATCGTCTCTGCCTCATATTGAGGTCCTTCTGAGTAAAGATGTACTTGAGGCTCTTGTGATCCGTGAATACTCTACACGAACCACCATAGAGATAGTGCCTCCAGATTTTGAGCGCGAACACTACAGCCGCTAACTCCAAGTCATGCTTAGGATAGTTACGCTCGTGCACCTTTAATTGTCTCGATGCGTAAGCGATGACTTTCCCTCCTTGCATGAGCACACATCCTAGGCCATTCTTCGAAGCATCACTATAGACCTCGATGTCCTCCTCATCGTTCGGAAGGGTAAGAATAGGAGCAGAGACTAATCTCTGTTTCAATTGCTGGAATGCTTGCTCGCAAGCCTCCGTCCAAACGAAGCGGATCTCCTTCTGTAGGAGACTAGACATCGGCCTAGCAATCTTGGAGAAGTCCTGGACGAATCGTCGATAGTATCCGGCCAATCCCAGAAAACTACGAACTTCCGCCACATTTCTCAAGCCTCTTAAGTTGAACTTCATTTTGTTTCTCAAAAGATTTTAAATCAAGTCTAGTCTTTTGAAGTTCATCCTGTAGTCTTGAGACCAGGAAGGGATCTGGTTCGTCACTGGTCTTCTTGATGTTTTCTTGTTTTAGCAGGATGAGTTCAGCCTCAAGATCACATATCTTAGCTATGCACTCATCATGTAAAACATCTAAAACTTCATCAAAGGTAGTGGGAGAACCAGTCTCTTCCGAACCCTTAAGCTCACCATGTTCCTTGTGTAAATCTTCAAGTTTTTTCATTAAGTAGTCATATGCATGTATGACATCAGATTTACTCAAGGTACATATGTCTTTTAGCAGTTCAAAGTTTGAATTATGTGTAATGAATTTCTTGATCTCATTAAATCCCTTTTCAATTTTTTCAAAAAGTTCATCCTCTTTAGGGACTGGTTTGGAGGTTAATGTCTCAAGCTCCATTCTTTGCTGATCTGTTGTTACTTCAAGTTCATAAATTTTTTCTTTAAGTTCTTCATAAATAAGCTCAAGTTCAGCAGATCTAGCACCACATATTTCATAATCTCGAACTGTTTCTTTTAGTTTCTTTTTGTTGTTCTGATAGGCAGACCCAACACTAATGCATTGATCAATGGTGAATTCAAGATAGTCAAGTAGTTCATCTCTATCTAAGTTATACATATTTGCCTTTAAATCATTAACACATACCTGGCTATCATCTGAAGTGCTTCCACCAGCCATGAGACAAAGAACTTCTTCTTCTTCCAAACAGACCTCAGACTGGTCTATGCATGTGAAAGCAGTTAGATAGAGATTTGCTTCTTCTTCATCTTCCTCATTCTCTGATTCTGAATCTCCCCAAACTGCAGCCAGCATAGCTCTTTTGAAAACCTTCTTCTCAGCCTGGACTCCAGGATTCCCCTTGGGATTTTTCCATGTTGGACACTCCTTGATTCTGTGCCCCACTTCACCACATTTAAAGCAACCAGCATTGGAACTGGTTTTCCTGAACTGTCCAGAACTGTTCCTTCCTTTTGCAAACTTACCCTTGGACTTTGTCCTAAGGTACTTTTCAAGCCTTCTGGCCATAAGACTTATATCATCTTCACCTTCCTCAGATTCCTCTGTTTTGAGGACCATTTCCTTGTTTTTTGAACTAGATTCAGCCTTTGAATCTACCAACATCTCATGAGTCATCAAGGAACCAATAAGTTGTTCTAGAGATAGTGTGGTTAGATCCTTTGCTTCTTGTATGGCTGTAACCTTGGGCATCCACTTCCCTAACAAGCTTCTGAGCATTTTCCTCACCAACTCTTCACTTGAGAAGGTCTTTCCCAATGACTTTAGTTCATTTACAATGGTCATGAACCTTGTAAACATGTCCTTTATATTTTCATCCCTAGTCATCTCAAAGACCTCATACTTTGACATAAGCATGTCAATTTTTGACCTTCTTACTTCAGAGTTGCCTTCATATGCAAGCTCTAGTGTATCCCATATTTCTTTTGCAGAAGAACAAGCTAGAATTCGATTTACTTCACATTCTGCAATTCCTTGTTGAACAAGTGACATTGCCTTTGCATTTTTTCTAGCTTTTTGTAGTCTTCACTTGTGTACTCTTCTTCTGACTTTAGAACTATGAGCCCTTCCTGATTCTTCTTGTGGATGGATGTGGGTCCATTTTTGACAATCATCTAACATTCATAATCTATCCCAATGATAAGATTTTTCATGCAATCCTTCCACCAAGAGTAATTAGTGCCATTGAACTTGGGAAGTCTTGAACTGTTTGATTCTTGAGTAAACATTTTCTTGCTCCTCTAGGTAGTTAACCTTTTGAGCAGTTAGCCTGTGATACCAATTGTAAGTTCAATGTATACTCAAGAAGGGGGGGTTGAATTGAGTATGTGTGTTTTTTCAATCGTTTTCACAGTTTGTTTATCTTTTTATGAGAACAACGAAAGAACAATAAATGGAGAGTAGGAACACAAGGATTTAACGAGGTTCGGCTTCTAAACAAGCCTACGTCCTCCACTCTCTCACCAACATTATTAATCAACTCAGAATAATAACAAGGTTACACACTCAATTAAATGCTACAACTTTGTAACACTTAATTCCCCAACTGTTAACTCTAACAGTTCACTCAGTGTTCACAGAACACTCCCCAACCACTTCCCTCTAAGTGGTTCAAATATTACAAACTCAAATCTCCGTAAGTTTTTCTCTTAAATATGGATATGGAGATGGTTTTTCTCTAAGGATAGACTCTCAGAAAATATAACTTGGTTTTCTTTGGAGAGCAAAAGTCTTCTAGGTTTTTTTGCAAAGATTGTTTTTATAAGACAAGAAAAATCGTGCCCTAAAAGTGTGCTTGGAGACTTGCCTAAATTGTGCAAACAAGCTTAGCTGACACAAGTAGAAAGGCACCTATTTCAGACCTTTGTCTCCTTCCACTACATGTAGTGGAAAGTACACTAAAGTCCAAGCAAGTACATTTCAAAGCTGATTTTGTGAATCAATTTGACAGATTTCCAAAACACAAGTGATCCAAATTTTTTAAATAAATTTGGGAAATTCCCAGTGGTATACCCGAACTTTTTGGAAATCCCACTGGTATACCCGAGTTTTTTTAAATCCCAGAGGTGTACCTAATGTTAAACATAATTCCCAAAAGTAACCTTTTTGTTTAAAAATTGTTAAAAAAACTAACCATGGTTAATAAATTGAAAAAAAAAATGAAGAAAAAAATTAAAAGAAAAACAACCACAAATTGGGGGCAATCGGATCATTTTTTGTAAAATCTGACCTCAAATCGGAACCCCTAAGGATAAAAATGACCCGTAAAACCTAGCGCGGACTATTTTTTCACATAAATCAATGCGCGCAAAACGAGGCGAATCGGGAACGCAAATTGGGGGACAATCGTATCATTTTTTGCAAAATCCGACCTCAAATCGAACCCCATAAGGGTAAAAATGACCCGTAAAACCTTCAGCGAACTATTTTTTCACGTAGATCAATGCGCACAAAACGAGGCGAATAGGGAACGCAAAGTGGGGGCATTCAAATCATTTTTTGCAAAATTCGACCTCAAATCAGATCCCATAAGGATAAAAATGACCCGTAAAACCATGAGCGGACTATTTTTCATGTAGATCAATGCGCACAAATCGATGCAAATCAAAAATGCAAATTGGGGGCAATCGGATCATTTTTTGCAAAAACCCATTAATTTAATATATTACTAGTTTTAAATTTTATTTTTTTTTAAAGAAAATCAAAAAAAATTGTTAACCAAAGTTAAATCTAACCTTAAAATAGGTATATTCCAATACATTTAACGGAATATACCTTCTAAATGTAACGGATGGGAATTAGACGTAATTTTAGGTATACCACTGGGATTAAAATAAACTCGGGTATACCAGTGGGAATCGAAAAAGCTCGGGTATACCACTGGGAATTTCCCAATAAATTTTCAAACATAATTTTGAACACTAAAATTTGTTCGGATCATGTGCGTAATACTGAGGTTTGTTCCCACAGTGGTCTCAGTACTACTAAGTCTACATCTGATAAAGGGAACTGTTCCAAGCTTGTTCTTTGCCTGTTCTTAGCTTGTTCTTGGCCTGTTCTCTTTACTGGATGTAAACTTAAAGTCTTTTTGCTCTTTGCTGAAAAACACTAAGAATATTTTCCTAAGCCTATTTTACAAGAAGATCCTACAAATATAAAAAATAAATAACTCCAAGCTCTTGGCTTCTGATCTTCAAGTATCTCAAGGCCTTCATGGTTGCCTTGATGAGTCCTCACTTGATTCAACCTGTTCATACACAAATATGCATAGACATTAAGTATAAGGAACTGGTTTGTCATCATTCAAATCAAACATGGTTCAACAAGTGGCTTGGTGGTACTGATTTGTCCTTTTGGTTTGAAAGAAGTTTTGACATGATTTCCTTTTACACATCCTTCACAAACTTTATCAACCTCATACTTGATATCAGGGAGTCCTTCAACTGAGCTTAAGGTTTTAAGTTTGTTTAGGAGTGTTAGGCTAGCATGTCCTAACCTCTTGTGCCATAACCACCGGTCTTTCTCAGAAATAGCTTTCAAATATATGGACTTGTCTTTAGGAATTTCTTCCAAACAGGTGATGTAAACATCATCCTATCTGGTTCCATGGTAGACCAGTTCATCTGTTTGTGCATCTAGTATGAGACATTTGTTACTTTGAAAGACCACTTTATTACCTTTGTTACACAACTGAGATATGCTGAGCAAGTTGTGCTTAAGTCCTGTGACAAAGTATACATCATCAACTGCTTGTGAAAGAGTCTTACCAACCTTACCTATACCAACAACTGTTCCCTTGCTGTTGTCTCCAAAAGTGACTCTTCCACCATTGAAGGTTGTGAGAGAAAGAAATTGAGATTTGTCCCCTGACATATGTCTAAAACACCCACTATCCAAGTACCAAAAGTTATTTTCTTTCACTCTAGCCTGCAAAGCAAATCAGATGTTAGATTTGGGAACCCAAACTTGTTTGGGCCCCTTCACAGAAACAGTTAACATTTCTATCTTTCATAACCCAGACTTAGAGTTACTTGTTTCATGTTGTTTACCACATTGTTCTTTTTCTTCCAACAAGCATCAACTGTGTGACCTTCCTTACCACAATGATTGCATAAAATCATGTCCTTTGCCAGAACATACTTACCTTATTGAAAATCCTTGATCCATGTGGTAGAGGGAGGTGACCAGTTACTGCTTGTACCTGTATAACCTAGACATGTTCTACTGCTGTTGCCACCAATGGTCAATAACTTATTGAGATTATTTGACCACCAAGCAACCTGTTGACACTGATTTTGCTTTGCTCCAACTCAGCTTCCTTGTCATCAAGTTTTTTTAGTAAAGTTTCATTTCTTTTAGCCAAGTTTATAAAGTCAAGGTTTAACTTTTCATAGTCATCCCTTAACTTTATGGAGAGCAATTCAAAACCTTTGTCAACAGTAGCCACTTCCTTACTATGTTTAAGGTGATATAACTCAGTTTCAAGATCAAGGATTTTACAATCAAATTCATCAATTAAATTCAGAGTTTCTGGATCATGATTATAGAAGATAGTAGGAGTTGGCTCAGTAGTAACCTCAGCAGATGCCTTAAGCAAATCTTTTGCATCATCAACCAGAAGATTGAAAGCATGAAGTAGATTAGTTTTAGTTAGAGAACTTGCCTTGGTTTTTAACTCGTCAAGGTTGAGTGGGTCTACTCCTGTTCTAGGAACAAGGGGACTAGTTAATCTTTCATCTGATTCTCCATCCAATAAAGTTTTAACTGTTTCCAGTTCAACCTTGTGTTCATCTAAGGAAATTTCCAATTCAGCAACTTGATTTTTCAATTCATTGCGTATTCCTCAAGATGATTACAACTTGCTATAGCAATGTCACATTCCTGAGTTTTTTCTTTTAAAACCTTTTTACCATTTTTGTAAGCAGTACTCAGTTCAAGACATTGATCTAGCACAGTTTCTAAACATTCAAGTAACCCATCCCTATCATAGGCATACATTTCACTTCGAATGTTAGAGCTACATACCTGCTGTGAACTGGTCTCACCAGTCTTGGCCATCATACACTTGTTGACAGTACATTTCAGATCTGTATTGTTCCCTACAGGTGTTGCTTTTCTGTTGATTATAGCAGTCATGCAGACTTCATCCTTTTCTTCCTCATCCTTTTGAATCAGACAAGTTTATTTTATCTAAGGGTGGTACTTTTGTTGGTTTAGGGTATTTTTAGAATCTAGAACTACTCAAGAGGGGGGTGAATTGAGTTGTTAATGGTAGTGTCAGATTTTTATTTAAACTAACTAGACCAGTAGGAACTGTTCTAGTTGCGAAAACAGTTAAGCAAATAAAGTAAATTGGACACAGAGATTTAACGAGGTTCAGCCAACTATGGCCTGCGTCCTCTTACCCTAGTTATTTTATTAATCAACTCTGAAAAATAGAATAACCTTACACACTCAATGGTTCTATCAACTCAGACGGAACAACTCTCACTCAACCAAGTGAACCCAAAAGTTCTTGAACCCACAAGAACAAGTACAAATGAACTCACAAATGTACCCTTCGCCAACCCCTCTGTTGGTGACAAAACAAAATTAATTTTCTCACAGAAATATGCTCTCAAAGCTAGAAAGTGAGTATAATGAAGTTCTAATGGTGAAATGCTCAAAGACTGATTTTTGCAAGTTGCCTTTAAGTGCTCAAATATTTTCTCTGTGCGTCTCACACTAATTCTTTATTACTTATTGGCTTTTATAATCGAATAGCAAGCCTTAGTTCAATTAGGGATGTAATCTTGAATATTTTGAGAATCAAGATACTTTCCTAAATTACCCGGGTGAATAATATATTCTGATTTGATCAAAATATATTATTCCTTGCCACGAATTATAGCGGTCAACAACTGTAGGAATCATAGGAAATATGGGAGTAATATTTTCATGAATATTTTCAATCATTTTAATAAACTTGCCATAAATCATATTCAGGTTAGAAACTGTTCTAGTGAACTGTTCTACCTCGACCACAGTGTTCTAGTTATAGACTTCTTTCAGAACTTTATAACTTTAACACATGCACTATAGTAAGCAACCACATATTCGGTAACAACATTTCAAATACAAGAGACTAAGTACAAGATATTTTATGTAAACTAATTAAGCTTCTTTAAGTAGTCTCTTCATGTTCTTCAAGAGTGCTTCCTTTTTCTTCATTTTGACTTGAATCAACCAAGCTTCTCTTGAATTCATCATCGACCTGTTGCTAAATAAACATTCATGTAGAACAATATAACAGGTTATACTAAACAATCTAGCAAGACTGTAAACTATTCTGGCAACCATCAAAATTGTTCTCGAGAATATAACTGTTCCCTAAACTGTTATGGTTTGTCATCATTCAAAACTAGGGAAGTATCAACAGTATTTGTGTGGTGGCATGTTTAAACTTATTATTTCTAATTTTAAAGACAATGTGTGTGCTTTGAACGACGACTCTTCTCTATGGCATGTCCGGCTTGGTTATGTGAATTATAAGAAATTGCATTTTATGTCTAAGCAAGATTTAATTCTTCCTTTTGATTTAAAAATATAGAGAAATGTCATACATGCATATGTGGACTAAAATCACATGGCAACCCTTTCCAAATTGTATTTTAAAGGATACTACTTGTTGAATTTGGTGCATAGTGACTTGTGTAATTTTCATAGTGTAGGGATCGTATCCGTCCGCCTACGTCATGATTTGATTTGAATGCTCGTTAACGCCACACATGAATATGGTCTAGTAGGAGTCTCCACCGTGCGTTTATAAGGTCCACGGACACCGAAGAAATACCAATGATAGGGGAAATTGGCCCCATATGGTCGTGCACCAGAGTATGGGTTCAGGGACAGGTTACGAGCCAATTGTGCATTGGGCCCCCCGCCTGTAAGTAGTCTCTACTAGGTCTCTTTTTTTTGTCGTATTATTATTATTTTCGAATTCAGAGATATCTTAGATTATATCCTAAAAGCGCATATTTCTAGGCGGGTTTAAATTATTTGTAGATCAGAACTAATTATTGTGACCACTTTGAATTAAGTCAATGTTAAAAGTCCTAAAAATAAATCAAATAATTAAATCATGAATAAGCACAATGAATATAATTATTATGATGATTAAGACGATGATTATGATAACGATTATAGAAAATATATACAACATTATACATGGTTAATATGATTATTCAAGGTGACCTCCAATATTTAAAAGCAACTATGGGAATTAATTGTCAATTTTATTATCCGTAGGGTCAAATCTATATATTTGACTCTTCGCTATTAGGAATTAATCAAGATTTTTTACAATAAAAATAATATATATTTATAGATCGATAAAAATGTAGCGACCGTTTTATAACACGGAATTTAAATGATGACAAAAGCCATGTTGTATAGATCGCGTTATGAATCGAATAGTAATCAAAATTAAATCATTATTATCCTAAATTATGACGTAATATGAGAGTCAAATTTAATATATGGTCATGCAAAATACGTCAATGAATCAAAGATCATTACGCATTCATATTACAAAAAACCAGATCATGGCCAATGAGGTGATAAAATGATAATTAAAACAATGAAATTGTTATGATAAAATTTGAGTAAAATATCATATCTCACATGAATAATTCATATTTTTTTGTTATATTAACCATTATCATGAATCATGTCATTAATCATAATTTAAATAAAAGAAAAGAAAAGAATAAGAAACTAAGTAGAGACTTCAGAAAAGGTGTACCTTGTAATGCCTTTTCATCAAAACAACAAAGGGGTAGTTGATGATGAATGCAAGTGTTTGTTTTGAAGTTAGCTGAGTTAATGATTTGTAATATGTTTAATGATGTTTTGAGGAGTGTTAGTTTGATGAAAGAGAAAGGTATGGGATGTAAGTATGCAATGCAGAAGAGTGCTCGGTGTAATAACCCGAAAATTTGGGTTAGAAAATTTCGTGAATATTTGATAGGTTTATTTGACTTTGGGCTCGAATCCTGAAATTCGGGCTGGGTTCTTTTGATCTTAACTCTTCCCTTTAGACTAGACCAAGCCCAAGCCCAAGCCCAAGAACCCCCTAAGGGGTTAAGAAGGGCCGGCCACCTTAGATAGGTTAAGGACAAGGGCCTTTTCCATCTAAAGTAAAGCTAAGCCCATTTGCTAAAAAGACATTTTCCTTACCTCAAAAACCTATTCTTATTTATATTCCTCTTAACTAAAACAATTGATCAAAAACATCCAACCTTATTCTCTCATCTCACTCGTCCCCCTCCTCTATTCTTCTTCCCCAAAAAATTTCTTCTTGTTCTTTATAACTCCATAAGAGAACAAATCGTTTTTAACTCTTAAACATTTATCTTTCAAACTTTAATCTAAGAAGTTGATTAAGCTTTGTGGGTGTGGTGTTGGCCGTGTGAGCCAAGTGGAATTAGGGCCAAAGGTTCGATTTTTATTTCCTAAACTAAGGTAACTAGACTTTTCCATTTATACTTGTATTTAAATAATTGTAGTATAGTCTAGATAATTAAATCAGGGTGTTTAATTATATACGTGTTGATTTATGAATTTAAAAATGCTAGCTTTGATGACTTTTATGGCGCATGATATGGAGTAAATAAGAGAATTGACTAAAGTTTATATTTTTCATGACTTATTTTGTGATCTAAAACCATTAATTTGATGCTTATGATGATTATAAAGATATTAAATATGAATATGAATATGATTACTTGTCTTATGTTTGTCCGAATTATTTAACGATGTTGCACACGTAAATTCTTGATGAAATTTTTGGAATTATTGGGGTAGCCGCTAGGATAGATGCATAGAATCCGGATGCCGAGAATACGCGGTTAAGGTAGTGCACGGCTCGAATTTCTTTTCGAAATCCCTGCTTTTCCCCCAGTGAAAGAAAGAGCCCGGCATTCATTTCTTAATTCATATAAATAGCGGAGTCTACTTTGCAGAAAATATGATCATTAATGGTAAGCCATAAATTATTCCAAAGTTAAATTCGTTCTTAAGGATCTTTAAATAAATATTATCGTTTAATCTGATAATCTGTCCAGTTTGAATGATTGAATTTATTAGCCCAGTATATTGTGTCCAATAGCCTCAAAAATTTACGACGATGATAAGAAAATAATAATATGAGTTTTGCTAAATTTTCATAATTTTTGGATGAATTTTACTACCTTATAAAAATCGAATTAGTTGATGAATTAATTAGGACAGAATCAGTTTTCGAATTTATTAAAATACTAAATCATGTTATATTGCTACAAAAAAAAATTATGCGTATCATAAACGGTATTATGAAATTCATGATAAAATTTCGTAATTTTTCGTGTTCGTTTACCATCTCAGAAAAATCAGGAACTATTTTATCTTAAATCTGACCATTTAGTTATAAAATCCTTTAAAATAGGCTAAAGAAGTTATTTGATGATGAAATTTGGGTGAAAAATCAGAAATATGAATAGTTAATTACAAAAAAAAATATAGAATCCCTTTGGATAATTATTTCGTAATTAAAACGATAGGAGAAGATCCTGATTAAGAAAGATTATAAAATTTGTTAAATTATGTTAACCATATAATAAGCCACTAAAAAAATTATCTAAAGACTAATATTGATTAGAAAAATAATTTTAGGGATATGAATATGAACCTTGGTTTAATATGATGTTTAAAAAATTAATTTGGATTGATTTTATGATGATAATTTAATTTATTTGAATTCTTAAATTCTAAAATATATAATATTCTTTAATGGGTTTTTCTATGTAGTGCCCCTGTGGTATAACGTTTTCTATGATGTATCCCTCCAAATTGAGACTTCTACATGGTACCCCTAAGAAACTACTGTTCACCACTTAGTACCCCTCTAAATTATTAATTACGTAATTAACAATCTAAACTTGATTATTAGTGCACTAACCATCATAATTAATATAATTTGCTGCTAATTATTATTAATTATGACTAATTATTACCAATGAATTACCAAAAAATACAATTATAAACACAAAAAACTACCGAAATTTTTTAAAAATAGCAATAATTAGCAGTTGTTTATATTAATCATGAAGGTTAGAGCACTAATAATCATGTTTAGTGTGTTAATTACATGATTAATAATTTATAGGAGGTACTATGTGGTGAGCAGTACTTCCTCGGGGGTACCATGTAAAAGTCTCATTTTGGAGTGGTACATCATAAAAAAAGCTATACCACAGGGGCACTACATAGAAAAACCCATCTTTAATTTATGCATGATGGTCAAATTTTATGATGGGTTAAAGTATGAATTTTGATCATATTTTTGTTTAGAATATAGATGTGTAATTGGTTCTTAATCTTATATTAATTATTATTATGATTATTATTAATATGGATTTGATTTATGATTATCATGTGAGTTAAATGTGAAAGCATGAATTTTGGTTTTATTCTTGAGATGGACGAATATAAAAGGATTAAATATAGTTAAAAAGGAATAATAGAATAATTGTGATTATATGTTGTAGCCTGTAGGAATTATTATTATTATTATTATTATTATTATTATTATTATTATTATTATTATTATATGTTGTTTGTAGTTATTGCCCAAAGGGATAAGACTGATATGACAATAGGATGATAAGACTAAAAGTAGTTGACAGTAATATTATGATTAGGGAACCTTGTAGTATAATGATGAATAATAAGGATTAATGGTTTAAAGTTATGTTTGGCTTAAGAAGATAGAAATAATTCTTAATAAGACAAGAATATTTTTAAATAAAGATAATAATAATAATAATAATAATAATAATAATAATAATAATAATAATAATAATAATAATAATAAGGAAAAATTCATATAAATAATCCCAACTATTTGACGTCTTCCAATATTAATCACAACTATTAGTTATTACAGTATAATCCAAACTTTGGGGATTTTTTTATGATATTAGTCCATTGACTTATTTAACCTATTGTAATCGGTCACCAATTCATAAAATATTCGTTACCTTTCCTCTTTTCTTATTTATTGTACTTGATTATACTATACCTTCCTCCCTTTCTACGAAGGAAATCGGAGCCGATCAAAAGTTAGTATGAACGAATATCATAAAACTACCCCCTTAGTTTGGATTATAGTTTAATAACCTATAGTTGGGATTAATATTGGAAGACCTCAAATAACAATAATAATAATAAGATAAACATCGAAGGAACGGAAACAGAGTAAAAGGATATTGTTTTGTTTCGATCTCTCGCTAGGAAAGGCTTGGTATTTAAGATGGCCAGCATACTTGTCGCATCTCCCTTCCTAGGATTTCGAACATCTCAGTTCCGATTATGGCCACCTAGTAACCTCGATTATGGTGCACTCTATCGGGTTTAAGGAATTGACGGCCGGCTTATGCTGATAAATTGAGAATTGATGGACAGCTTGTGCCAATCGATAACTAAGGAATTGACGGCTGGTATGAACACCAATATAAAATACATAACAAATTGATAAGATAAGATGATGATGATGATAAGATGATTACGATAAGATTAAAGTAAAGATAAGATAAGAAGTATAAGATTATTGGTCTCACGATGGTCATGTCGATAAGAAGATAAGATATGATATGTTATGTGTTGGCCTCACATTGGTCAAGATGATTGCTTGTTTATGTGATAATTTAAGATGATAAGATACTTTAATAAGGTTTTATGAAGTGGACGCCCGCTTAGTGATACACGAGTCGCTAAATCGGGTTAAGTCGAGACCACATCCCTACTGCGGTCTCTGGGCAGTTCTGGATCTTAGAATGTGTTACGGGTAGGATACACGGGACCTACCCGGCATGTTCTAGGAAAGTTGGGATGTACATGAGCATCCTTACGAGCAATGGTGACCGGTCCACGGATTAAGCAAGCGATAATAATTAAGATACGAATAAGAATATGGTAGACTTTAGGTAAAGTTGTCACAAGAATAGAAGTCTTAAGTTATTAATTGGATTGAATGATTGATATGTTCCGCTGCGTAAGTTTATCGTCTGTAGTTGGATAATGCATGTATAAATGTTTGCTCCACTGCGTGTTGTTGATGTCTTGTGATTAATATATGAATGTATGTTATGAATGCTTTTGCAGCGTTGGATGCCAGGTATGTATTCTATTATGATTGATTACGTGTATGTTGAGTGACTCTGTTTGATTGTTTGGATTATGCTTCGATTATTTGAATCCACTTTTAGGTGGGACAGCCTAGTTACTCCCCACTGACGGTGGACCCAATTTTTCAGGTGATCAAGTTGAGTAGTTGGAAGGTGGGCCTGGATGTGCGTGTGAGCTTAGGAAATCCCACTCGTTTCTTCCATTTACTTTTGTATTAGAGTCTCGACAACCATTGTATAAGGTTTAGATTTATTTCCTAATGTATATTTTACACTTTAGAATTGTTCTTTAACTAAATTATGATATATTTTTAGTCGAGTGTGTCGTATGATAACAATCTGTCTTGACGTTAATTCCTCTAACGCTGCCCCCAAAAGACGGGTTGTTACACTCGGAGTTATAAGCGTGTCTTGAAATTCTTGGATGGACGTGTATTTATAGACAAGAAGCAACAACAATGACCCGGAGCGGACCAGTGACCTGTGTCTAGATGCAGGTCAGTGTATGAGGCCTAAATCTAGACGCGGGTCATTGTATGATGTCCTACGTCTAGACGCAGGTCATTGTATGGCATCTACGTCTAGGCACAGGTCTGTTTGATCTGTGGCCAACGCAGATTTGCTTGATTTTGCGCGTGATTTACGGGATTTGACTTGATTACGACGTGATTACGGGAATCATTGATTGATTACCGTAATCTTTGACATTCCGGGAGGTTCTGGGATGTTCAGGGATGCTCCGGGATGTCCCAGAATGTTCTAGAATGCCCAGAACGTTCCAGAATGTTCTAGAAACCTCCAGAAGCTCTAAAAAATTACAGTTAAATTGTGAAAAATTACGAAAAATATGAAAAACACTAAGATGCTTTACGGAAAAATTTTCAACATTCAGAAATGATGAAAATGCCCCTAAGCATGCAAAACTCCTAAAAAATCTATAAAAATCTCTAAAAATATGATAAAAAATATAGAAAATATGAATAAATTGTAAAATTATTTTTATCATTTTAAAAATATTTTATGATGCAAAATGATTTTTTTTTAATTTTTTAATGAATATAAAGCATGGAAAAATGCACGGAAAAATATGAAAAAATCCTAAAAATGGTGAAAAATTATGAATGAATCCCGTAATTCCCGCGAAACCTAATAATTCCTTCCAAGGCAGTTCAAACATGTTTAGGCAATTGTTTGAGGTGTATTATGCATTTTCATCGTCAATTCCCCTTAGTTGGACCTTATGGCAATATGATACGTTCATCATTAGTCTCTACATTGGGAAGACACATTTAGGTGTCTACACATATCATACCTTATTTAGGAAATAAAAAGTATATTATGACATTTATTGATGATTTCTTGAGATTTTGTTACATATACTTGTTTTTTAATTTACTAAAGATGAAGCCCTTGATAAATTTAAAATTTATAAAAATGAATTTGAATTGCAAATGTATGAAAAGATTAAAAGGATAAGGACCGATAAGGGTGGGGAATATTATGATCCAAACTATTTCCAATCCATGGGAATTATACATGAAACAACTGCAGGATATACACCACAACAAAATGGTGTAGCGGAAAAGATGAATAGGAGCTTAAAAGAAGTGTCAGATTTTGGGATGAGGTCGTACTAAAGGTTTGCTACTTCTTCAAGTGTAAATGCAGTAAGAGGATTTGGCATCAGACAAGAGACAAATTTAAACTAAACTATGCAGCTGTTAGTTTGTAGCAGATTAGTAGACTTAAAGCATGGAGGACCTAGATACATTATCAGTAGTTGTATTTTGGCAGCTGTTTCGCCCCCTCAGGCCCAGGGAATATCATAAACCCTAAAGCCCTAAAAATTCTAGGGTTAGGTATTAAGTAGACAAGAGAAGACCAATATGTAAACGACATGTGTCATGGGCCAGGCCCTGGGACTAGCTCTCACTGACTTATTTGCTATCCTAGCCAGGTATGCAAGCCTATAAAAGGATCAGTCAAATCACATCCCAGGTACGCAATTCATAATTTACAAACTCAAAACTTCTAACTCCTTTTCACTCCAATCTCTAACTTAAGCATCGAAGGGGCGTTCCCGGGTTCCACCCCTCGGGTTAGCAACCTTTCGTTATTTTACAGGTTAGACCCTCGAAGAAGAGCCCTTGAAGTCAATTCAAACGTACTCGTTCAATGAGAGAAGTTCCCGAGCGGGAACAGATTGGCACCGTTTGTTGGGATCTGTAACAAAAACATGGCTAACACCCGAGCTAAAGGCCCTCGATCTGGTCAGCCCAACGAAAATCCCCGTGAATCGTCTAACCGGGAATCGTTGCATATAGAGGATGAACTTCCTCGAATCAGGCGAATGATCAAAATTAGCAACAGAACCCTGGAAAATTCGTTACTTGTCAGGACCTCGAGCATATCATATTGTTGCCTACAAGGCTCAAATGGCGGTACAAACCGGATGCGAAGCTAGCTGGTGTCGATACTTTCCCATTACACTGAAAGGATTGGTCGTGACGTGGTTCACAGAACTTCCATCAGGTATTGTCTACAGCTTCTCTGTTCTGGAAGCCATGTTTCTTAGTCATTATGTGGCTGGGAAGAAGCAAAAGAAGACCAGCATCCATCTGATGGCATGCCAACAATGTAAAATACCCCGTATTTTTATACACTAGTATATGTATTTTTATACGTATTTTATACACATGTACACGTATTTTATACGCTTAAATGAATGTTTTATATGTTTACGAATTAAAAGTAATAAAATGGTTTAAAGTAAATATTTACGAAAATATTATTAATTGGGTATTTAAATAATTTGCATATATATTTATAAAGGGATTTTATAAAATCATATTTGAAATAATAATGGTCTGTTTGGATCTAAGTAATTCATTTGAAATTCTGGAATTGGGCCAAATATCATGTTTGGCTAATCCAATAATTTGAAATTGAATTTGTTCCAATTCCATGACTTTTAAACATGAAGCTCATATTTTGGATTTGAAATAACAGCCCAAGTCTAGTCATTTCAAATTCAAAAAAAAGCCCAACACTTCTTTTTCTCTTTCACGATTTTTTTTTTTCATTCGGTCATTATGTCCCCTTATTCTCTCCTCTCTCTTCATTCTCTACTTTTGAATCTCTTATTCTCTCTCTTCAATTGCAAGGTGCTGCTAAATTTTGTCAATTGAAAAGTAAGTTTCTTGAGTTTTTTTTATCTTGTTATGTTCGAATTTATTAATTTATATTGGTAGATTGTTGATTTATTGATATTAAGTTAGGTTTAGCTTTGATTTATTGTGGCATTCGTATTTTAGGATTTGAGTTTTGTTGAGTTAAACCTTGGATCTTCTTTGTTAGATTTGATTTAAGGAACAAAAAATTGAATCTTCTTTTAATTTTTTAATGTCCAATTGTTCATCTTGTGTTTCGTTTGTTAAATGGACTAAAACTTGAAATCTGTTTTTTAATGATCTTCTTTTTTGTTTTGCCATTAATCCTTCAATCAATTTTATACATTTAAAAAAAAAAAAAACATTGTATTAGGAAAAAAAAAAAAACTGTACAACGATACAACCTATTAATTTTTGCAGCTTTATTTGTTCATTTGAATTATATAGCTTTTTTTTTTTAGTTTTATATAAAAGTGTGCCTTAGATAGATTCTAATTCTGTGTATTTTTTTTAGCTATAATTCTTGATTTAGCAGGAAAATTGGAGCTGAACAACAATGGGAAATAGTTGCTGCTATGGAAGACATTAATATTTTATTTTATTTATTTTTGAAGGAAAGATTATTAATATTTTGTATTTAGATATTTGTCATATTGTTATTTAGATCTTAAATTAGAGATATGTGAACATTTTTTTTAGTATTCAGTTTATAAATTCCTTATTAAAATATTTTATTGTACATTGATTTGAATTTCAAATTTTGAAATATTTGTATACCCAAACATTTACTAGTATAAGATTTTGGAATTCTAAATTTGAAATATTTGTGTTTCCAAACATTGGATTCGGAATTGAAATCAAGGATTTGAAATTCTAGATTTGAATTCCACTATTTGAAATGAAATAAGGTTATCCAAACGTAATCTTAAAGGTTTTAAGTATATTTTTTGGGCGTAGCTTATATAATAAAATATTTCGGTTTAAAAAAGGGTAAAAGTATTTATTCGTATTGTCGGAAGCCCAATCCAGCGATAAATCCAAATTGTACCCAAACTGTATATATATGTGTAGCGTAAAGCAAAATAGGTCAAAATCCTAAATCAGCACAAAACAAAACCGTCTCTCCTCTTTCACGTGTAATTCAAATAAATGAAGAAAAAAAAAAAAAACTTCTTCTACAAGCAGCCGGACGGACCACCGATAGCCACTGCACCACCATCGTCGCCCAGCCGACCACTGCCAGGGAGCTGCCGCCGTCGAGGTCGCCTGCCACCACCACATCCACCCTTTGCCGTGCTGCTGCGGTGTTTTTTTTTAAAAAAAAAAAATTCGATTCTGGGTAGCAGCAGCCCAGCCGAGCCGAGCCACCACCGCCGTTCGAACACCGGTGCCGTCGTTCGCCGCCGATCGCCTGCTGCCCCTCTGCAGCCGCCGGCCCTCTGCTGCGGTGTTGCTACTGGTATTAACAAAAAATCCTTTTCTTTAATTTTTATTTAAATATTAAACTAATCTTGTTTAATTAGTTTTATGTCTGAATTTAAATCATGATTCTTTTATGGATGTGAATATGTCTTGATGTTGTCAATTCTGATTTTATATAAGTCTTAACCTTAGTTTTGGTTTTGTTTAAGGGTAATTAAATTCTGATTTTATATATTTTTTTTTAATTAAAAATTTCAGATTTAGGTATTATTGTTAAAACCTTATATAAACTTGTTAAAATGTTGTATTTTATGATTTTATGTACTAGGATTGGTTCATTTGTAGCAGGGCTTGATTTTATAAGTTTTTAGAGTATCAAATATGGATTTTTGAAGGTTTTAAGGGTGTTTAAACTATTTAAAAGTTGCTGGAATTTTATTAAAAAGATGTTTAAATGGTTATTTTTAATAATTAGTAGTCTATAGTCTTAGTATATGATTTTATTTGAAAATATGTGATTTTTGGGATTTAAAGTGTGGTTTTCATGAAGTTTCATAATTTTTATAATGCTGTGATTTTCGTAAAATTAGTCTAATTTAATGGATTTTAATTGTTAGTAGTGTATAATTGTAAGCGATAGTATTCAGGACCTATTAGGTGTTGTTAGAACCTTAAATTTCGCGTTCGGGACTTTTTGAAAGGTTTTAAACGATTTTATATAAGCTGGAATTTTGGTATTTACTCGCTAAAACAGTATTTCAAATATTTAGTTTAGTGGTTGCTTAGCATTTTAATTAAAGCGCACAATAGTGTAATGTTTGAATTAAAAGAAAGGATTAAAAATAATTTTTGGAATTTTATAGGAGTTGGAATTTCGAAATATATACTTAGGATAGTTTATATGTTCAAGGGAATTAATTAGTCCCATATTTTATTGTAACTGTGGCCAGTAGGGTTTACTACACCAGGTACGTATGTACTCAGTAAGCTGCTTGCATGTAGTAGCATGTTTAGGGTGTGATCCAAATTGTGATGACTAGTTATATGTTATATTTGTGGTCGTGGAAAAGAAAATTTATATTGTTACAGCATGTTGTCCTGAGTTGCTTATTTTACCACAATTTGGAATATGAGTTCAATCATGAACCTTTATACCACGTAATGTAGGGCCAGTAGGCATTAATATTATTTTACCACCATTGTATGGGGCCATGAGCATTAAAGGACTGTGTAGGATTTTTACTCACTCCCTTTGGGAAATTAAGACTGGATAGAAAGATCAGCTAAATAAAATTGGTTACATGATCACTTAGTCTTAGAGGATTTAAAACGGAAAATGTGTTATGTGATGCATTTGTTTTATGTGGTGTTTTGTGTGGGGTGAGTCTTCACGGTTATTAAATAAACATGATAAATCACGTAAAGCAAAAGAGGATTTACACCAAAACTCTATAGATTTCACTCTCACAAATCACTCAAAACAACAATAATATGGATATTTTAGTGAATAGATGAAAGAATACACTCAAATCTATGGACTAAATTGAATATAAAGCTAAGAGAATCACTCTCAAATCTGAATATTCGGAATGGTTAGCTTCAATTAAGAGGGTCAATCTCCTAATCTATTAACCTATACAACTAAACTAAGAGGGTCAATCTCCTAATTCAATTAATCTAATTGGTGAAATCTTGTAGTTAGACAACTATCCAAGAATTTCGAACAAGGTTAGTTCTTAAACACACAGTTTAAAATACTAGAGAAAAAACAAAGTTTTCAATTCAATTTCATTCAAGTTTGATTTTCTTAGTACATACTACAAGCTATTTATAGCAAAATAGAGCTACGTATAATTATACGTATAAAATACGTATATTCGTACAATACGCTCAAAATACGTACAAGCTACTATACGTATCTAATACAATACAAGTATTATACAACCTAATGATAAACTCAAAGCAATAAACAAAGCTTTAAAACAACCAAAATATCAAGCAAAATCAGCCACCATAGTCCACTTGCACCACTTGCACAAGTTGAATCAAATGAGCACCACTCAAGCTTGTTGTAGCTTCCATGACTCACCTAAGCTATGTCAAGCTCCAACCAAGTTGTATGACACAAGGCTAGGCTAGTAGATGATGCAGCAAAGCTACTTACTCCACTTGCAAGACCACACACAAATCCCACAACAATTCTTGCAACAGCTGAAACTCGTATTTAGGCAAGTGGCTAGGTCGCGACTCGCGACCAAATGTCGCACCTCGCGAGTTGCTTCTGGAATGGCTAGCTCTGTTTCAGCCAAAGTACGTATTAGCCAAGAACCTAAGGCTCGCGACTCGCGACTACACCCTCGCGACTCGCGACTCACTACTGTCCCAAATGTTCAATTTTGCTCCGTAGTTGCACCTTCTTGCATATTAAGCTATCAACCTAAAAGGGCTTTACTAGCTATTACAAATTACATTCAAAAGTAACTTAAACTACTAATCTAAAGTACTTATTAAGCTAATACAAAATAAACGTAATTAGAACCACTAATTGTCCATCTTTGATCATAGTTCATCATTTGCATTATTTATTCATGTTACATTATATGTGCAATATCTTGTTGCATATATGTACTCAGCTTTTGCTGATTACGTGCTTTTGTGTGTGTCTTCTTTGGTCATGGCCCTCGCCTTAATGACCCTGTGATGAACCAATTTTTACACTTGTATTATAGGGGAGCAGAATTGCACAGGTTAGCTTGATGGGTGAAGTTCAAGCATTCAACATTTGCATTGTCGTGGGATGAAAGTTATTCGAGAGTTACCAATTTTTGTATCTAAGCTTATTTTAAAATGTATTTCATTTACGCTATTTGGTTTAAATAATTGTTAAAGTTTTTCCGCTGCAAAATTCTGAATAAGCCGAAACGATTTCACACGTGGCGGTAATGCTTTGGAAATTTCCTTTCAAATATACTTTATGTCCTAATCTTGAATAAAATTTAGCGTTTTTAGGTAGGCAATTTCCAGGGTGTTACAAACAAGCGGACCACGAGATGTTAGGAGAATACATCAAACGATTCAACAGAGAATTACTCGAGATACCCAATGTCGAAGACTCAGTCGCCTATGCCGCCTTCATGTCAGAACTGAAACGAGACAAGTTTAAATTTTCTTTGCTGGAGAACGAGGTGTCATCTTATGCTGAAGCCCCGGATCGAGCTCGAAAAATATGTGCACGCCTCAAATATCAACAACCCCGTCGAGAAACCTGAGGAAAAGAAAGAGGGGAAGCGTAAAGGCGAACAATGTCAATCTGAAAGCCCTAGCCAGGCACCAGACTCGAAGAAGGATGATTGTGACGGGGGAAAAGATCCTCGATACAACGTCAATCGAAGGGAAATCTTCCTCTACATGAAAAACAAGGACATACATACTACCAGGACCTTCTACCAATTGTACCTCGGATGGAAAAATAAACAAAAAGCCATAGTGCGAATATCACCATGATTGTGGACACACCACACAAAATTGTCGAGAGTTGAAGAAATCCCTCAACCAATTAGCTGACGAAGGAAAGCTGAATAAATATTTGAATCAACTCAATAGTTCGAAAAGACAAAAACGTGAAGATGCCAACAGTGAAGACACGAACGACATTTTTGGGATAATAGCCTAATGCATTTGTATGTTCAAAAATTACAATCAATGTAATTAGGGGCAAGTTATGAAGATCATATTAAATTATATGCTTGTAAGTCACTCGAGTAGATGGAGATGTTATTCGAAATTCATTATAATAAGAGTAAAAAAACCTTACCGCTAAAACATTTGTGTTTACAATTTCGGTAATATGAGAATTGCGACTAACCCTAACCAGAATGATACTTTATGTTCAACGCCCTACAATGGTAGGCACCCCGTCGAAGGCAAGGGGAAGGCTGGATGGGTACTACGTCGAGTAGCTGGGGCTCATAAGCCCTAGGGCCCTCGAAGACGTTTACCCTAGGCTAACACTTAAGCCCTACGTTGGCAGGCACCTCGTCGAAGGTAAGGGGAAGGCGGGATGGGTACTACATCGAGTAGCTGTGGCATATTAGCCCTAGGGCCCTCGAAGATGTTTACCCTAGGCTAACACTTAAGCCCTACAATGGTAGGCACCCCGTCAAAAGGTAGGGGGAGGCTGAATGAGATACTACCTCGAGTAGCTAGGGCTCATTAGCCCCAGGGTCCTCGAGTACACCTACCTCGAGTAGTTGGGGCTCATTAGCCCAGGGTCCTTGAGTACACCTACCTTAAGTAGTTGGGGCTCATTAGCCACAGGGTCTTCGAGTGCACCTACATCGAGTAGCTGGGGCTCATTAGCCCCAGGGTCCTCGAGTACACTTATCTCGAGTAGTTGGGGCTCATTAGCCCCATGATCCTCAAGTATCCCTACCTCGAGTTGCTGGGGCTCATTAGCCCCAGGGTCCTCGAGTACACCTACCTTGAGTAGTTGGGGCTAATTAGCCCCAGGGTCCTCGAGTATCCCTACCTCGAGTAGCTGGGGCTCATTAGCCCCAGGGTTCTTGAGTATCCCTACCTCGAGTAGTTGGGACTCATTAGCCTCAGGGTCCTCGAGTATACCTACCTTGAGTAGCTGGGGCTTAGCAGCCCCATGGCCCTCGAGTATTCAAGACCCGTTGAAGACTAAGCTTAAGTTCCACTTGACTTCAGATACTAAAAAAGTTCACATACAAATTCAAGTGTGGGGTTACATTGTTTGAGCCCTCCACGGTGACATCTGATGATTGTTACATCGAAGCAACTAAAGTAACATGCAAACTACAAACTTTGACCACGTCACATACACGATGACTCAAGCAACGAAGAATACAAAAGCAACGCCCGTATGTGCCTCGTCGAACCAAAGAAGCATGCGAAGCTTTCGCCAATTACCACTTAAGCATTTAATACTTACCACAAAAAGGAAAGTCAACTTCCATGTATGACGTCATCAAAATGCAAAGTAAACCAACTGCTAGCATGCCCAACATCAAAGCTAAAAGCCTAAAGCATGCAAAAAAAAAAAAGTGCACTAGTACACCCTCCAAGTCAAGTAAGGCTTATACGGGAAATTGCATGCCAAGTGCAATGTCATCCTTTGAGAAGTACATGTGTCCAGCAATAATGTCGAATTGTAAATTCATGCAAGCCCTTAAGCGTTGACCGTCGAAATAAGGATTGCAATATGCATATAAATAAATGATATGTACAAAATCAAAGAATATCGGGTCCAACAACCTCGAATACCTTGGCTCACCAACCCAAGGGTCACTCGAGGACCGACAACCTCGAATACCTTGGCCCACCAACCCAAGGGTTTAGGGTTACTCGAGCCTCGAGTACCTAGGCTCACCAGCCTAAGGGGTACTCGAGGTCTAGCACCCTCGAGTACCTTGGTTCGCCAGCCTAAGGGGTACTCGAGGATCAGCACCCTCGAGTACCTTGGCTCACCAGTCTAAGGGGAACTCGAGGTCTAACACCCTCGAGTATCTTGGCCCACCAGCCTAAAGGATACTTGAGGTCCAACATCCTCGAGTACCTAGACTCACTAGTCTTAGGGGTACTCGAGGTCCAACACCCTCGAGTACCTAGACTCACCCGTCCTAGGGGTACACGAGATCAAACACCCTCAAGCACCTAGGCTCACCAGTCCTAGAGATACTGGAGGACCAAACACCCTCGAGCACTTAGGCTCATCAGTCCTAGGGATGCTCGAGGACCAAACACCCTCGAGCATACCAGAGGATCAGCTTAATTTTTCTGTGCATTTTTCCACTCGACATCAGATGTTCGGACAAAACCTTCAAATGATTAAGGAGCTGATAACCCCCATTGTCATCAAAGACATGAAAAAAATCAAGAAAAGAAAAAATAAATACAAGCACCGTCGAAACAAAGCAATGATCCATAGAGCTAGCATGAAAGGAAATAACTTGCATGGATAACATCAAAATTGCATATCTTGGAGGATTAATACATGCAAATTAACTTGCATGGGTTGCATGAGTAGCACGTCGAAGATCTTGAGTTACATGCAAACTACAAACTTAGGCGGTGATAACACGTCGAAGATCTTAAGTTACATGCAAACTACAACCTCGAAGAATTAGGTGTTAAAACGCAAAAGCAAATGAACTTTGCATAATTGCATGCACCGCGTCAAAAAGTGACAGCATATGCCTAAAAATCATTATTCATGCAAAGTGGCAATTAATGCATCGAGAGTTAGGTGGTAATAAGCTAAGCAAACACTACCTTGATAATTAAAAACATATATAAGACAACAAAGTGTGTGTAATACCCCAAAATTTTGGGCTATTTTTTAAATTTTTATTTAATTATTTATTTAATTAATTGTTAAGTTAGCCTTTAATTAACCTAACTTTAACCTTAGCCCAAATCTTCACCTCATCTTGACAAAACCCAAACCCAATATTTCCCTCATCCTTCCCCAATTACACGCCCAACCAAGGCCCCCTTGTATTATTTTCTTTATTTGGTTAACTTGATTTATCTACCAAAAATACTAATCCATATCTAGAATTGACTAGACCTAAAAATCTACCCTTTATTTCCCTATTCTCACTACTAAAATTTAGGATGTCAAGACCCCTTGGTTCCTCATTATTCACGGCCAAACCAAGGGGAGAACAACTTCTATATTCAATCTTTCTCTCAAATTTTGATCAAACACAATTACCTAAATAATCCTAAAACCTTTTCCTTGAATTCTACCCTCAAAGATTGGAGCAAGGAGCCAAAGAACACCCACAAGAATCGTGAGGCACTCGTCCTACCCCAAGCCACACGACAATCTTATTTCTTTGTTCTTCTAGCAAGGTAATTAGATTGTTTTGCTTAATTAATAGGATAGATTGATTATATAATTCTTAGAATAGGTTTAGAAATGCTTAGAATTACCTAGAATTATTGTTGAGATGATAAGAATTATTCGTTGTTAGTAGTTCATGATGGCCGTATGGTTTCATAACAATTTGATGATTTTACTTTGTGTTCTAACTTAATTATATGCATGGTTTATGATTCTTGCCCTATAATCTTCATGAATGGTTTGTTATTGCTTATACTTATGAAAACCGTGGTGATCTTCTTGTTGTCCAGGATTTTCGAATGGTATAGTGTACCAAAGATTTGATCTTTAAGTCGTAATCTTGTTCCATTGTTGTTCTTTGATGAAATAATTGAATTAGTTCTTTATCTAATTAAGTTCTTGGAATCTTGAATTATAATCTTGGATCACTAACCAAAGTGCCATGTGATAATTTTGGATTAACATCAATATAGTTTGAAATCCTTGAATAAAATCTAAAGCATGAGTTTTATTAAGTTAATCTAGTATTATTAATCTAATCTTATATTTCTAGAATTACAAAGAAAAGAATAAATATTGCTTATTGTTTGTTGAGAGCCGTGTGGTATTTGGAATAAGAAGGTTTGGTTTTTACTCGTTTTAAAGATAAAAGACTAGACTTGGAACCCGTTCTTGAAATAGTTTAATTAATTAGTTAAAGCCTAAATACTTATTTTAAATTAGATTAAAATACGAATTCTTGCTAGCCACCCTTGAAAATATCGAGTTTTATGAGTAATAAAAGGATTGATTTTTCATTTTTTAATTGATATAAAAACTGAATTTTGATTACGTTCATGAAATTATTTTAATTAGTTGAACGCTCGTATTTTAAATTGATGATTGATATATTTATGTGAAATATGGAGATGAATTATTATTGTGTTATTATCAATGAAGGTCGTGTATGTTGGTAAGTATGGGTAAGTTTCGATCTCTATTCCTTGTTTATGAATGGGTTATATTGTTGAATCAGGATGATTGCATGCCTTTATGTATGAACTTGATGGATGGATTGATATTAATGTATGAAGTATTTTTTGAATGATTGCTTGCTATATTGTCGAGTAGTCGAGTCCTCATCTAGAGTCTTGGGTCAATTAAGTTGAACTAGAATTGCTTAGAATCCAAGTCGTGTCAATGAAAGTTAAATTGTGAACTAGAAAGGTGAACTTGAAAAGATATTAATCTATGAAGTGAATGCCCATCTAGTGGCTAAAGAGCCATGAACATGGGTATAGTCGAAGCCACTGTCCCTTCTGCGGTTTTGGGATAGTTCTGGATCCCAGTGCTCGGGAAGTGGATCCTTTGTGGTTGACCCGGCATGAGACAAGGAAAGTTGGGGGAAGTAGATCCTTTGTGGTTGACCCCTTACGAGCATATAACTGTGTCATGGATTAACACCCTTGAAGTGAACTAGAATCTAAGAGTTAGTAATGAAAGTCTAGAAGTCTAGAGTTAGTATTGTCTTGTCTTGGTAGTCTTGCTATAGTATTCTAGTGTGTCTTGTTTCCGTTGTGTACTTGAATTCTAATGATTATGAATGTTATTTCTGTTGACTTGTGTGAATGTTCTGCTGACTTATTCTGAGTATTGTGTTTCTAATTGTGTTCTACTAATTAAGTAGAACAATCTAATTACTCTCCACTAACTGTGGACCCCCTAATCCCTTTTCAGGTACAGAAGAAGAGTAATTGGGTTACGCATGGGCGATGTGAGCTTGCGAGGATAGTAGTTTATACTTATATGTTTTTCTAGCCTTTGTAATAACTTTTAATGGACTTTCGTAGTTGTTTCTAATAATGGACATTAGTATTTTAATTGTGCTGGACTATTTATTTATTGGTTAAATTGAATAAAATGAATTAAGTTTAGTGCTTCCGCTGTATTTAATGAATTTTGAAGTTATAATTTAGACTGTTTTAATGACTCGTATTGTTGTTTTCGTCGAAAACAATGCTGCTAAAATGTGGGTTGTTATAGTTGGTATCAAAGCTGAATTTTTAGGTTACTTCACCATAAGTAACCCGTGAGATTGTGTGCTTTATTTTCCGAGAGTTTGACCTAACCAGCTTTGCCACGAGAACTTAAGTGAGTGTTGACTCAGGTAAAGCTATGGGATAAGTTATTTTTCATTCTTTTGCGGCAATTTAATTTAAGTTTTAGTTGTCGTTTGTTTTCATAACTTGGGTACTGTTTTGAAGAATGGCAAGCCCAGGACCATCACTCAATAGTCGCGATCGACGTCGCATGTTAGAAGGCGTAATCATCAGCTTAGCTCAGAGAGGAGCGCAATCATCAGGAGGCCAGTCCACGTTCAACCGATTTTCCCGTCATCGACCTCCCACTTATGATGGCACAGCAGATCCCGTGATACTTGAGAGCTAGAAACGGGAGATGAGGAAGCTGTTCGATGCGACCGATTGCCCGGATGAAGAGCGAGTCTAGATCGCCAGCTATTATCTTTGACTGGAAGCTGACAACTGGTGGACTTTTTAGAAGACTGAATAAAGGTTAACTTATTTGTGACAATTTTTTCCTTCATAAAACAATTGGACCCAATCATGTGCACTTTTTCGACCATAATGTCTGATACAAAAATAGCATTAATGGGATTCTATTTGTATTGGAAAAAAGACTTAGAAAGATTTTCAACAGTAAATTATATGTTTAATTGAGACGAGTAACTAAATATATGTGACATTTTAAAAATCAAATGTAAAGCAAACATGCATCATGGCTCATGGCTCATGGCGCATGTAAGGACCATCTAACCATTAGATAGGGGTATATGTTGACTTCCAAAAGTCTAAAGATCAATTCAGTCCAATCCAAATATAGCGGATTTGATTGGACTTGAAAAAGTTCGAATCTCATTCGGAGTCAAATTTTTTGGATTGGACTTAGACTCAACCTATTGGAGTCCAAACTTCAAATTAGAGTCCAAAGTATGTGCATATATACACCTTTTTTAAACTGAAAGGTATACAAGAATCCCTTTTATATAAATATGTGTTATACATAATACATGTGTGTCTACTCACACTAAACTTTGAATTTAAGATTATTTTTATTGGACCACAATATCAATTTTTTTGCCATGAATTATCTATTAATGAAGATATTTGTAACGACCCGGATTTTTGGGTTGTAAAATTTCGTGTAAAATTAAGCCTTAAAGTCCGAATCACTCGATAGTGGGTTTTGACCCAAATCACCCAGTAAATCTGACCCATAAATAGTGGGTTTTGACCCGATAAACTCAAACCTGTTTTGAACCCGTTAAACACAACCCGCTCTTAACCCGACCCGACCCGAAAATCATTAATAATGTATTACACTTATGATATTATAGGAAAATATAAGCAAAAACACTTCTTACCATTAGCGATGATATTATATATAAAAAAGATAGAAATACTATAATGACTTTTAAATATTGGGATTGGAGTGGATTAGATTTGGACTTAAAAATTTTTGATGGGAACGAATCAAATCAGATTGGAGTAATGAAAATTTTAGATCAAATTCGAACTCAAATTCTAGAAATCCAAATTTTTTTGGATTGGATTTGGACTTGATAAAGTGTGTGTAGTCCATCCAATTTACATCCTTATAGAGGTGGGCATAAGCCGTGCTAGGGCGGCTGACGTGTCAAGCCTGCATGCCTCATGCCACAGCGTATTGTGCCTATAACAAGCCAAAGGAAGTTCGTGTCATATCGGGCTCGTGCCAAGTTATAAAATCCAAGGCCATGTACGGCCCAACCCACGTTTTATAATGGGCCCAAGTGCCTAATACTCCCTTCGTTTTTTTTAATGTAACATTTTGACTTTAACACTATTATTCCGACTCACTTTGACCGTTAATTGTTACTTATATATAAAGAAAAACATAGTCATGTGAGATCTTGTTGAATTCACCTCAGAATACACTTTCCAAATATATAATTTTTGCACTTATTATTTAGAGATTTCAGAGATATTACGAGTTCAAATTGTGTCTCGACAAGTGTGAAAAGTAAATTGTTACATTTAAAAAAAAAAAAAGGGAGTAGATCAGATCCGATTTTTTTAAAAGTGTTTTGACAATTGTTTTTAAATCAATACCAAAAAAATGCTATTAACTTGATAGTCAGCCATAGTAGAATAATTCTATTGTGGTCTTATCACCACCAACTACAATAATAGGTAACTAGGATTGTTTAATTTTTTATTTAAAATAAATTTTTAAATATTATTAAAAAAAAACTTTTTTTAAATACTTTAATGAGATTTCTTATTTTAGGAAAATAGAATTTGATTTTAGGAAAAAGCAAAAAAATATTTTCCTAAAATAAGAAATCTAATTAAAACATTTTAAAAAAGAATTTTAATTAGATTTAAGAATTAAATATAAATTAAAAATCAAACAATCCTAACGATCCATTACAGTAGTTTACAATCATAAGTGTACATTAGAATTTTTAGCCATAGAAGGTAATAGATAACTTTAGGTCAATAAAATATATTAGGAATAAGATTTGGTTAACAAATACTCCCTTCATCCCTTATTTTTTACACCATAAAGAATATTTACATTGTTTATTTGACTACTTTAACTCTCTCTAGTGTCATACATGTAAGAAGAAATATAGTCAAATGAAATCTCGTTTAATACGACTCAATGGGAACTTTTTTAATATGTAATTTGCATAATTTTTTATTGCAAATATCTAAAGGTATTTTCATTTAAAATTGTCTCGATATATGAGAAAAAATAAATGTGGCAAAAAATTAGGAACAGAGGGAGTAGTTCACATAATAGAGTATTAAAACAGAAACAATAAAAGTTTTTTTTTCCAAAAAAAAAACAACAAGAGTTGATAATTACCTTTGGAACAATGAAGTCGGATCCTTCATCTATCAATCAAAGTATCTCTAACTTGTTCAAAGGATGGTGTAACCCATATTTAGTTACAGTACGAAGACAATTATCTGCCTCTATTATGGTATGCTCTTCATATACTGCTCTAACACTATGTTTGGAAAGCAATATATCTACGAAATAAAGGAGAGAGTAAGGGGAGGGGAAAAAAGAGGGGAAGATGGAGCTCTGTTCTCCCTCCAAATGTTTCTAATTTTAGATGGATAATGGTGATTAAAGAAGGGAAATTAAATTCCATCCTCCAACCAAATTCCCAAATTAGGAGATGTATTGTCACCTTTTATTCCCCTTTCTATTTCCTTATAACCAAACAATGCGTTAGTTACTACATACATGGATATGGTCGAGTTGTTCAACGTAAATATGATTCTTCAACATATCGTTGCAGGCTTCCAACCAAAGAAAGTACTCCCTCCGTAACGCAAAAATTTCACCTTTTGCCAAAAATGAGTGTAACAAAAAAATTTCACCATTTTACAAACTTTCCATTTTTGGTATAAAAAAGTTTACTAAATTTACAATTATGCCATTACTTAATAACATTAAACAACTCATAAAACTTTAATCTTCTAACCAAATTTATTACCAACTTAATTACTCCCACCAAATTTTCAACTACCCATTTAAATTTTTCAACTACCCAACCAATTAATTATAAACCCTAACAATTCATACCCTTTCACATTCAACTCTCTCACCTCTCACCCACCCAAACCCAGATTTATTATGATCCAACTTATAAACCCTAGATCAGAACCCCATCTTCCTCACTGTTCTTGTTAACCTAGATCTACCTCCTTTCTGCCGTTTCTATCTCCTCACTTCCTTGCCTTTCACCTTTCCTTATTCTCTCTCTGTCTTCGTTCCCTTCAAGGCACCATTTTCATCTTCAAGCTTTCCCCTTTTTTATCTCTACAAATCTAGGTTTTTCGAGAACAACCATTTTTTTGTGCAGTCATGGTTGATTTTTCTTTACTCGAAGAAGCTCAGAAAAACGAAAATGTGATTCAGCAGTTTATAAAAGAAGAAGAGAAAAAAAAGGCTGAAGAGATGGAAAATCAATGGTGTGTGGTTTCTGCCCTACCTTCGTTGGCGAACGAAGAACTACAATCTTTGGGTAAGAAAAGAAAAGGGAAGGAAAAGGCTGTTGGAAGTGAAGGGAAACAACGAGTCCCTATTAAAACTCGTAGATCTGGAGTTGTGGACAATATTAGGAGATTGAAGGGAAAAGGGGTTAAAATTTATGATTCTGATGATGAAATTAAGGCTGTTCCTCTTCATGAGGAGGTGAAGGAAAAGGGTAAGGGAGTTAAGGTAGCTATGCCTTTGCATGAAGATGTAACGGTGAAGGAAGAACCGGTTGACATGGTTCAGGAAGATTTAATGTCAGATGATGAAGTTCAGGAGATTGATGGCAAGTTGTTCGAGTACCTTGTGATGCTTGCTGAGGAACTAAAGGAAGACCAGGAGTTTAAAAAAAGATTTGGGTTTGATTCGTTTTGTTTAAGCATTTTTTGTCTGATCTTTTAATTTATGCTTTGATTTTTGAATTTATGTTGTTTTTACGAATTTATGCTGTGATTTATTTGCTCATATGATTTGATTTTTGATTCTGATGTGTTTTATGAATTATGCTGTGATTTTTGTTGTCAAATTTATGAATGAATGTTGTGAATTTTTGCTGTGATTTTTGCTGTGAATGTTGTCAAATTTATTAATGAATGTGTTTTTATGAATTTTGTTATAATTTATGCTGTGAATTTTATGTATTGTGCTGTGATTTATGAATTATTCTGTGTTTATATTAATTTGTTCGATTTATGGTTGTCTGATTTTTTGTTGTATGATTTTATTATTACTGTGATTTATGGTTGTATGATTTCATTAATGTGATTCATTATTACTGTGAGTTTATTATGTTTATTGTGTTTATATGTTTATGGTTGTATGGGTTTATGGTTGTATGGGTTTATGGTTGTATGACTTATGGTTGTATGGATTTGTTGTGTAAATTTATTGTGTTTATATATGTTTAGATTATTGTTCTGTGAGTTGTTTTTATCATAATGTTAATTTATGAGTGGTTCTGTTTTGTGATTTGGCAGTGGCTTTGGAATGAGTCCCTTTGTGTACATACTCCCTTTGTGGATTGAGTCCCCTTGTGTACAAATTCCATTTGTACAATGAGTCCCTGTGTGTGCATAGTACCTTTGTGTGTGTGCAGTGGCTTTGGAATGAGTCCCTTTGTGTACATACTCCCTTTGTGGATTGAGTCCCCTTCTGTACAAATTCCATTTGTACAATGAGTCCCTCCCTGTGTGTGCATAGTACCTTTGTGTGTGTGTGTGTGTGTGTGTAAGGGGGAAAAGCTGATATTGATGAATGATGATTATGTATTTTCAAAATAACTTCATAGTAATCCCAATGACATGTTGGAGGGATATATAGAGCATATATCTTTATGTTTTTGTGACATTGTGTGTGTGTTTATTGAGTCCCTATTGTATGCCATGTAAACCAAATGATGAAGGGACTCAACACAACTGAATAACATAACTGTTATATGTTGCTCTAGTTGTAATAACTATTGAGAAGCTATACAGTTATTGTTACGTGTGTGATTCTGTTTCCTGATGGTTGCAGTGTTAAAATGTTTACTTAGAGCATGTAAATAAAACCAATGCAATCCATTCAATTCCATTCCATTCCATTTCATTAAGCAATATAAACATAATAAAATAATCCATTACAAGACTGCCCTATAGGTTACCAAAAAAATATAAAAACCTACATGATCAAGTAACCAACATTTAACATATGAATTCAATTATGGTTACTTGAGGCAGGATGTCAAAATGATCATAGGTTCATGAAGGAATATATTTACATGATGCACTCCAAAATATTGTTGCATTCAATTCTTGTCCCAAAAAGTTGTGTATTCTTAATATTTACCTAACTGGTGTTCCCAAAAAGTTTTTCCATACACTATTCATACTTTACTCTATCATTTCTTCATCTGATTCTTCATTGTCACTATGTTGGTCGTGGAGTCCATCAAGATATGCACTCCATTGCTCTTCTTGTTCAATGTATGCATTTATGAACTCTGGAGTGTATCCATTGTTGTCATCTTCATTCTCTGTGTTTGTTTCTTCCCCTTGTAAACCACAAACCTCATTCAAATAAGCCACTGAATCATCTATGAGCTGTTGATCAACTTCAATCACATCTGGCAATTGTCCAAGTCTTTCTAGCCTTTTCTTTCCAATGTGTGGAACCTTATAATTGTTTCCCCCTTTCACCTTCAATGCTTCCACCATGACTAGTTGTAGGCTAATAAATGCATGTCTTATTAATGTTGGTTGAAAGTCTTCATATGCATCATGGACCTTCTGAATTAGGTCATCCACATCTTTGGGAAATGACTGATATTGTAAACTCTGTAGTGCTCTGAATAATCCCAAATCAAGGACATTGAAATCAGGTGACTGTGCTGGTTGATTTATGATATGCATATCAAACCCATCTGATGATGCAGCTGCCCTAAATGCAGGGTCTGTGTCTACCAAGTGTGGCCTTGCATTATCCTGTTGAATCAGTATTTGTTTGGGCATGCATGCTGGCCATTTTTCTTTAATTGCTGGTATGACTTGGTTGATCATCATGTCCCTTGTAACTTGTTGATTGACCTTAGTGACTGCCTTGGTCTCCATTGTCCCAGCTGGTCTGTTTTTACTCTTTTTCTTGGCCCTTTCCTTTGAAATAAATGGAAATATCCCAAATTTTCCATCATGTAATAATTCTCCATCTTCACTGTAAATAGGCCTAGATGTCACCCCCATGAACATAACTTTGATGCTGTAGTTCTTTGACTTAGAGGTTCTGTATGGATCTATTTCTTTGGGCAACAAATAAAATCTTCTTGTGGTTGGGTTAAGATAAAACCACTTTTCATCAATGTGAATTGTGTTTTTCATGTCTATAAATCTGGCCCTACTTTCTATTTTTGCTGGTTCAATATGTGAAAGAACCCACTTAATCCTATCAATCTTATTTTTATCACTAACATTGGGATGGTTTGGACTTGTGTGTGCTCTAAGTAAACCTTTTTTTAGTAGCCTAAACACATGCATATGAGAACATTTCAATGCACCTGCATATGCTCTATAAGATTGTCTAAGATGAAGTTGGGCTGACTGAAGCCATTCCTCTTTGTTTTCATAAGTTGGTTTTCTACCTACACGACCTCTTTTCAAAGAACTGACATCAATGGCTTCCCCCCTTGCTATTTGTTCTTGTGCCCTTTTCATTATTTTACTAACAGTGCTTTTGTGACATCTAAGTTCCTTGGCTATTCTTGCTTGGACTCCATAAGGTAGTTTACCATCCTTTTTCAATGCTAAACAATGAAAAACAATTTGAGTTTTTTGTGCATTTGTCAAGTCTTTAGGTTCAGGTCTTGACAAGTTTCTTTGCCATGTTTCAGTGGTTTGTACTGATGAAGCAAGGAGACCCTCCTCCATTAACAACTAATCCATAGCAAAGAAACCATCATCAAAATCATCATCCATTTTGGACAGCAGGATGAAGATTTTAACAGGGTTGTTTAATCTATTTTTGGGTTTTTTAATCTGTAAATCTATAAGTTAACTAGGTAGTGCTATGTGTGCTGTGAATTATTGTAAACTGATGTAAAATTACCTGGATATTAGTGCTTAGTTCCCTTCTCAGCTGGTAGTAGAGTAGGAGAATATGGAGGGAAGGGTTTAATTTTTTGGATGGTGTTTAAACAGCATTTATTGCTGTTGTATGGGGTATTTATAGCCTCATTTAATTGTGTATCATTTTGAATGTTAAGTCAAAATTGGAGGGAATCAAAAATTTGGTTGAAATTTTGCCAAAAAATGAAAATTTCCCTCCAACTGATTGCATTTCACGTGAATTGAAAAAGGAAGTTGATTTTATTACTGCTGACTTGGACAGCATGGGACCCACAAAAAAATATTCTGATTTTTTTTTCCCTCCAAATACCATGTGGTCCCAATTACATAATCTAAATTAATTCTCTTTCCTCAACACAATTATAACACACTTAACCCACTAACATCTTTTGCATGGGAGTCCGCAATTTTCACAAAGGTGAAATTTTTGCGTTACGGAGGGAGTATCTTTATCCTTCAACTTTTTGGGATAGGCAAAATCTATCTTCTAGTTGGGATGACATTTGCAGACATATAAGGTGATATGCAACCCTGTACCTGAAGATCATGAAGCAAAAGCAGGGTAAATAAAAAAGGCATGAAACTTTTGATACGCAGGTTTGTTTGCACAATACCACTAAACCTACAATTTTTACCATGTATTAAGGATGTAATTGTGATTTATTTTTTAAAAATAAAAGTTTATTAACTCAACTAATGACTGAAACATAGCTGATTACTTGAAAAAATAACTAATAGTAAGAAAATCATAATTAAAATTGAAACATAACTAATTACTCTAAAAACATAAATAATAGTAAGAAAATCATAACTAATAACTAAAACATCAACCTAGATTCAAAATTTAAAACATTTTAATTAAAATTTCTCTAAATTTTTTTATATTTTAATATTTTAGACCTTTGCATGATCAGTTTGCTAGTTACATATTGAGGAAGAAAATAGGTTTAACATTCTATTTACATCACTAATTAACACCACTAAATTGTGATGTCTTTTGGTATAAGTGTAATTACTCTTATAACACAGCAAATAAGCATGATCAGTTGGCTAGTTACATATTGAGGAAGAAAATAGGTTTAACATTCTATTTTCATCACTAATTAACACCACTAAATTGTGATGTCTTTTGGTAAAAGTGTAATTACTCTTATAACACAGCAAATAAGCATAAAAACATAACTAATGAATTATAATCCTGTATTATTTATTATTTTATGTTGGTTGGCTTGTTATTAGTTCAATCAAAGCCTTATTCCCATAAGTGGGGTTGGTTAAATGAACCGAAATAATTATTCCGTGTGGTTGTCCACATTGATGTTCCACCTTCACCTCCTACGGTCGAGAGCTTCAATCTCCTGTAAATCCATCTGCTTCATATATTTTTATAACTTTTTCCCGCCAAGTCATTTTCAATCTCCCACTATCACGTTTGAAAGCCTCCTGATCTCACTCTTCCACTCTTCGTACCGGTGCTCCTTGGGGTCTTCGTGTTACATGTCCAAACCAACGCAAGCGATTTTCTCTTAGCTTGCTCGCAATATCCGCAACACAAACTTTCCTAAGGATATCTTCATTTCTGCTTTTATCTCGTAGAGTGTTGCCACACATTCATCTCAACATCCACATCTTTATAACCCCTACCTTTTGAATGTACTCCTTTCTTAGAAGCCCAACATTCTGTAACAGAGTAACATTGGTCTTATAGCGGTTTTGTAGAATTTCCCTTTCAAATTTAAGGGGATGCTTGATACGGATGTTGATAGATCTTGATCACACTTCACATATATTTTATAAGATTAGATTGATTTTGCATTAAATAAATTGTAATAATAGAAGTATTGTTTTAGGGGTGTGAATTAGTATAATTGGGCCTAAACTTAAAGTAGTCAATGGTCTTGATTATATTGGGCCTGCTTGTAGTATGTAGTATGTAGGAGAACTCCTAGTGGATGGTTTAGAGGAGTACCATACTCTATAAATAGAGGTGGCTTGTAGTCATTTGGGTAGTGCGTTGTTAATGAAAAAATTAGCCTTGTGCTTAAAGAATTTGTCTCTTTTGGATGGTTTATCCTCCAACCCATGGTAAGTCTAGTGTGTGTCATAGGGCTATCTAAGATTCAAGATTCTTAGTGGTGTGTGCTTTTGGATGGTTAAAGATCATTTGGTGGGAGTGTGTGTCACCAAAACCAAAGTTCTATCCATTTTGTTCATCGTTTTCTCTTGTTTGTTAGTTCAAAAATCTGAAATTCAACCTAATCAAACCTTCAAAGATCCTACCTAAACTTATATAAATGTTTGGTGTTGTTTTCCCAACATTAGAGACACCAAACATGCATCAATGCTTCGATCGCACAACACTCTTGTGGCCGCTCTCCATTTAAGTCACCCTGACTTGATCCTGTGAGCCATATCTTGGTCAATATCTCCATTCTTTTGGATGATTGACCCAAGATATTTAAAGCACTCATACATGGCTGGATCTTTCCCATCTAACCTCCCCACATCAACATTTGCCCCCCTCTGTGGCTTAAAACGACATTCCAGATACTCAGCCTTAGTCCAACTTAGCTTAAATCCTCTAGATTCCAATCGTTGTCACCATTGCTCCAATTTGGCATCAACCCCAGTTTCAGTTTTATCCACCAATACAATATCATCTGTAAACAACATACACCATGGTATCTCATCTTGCCTTGCCACTTCATCTATAAGCATTGCAAAAAGGAAAGGGCTCCATGCCGACCCTTGATGCAATCAAATTGTTAAAGGAAAATCCTTTGTCAACCCATCAAAAGTCCTCACATTTGTTGACACATCTCAATACATATCCTTAACCAAGTCAATCTACCTTTGGAGAATACATTTTTTCAACATTGCCTACCAAAGCACATCTCTTGGCACTTTGTCAGAGGCTTTTTCTAAATCTTCTTCCTCACCCTATAATACTCCATCATTTGTCTTAATAAATGAACTGCGTCCATAGTGGATCTCCCAGGCATAAAACCATATTGGTTTTCGAATATGCTAGTGCATGCTCTTAACCGATGTTCTATTACCCTTTCCCATAACTTCATAGTGTGGCTTATAAGCTTAATTCCTCGATAGTTAGAGCAATCCTGAGCATCCACTTCGTTCTTATAAACTGGAACCAGGGTACTCTTCTGCCAATCTTGTGGGATAGTCGAAGTCTTCCATACCTTGTTGAACAAATTTGTGAACCAATCAATACCAACAATACCCAGACATCTCCATACCTCCATAGTGGATCTCCCAGGCATAAAACCATATTGGTTTTCGAATATGCTAGTGCATGCTCTTAACCAATGTTCTATTACCCTTTCCTATAACTTCATAGTGTGGCTTATAAGCTTGATTCCTCGATAGTTAGAGCAATCCTGAGCATCCACTTTGTTCTTATAAACTGGAACCAGGGTACTCTTTTGCCAATCTTGTGGGATAGTCGAAATCTTCCATACCTTGTTGAACAAATTTGTGAACCAATCAATACCAACAATACCCAGACATCTCCATACCTCCACCGCTATACCATCAGGGCCAACCGCTTTCTTAGGTTTCATCCTCTTCAATTCAATCTCCATCTCTACTCTTTAAACCCTTCGTACAAATCCCTTACTCACAGACATATCCCCTGTGGTAGCCCCTACGCTTCCATTAAAAAATTCATCGAAATACTCTCTCCACCTATCTTTGATTTCCTCATCTTGCACCAAAACCATGTGGTTCTTATCTTTTACACATTTGACCTTGCTAATAGCCTTCCTCGTCTCTTGTCTTCACTTCGCCATCATATAAAACTCCCTCTTTGGAGTCGAGCCTTTCATAAACCTCCTGGTAAGCCTATTCTTTTGTTTGTCGCACAACTACCTTTGTCTTACCTTTAGCCTCTTTATACGCTGCAAAGGTTTCGTCAGTCCTGCATTTTCCCAAGCCTAGATAACATTCCCTTTTGTATTTGATTGCAGCTTTCACCTCTTCATTCCACCACGAAGTATTAGTATTATTATATTATTAGTTATATTTTGGTAATTGATAGTTATGTTTTGTTGTTTAGAAATCATGACTTTTGTCACACAATTTTTCCCCTATGAATATTTGATAAAGTATTGAGTCAGATCGTCTGACCTAATATTACTGTCAGACGGCTGAAACCCAAATAAATTCCTTTTGGTTCTTCCTCCCAAATCTACATGCACACTTTCCCCTTCAACAACACCTTTAGCGTCCTGGCTCTCCAAACACAACAACTAGCAATGTTATAGACCACTTGCTATCTCCTACCCTCACACAAACCAATTGCAAAGTTATAAAACAACAACACAACAACCTCACAGGCAACAATAATCAGATAGTAATAACCTGAGCAGAACACTGAGAAATAATGGCAATAAAACAATAAGACAGAAACTGGATTGATATTCAAATGATAAACAAAGCTCTTTAAGTAGCTTAAACTCCCACTAAACTACAAACTAATCTACAAAACAAAACATAAACTCCATCTTCATTCATCAAAATATGCTTTCATCCAACTTAGGTATATTTATAGAGTAAACTATCTAGTGTTGATCCTTCTAGAAACTCCTAGTAGCTAAATTATTGCAACTTCCTAGAATAAACTTACTAATGTATATTGATGCATAAGAATACCGGCCCCCTAAAGTCTCACCTTGTCCTAAAGGTGGATAGTAGTGGAAGGTGATGCCTCCAAAACAGATTTATAGCTTCCATTATTGTGAGAGCTTCTCATTGCTTAAGATCTTACTTCCTCTTGCAACATAGATAATATGGTGAAGTGCATTTGTAAGACACCGCGGGATGCCATTGGATGGGGTTTTGGTTCTATTTTGTGGTCGGACGGGGCAAGGATGTTGCAAATATGATTCAATTCTGGGAGTAGGCCGGAGTGATTGGAAAAGAAGGTAGCTTGAATTGTTGTTAGAGTATGACGAAGTGTCGGTTGTGGGATTTGGGTTGGGAAATTGGATGTTGCGTGAGTGAGAATGTTAGGTTTGAAAGTAGGTAGAGTGGAGAATTGGAAGGTCGAAAAGTGTGGGTTCAAAATTATGATAGGGTGTGTGGGCTTAGAGTAAGAATGGGTGGACATGGCCCCTATTGAGATTGGATTGTCAATCTCTAGGTTCGAGTAATGGAAAGTGAGAATATGTTTTAAATGCTGGATTAGGTTACTAAATAAGGGGTTGGGTTGGTTTTCCAACTGGGTTGAATTGGGTAACATGGAATAGTTTATAGATTGTTTGTAGTCATTCAGCTTGTTTGGACCGGGTTGGGGCCTAGAATTGGGCTTTGAAGGGTTGGATTTTAAAGTTATGCTACGAGGATGTTTGAAGGGATGGGTGGGCTTAATGGTACTTGGGTTGGCCCAATATGAGAGTAGTGGCTTAAAACATGGAATTAAAACTCGGCCTTTCTGTTACATAATGGTGGTTCTGTAACCTATTTTTGAGATACCGATGCGTGAAATGCCGTTATAGCGCTGGGAGTTGGAATTCACGCAAAAATTGTCGCGATGCCATTCGTAACAGTAGAAACGCCCGATAATTATAGGATAAAATAAAAATTAAAGAAGAAAAAGCTAAGAGAAGCCATACTTGTAATTTGCAATAGTTTTCAACTTATAATACTAATAATAATTTTTTGACATAATTTGATACAAAAACAAATAAGAATGAATGAAGATTGAAAAAGCTTAATATTGAACTCATAAGATTTTTTTTGATAAAATTCAGGCCGCAACAGCCGCGAAACGTTCTTTTTTTGTCGTTAGAAGCAATTCCTGCGACAACGCGGCCGTTTCCACGAACACGACCACTATTTTTTTCCATGGCTTAAAAGATTTAGTTTGGGGAGTTTGAGCATGACAATTGGGCTGGGAATGAACAGGCCCACATAACATTTCATCAATAAATGAGAGATTGGGGTCAGAGCTAGGAGGCCCATTTTGTTGCCATTCCTCATTAGGTTTAGTTTAGCTAATTTGTAAAAGGTGGTTTACCCTCTTGAGGAATCAGAAAATTGAGAATAAATTTCATTCTCATTAAAACCACGTGAACCCAAAGTAAGTCCCTCAAATAATTGTTTACTATTTTGCCCCTACCAGCATCTTCTAAACTTTTCCCAAAGCTTCCTCATACTTCTCCATTGTTGCATTACATTGTTTGACTTGTAACTCTAATACATATATAAAAGTTTTTTTTTTTTGCATTTTTTCTTTTCTCTCTCTAATCTATTGTAGATCAGAATTTTCGGATGCAGGTTGATGCTTATAAGATGAATTTTGGGAAGATGCAGGGAAGATGCACGAATCAAACAAATTTTTGTTCTATAGTGGAAGATAAACGTTGATGCAAGTTTGGTGAAGTCTACATGGACTGGGCTGGGCTTCGTAATTTAGCGACAATGTGGGTGAAGTTATGGCTGCTGGTACGAATTAGACAAATTTTGGGAAGATGCACAAAATTCAACTACAGTTGACTCTTATTTTTCTGTTTAGTTTTAGTTTTTTTCAAGTGGGACTTTTTTTAGTTAGGGGCTTGTTTAGTTTTTAGTTGGAACGTTTTTGTTTTAGTTGGGGGCGTTTTGTTTCAGGTAGGGCTTGATTTTTTTTCTTCAGTTGGGGGATGTGTTTGTTTCAGTTGGGGTTGTTACACCCAATTGATGGAAAACAAGACTCAACCGAAGGGAAAATAAACCTCTACAGAAGGAAAATAAGTTTCAGTTAGGCATTGTTTTGTTTTAGTTGTATTCTTCTCATTTTCAATTGAGTTTAATTTTTTTTCAGTTGGACTCATCTGACCATTTGCATTGTGTAAGAGTTGTCTAACACAATACATTCTCTAAATATTTAAATATTTGTTCTTCTAACATATTAGTTATGTTTTTAGGCTTATTAGTTACAATTATGATATCGTGACTAATAAACTTAAAAGTATAACTAGTAATTTGTTGTGCTCTTTGATATATTAGTTATGCTTTTAGTTTTTTTATTTAATATTCTGATAACATAACTAATAATTCTAAAAGCATAAATAATTATTTGTTATAATTCTTGTGCTTATGATATTACGTTAGTTTTTTGTTATTAATTTGTATTATCATATTATTAGTTTATCTGTTACGTATTTATGCACTTGAACTTGGTTCACTTGTCCTCCAAACCAAATTTATACGATTTAGCCCATTGTACCTACCACAATCTATCGTCGTTTGACGCTAAAGTTATAACATAACATATAACCTGGTAACCTAAAATATAAATAGAGCTGTGTTCATCCTTAATAATTATTATTATTGCTTATTAGTTATGCTTTTAGATATTATTTTTATATTGATTATCAAGGTTTTCTAGCTATTAGTTATAATTTCTAGGTATTACTTGTGTTTTTTGGACAATTAGTTATGTTTCAATTGTTAGTTATGATTTTAAGGCTATTAGTCGAATAAGTGAGGAAGGGTTGTGTGGTTGATTGTGATTATGTGGTGTTGGAGTGTTGGACACATACCCTATTTGTTCTACGTTGGGGTATGGGGATCGTCTATTTTCTTCTGCCCCTTCTGCCTTTGTCAACAAGGCAGGGATTCATGGAGTATCAATGGAAAATTCAAGTTGTGGTTCTCAGACACAAATCAGTTTCAGCTCCCTCCTGGTGTCACTGCTAACGAAGAATTGAATGCTCAAGCACAAGATGTATGATTTTGACGGGAAAAAAAGAGGTACGGCGTTGACTTAAACTATTGTTTTTAGTTTTTCATAATTAATTATTATTGTTAAGTCATTAGTTATGCACTTTATTTTATTGTTTTGAATGAGGGATAATTAGTTATGCATTTTCACTGAATAGTTATCTTATCAAACTCTAAGTTTCTTCATTAGTTATGTTTTTTTGTGCATTAGTTGTTCCAGAAAGTTATAGTTTTAGTTTCTTCATTAGTTACGTTTTTTTGTACATTAGTTGATGACTTGATGTTCCAGAAATTTATAGTTATAGTTTCTTCATTAATTATGTTCTTTTTTTGGCATTAGGTGACAGGTGTTGTTTTAGAAAGTCATATAGTTTTGTTTCTTCATTAGTTATGTTTATTTGTGCATTAGTTTTTGTTCCATAACGCAGTAGGATGAAGCAAGCGTGTGATGTTAGCATGATGTCTGACAGATGACTTCAGTAAGACAGTCTGATGCAAGACTAAAATAGGTAATAGTATTGTGTTTCCAGGTTTTCTTCATAAATGCTATAAAAAGGTTACAAGCAGTTTTTTTTACAGTAAAGGAGTTATAAGTAGTTTTTTTTCAAAACAATGCGGATTTTTCAAGTGGGGGTAATTTGGACATTTTATAGAATAGAGAAAAATAACTGCATAGAAACAAAGTACGATATACTCGTACTTTGGCTAAAAGATTTACATTCCCTATACCGTGCCTAGTCCCCCACCACCCTCAACCAAAAAAAGGCATGCAGGTGCCACCTAAATTCCCTTCACATTTTTCCACCCAAAACTCACGAAATATTAAACCTAAGCCGTTCTTGATCGACTTTCCCAGTTTGATACAAGTAGGGAACAAGGATCTTGGTTTCAACTAACATAGCCACAGAAGTTGGCCTCGGGTTTGTCCTTAATGATGTTAAATGTTATGAAGATTATATTTATTACTACTACCTTTCAAAATAAATAACAAATTTATTACTACTTGGTAGGTGTTAGTTACTAGAAGTCTAGAACATGTTCTCAATACCTGAACAGCAAGAAGTTCAACACTATCTAATTACCAAACAATCAGCGATAAGTGAGCTCATCGCCTCATCCAATCTCAATCATCGTCCAATTTGCACCTTAAATGTTACACAATCTTTCACATATGGCACATAATAGAGAACAGAAGCAAACACAACACAGCTTTACAATTTTAGAAAATGTGTAGAGATTGTTATACCTGCAGTAATCCGGTAGGAATCTGTATATATCCTTGTAGAAGAAGATCTACACTTGCTAAGATACTCTGAGGAACAGGTGTGATAAGATACATACTATTCTTCAACACATCAATGCCTCTTATGATGCCTGAACCACAAAATAAAATTAAAACAGATGAACTTTAATAGAAATGCTTACACAAAGTGTAATCACGACTATAATCATCTATTATTTTAACAATTATGAACAGGAAAGATGAGTGAATTTTTCTATTTGCAGAGATGATATGGATAAGCGTACACATTCACACAAATAAAATTTAAGACAATCCTTTCTTAGTCGTCCATCCACATACGATGATACACAAGGCACCATAAAATTAACATACTTGACACTTGAATGACGGACGTTCAACCAGTGATACGCGGAAAGCGGGTCGCAAGCCCGAACTCCAATTCAGATCGTTCGTCCCGAATCGCAGAACAAACGCGACTTGAGTCGCCTTCGTCTGCGAATCCGAACGTTGATTGCTTGCTGACAGCTCACAGCATTTGGGTGAACGCATTTATGTGAACGCCATTGATGAACATAAAGAAAGAGGAAGAAGAAGACAGTGAAAGAAAGAATAAAATATAAAGAAGAATAATACACGTGGATGGTTCTTCTTGGTTGTATATGTAACTTTACTTTTAAACTTTTTTTACTACTCTACAACTGTATATGCTACTGTGCTTTTATTTTCTAGTCTTTTGTTTCACTCCTTATCAGTTTATCTGGTATCTAAGTTCTAAAATGTTCATGATGTAATCTCAATATCAGAAATTGGAAATCAAAAATTCAGATTTTTATTAAATTGCATTTTATCTTTACCTTCTGAACAGATTGAAAAAATTAAGTAAAAAAAGACTCAACGTTCCGGATTCACTCAAGGTAGCGTTCTCCGTTCCCATTTCCGTACCACGTTTCGAATCGAATCTCGTTCCTTGTAACATTTGCGTTCAATCATCAATGAACAAGGATCACACAGCTTCACTTTGATTTATTTATACGTGAGTCCCTAGCTTAACCTAACACCAAGATGCAATAGAGGGCCTAGAGGTAGTATTAGCAGCCAATAGACACTATTCAAAAACAAGCCGGCACAATAAGTAAAAGCCCAATCATAGGAGTTGATCTTCAATCTTCTTTCACTTCTAACTCATTTACCTAAACAGGAATTTATTCAACACATCAGCTAACAGCAGAGATGCTTAAGCATGCTCTGGGAAAATTTCAAACCATTGATCAAATAAACTTCTCAAATGCAAAGAATCAACAAACGCAAATGAAATGGTTCTTGGGATCCCTTTCAAAGTGTTATTCGATTTTATGAGCTTAGTATGGATGGCCAGTATGCAACAAGGAATTAAAATGCACACATGTTGAATTGTTGTAAAGACTCTATAAACCAATCGATAGTGTTACAGATCTAGCTCGATGCAATGCTTATAAAAGTGGAATCACAACAGATAAAATGATAAAGGATGCATTATATGACATACCAAGGCCAACACAAACAGGCAAAGACTGGGGGTCTTCACAGCTTACAGCTAAGCCAACTATGGTTGCATTCAAGCTGTAGAAAACTTCATTTTTTGGAACCTGCATAAAAAGCACATGATCATTGGAACATAAATGAAAAAGGTAGATAAAGAATAATACCAATTAGGAAAAAAAGCGTAAATCCTTAGTGTAGTAGTTGTACAAAAATATACAGTTAGTCTTACAGGAAGGATATTTAAATTGCTCAACAAACCTCACAATGTAGATGCTTGATTTTGATACTTGCTATAGGGACATGGTAAGGAGTATGTGAACATAATGCATGTGCAAGCTCCTTGACAGTAGCTATACTCATGTTACTTGGAAAACACTGCCTAAAGTAAGCCATCAATCGTAGCTCTCGAATAAGATATGCTTCCTTTTTCACCAACAGCCTACAAGACAATGCAATCAACACATACAAGCATATTGGGATCTCCAACCTTTGTGGAAGCAAAGCAAAAGGCATAATAGGTAAATTTCAGAGGGGGGAAAAATTTCAAATAGTGTCTTGCTTAGACAAAAAAACTGCATGCAACTAGAAATACTAAACAATATCTACGTGTCTAAACATCTATCTTGGAAGGAGTAAATGAGATCAAAAAACTCCAATCAATTAAAGGAGATTATATTAATAATCTATCCTGGAAGGAGATATTATACTTAACATTCAACCCAGCTTCAAGTAACTGCTGCTGCTGAACGAAATGATACTCAGAAAGAGATTCAGTTGATGTGGAATGAACTTGAGCTTTAACGGGAATGATTGGAAAAAAATTTACTCCCTCCATCCTAAAAAATCTGCTTCACTTTCCTTTTTCATCCATCTCAAAATAAATGCTCCATTTCTTTTTTTGGTAAATGGCCCACACAACTCTACATTTATACCCTTGCTTACCACCTAATACCCACTACTTTTACCTACTTTTACTTAAAACTTTACACTTTTACCCTTACTTCCCACAAAAAGTAGGTCCCAACTTAAATCCCACCCAAAAAACCTAATGGAGCAATTATTTCAAGACAGGGGGGGATATAAAATAAAGATCAAGTGCCAAATTAAGAAATAATGTTGTGCATGGAACTAGTTTTAATTGGGAAAATAATATCTAATGAGAGATCTTCATTCAAACACACAATCCAGGTCATGTGATTCAAACATATACGCACTACAAGGCTTTCAGCTAGTGAAAACAGTCCAAAGCTAACAACATACAATGAAAGAAATTGAAGATCCATGACAAATTTACATGGCATAATTGCAACAAAAAATATCAAAATCATGTCACCATTCCGTGTCTGCATGTATATCAGAAACTTACGGTCGGTTGTAGGAATCCTTGAGAGCAGAAGTTATCTCCACCAACTTTGCTGAAAGATCAACATTTTCATCCACCCAAAACGCACCAGCAGGCAGATTCTTATGCGAAGAAGATATATTTATCTTAACCACATGAGTTGCAACAATGTGGTTCAACATACCAATCAGTAAATCATAGCCAATACCTGTTGCATAATTGGAATGCAAATTACACATCAGCTAATAGTCCAAAGGACTTGGACAAATTTTCTGAAGTAAAAATGGTGATGCTTATAAGACCTTTCACCCAGCCTGGTGTGTTAATAATAAGAGGCAGCTCAGGTGCACTAGCAATTCCATTTCTACTTGGTAGCAGTAGGTCCTTACGATAGTGATCATACAATGCAGATATACAACGCAAGTATGTGTTAGGGTCCCGTTTTGAGGAAATATCTCCAAAGAAATAGAATCTGCAAAACATAGCGGAATTACCATCAATAATAATGTTAACGTAAATTAATGCCCAAATATATACTCCCTCCATTTTTTCTAACAGTTACGCTTTTGAATTTTTTTTCTCTGACAAAAAAATTCCAAATGTAACTAATAAAAAGGACTGAGGGTGTACTAACAGAGGCAGGTCTAGGAAATGCTTTATATATGAAATGTGTACCTATACAATCAATACGCAACGCTTTGGCTTAGCGGTGAGTTCCGCATGTTTCCATGTTGGAGGTCACGGGATCAAGTCTCCAAGTCCACGTTATTTCTTATTTTTTTTACCCCTTCCTTTTGCATATTCACCTAAACCACTAAAGTATTCCTTCATTTTGATGATTTTCATATGTTATTTTACTTTTGGCTGTTTTGTTAAATAAACAATTTAGATTGCTCATGAATAATTTTTATATCTTATTAGTGTTGGTTGTTTGTTAATTAATTAATCATTTTAGAGTTTGTCTATTTTTCCATGCTTTTTTAGGGGAATATATTTCTCAATAACTTAATACACACACAATTATGGTTTTTGTACATTATTTACAAATGTTTATTTTGGCAAAGTTATTTACAGACGTTATTTTGTACATATTATTTTACTTATATATAATAAAAAGCATTGTCATTTGATAAAGAATTAAAGATATATACTACCTACGTTTCAAAACATGTACAACAAACTAGGTGACACAAATTCCTATGCAATTTTTAGTGGGGAATTAATTCAAGAAAATAACATAATTAGGATATTAAACACCACCATCCCAACAAAAACCACCGTCTCAACCACCACCACATCTCAACATCTCCACCACTAATCCATTACCTCTGCCAGCACCACCACCATCTCACATCGCCACCACCACACCGTCACTAGTCCATTACCTCTTCCATTACCACAAACCTAAGAATCGGAACGTCATGCTTAGTTTAAAAAAGCGCGCCTGTGCCTGAGGCGCGCCTAGGCGAGAGGCGAGGCGAGGCGGTGGGAAAAACGCTTCCGGTGGCGCAGACGATGCGAATCCGAAAAGCGGGGCTTTTGTCGCCTGAGGCGCTAGGCGCCCGAGACGCTAGTTTTTAGGGTATATGCGTTGGTTCTAGGGTTTTGGTTTTTTTATGTTTAAAAAGAAAAAAGGAAAGCTGTTATAATTTTTTTTACAGCTGTCTACACATCACATAACGGTTCTTTATGAACCAAAATATTAAAAAGAAGAGAGAGAAACTCCCAGTCACTTCAAATTCATCGTCCTCCCCACCGTCCTTCTTCATCATCTTCATCTTCATCACCACCGTCCTCCCCAGTCGCCGCCTCCAGTAATCGCCGACTTGCCGCCTCCAGTAGTCGCCGTCGTCCACTCTTACAGGTACGTCTATGGTTCTTTTCTTTTTTTCCTTTTTCTTTCTTCTCTTCCTGTTTTTTCCTCTCTTTTTTGGTTTCGTTTTTTCTTTTCTTCTTCGTTTTTTTCAGGTGCTAATCTTCATTTCTTTTCTCATTTTCTGCTTTTTTTTTATCATGCTTTCTTTTTTTCTTTTTCTTTTTTTTCTACCTACTTTCAACTGTTTTTTTTTTAAAAAAAATTAAAAAAGATATTTTTTTGGTGTTAGATTATTTAGTTTTAGTATAATTTGGTCATTTGGTGTTGAATTATGTAAATTTACTATATAGTATATACTACTTACTAAGTTTTTTAGTTAATGTAATTATGTTGAACTATAGTCTAGTGATTTTTTACTTCTTAAATTATGAAATCAATTTAGAGTTTACACAACATTTTGATTGATTTTGTTTACAATTTCAGAAATGTCTGCTAATGAAGGAACATCAATGCCTTCAATGGTTTCAAGTAATGATCCCAGTGACCCAGGAAGGAAGTATGGACATGTTGACCCTTCTAATAAGGTTAATTGGACTTGTAGTTTTTGCAATAAAGTATGCAAAGGAGGAGTTCATAGATTAAAACAACACTTAGTAGGAGGTTTTAAAAATGTGACTAAGTTTCCTAAATGTCCTGAACATGTGAGGGAGGAAGTGAAGATTTTATGATGAGAAAGGCAGAAGCAAAAAATGTGACTCAAATGATGCCTAGAGATGTAGTTGATCTTGATGAGTATGATGAAGAGGAAGATGTTGAGATGGAGAAAAATAGCAATAAGGGAAAGAAAAGATCTAGGGTGAAGGGTCCATTGGACATGTTTGTTACAGCAACACCACAAGATGTGTTGGAGGGGAGGAAAGAAAGGAAAGGAAAATTTGGAGTTTGAGACAAACAATTAAGGGAAAAAGTTTGTAGAGACATTGCTAAGTGGTTTTATGATGCCGGAATCCCATTTCACGCTCCCACTTATGAAAGTTTTGGAGTGATGAAGGAATCAATTGGACAATATGATTCGGGATTGAAGCCACCAAAAATGCATGAATTAAGAGTTTCCCTCCTTAAAAAAGAAGTTGATGAGACACACAAGGAGATGGAGGAGTACAAAAAAGAGTGGGCAACAAGAGGTTGTTCTATTTTATCATATGGGTGGCGCGATTCAGTTGCCTCAAAGGATATAGTCAATTTTCTTGTGAACTCTCCAAAAGGATCAATGTTCATTCGTTCCATGGATGTTTCGGAGGTTGTGAAAGATTCCCACTTGTTGTTTCGTATGCTTGATGATATGGTTGAGGAAGTTGGAGCATCAAATGTTATTCAAGTAGTTACGGACAATGCATCTAACTATGTTAAGGCCGGTAAGATATACAAGTTCTCTCACTTTGTGAACAATTTTATTTAATTTTTTATTATTTAATAAACTAATATGACTTCTTGGTATGCAAATTGTAGGAAAATTACTAATGTCCTCAAGGCCACATCTTTATTGGACTCCATGTGCAGCACATTGCGTTGATTTAATGTTGGAGGATATTGGAAAAATTCCAAAAGTTAAGAATGCATTAAAGCGTTGCATGTTTATGAATGGCTATATATAGCCACATTTCTTTTGTCAATATGATGAGAAGGTTTACCAATCAAAGAAACTTGTATAGACCGGCGGTCACTGGATTTGCTACTTCTTTCATAACTCTTGCTCAATTTCATAGGCAAAAGAATAACTTGAGAAAGATGGTGACTTCTCAAGAATGGAATTCCTCAAAGTGGCCTAAGGAAGGGGGGGGGAATGGAATTCCTCAAAGTGGCCTAAGGAAGGGGGGGGGGGGGGGGCGGGAAGAAAGTAGCTTCCATCATTTTGCAAGAAAGCTTTTGGAAGGATGTGCTATATGCTCTTAAATTGACGGGTCCTCTTGTTAAAGTTTTAAGATTGGTTGATGGTAAAAAGAAGCCACCAATGGGGTATATATATATGAAGCCATGGCTAGAGCATAGGAGGCCATTTCTAAGAGTTTTGCATTCAAAGAACATCGCTATAAGAAAGCCTTTGAGTACATTGACACCAGGTGGGAATGCCAATTGCATAGGCCTTTGCATGCTGCTGGTTTTTTTCTTAATCCAGAACTACATTATGACAATCCCAAACAAGCAAGTTGTGAAGAAGTTCTACAAGGATTTTATAATTGTGTTGGTAGGCTAACTCCAGAAGTGGAAGTTCAAGATAAGATACTAATGGAGGTTGATGCCTATAGAAAAGCTACTGGCCTCTTCGGCCATCCTATGGCAATTCGACAAAGGAAGCAAAAATCACCAGGTATTTCTTTTAAGTTCAAGTAATGGATTTAATATTTATTAGGTTTTTTTTCAAATGTAAGAACTAACTTAAATCTACAACTTCTCTTGTAATTAGCGGAGTGGTGGCGGTCTTGTGGATCCTCAACCCCAAACCTCCAACGTCTTGCTATGAAGATTTTAAGCCTCACTTGTAGTGCAAGTGGTTGTGAAAGAAATTGAGATGTTTTCCAACTTGTAAGTAATTTTTACTAATAATTTATTTCTTACATGTCTAAATACATTTTATTTGATTGGAATATAGAAGTTATTGATGTAATTTTATTTTTGAATATTCTTATAGCTTCATACCTAAAAGAGGAACCGATTGTCACAAAGTCAATTAAATGACATGGTTTTTGTGAAGTACAATTGTGCTTTGAAACGACGATATAATAGCAAAGACACTCTTGATCCTATTCTTTTGGATGATATTGATGATAGTAATGAGTGGTTAGTTGGGAAAATGGATGAGAATTCGGATGTGGAGGAATTGGTCTTTGGTGATGATGATTTGACATGGAATATTGTCAGTAGAGCTTCTGGGGCCAATGAGCCTAGTTATGCCACTAGAGCACAAACAAAGGATGTTGGAGGATCTTCTTCTAGAGCTAACAAAGGGAAAGCTCTTGTCACTAGTTCTACTCCAAATGTTACTTCTAGAGTTCAACTTGATGATGATGAATTGGAGGAAGACATTGATAACGATGAAGATTACGTTGAGGATGAGTATGAGGAAGAGTGTGAGGATGATGATATGGACTTCTAGTGTTCTACACTTCTACAAAGTCATCAACCAAGCTTCTTATGTTTGCTTTCTTCTTCTTCTATTTTAATTTCAATGTGTTTGTGGCTTTATGCCTTTTACGGTAACGTTAGTATGAACAATGCCTACTTATTTCTATTTCTACATTAATAATATTGCTATTTTTATTATTTTGAGTACTATATATGTTCTACTTTTGATCTATAAAGGATTTGGCAAAAAATGAGCGCCTCATATCCGAAAAGCTAGCGCTTTCGCCTAGCGCCTAGGCTCTAGGGACCATTGGCGCCTCGCGCTTATTAAAACTAAGACGTCATGCCGATGGCCAACATACTACCGCCTCCACCCAGACCAGCCACCATTACAACCCAAATCAAAAATCATTAAAAATTTAACACCACCACCACCACCTAAAACTAAAACCACGCAACGATTCATCAACATCTCTGAAATCTACAATAAAACCACTGCCTCTTTCATTCAAACCACACAACACAAAAGATGAAGAAGATTTCAAGCAAGATCAGCATTCGAAAAAGGTTTGCAATTGAACGAGGAGTTCGATTGTTGGACTTCGTTGTTGTTTGGGATCTGACATCGGAGATCGGTGTTGTTGGATATTGGTGTTGTTGGAGTTCGATGCAGAAGAACAAGATTGGTGATCAGCGGTCTTTTCTTTCGAACATCGGGAAGGAGGAGAAGAAGGTGGTTGTCTGGGTGGAAGCAGTGGTGGAAGTTGGTGAGGAAAGAGAAAGTTGTTGATGGTGGCTTAGTTTTAAAAGGCGCAAGGCGCACCAAGGCGCAAACAGTCGCTGGAGCCTAGGCGCAAGGCGCAAGGAGAAGGCGCACGCCTTTTGTAGGCAAGGCGCATGTATTTATATATTCCGTACTTATTTCAAATTAATTTTTTCTTTGATTGTAATTAATATCTATTAAAAAGATCCCTAATAATTTAAATATTGATATTTGTAAAGCTCCGGTAGTCTCAATTTGAAAAAAAATCAATCATTCTTCAACTTATAACTTAAATCTAAGCAATTTTTCTTAAGGCGCGCCTTACCAAAAAGCACTCAAAGGCGCACGAGGCGCACGCCTTTTGGAGGTTGCTGAGCCTCGTTTAGCTTTTTAAAACTAAGGATGGTGGGGGGCGGAAGTTGGTGAGGAGAGAGAAATTTGCATGTGGTGGTGGTAGAAGTTGGTCAGGAGTGGAAAAGGTGTTGGTGGAAGTGGGTGAGGAGAGCGAGAATTGGTGGTGGAAATGGGTGAGGAGAGAGAGTGTGGTTGGTGGGGAATTTGATGAGGAGTGAGACAATCATCACTCTCACAGTGAGAGATATGAATATTGGGCTAACATTTAGGGTTGCTAGTGAGAATAGATTAGATGAGAGATTATGTTATAATATAGTGTTTAATATAAAATTAAATTAAATGTAAAAAAATGACCAAAATTGGAAAAAGAAGTTTGTTGCATATATAATGGAGCAACCATTTATAGTAATTGTTGCACATATTTTGAAACGGAGGTAGTAAGTAATTTTTAAGTTCTGATGTAGGTAATTGCTTTTAGGATGAAGCAGTGGCGAACCCACGTTGGAACATGGGGGGACAGTGGTCCCCCCATAATTAAAAATAAAAATAAAAATGTATTAAATTCCGTTAATAGCAATTCGCGCGTACTTGGTAAGAGTAAGCAGTGCAACAAAGTGGTAGGTGTTTAACTCCGTTTCGCCTGATATCAGGAATCAAACTCCCATGGGCTTAATTTTTTGTCCCGATTTGAAGTAGCACGCCTAAGATGGAAAGAGAGTCATAGCAGGGTAGTATTTTTGACTTTTTGCATTGAGATTGTTTTTTTTCCCTTTCTTTTGTACAATTTCCTCCTTTTATTATGTACTTCTATTTAACTTGGGTAATTATAATACATTTATTGATTGATTAGATGATAGAAGAATATTTTGAATACTAAGTAAAACGGAGGTTGGGTTTCACAGATTATTTTTTTACTTGAGTAAATGAATATACAGGTGCGGATAGCCTGATAGTTAGACTCATTAGATATGGTTTATGAGGAAAATACATAAATCTTAACTGATCAATATGTTGTAAGTAAAATGACCTATTTGATGCATATGCAACACAAATGTAAGAGTACTTTGACAAAATAATGATATATTTTGAGAAAATTTAAGTATTATACAATTTATGTGCATTAGTAATTTATCCGAGTTATTGGACATTTACATTTTGTCCCCCCAATTTTAAAATCCTGGGTCCGCCACTAGGATTAAGTATTTACAAATTGCAAAAAAAAAGATTTTTCATTGTTTTGTAGTATTATAATCTCAAACTTTTAACATTTAATTAACAAGTTGATTAAATGAAATAAAATTTCCTTCAAAAAATATGAAATATATTTTTATTATTTAAAAAAATGTGAATTAAAGATTAATTAAGATTAAGATAGTACATGCAATTCGTGTTAAAAATTTATTTTAGTTTCATGTTCGAAAAACTTCAAATCCATGTGACTCAACTCCTGTATATGCCTTTGTTATGAATTGTTTTTGCCCGCTATGAATTTTTTTTTGCTCGTTATGATTTTTTTTGCCCGGCTTTATAAAGTTCAACTTTGTGCTACACCTACTTAAATTTTTTGGGTCCCCCCTTGAGTGCTAATGTACTATACAAACATAGAGATTTCAAATGTACCTAATAAAGGGCAGCACAGAGCATGAAAAACAGTGAGCAATAACCTAGAGATCAATACACACAATAATCCTACCTCTATACCCATCAATAATAAAAGTTGATGCAATCAGACATAAGGGTAGTTGAAAACAAATTTCATTTTTCAAGACCTCAAATTGGTTTATTCTTTCTGTAACCGCACTTGACATGGCCAATTCTATCAATGGATACAACTCAATGTATGAAAAGGCTCAACGCGCACCAAGGCGATTGAAATTCCTAGAGCCTTACGCACGCCTTAGTGCGCCTCGGTGCGCCTCATTGAAGTGAGGCGCACCTAAGAAGGAGTGGGGAAAATCTGAAAAAAAAAAATGGGAAAAAAGCTAAAGTGCGCCTAGCCACAAACGCCTCGCCTTGGCCAAGTTAGGCGCCTATCCCCTATCGCCTTAGCGCCTAGACGCGCCTTTTCAAAAACTGATACAACTCATACAAGTATAGCATAAAGCTTGAATTTGTTCATAAAAAAAAAGACAATCAAAGATTAGAAACTTAGAACTTGTGATATGATAATAATTTCATAAATTCTGCCATCCTTAGATCTTTCTATGGCAAATTCTATCAATGGATACAACTCATACAAGTATAGCATAAAGCTTGAATTTGTTCATCAGAATAGATGACAATCAAAGATTAGAAACTTAGAGCCTGTGATATCATAATAAGAATTTTAAACATCACCATTTAGTTGGCTATTGCCACTCAGCATATCGCACAATCAGTCAAAGTGTCAAACAAAAACAGTTTCCTAGAACACATATCCTCTATCAATTTGTCTAAAATTTCATTAAAAATTTAAAAATAAAAAACACAAAAAAAAAAGAATATGTATACCTTTGAGGTGTTTTCAGGCAAGGGATTGTAAAGTCTGGACAAACGAAACAAGATTCATTAGAATTGAGAAAAAAGTTAACTACCTCCGTTTCTTTTTAAATGTAACAATTAGACATTTTTCCTCTCTACTTTATGTCAAATCGATGCTTTTAAAAAGAAACGGAGGTATATTATTTTTGGTGTATATACAATGACATGCAATCTATAAGTTAAAGAATATGCATACAAAATAATTCACAAGAACAAGCACCTTGAGTTGCTTTATCAATGATAGTAAGTGATACACATCCTGGAGGAGTGAACTCTGGCTGTCCAACATCCGTATCCAAATAAGCTACTTGCTTATATCTACCAACCATAATTAGTTCATAATAGTATCAACAAGCTCTGTGATTTTGTGATTTTTTTGAAAATTTTCATATTTTAACAGATGTCATAAAGTGGAAATAATCCATTCATTAGTATCATTACAAAGAATATATATGAATCATCACATATTTTCCCATAAGTAGAGCTTTAACACATTAAACACAAATCACTTTCATAGAAGAATACCCCTTTAATCATTCAAAGGGGGTGTTTGGTATAGATAATTTTGATGGAGGAATGGGATTCAAATAATTGTTTTCATTTCTTATTGTTTAGTATGAGCTATAAGTAACAAATACCGTATCCGGAAGGTAACAAAACCCCCTCATTTGTTACACTTGTCAAAGTAGTGAAGATACGAAACATATATCAAATGTAAAACTTTTTATTATCCTTCCCCCTCATTACCTTGAGGTACATTTATGTTAATCATACCAAACACAACCTAAGGTATACATAGAAGAAAAGAATAACAGAATGTCTTGATGTTAGCTGGAAATTTATTCAAAAGAACAAAAAAAGAAACTAGAAACGGCCCTTTAATCAGGTTGGAAACCCAAGTACAAGGGGAGACTCAAAAAAAATCAACTACGAACAAATACAACCAAAAGAAATCCATCAAAAGGGAAATCAACTTTGCAGGAAGAAACCGAAATCATTTAAAAAAAAAAAAACAAACAAACAAACAGATAAATTTGACCATTAAATATTGAATGCAATTAGACATAAATAAATTAATATGGTGAAGAAAAGGGGGAGGTAATAATAAATGAGTGAAAATAGAGAACCTGGTAAGAAAATGGTTGAGGAGGAAACGAGAGAAAGTGGTTTTGCCGGTGTTTTTAGCGCCGCAAATGAACACAACGGGAGGAAGTGAAGCGGTGGAATCACCAGCAATGGCGGCGGCAGCAACTGACCATTCTTCAGGAATGTTTATGCCGGGTGATGAGGTCTCTGTCAATGCTTCATAAGTTGCCATTTTTCGCTCCTTCTCTCAGTGTCGCTGTGTAAAAACAAAACAGTATTCACAAAAGATAAATGCTTGCCTTTTTGGAATTTTAGTGTACCTTTGTTTTGGTTGTACTCCCACTGCTTTTTCATGCTACATTATGTCTCAATTTATCTTTTATATTTCCCTGAAAATGCTCCAAAAATTTGCAATTCCCTTTATATGTCTCTTTTTTTGTTTTTTCAGATTTTTCAGAAAACCGCTACTACTAGTAGCAGTTTTGGGTAAAAAAATTTACGCATTTAACTATGCTTGAACAGAACAAATTGTAACTGGTAACATGGTAACCTAAAACTGCCACTGGGAGTGGCGGTTTTCCTGTTAAAAATTAAAAAAATTTAAAAGATGACGTGGATGGTAATCTGAGAATTGATAAAATTGCAACCGTAAAATGGAAATTGCAAATTTTGGGAGCATTATTAGGGGAAATGATTCTTTTTGACATGTGTGGCTCATATAAATTATACCTATTTTACCAAAAATTTTGTTATTTTTTCAATAAATATCTCTACTTTTAAATGGTCTCTACCACTACCATTGGCGGATCTAGCTTAGAGCATTGGGTGCATATGTTACCCTTGATTTTTTGGGGGAAAAAATAAATAAATACTGAATATTGTTATGAGAAAATAAGGAAATACAGGTAGAGGGAGTTTTGTATACTGATATATTGATCTACTTGCATAATTCTCAAACTTACACTTACATATTTATAGTGGTAAATTTGCACCACTGTTTACATATAGAGTTTAGGTCGGTAGAAAAATTGTGCTTTGCATTAAATGAAAGAAGTAGTAGTCATAGATTGCTTTTGACATTCATATAGCATAACACTCCCCCTTGAATGTCATATACAATAAGTTATAAGTAATTATATGCTTTAGTTTGTTGCCTCATTAAAAACCTCGTTAGGAAAAACCTAGTGGGATAAAAACCTGAACAAGGGAAAAAGAGTGCAGTGCATATAATACTCCCCCTGAATCTAGCATATATCCCCTAAGCGACACATTCCAATTTTATGAACTAACTCTTCAAATTTCATTAATGGAAGTGACTTAGTGAATAAGTCTGCAAGGTTGTCGCATGACCTAACTTGTTGGATGTTTTCCTTCTTTCTGGAGATCATGTGTGAAGAAGAGTTTTGGTGATATGTGTTTAGTTCTATCACCTTTGATGAAACCTTCACTGACTTGAGTGATGCATGCAGTTTTGTCTTCATAGAGTATTGATCGGTCCCTTAGGCGCCGTTAATTCCTAAGGAGCCGGAATCAAGAATAAAAACCCAAATTCCTAACTAACCTAAAAGGGTAGTATAATGGAGTAAGGGGTCGAATCCACAAGGAGGTAGGTGAGTGAGAATTGTCTTTAAAATTATATTCACCTAATGAGGGTCTTTTTTTTTGGGATCTTTTTGAAGATTGAAAAAATAAGAAATTCAACTAATAAATTAATAAAATAAAACTAACTTGATTAAAGGAAAGTAAAGTCGCTAAAAACTATAATAAAGCATTAAAACGAGCGCTAGGGAGAGGGGGGAACTTGGATTAATGTGATTTCAATCAAATAATCATGTAATCAAAGTGTTGGCTCATGAATTGGGTGATTCGAACGACATTAGGAAGTCACTCTCGTGCACTCCCTAAATTCATCCAAATCATCAAACATCAACAAGTCGCTCTCGCGCACTCCTATAGTCTGACTACCCAACCCCGCCACGGTGGTCGTGGTCAATCCTAATCTAGTTATCCGCTACACACGAGTTCACTCCCGCACAACTCATGAATAGCTCAATATTCAAGCATGAAGTTAGCTACTCTTCAAACTTTACTCATCAAAACCTAGACTAAGCAACATTCATAACCCAACTACAATGAAAATCCAACAATCATCCAATTTCAATCACAAAACCCAATTATCCTCCTTCCCTAGCTACTAATCTAACCTAAGAAGGAGAAAAACATAGCTAAACTAACATTAATTGCAACAAAATGAATGAAATAAACCAACCAAACATGAAATTGCATAATTTAAACATTATACTACTTGAAAAACATGAAAATAAACAAGATAGAAAGCATAAGAAAGTAAGGAAAAAGCAAAGAAGAGAAAATGAGAACTTATTGAAATTTGATGAACAAAGTTGTTAGATTTGACCATGTCACTTGAGCAACCCTTCAAATTCATTTACCATCTTCAACAAGCACCCAAGATTACAAGATAAAACTACAACTAAAACTATGGAACAAAGTTTTAAACATAAAACCTAAAAACTAAGGAGGAAGAGAGGGTTTCTCTCTCCTCAAACCTAACCTAAACCTGATTTTTGGGACTAAAACTAAGCTAAAGTATATTCTCTACATCAAGAGAAAAGGAATGGGTATTTATACCCCAAATAAAATTAAACCTAAGTAAAGTTGAAAGCCCGTGAAAAAGCTGCCCTGATACCTCAGAGCGGGCACTCTAAATTTTAGAGTGTCCGCTCTAACATTTCGGCACAAAACTAAAGTTTACTGGGCAATATCAGAGCGTCCGCTCTGAAGTATCGGCAAAAATAGGCCAAAAGCAAGGGAATTCAGAACGTCCGCTCTAAATTAGAGAGCGTCCGCTCTGACATGTCAGAGCGGCCGCTCTCATATCTAGAGCGTCCGCTCTGAGAAGACTGCGTAAAGAGCTGATCTTGTAAGGCTCATAACTTTTGATATAGACCTCTGATTGGAGCGTGTAATATACCGTTGGAAAGCTCTTGAACTCTAGTTTTCAGCGCAATCGGCCCCGAATCCAAAAGATTTCCAGAAAGGAAGTTATGCCTAAAATAGTGGAGGGTGGTCAAAACCGGCTTCGACCCATCTTTCTCCTCTTCTTTTACACCCAATGCTTCCATACTTGATTTTCCTTCCATGACTCAACCGGTTTTAGAGTATTTTCCTTGCTTTGGCTTGGATCATGGGTCCTTGGATGCTCTTGTTTCTTTCCTTGGATTACTAGGTCATCATAGAATGTACATGTCCTTTGGGGGTACTTAAGCCTTGTTTTGTGGTCTTGGCTTTGTGTCATGCTTCTCGAAGCTTCCCGGGACCTCTCACGATTCTTGTCGGCTATCGAGAATCGCTCGGTAACATGCAAAACACCTGCATGAAAGAACGCAAGGCATAAGCAACACAAAAATGTTCAATTATTATAAAAAACACCAAGAAAACACATTATTCGACAAAAACACAACATAAACCTAAACTAAGCTAAAAAGGCCTATAACTAAGCCTAAAAAACATTGAAAACAAACTAAAAGAGCTGGGAAAGTTGGACAAAAAAGGGCCTGATTAAGTATCTTTGGATTTTCTAAAATTGTTTTTATTCCACATGATTCTTGAATATGACTGATCATTGATCTCAACCAGACGCACTCATGCCTTGCTTCATATAAGGTGATCAATTCTGCATGGTTTGATGATGTAGCAGTCAATGTTTGTTTTGTTGACCTCCATGATATTGTAGTTCCTCCAAAGGTGAACACATATCCATTTTGCGACTTTGACTTTTGAGGGTCTGACATATAACCAGCATCTGCATATCCGACAAGGGTAGCACCTTCACTTGATTGATTGAATAAACCGATATCCTTTGTTCCACGAAGATAACGAAATAGGTGTTTGATTCCATTCCAATGTCGTTTGGTTGGTGCATTACTGTACCTGGCTAACAAATTTACTGCAAAAGCAAAAGTAAATTTATGGCTCATGGTTTCTTTTCCCTTTTGTTTATCAAAATGTTTAAAATTGTTGTTATTTGTAGAGAAGTGGTGCTTACCACGTCCACGTCCCCTACCACGGTAATTCCCACGTCCTCTACCCCGATGATTAAATTTTCCACGCCCACCTCTATTCACAAAATTTGATTCAGGTGGTTGTATTCCTTCTACTAAATTAGCCTCAGTCATTGCCTTAGACCCAGTAGGCCTAAGGTTGTGATTTTTTAGTAGTAGATCATTGTTCTGCTCGGCAACAAGTAGCAAAGAAATTAACTCAAAATACTTCTTGAGTTCTTTGTTGCGATATTGATGTGAGAGTATAATGTCATTTGCATGGAAAGTAGAAAGAGTTTTCTTAATCATCATTTCATCTGAGACCAGAATATCACAATATTGTAATACCTTTACAATTCTAAACATTGCTGAGTTATATTCACTGACAGATTTAAAGTCTTGAAACCTCAGACTGGACCAATGGTATTGGGCTTTCGGAAGGAGCCCTGCTTTGTGGTGCTCAAATCTGTGAGGGAGGTTTTCTCATAACTTTTTAGGGTCATCAACCCACAAGTATTCAGATTTCAAGCTGTCACTAAGGTGATGTCTTAAAATGACAACAACTTTTGCTTTTTCTTGTTCTGTGGCTTTTATAGAGTCATCATCTTTGGCAATAGCGTGTTCCAACCCTTAAGCCTTAAGGTTAATTTGGGCATCAACTGACCACTCTAGAAAATTTGTGCTGGATAATTCAAGAGCATTAAATTGTCTTTTCATGACTTCGATCATTTTTCTACAATAAAATAAGTACATATTAATTAATTTTCTTCATGTTAAGCATGGCATTATTTTAATAATAAACTATTAATACTCTATTTATCTCCACCTTAGTTTATTATGTGTCATAGCTAATATAATGAGATTAAATGAATCAACTAGAATAATTAATGCAAATGAACAAAAAAAAACAAAAGAAGAAGAAAGACAATGGGATTTAGATAACAATAACTGGAATACTACTGACATATTTCACCCAGTACAAAAAAAAAAAAAAAAACAGGTTTGTAACAAGATACAAACAAATAGAAAAAAACAACAAGACCCAAAAAAAAACTTACTTGTTTATTAAATGACAAACATAATAACTACAATTAATACAAATAACGCGGCAATTAAAAATAAGTAGACTTCTATGGATCTTAAATTTCGTTCCACTGAAGAAGATGGAGAGGAAGATTGTTGGTGGTTGTTGTTGGGAGTCATGGTGGCCGGATGTTTGGAGGATGGAGAATCGACAATGGAGAAAAATAATTATATGTGGTGATAAGTTTAAGAGAATAAGGACAAGATAAGAGATGTGTGGTAAAAAGGGGTGGGTAATCCAGTATTTATAGAGGATAATGCCGATCTATTTTCATATACTGTTTTACTGTATTTTATCATATTAAAGCAAAAGAAAAAAAACAAAAGTTATAAAGGAATAAAAATTGATAAAAGTTATCACACTAGGATGCAAGTCGTATTGGTCCGAGGGCCCATAATTTATCAAAGAGATCGTGGGTTCGAAAAACAAAACAATAACATAAAAGGTATGTTACAAAAAGTATATAAAATTATAAAGGTTGCATCATTTTTTATTAAAATAATATAGCCGACCATAAAGGCGGTAGTCCGTCCATATAGGCGGTTCGATGCATAATATATAGATTGCATTAAACTTAAATGAACAATAGAACCAGCCATAAAGGCGGTAGCCAGGCCATATAGGTGGCTTAGTAGCATAAGATGTGAGTTGGTGTAATTATGATGGTTAGTTATTATTTTTGGTGAAATTTATCATTAGTTGTAGAGGGTCCTTCTTGGTCGTCTCTTTTCCTTTTTATTTTGTGGTGGTGGCTGAGTTTTACTTGGTTGTTGTGGTGTAATCACTAGTTGGTTTTTGCAGATTCTTCATAGTTTCAGGTCAATTTCTTATCTTAAATCTTTGTTCTTCTTTTATGGTCTGCGTAAACCTTCAATATAATGCAAGTGGTTGATTGCTTTCTATTTTTGATTTTATTTTGATGCTTTCAATGAATCAAAATATAATGCAAGTGTGCTTGTGTTGAATTCTGAAACTTAATATGGGATCAAAATTAAGGTTTGTTGTTTAATTGTTGATGAATGTTAGGAATTCGGGGCATTTGATGTTCCAAAAATTCTAATTTATGTGTGTTAAACAAGCTATGAAGTGAATTGGCTGAGTTTTTGCAAGACAAGTCTTTTGAATTTAAATTTTAAAAAAAATTGAAGGTGAGAGCTGACCAGAGCCACAGTCAGGGGCTGGCCACCTGCTACTTCCCCTGTCGTTGCTTCCATGGCAGCCAACCACTGCTGCAGCCGCCAGCTGCTGCCAGTGGTGGCGTGCTGCTGCCACAGGCTGAGTGTTGTGTTGGGTTGTCGTTCTGTTTCCGCTGCTCTGTTGTGAAGCTGCCTGCTCTGCGCGTTGTTGCCGCTGCCTCCGATGTGCTGCTTCTGTCCCATTATGTCCTTGGACAGTGGCGTAGTGGTGGTAGTGCATCATAAGGCAATACATATATATATATATATATATATATATATGTATATATATATATATACACACACACATATATATGTATGTATAGTTTACGAGTTATTTCATTCTAAAGGATTATTGTAAATACAAGAGAAAACAAATTTGTGGGTTTCTTATTGTATTCTGAACATAGGCATATATACAGGCTCTTATATTAGTTATAAATCAAACAAATTCCCATATTCTAACATGCTATTCTACATTTCATTCAAATAGAGAGGAAGAAGATTATGAGCCTTTCATTGGACCAAAAGGCAAGCATCCTGGTGCAGGTAACGAGGGCTACGGTCGTGAAGGATGTGACGAGGATCATGGTTATGAAGGGGCCAAGAGGTGATAAGGACTACGGTCATGAAGGTGACGAGGGATATTCTGGAGGGAGTACTGACCTGACCCATATTGTTGATGGTGCTTTGCAATTCTTCCATGGCAAACATGTAAGGCTACATATATATGAAGTTCTGTCACTTGCTTAGCTTATTTTTCAATTTAGACTATCTTTAAATTTGTTAATTAGCTGGCAATGTCATCATTAAATTGTGTGTTTTTAGGTCATATCCTTGCAGCTACTGAAGTTGTAGTAAGTGCAGCTCGAAAGGCACTTAAGATGAACAAAGCCAGATTGGACAAAAACTTTTGAAGATAAGCTATTTGATGTCTAAAATTGTCTTCAAGGATAACATGGCATACTCTCAAGAAACTTGTTCATGGTGGTGTGATAATTTATTTCAATTTATTTAGTTTATTTTGTATAGGTTTATATATGAATAAGTTATTTTATATATATATATATATATATATATATATATATATATATATATTTTTGTATATTTAGTATCATAGTTTCTTTTGTACTAATAACAAAAAATTAATGAAATTGAATTTTTTTTGCATATGTAATAATTTGTCTCTTACTTAATGTTTTTTATATAACCATATATATGCTTCTTGCTTGCAAAAAAAAAAAAAACACCATATATATGCTTCTAGCTTGCCAAAAAAAAAAACTATTTTATCGTGCCTTTTGAAGGCATGATCCAAATAACATACTATTTGGATCGTGCCTTTGAAGGCACGATCCAAATAACAAACAAACAGGTGTCTCGGCTACTTAATGCCGAGCCACTATGCAAATAATCAAATAAGTAACGACTTAAATAAACCATAAATTAAAGTCTTTTATAAATTAAGAAATAGCGTGTAATACAAAATAGGCAAGTCTCATCACTTGCCATAACTTAAAGGTTTAAAAAGTAAAAAAAAAAAAATTATAATAATAAGCACTCCTAAGTGCAACTAGCCTCATCACTCTCATCCGGGTCGGGTATCACATGAGTTGAGGGACGAGGCCGATCAGTTTGCTCACACCAGCTCTTCTCGTCGGCCCAGTCAAGAAATTGGCGAAAATATCCAAAGTCTTTGTATGGATATGCTCTATCCTAGGCCAATTCGACCCTCTTCCTGTACTCCACCTCCTCAAGAGTTTGCGGGATCATGACCAAATGGTTATTCTTCTCCCGCGGCCGCCTCTCTCCTTTCTTGGAGCCAGAGGAACCGCCCCTCTTACCTTTCCCAGCACGGGTTGAGCCCTCACCATCAGGAGGGTAGTTCTTTACCTCTTCCCATTCTTTCAGTTGCGCTTCATAATTCATATTTAGTAAGCGCTCCTCAAAACCTTCGCCTTCTTCGGTAGGCAGCTTGCCCGCGTCAGCCTACCCCTCGCCTCCCTAAGGGCACCATTCGGCCTCATCCCATAGCTTTACCTTCCATTTATACTTTGTGAAATCATCGTCGTTAGTAATACCCTCAGGCTTCCCCCCTGGAAGCTTGTTGCTGCTCTCCTTCTCCTTAGGCAGCCTATTGCTAGACATTTTCTCTCACAAGGTTGGAAGTTTTTTTTTGTTTTCAGTCTCTCTCTTCTTTCTCTCTCCAGGAATTGTAAAGTGAGTTGTGAAAAATGAAAAGGAAAGCAAGTGGTATTTATAGAAGTTTCAAACACTACCATTGTTCCAATTTTACCCCTATAGCATTAATTGCTCCTAAAAGCAAGTTAGGGGCCCAAAATAGGTGGTTTGTTATAAAAACTCCTAAAAATTTGCCTAGTTATTTTAGGCCCAAAATAAGGGCCCATTTTTGGAATCAATTTCCACGTGGCAGACCTTGATGAAGACTGTTTCAGGCCTAATAAAAGACAGTTTTTTCATTGTCCTCTAAGTCACAAGAAAACTCGACCAGGTAAGGCCGAGCCTTAACAGAATAACAGTCACATTGAGCAATCCATTCGGTTTAAGGGCAATTAGGTATCTAATTGATTGCCCCTTGACTTATTTGGCAAAGCACGATTGCCAACACAATTCAACGAACAATCACCCAGAGGTTATAAACTCGATTTGATGATGAAGTTACACAAAATTTACGAATGAAATTAGGGAAATAAAAGACTAGAATTTGATTACGTCGTTTTAGAATTATATTAATTGGAACTAGTAAATTTATATCTATCAGGGAATGAGTTTTATGAATTGTTATGATGAATATTGTTGGAATATTGTCATGGAAGAAGCCATGTGGTTTGGTAGGTTATGGGTAAATGTGTTTACTATTTCTATGTTTGTTTGAGTTGTGATTATTGTATTAATTTATGAATGAATATGTTGAGTTGATTAGTATTGTTGCATGAGAATGTATGAGTGGATTGTTGTCCATAATGTCAAGTATTGAGTCATGAACTAGAGGTTTGGGTTAAGTTGGAGTTGAACTAGAAGTGATTAAGAATTATGGTCGTGTCAGTTAAAAGGAAAGTGTGAACTGGAATAATGAACTTGAAATGTCATAAACTATGAAGTAACCGCCTACCTAGTGGCTAAGGTTCCATGAACGTAGGTTTAGTCGAAGCCACTGTCCCTTCTGCGGTTTTAGGGTAGTTCTGGATCCCAGTGTCGGGAAAATGACCCCTCGCGGTTGACTGGCATGAGACAAGGAAAGTAGGAAAGCTAGAGTTAAGGTTTCCCCTACGAGCATATGACTGTGTCACGGATTAGCAGTGAACTTGAATTGAACTAGAACTTGAAGTTTAAAAGAGTCTAGAAGTGTAGAATAAGATTAAGCTTGTCTTGAGAGTCTTGGTAGAATATTTTATTATGATTTATTTCCGCTGCATACTTGAATTTGAATGTCTTTCAATGGTTTTCCTGTTGACTTGTTGAATGTTCTATGACTTGTTCTAATTATTATATTGCTAATTGTGTTCTAATGATTAGGTAGAACAATCTAATTACTCCCCACTGATTGTGGACCCCAAAAATTCCTTTTCAGGTACAGGTGATGATTAACTGGGTTACGCAAGGGCTGGGATTGTGAGCTAACAAGAGTAGAATCATAGTGATCCCATAATGTCTCTAGCCTTTGTAGTAGTTTATTAAGTGAATTCCAGTGGTTTATGGTTAAACTTGAACTTGGACTTTTCATTAATAAGGACTATTTATTGGTTTAATTAAATAATATGAATTAAGTTTTGAGCTTCCGCTACCAGTAATGAATTTGTTAATAAAAGTTTATAGTTATTAATGATTCGTGTTGTTGTTTTCTTCGAAAACAACGTTGCTAAAATGCGGGTCGTTACATATACGGTCCACGGACTAGGACATGGACCCCATTTTGAGAATTGGACGCAAGAGATGGACTATGGACTAAGGACTGAGTTGAAGAGATGAGACTGGTGGACTAGGACTGGTGATTTGGACTATGGACTTGACATTGAGTTATCCTTATGGTTGATGAGTGAAGTAAATTGGGCTGGGCTAGATTAATGGGCCAAATGCACACATAACACTAGTCTTAGAATATGCAAATGATGGTCTTTTAAGGTCAGTCCTGGGTGGTTAAAAGGTACCATGACTAGTGGGAAACTGAACCGATCTAGTCACTCTTCACATTGAATGACACAAGGTTAAAAGATCCCTCATTATGATCTCATCCGGAATGAGATCACGCGTCGTGGCTGGGATGGACTGATTACGATTATTGAGGTCGGGCACCACAAGTAACCATAATCAAACCCCCGGGGTCGGTCTCGAGCATAGAACATGCTCATATGAGATGTGGGCCTAAGTGTGACCTTATGCGGAAGGTCACTATGTCACATGCTCAAAAATTGAATAATGATCTTTTTTTTTGGTAAATAAAGATGTTATATACAAAGATGTGTTTAAAAACACCAAAAAATTACAACCTAGATTGGGAGAAATCTATACAAAGTTACCAAAAAGTACCCTAGTGGGCAAAAGCCTTGGTAGATAAACAGTTAAAGTATGAGCACTAATTACATCAAAAAGTATCCTAGATCAGAAGTAATGTCCTCTGGTCATCAATTGCTCTACAAGCAACTCTAAAAATAATATCATAGATAGCTTGGTTACAGGGAAGATAATTGGAATTGAAGATCTGAGAATTCCTTTGCAACTAAATACAATAGATAGCCTCACTGAAACACATGCTAATTAGCTTGGAGGTAGCATAACTCCTTCTACTCTGCTTCTGAATCCATTCCACTTCCTGTGCCCATGGAAGAATGTTTCTGTGAATACCAAGCACATTAAGCAGCCCCTTCCAGATGGTGTTGGAGTAACTACATTGGAAAAATAAGTGTTGAGCTGATTCTAACTGTGTAGAGAAAAAGACACATGCTGGATCACAGTTCAGCCCCCATTTTACCATTCTATCTTTAGTGTAGAGCCTATCATTGAGTGATAACCAGGTGAAAAATAGACTCTTAGGGCTGGCCTGATTGTTGATAATGATTTTATGCTAAGGAACCACTGGAGGTTTGGGTCTAAGATGTTGATACATGATGCTGATGTGGAATTTTCCTTCTTTGATGAACTGATCCCAACCCCCTGCTTGTTGTAATATCTCTCTGTAGCCCATTATTTTTCTGAAATTCCAAGTGCTGGTCTTGGGGAAGGTTGCCCTCTTAATGTTGGAACCTTTGAAATAGTAAGTGTGGGCCCATTTGACCCATAGAGAATTTTCTTTTGAGGACAAGTTCCATTGAAGCTTGACAGTTGCAGCCTTGTTCCAGAGAGTTAGATCCACCACATTGAGCCCCCCTGCATTCTTAGGATGACAGACTTTCTCCCAGGACACCAGAGCTTTCTTAGATGGACCTGTCTTCCCAGTCCAAAGGAAAACCCTACAAATGGCTTCAATTTCCTTAATGACCTTCTTGGGGAGGACAAAAATTTGAGTCCAATAGGTTTGGACTCCAAATAGAACCCCAGTAATGAGTTGGAGTCTACCTGCATAGGACAAAAATTTTGTGCTCCAGGATTTGACCCTATTAGTCACTTTATCAACCAGGGGTTTGCATTGCTTGATTTATAGCTTATTTGCAGAGATGGGCACACCCAAGTAGGTGAAGGGAAGATCACCTTTAGGGATAGGGAGTATTTGTTGGATGCTAGCAAGTTCTTCTGTACTGATCCCCCCATAATAAGCTGTACTTTTGTTCAAGTTGGCTTCCAGACCTGAAGCTTGAGAGAATTTAGTGAAGGCAACATGTAAAAGCTTCACTGAGTCTTTATCAGCCCTAGCTAGCAGTAAGAGATCATCTGCAAACATCAGATGGGTTATACCATGCTTCTCACACATGGGGTGATATTTGTAGGTGGATGGAAGTTTCTGTGAGACATCTGGACAGGTATTCCATTCCTATAGCAAAGAGGAAAGGTGACATGGGATCACCTTGTCTAAGGCCTTTCTGAGTAGTGTCTGGGTGTGTGGGGGTTCCATTGATGAGAATTGAGTAGGAAACTGTTGTTACACATTCCATGATCCAGTTGACAAAGGTTTGTGGAAAGCTAAGTTCTTGAAGCATTGCCCTAAGAAACCTCCAATCAATAGAGTCATATGCCTTTTTGAGGTCAACCTTGAGCATACACCTGGGGGTTCTATGTGCATGAGTGTATCCCCTCAAAAGCTCTGTAGCTAGGAGTATGTTGTCAGCTATAAATTTCCCAGGGATGAACCCTGCTTGAGCAGAATCAACAACTTCACCAATCACAAGGGATATTCTATGAGTTAGAATCTTGGATATAATCTTGTATAGCACTGTGCAGCAGGCATTAGGCCTATACTCCTTCACATATTTAGGGCTTGGGACTTTAGGGACAAGAGTGATGGAGGTGCAGTTCCATTGCTTCAGTAGGGGCTTGCCTTTGAAAAAATCTTGCAAAGCAGCATATACATCCTCTTTTATAGTTGGCCATGTTTGCTTAAAGAAATAAGCATTAAAGCCATCTATGCCAAGGGCTTTTGAGTTTTCAATGCCTGCCAGGGCTGCATCTATCTCCTGAATGGTGACAGGAGCAATGAGGGAATCCTGTGCTTTCTGGCTGAGTTGTGGTCCTTTCCTAACCAGATTAGTATCAATTGCTGTCAAAATAGGAGCCCTTGTGCCAAGAAAAGCTTTGTAGAAGTGAGTGATTTCCTCTTGGATATGTTCTGGTTGAGTGAGCAGTACATCAGCTTCTGAATAGAGAGAATCAATCCTGTTTCTAGCTGCTCTGTGCTTCATTGCTGCATAGAAGAAATGGTTGTTGCTATCACCTAGTTTCAGCCAATCTATCCTTGACTTTTGTTGGTAGATACTCTGTTGCACCCTGAGCCAATGTTTCAACTTTTCAATTGCATCGTTCTCTTTTTGTTGGAGCTAACAGTTAGTGGTATCGGCTGCTAGCTGATTCTGAACAGAGCTTAGATCAGCTGTGGCTGCATCAATCTTCCCTTGCATGTTACCATAGGTCTGGTGGTGAAGTAGTTTAATTGAATAATGATCTTACGAGACTTTTCAAGTTTGTCCACACCACTAAGGAGTGATATTCCCTAGTGGAGTCGCCAAACTGTAGGGGTCGTTTTTACCCGGCCGCCTATGTGATGAGTCGTTTGAATGCTCGTTAATGCCGTACGTGAATACGGACTAGTAGGAGTCGCCACCGTGCGTTTATACGGTCCACGGACACCGAAGAAGTACCGAAAGCCAGGAGTAATCGGTCCCATATGGTCGTGCACTAGAGTATGGGTTCGGGAACAGGTTACGAGCCAATCGTGCATTGGGCCCACCCGCCTGCAAGCGGTCTCTACTAGGTCTCTTTTGTAAGATCATTGTTCAATTTCAGAGCAACAGAGATAACTCAATTTTAGCCCTAATTTGCGAATTACTAAACCGGTTCAAATTAATGCACAAATTAGCCTAAAATCGTTTTGTGACCACTTTGGAATTAGTCCATATTATGATGCTAGAATGAAGCAAAAAGTCCGAATAAAAAAAAAAAACAAGATTCAAATCAAATAAATCATATAAAAAAAAGAAAATCAACATGATAATGGCACGGAAAAGCGAAGAAAGTGCGAACGTACCTCGAATCCCGCGCAAATAGATCATCAAAATAAAAAAATAAAAAAATGCTACATGGAATGATGCAAAAAAAAAGCATAAAAAAAAAAGAAGATGACATGAAAAGGCAAAAAAATAAAACTAACGGTGACATGAATTAAAACGGATTAACACAAACAAACACACAAAAATCGCATGTCATCATGATGAACGCAAGGCATAGATCAAAATGAAAATTAAAAGAAAAGAAAGCATATTGAGATTGAATAGAAAAGAGTCTCAGAAATGTATACCAGAATGTGCGGCGGTCGATTACGGCCCTGAAACTAGCGTGCCAAATGCCGAGTTCGATGATTGAAAATGCTTCAATGTGTTTTATATGTGATTAATATTGATTTTGACAGAGCTTTGAATTGATTTTAACAGAGTTTTGAATTGATTTTGACAGTGTTTTGAATTGATTTTGAGAGAGAGAACGAATAGTAGAGAGAGAATAGAAGTAAGAATGTTGTGTTGTCGTCGTTAAAAGGTCGAATGAAGGGTCGTATTTATAGGCAAACAGAGGCAAAAATCGAACCCGGAGAACACCAGACCTGCGCCTAGGCGCAGGTCTAGTTACATGACCTGCGTCTAGGCGCAGGTCCTGTAATATGGACCTGCGTCTAGGCGCAGGTCCAGGCTGTATCCGGGTCGATTTTTTTTGCTTATTCTGCGCGTGATTCTACGAGATTTTTATGCGATTACGATAAGATTACGGAGATCATTATGATTACGTAATATTATCGTAATATTTGAGATTCCGGGAGATTTCGTGATGTTCCCGAATAATCTGAGCTAATCTGGACTGTTTTCGGACTATTTTCAAAAAAATACGCTAAAAATGCCAAAAAAATTGGAAAAATTCTAGAAAAATATAAATGAGTGAAAAGTGGAGAAAAAGTGGACGATGTAGGTGTAAAATTACTAAAATATCCCTAGGAATGGAAAATGCTTCAAACATTCATGGAAAATAGATAAAAAAAACTCAGAAAATTATGGTAAAATTACCAAAAAAATCTAGAAAATGCAATTAACCTAGGAAAATTATTTAATGCAATGGAAAGTGACTAAAAATCCCTTAGAAAATAAATATGCATGAAAAATAATAAAAATCCTAAAAAATGTCGGAAAAATCCTAAAACAAGTTGTGAGTCTCTAAAATGCATATAAATGGTTTGAGAATGGTAGGAGAGGGGTAAAAAGAAAATTCCAATGATGATTATTATACATACAATCATTGATTGATCATCTCTAAGTTTAAAAGTAGCAGACTGTTCAGTTGTACCAGACTGTTCAGTTGTAGCAGACTGTTCAGTTTTAGAACTCATATCGATCGATAATTTTCGAGAAATTGTGCGTGTCTTTATTGTAGAAACGTGATCTTAATTAGGGGTGTAAATTTGGTCAGAAAACTGTTTTACCGACCCATATCGATCGATACCGAACCCGTTTTGACCGAATTATTTAGTGACCGGTTACCGACCGCCATCGAATCCGAATTATACCGAAACCGTTTTTCGACCGATTCTATACATACCGAAACCGACCAATACCCAACCCGTTTAATACCGAACTTGTTTCCGGCCTGTTTTTATTATACAGAAACCGACCGTTAATGAACCTGTTTTCAAACCGAATCTGTTTTCGACCTGTAAAAAACCGATTTTTGATCGACCGATTTTTGACCGAAACCGTATTGTACCGACCTGTTTTTGACTGAACATGTTTTGTTTTTTTACGACCGAACTCATTTTTTACCGAACCTGTTTGTACGTTTGTTTACGACCGAACCCGTTTTGGACCGAACTTAATTACATGATTTCTCTAAGTTGGAAAATAAATAATAAAAATTAATTAAATTAATTAATTTAAAACACATCATAATTAAATAAAATTAAAGTTAACATAATTTCATAAAAATTAAATTAATTTGAATAAAATTATATATAATTTTTTAAAATTATTAAAATTATGTATAAATTATATACATTAATTAAATGGCTCAATTAGTTAATTACGTTAACACTTAATAATTTTATAAAGACAATTATGAGCTAAGGTAGTACAGTTCTATAAATTACTCCATATAATTTAATCAATTAACCTTAGCTAAGTAATTTTGCAAAGCCTTTTATTCTTAAAGAATTTTTCATGCATTGTTTGTTATAATTGAATATTAATCTAAGGTAATGCTTTCAAATAAAAGAAAATTTAACAATTAAAATTCAATACATGTATATAATAATTTTGTTTATGTCATTAAATAAATAAACTTTATTCATCTCCGATCAAACATTTGTTTTCCTAAGAATGACAACCCCTCTAGGAGGGCTCCCCATCCAAAGAAAAGAACCAACAAGATCAGAAGTTTTGTAGTATCCAAACATCTAACACTAAATTTATTTACACCCATCAAACTAAACTCAAACATCCAAATAACTAACATCCAAACAACCCTTAAAAGGTTTTTTACAACTTTCTAATATCCAAATAACTAAACTCAAACATAGTCTAATACATAAACCAACTTTCTAACATCCAAGTTTCTAACAGTAGTAGGCAGCAATAGGCAGAAGCAGTAGTAAGCAGGAGGCAGCAGCAGCAGTAAGCAAGAGGCAGCAACAGCAACAGCAGTATTAAGCAGGAGGCAGCAGCAGCAGTAAGCAGGAGGCAGCAACAGCAATAGCAGTATTAAGCAGGAGTAGTAGCAAAGCAGTTGGGGCAGCAGAAGCAGGGACAGGACTCAGGAGAAGCAGAGGTGGGCGGCAAAATAGACATTAATTTTCTAAAAAAAAAAGTGGTAATATATTAAATACAAAAATATACTCTATAAAAAATTAAAATGGGCTCTCAGATATGATAATTTGGTAAAAACCAAATTACAAGAGAAAATCTTCATAGAGCACTACACTTACCCGAAAAAAGAAAAGACTAACACAAGGGAAACTTATCAACAAAGGCAGCAACCATAGGGGCAACAGAATGCAAGGGCAACTGACCATAAGGCCGCTGCCAGCAAGCACCGCTGCCGACAAAGGTTGCACCTACTCGACGATAGCTGCCTCTTCTTCACCATCAGCGATTTCTTCCGCAACAATAGTTAAAATTTCCGCATCATTATCCTCGGGTTCAAACCCAAATAGCCAATTTCGCGTTGTCACTAAAATTTCAACATTTTTTGGTAATAATGAAGATCTTAATTTACTAAGGATCCGACCACCAACACTAAAAGCATATTCAGATGCAACAAAAGTAATTGGAATGGCTAGAATGTCTCTAGCCATCAATGCAAGTATTGGATAAGCAGTAGATTGTGCCTTCCAATATTCAATAATATCAAAATCATCACAATCAACAACAAGAGACATGCTCGAATATGACTCAACATCACCTCGCGCTGTCCTAGATGTGGAAGTACGTGGAAAATCCTGTTGTAACTTCCGCATCTGGAACGGACGAGGAGGAGCAGAGTTTGAAACAGAATGTGCAACAGGAGCAGATTGATTTTTTTTCATGTAACATTCATATAAAGCAACAAAAGCAGTAAGCACATCACTGGACTTTTGATCGACAGCAGTAGGAACATATAACATAGAATACAAATCAGTGAGATACGTCAATTTAAAACGTGGATCAAGTATAAAAGCAAAAGAGAGAACCATAGAATGATCGAACCAGTATTTATCAAACATTTCCCACATAGGAGCAACCATCTTTCTCACAGCATCAATAGGATCTTGGTGAGAATCAGTCAAAAGTTTTTCAATAAAAATTATGCAAGGTAGAAATAGATTTGCAGTGGGATATTTTGAACCAGAAAATAGCTTGGTAATATCATAGAATGCCTCAAGAAAATCACAAATATTTTGAATTATATCCCACTCATGGTCAGAAATACAATCAACATCAATATCCCTACTTTCAAATGTAAGATATAAATCAATGGCATCCTTCACATCAAGGGCCCTATGAATCATGTCATAAGTGTAGTTCCACCTAGTGGAAACATCCAAAACTAAATTACCCTTAGATTCCAAATTTTTATACCTTTTGGCTTTTTCAAAACTTGTGAGTCTTATATCAGAAGAATCAACATATTTAACAACTTGACGCAACTTACCCACAGATTCATCAACAAGTTTCAAACCATTTTTAACAATAAGGTTCAAAACATGAGCACATCACCTCATATGAAAGTATTTTCCATCTAAAGGGAGAGGAGATGAGCAATGCAAATCACGTTCAAGTTTTTCAACCATCATATTATTAGCGGAAGCATTGTCTAGTGTGATTGAAAAAACTTTTTGGATATATTCCACTCATTCAACAAACCTTTTACAAACATGAACATAGCTTACCATCATGGGGTGGGGGAAACCGTCGAAAATTTAACAAAAGCGAATGCAATTTCCAATCATTATCAATGAAATGGGCAGTAAGAGAAAAATAAGAACGTGAAGTGCATGCTGTCCATCCATCACAAGTTAAACATATACGACTCTAACAAGATTGCATAGTGTCAAATACAAGTTGTTTGTACTTTTCATGTTCACCCCTCACACATTTACTAATCATGTATCTAGACACGTCTTTAACATTGGAATTCAAATAACGATGCAATTCTCTAAGTTTAATATGTTCTACCATACTCAAGTAATAACCATGAAATAATATAGCCTCGGCAAACATATGCACATAAGTATCATGATCATACTCAACATTAGCATATTTATTATTTTTAATAAATTCTTTATAACCTGGACATATCTCAGTATGGCGTTTGAAATTTGTGTACCGCTTATACCTGGCGCATCTGCCTCAAAGTGACAATGTTTACATTTTGCATGCCGTTGGCCATTGGGCCACGTTAGATCATACTCCTCCCAAACCAATGAAGTATTTTTCTTCTCTCTAACCCTCTTCTCAGAAGGTGTATTAGGACTGTCAGTCATACCTAGAAGGAAAAAACAAAAAAAAAAAACAAGGAAATTTAGAGCTAATAATATTAAGAGCTCATACATCATGGCAAACTAAACTATACTCTAAGATGTAATCATGAAAATAAAAACCATTAAATGAACCAAAAAAAGTAAACTAGAACAAAAAAAAAAAACTAATTATATACAAATTTCAGATTCTAGCTTAAAGAATTTGTACTGCAATCACAAATTAATGTATTCATTAATCATAGTTTTAATAATAATAATAATAAAGACATAAGTTTAAAAAAATACAAGACTTTATAATAATAATAATGATAATAATAATAATAATAATAATAATAATAATAATAATAATAATAATAATAATAATAATAATTCACAAATGTTTCAAAAAAAAAAAAGACAGAAGATTACACAAAAAACAAAAATTTCACAGAAACTAATTCATATCTTAAATTTACAGAACAAATCTCAAAAATTCATAAATACTATTTCATGCATTAAAAAAAATAAAAAAAAAGCAACTTCAGATCTAAAAAAACGGAAACAAAAAAATGCAACAAAAGTTAAAAAATTTCACAGAACCTATATAATTCATACAAAAAAAAAACAGATTTAAACCAAAACAAAAAAAATAAACGAATTTAAGTTCATTTTTATATCTGAACTAAAAAATACAAAAAAAAAATGTGAACTAAAAAATCAGAACTAAAATGAACCCAAAAAATCTGAACTAACCAAAAAATCAATCCAAACTCTAATATTAAAAAGTGAGCTGATTTCTGTTTTAATTTTGTATTTTTTTAAATAAAAACCCCCCAAAAAAATACACAGAATCTATATAATTCATACAAAAAAATTTATAAAAACTAATTCATATCTCAAATATTTCCTTAAAAATTCATAAATACTATCAAACAATAAAAAAAATAAAAAAAAAAGCAACTTCAGATCTAAAAAAAAACGGAAAAATGCAACAAAAACAGAAGAACTACTAGAACATGAATCTTGATTTTTTTAGGGCAACAAAAATCAAAAAATTCATAAACAACAATCTTAAACAGTAAAATTCATACCTTGTTTGGGGGAAAGAGAACACGAAATATAGGACTGAAAAAAAGCAACAATAATCAAGTCAGATCTAAAACAAAAACAAAACATTCATCGACGGGTACCACTTTGGGCAATTTCTCGTATATAACGAGCTAAAGTGGCTGACGAAAGGGGAGTACCCTGGGGGGAAAAAGAACTCTCTTCCAGTAGTTCTTAATAAGGAGGGAAGGGAAGTGGGAATCTCTCTTTTCTTTTTTGCTATGACATTATGGATAGCAAATTCCGTAATCTCTCTTAATAATTTGAGAACCTCTTTTAACATCTATCTATTCTTCTATTCTTTCTTCTTTCTTTTTTAAAAAGCATTTCCCCTCCTCTCCTTGCGCCACATTTCATCCCCAGCATTCGCCACATATATTCTTTTATGGTTCAAAAAAAAAATATTACCTAACACATGATTCGAAACCGTGACAATAGAAAATTAATAGAGTTACGCAACCACTAATCCAGACTCTTACTTATAATCAATTTCATATTTTCCCCTTTAGTATATACAATTACTAAAGCTGAAGACGAAAATCCAGCCTCCATCGTAACTGCCGCCTCCTACCATCAAAGAATCATGTATCTTTACTCTTTTGTAACTAACGGTCGCGCCTTACCCGCCAGATATACCTTCCTCTCCATTCAACTTTGAATTTGACAATCTCCAAAAATCATTCTCACACAGTAATTGCTTTTAATTCCACATGCAACAATGGAGATCGAACTCAAAATTAAATGTCATCTCTCCTATAAATAGCTAACCATTTCACGTTGTTGATTCCAAATCACATTTGGTATGTCTTCCTTCGTCTAAAATACCCTTTGTTTACCGATTTAAGCTTTTGATTTGGTGTTAATTTCTGCTTTGCGTCCCAATTTTTTTGTTAATAACTACAGATAGATTGCTGAAAATTATATATGAAATTATGAATTACCAATTGCAAACCTTGCAATTCAGATGGTTTTATCTTCGATCAGCTTTGTTGTTATTAAATCTTAAACAATTAATGATTTTAGCTTCTGCTTTTGCTGTAAATTTCCGTTTGGAATTCCATTTTTGTGAGCTTGCTGATCTATTCTCTTGAATGTCAATTTAAATATGACCCAATTTTGTCCCCTAATTGTTTGATTGTTCCTTTTTTATGATGGATGTTGACCTATAAGTTGAAACTTGATATGGAATCTATTGTGAAGAAGGCGTAGTGGCCCTAAATTTTAGTCACCAAATTTACAACAATTAAGGCTCTCTTCTTCAGAACTTAAAAGCTACAGTAATCAGATCAGATTAGATTAAATCAGACATTATTACTCTTTATTATTATTATTATTATTATTATTATTATTATTATTATTATTATTATTATTATTGTTATTGTTATTGTTATTATTATTACTACTACTATTATTATTATTATTATTATTATTATTATTATTGTTATTATTATTATTATTATTATTATTATTATTATTATTATTATTATTATTATCATCATCATCATCATTATTATTATTATTTGTTGTAAGAATAATTTCGATATACTCCTTCCGTTCCTTTTTGTTCTTTCCATTAGGAATCTTGACACTATTCATAAAATGAGAGTATCTATCAAATTACTCTCGATATATAAAACATAATAGTCATATGTGATTTTGTTTGATTCGTCTCAATAAGTACGTTATTAATATCAAATTATTGTAATTTTTACATATATGCAACAAAAAATATTTGGGAAACAATGAAACTAGTTAGTTGTTTCATTTTGAGTATGAGTGAGTGCTCTGAGTGGTTCTGCACTTGGAGTGTTGTTATTAGAATTTTCTGTTTCTAACTTGTTGGTTGCAGGGAGTTTCATTTGTTGACTTAGGTTTGTCATCATCAAAAACGGGAATTTGCTGAGTCCCTTAGGTTTTGAATGATGACAAACACTGACAAGGAACAGTTGTATTCTACAATAGTTATGTAGTTGGTTAGAACCAACTAAGAGTTGTTTCCCATAAATATTGTATGATTGAGTTTATTTATTTTGACAACATGTTTGTGTTGTAGGGAATAAGTTTTTGAGCCTTATTGTCTATACTGGTCTGGAATCAGATGAAGTGTTCCCTGGACTGTACTGAAACAATCGTATATTTACTTGTTACGTCTTAACCATGTTGGTTGTGTAGCAGCCAGCAAGTGTAGAAGTTCCAAGTATTGAGGTCCAGATTCAGTGCTGAAGACATTCAAAGAAAACTTTCAAGACTTGGAAGAGCATGAAAATAGAATAGTATTTTTATTTTGAGCATCTTCGATCTTCATATGATGTTTGTGTGTATGTTTGGTAGACCATTATAAATGCATGTGTGATGAATTAGTGATATGAATATTAGAATCAAAGGTTATAATATTGATAAGACTATTAATTATGGTAACAGGTTTAGGGACCAGTTGCTCTACGAGCTGCTATCAATTTTCTAAAGTAATAGGGTTTTTCTTTAAAAGATTTCGAAGTGAATTTTAGGTTTTTAACACCTCATTGATAGCTGATAAATGTCAATTAATTGTGACAGCTACTTAAAAGATAAATCTTTTGAGTATAACAAAATTTCTTAAGTAGTTTGTTGTGAACAAAATATAATGTTTCCCAGTTTTTCCAAAGTTTTTGAAACTGATTTTCCCCTATTTTATGGTGGTGTAATACCCTGAAAATTCCTTATGTAAAAACTCTAAATATTATTCAAAATTAGAACCTAAAGTACATTTGAAAAGAAATTTCCAAAGCATTATCGCCACGGGTGAAAACGTTTCGGCTTATTCAGAATTTTGCAGCGGAAAAACTTTAACAATTATTTAAACCAAATAGCGTAAATAAAATAACATTTTAAAATAAGCTCAAATACAATAATTGTTAATTCTCGAATCACTCTCATCCCACGACAATGCATATGCTGAATGTTTGAACTTCACATCATTAAGCTAACCTGTGCAATTCTGCTCCCCAATAATACAAGTGTATAAATTGGTTCATCACAGGGTCATTAAGGCGAGAGCCATGACCAAAGAAGACACAAACAAAAGCACGTAATCAGCAAAATTGCTAAGTACATACATACTACAGGCGATAATAAATAAATACATAAATAAATTATTGTGATTGGACTAAGACTATGGACTCCATGATCGGACGAAGAGAATATAGTGGTCAGTTTAAATAATAGTGGAATGTAAATTAATTGATTATTTACTAAGAGATTGGATTCACATCGAACGGGCTCCCAAAAATAAAATATAAAGAAAGTTGTCTACCACGGCTGCCACTGGCCACGCACTCAGTTGCGATCCGAGTGGAATATCCACCGTAAGGTGGGTGGGATCCCAAAAATAAAAGGAAACTAAAACAAGAGTGAACGACATCTCTTACCTCTTGATAGGAGCATAAGCTCCCCCCATTGTTCATACTCAAGGTGTATACGTTCCAAGAGTTTTGGTGTGAATCTCGTTTCACTTTACATGATTTACAGTATTATTAAGAGAAGTCAGGTTTTATTTTATTTCCCTAAAAATCTACAACACAAACAATCAAAATTCAAATCACACAGCTGCAGGTTTATTTATATTTTACTAGCCTTGTGTGCACGCTTTTCGTGCGATGATATTTTAAATATATCTTTTAATTGTCTAATTTATATTTTACTAGCCTTGTGTGCACGCTTTGCGTGCGATGATATTTTAAATATATCTTTTAATTGTCTAAACAAATACAAAAAACAAAGGTTGTTTGTTCGAAAATTTTGAACATTTTTCAAATTCAAGCCTATCCACATGATCATAATAAACTTTTTCTTTTTCATCACGTCACCCCACAATAATAAATTAAAAAAATGTTGATTTCTTATATTCTATCGGTTATCAAATTTCTACGATCATCGAATGATATTTATGTGAAAAGTTATATGAATATGGGTATCCATTTATAGAGAATTCAAAAAAATAAATTTTGGTATTTTTATTTTATTTTTATGAATTTTATATTTTGTAATATTTTCATTTTAAAAAGTTTAAAAATTATAATAACTTTCCATAATAATTAGGAGTGATGCTAATTAAATTTTTGGAAACTTCCGGGGGGCAATACAGACTTTTCTAGGGGGGACACCATGGCTTTCCCCTTGGCTTATATAATAGAGATTTAGCGATCACATAGTTATTAAATCCCTTAATGCCCCTGGCCCCACACAATGGTGGTAAGATAATATTAATGCCACCTGGCCCTACATTAAGTGGTAATGATATTAATGCTCCTGGCCCCACATTAAGTGGTAAGATAATTCATAATTGAACTTATATTCCAAACTGTGATAAAATAAGCAATTCAGGACAACATGTTGTAACAATATAAATTTTCTTTTCCACGACCACAGATATAACATATAACCAGTCATCACAATTTGGATCATACCCTAACATGATACTACATGCAAGCGGCTTACTGAGTACATACGTACCTGGTATAATATATCCGACTAGCCACAATTAGTTGAATTCTCTGAATTCAAAGTCTCCTACAATAAAATATGGGACTAATTAATACCCTCGTATTAACCCGAAACTACCCTAAATATATATTACAAAATTCTAGCTTCCCATAAAATTCCAAAAATTATTTTTAATCCTTTCTTTTTAATTCAAAGATTACGCTATTGTGCCCTTTAATTAAAACACTAAGCAAACTCTAAACTAAATATTTGAAATACTATTTTTGTAACAGCCCCGAAAATTCGGACCCTTTTCCTTCCTTTATAAAACTTAAATTTTACTAAAATCATAGCCCGAATTTCTAGAGTTGCTACCCGTACGCCCACCTCTGATAAGAAATGGGTATACGAATAAGTAAAAGAAGGATCGTAATGTTTTCAAATTTCAAAATGGATTTCATTCATAAATACCAAAGCCGTACAATGTTTAAATCCAAAATATTAAAAGTTAAAATAACTTATTACAAGATGTTCTGCTAAAGCATAAAGCCTATGATCAAAGGGTTTAGCTAATTCCAACAGAGATTCCTCATCAGCCTCAAACAAGTAAGCCATCCTTACTACTCACCTGCACAAAACCCCGAAGGAAAAACAACAAATAAACAATAACACAAAAATCAGAAAAACTGAGTATGATCGACTCTACCCCGTAAAACGGTTTTAGTTTAAAAACAGTTGACACACAAGAGACATAGAACATCAGTTGAACCAATATTTATCCAATTCACAAATTTTAGAGCAATTATTATTCAAGATTATTTAATTGGGAAAGTGAACGCGATAGGGCCTGTTTCATCCCGTCACGGACTTTTCGGCCTGGCCTGCAGCTTGTCGACAGAGTGTCCAGAGTGTATACACCCCTCACAGAACTAATGCGTTCCCGCAAGTGCGCCGCCAGAAGTTCAGGAGGAGGACGAAAGCAGATTATAACGGTTACAAAGATTCACGACGATTCAACACATGTCTGGCCTATTGTGTGTCCACCACGACAATAGGCCCACATTGGGTACTCCCCAATGAGACACCGTTCATCACCCTAATAGGTCGTCACCGTTCGGGCTACTTCCCCTTTGAAGATTGTTTCACTTTAAGTTTAGGTTCATTTGGTTTAGAAAATCATTTGAGTGAGGACAATAACCTCAAAATAAATCAATGAACCAAAATTCCGCACTTTAAGAATTCTCCATGAGAAATCAAACCATAAGGCAACTTGCCAATCCAAATTCAACAACTCAATAATTCATCGTTCATTCACAGACACTACTTGTACTTCTTAAATCAAAGCGGGTACAATTGTTTACCATTCCATAACATAATTCCATGACGTAAATAATTCAATAAACAATGACAATCAAAGAATTGCTAAGAGCGTCAAACTTTTCAAAATCATGTGCATAGAAGGAAATTTTCGAAAGAGTAATAATATACTCATAAACACATTTTTCGAAAATATGTATGTATATATATACTAAATAATTTTCAAAAATGGTAAAATAAGGTTACATACAACATTTGGAGATTTTAAGTTGTAAAAATCATAATATAAATACATAGTACAATTTCGAAAATTCGAAATAATATTTTCAATCCGTGAGTGTATATTTTCAAAAATTTCATAATTTGTAAATAGAATAAATGAGCTTCTTTTGGACTTCTAATGGGTATTTGGTACACAAATTATATGATCTAAAACACATGTACACAACCCTTAGTCCAAAAACAAGTTTTATTTTGGTTTTCGAAAATTACAAAAGCATAAATAAACCATTATAAAAATCTGGACAACAACTATATTTGGCATAAAATGCCTTTAAAACCATCACATTAGCCCTCAAAAACATGGCTAAAAACATTCCTTGAATACCCATACATCCACACGAGAATATTACTACTTTGCACACAATTAATCATAATTTTACGTCATCAAAACAACCTTAAAAACAATAACTAAAACAACTACTTAAGCATGCATATAACTTCAACTAAAGCGTAAATAAGCATAACTATAAAACATTAAAACTACGCTAGAACATCACACTAAGCATGCTAAAACAAAAGCGTAAAAAAAAACTAATCTATCCTAAGCATACAAGAACCTATGGGCTAAAGAAAGCGGTAGACATCGAAACATACCTCAACGTCTGGAAGGCTACTTTAAGATCGCTCCCTCCTTAGAAAATTAAACTCAATTCTCTCGGTTATTCTTCCGTGAAAACTTTTCACTTATTACTCCTCTTTTATTAGAGGAGAAGTGGAAGAAATGTGAGAGAATTGTGAGGTATGATGGGTGGTGAAGGGGGTTATTTATAGGATGGAAGGGTGTAGGAAAGTAGTAAGCTTTCCATGTGGGACAAAGAGGTGGAGTGGTGGTGGTTGAGCCGTGTGGGAGGGGTGGTGATAAGGTGAGGTGGTGATGATGTGGCCTTGGGAGTTGTGTTGTCAAGCTTTAATTACTTGATGACTAATTGACTAGTTAGTCTAATTATGTGGCAAATAAAATACGGCATGCATAAAACGACCTTTAAAAATAAAATTCGAAGCCATAAAAATATATTTATTTATCAAATATATTTTTCCATACAATAAAATAATTTTCGCAATTTATATATATTATTTTCGAAATATTTAAATACATATTTATTTATTTTGAAAATATTCCAACTTCAAGAATAATTTATTATTTTCTGAAAATAACATTACCGCAAAATACTTTGTTTTAATAATAAATACCTTTGAAAATAATTCGAAAAACTCTTTTATAAAATATAAAACCTCTTTATAGAAGATACTCCCTCTGTCCTTAAAAGATTGTCCCATTTACTTTTTCTCATCTCCCGAGACTCATTTTTAAATGAAAATATCTTGAGATATGTATAATAAAAAATGATAAGCATTACATATTAAAAAACTACATATTGAGCCGAATCAAATGAGATCCCATTTGACTATATTTTTCCTTACATGTATAAAATTATAGAATGTCAAAGTTACCAAATGAACAGTAACAAAAGTCAATATGGGGCAATCTTTAAGGGACGGATGGAGTATTATTTTTGAAAATTCTTAAAAAATTACGGGTATTACAGTTTTAGCGTGTAAATATCAAAATTCCAGCCTATATAAAATCATTTAAAAACCTTTCAAAACGTCCCGAACGCGAATTTTAAGGTTCTAACAACATCCGACAGGTTCCTAACACTACCGAAAATAATTATACGTATTAATAATTAAAATCTTTAAAATTATATTATTTTTCCAAAAATCACAGCAATAATAAAATTAATAAAACTCCAAACATAGAATCTAATTAACAATACTAATCAAGATTAATTAATAATTTCATAAAACTCATTAAAATATAAAAATAATCAAACTACAACACTTCATCTTCAACCTTTTTCAAAAACTCCATGAAAACCTCCATTAATACTTACCCAAAAGTTTTAAAACTTCATAAAATCAACCTTTTACAACATATAACCAATCCCAACCATTTCAAACATGAAAACTAATCAAAATAACATGTTTTTATTCAAGTTCAATCAACAAATAAAATTCAAAATTTTCTATTAAAACCCACAAATTTCAAAGATTCAAAACTCATCTTTAATCCTAAAACTTTAATCCAAAATATGATTAAACAACAAATTTAAATAAGAAGTCAACCACACATAACAATTTCTAAACTTTATTTCAATGATTTAAAGAATTGAAAAGAAAAGTTTTTTTTTTTAAAGAGAGAGAGTCACGCACAGTGGCAAGGAAAGACGGCGGCAGCGGCGGCGACCGAATCCGGAGAGGCAGCAGCACAACGCAGCAGAAGTAGAGGGCACAGTGGTGATGGTGGCTGCCGCGGTGGTGAAAAGTAGTTTCTTCTTTTTTGTTTTTTTTTAAAGCTCATGACAATAATCAGCGAGAGGCGGCAGCAACAGTGGTGGACCTCCGGCGAAGCAGCGGCGGGGATCCGGCGATAATGCGACATCAGGTGGGGCTCCGGTGGCTGCTGCAGTGGTGGTGCCTGAGGGAAGGAGGAGTTTTTTTTTTATAGATTTATTTTGAGTTTTACGTGAGATGTAGGGGAAGAGAGAGACATTTGTTGTTTTTTTTAGTTCTCTTTTAGGGTTTTTACGCTAGAGTATATATATGGCTTGAGTCTGATTTGGATTTCTCGCTGAGTTAGGCTTGCAACAATATGAATAAATACTTTTACCCTTTTTCAAATCGAAATATTTTATTTTATGAATAACATAATTAAAACCTTTAATATTATTTCAAATATGATTTAGTAAAATTCTTTTATAAATATTCATAAATTATTTAAATACTCAAATAATAGTATTTATATAAATACTTACTTTAAACCTTTCTATTAACATTAACTAACAAAACATATAAAATATTTTTTAGGAGTATAAAATACGTATACAGGTGTCTAAAATACTTGTACTAATGTATAAAAATACGGGCTACTACAGGTGGTATTTGAATCAGTTTTGAGTATAAAAATAGTTGGCATTTACATTTCAAAAGTGTGATTAACTCCCCCTGAAAAATATTGAGAAAAGAATTGAGAGCAAAAAAAAAAAAAAAAGGCATTCCACTTTCTATCAAACATTAACACACATTCTTTAGAGCTTCAATTTACTCTTCAAGCTTTATGAGAAAGTAAAAACATAGTGAAAAACATTGTAATTCATCTTCAACAATGAGTTTGAAGATTGGGAAGTATTTATGAGTTCAAACACGAAAGTGATCGTATTCAGAGTTGATACGGATGACGATGGATCTTGATCACACTTCAACTCATAGATTTTTATTCAATTTTTTTTAGATTGGTTTTGCATTAAATAAATTGTAATAATAGAAGAAGTATTGTTTTAGGCGTGTAGTCTAAGTTCTAATTGGACCTAAACTTAAAGTAGTCAATGGGCTTGATTTTATGTAGTAGTAGGAGGAGAGAACACCTTAGCCTAGCCGACCTAGTGCATGGTTCTAGGAGGAGCTTCTAAACTCTTTATATAGGAGTGCTTGTAGTCTTTCATTTTGATTGTGTTGTTAATGAAAAAAAAAAATTGATTTGTGCTTAAAAAGTTTGTCTATTTGGATGGTTTGTCCTCCAACCCCTAGTAAATCTAATGTTGTAACACCCCGACTCCCCACTAGGCAAGATCTATTGTCACCAAAGGGCACTCTGGACTGATAATCTGACCCCCACAAGCCAACACAAGTCCTTTCGGCGCATTTTGTCCTCACTCATACGCACCGTTGGAAACTTTCCAGGAGGTCACCCATCCTAAGACTACTCCCAGCTGCGCACGCTTAACTGTTGAGTACCTTAGCATATGAGCTCCCTAAAAAGAAAATGCATCTTGTTAACATGAGTAGCTTATCAAATCCTCTTAAACCAATGTCATGGGTGTTATAAATGTGTGTCATAGGGCTTTCTAGGATTCAAGATCCTTAGTGGAGTGCTCCCTTTGATTCTTGAAGATCCTTTGGTGGGAGTGTGTGTCACCAAAACCAAAGTTACATTCAATTTGTTTATCTTTTCATAGTCATATCATTCAAAAATCTGAAATTCAACCTATTCAAACCTTCAAAAATCCTACCTAAACTTAAAGATTTTATTTGGTATTGTTCACACTACATAAGAGACTCTCAATTACATACCAAATTGGTATCAAGAGCCTAGTTTCAAAGCTTTGAAGATTAGTTGAAGATAGGCATACAGTTTGGTGGATTTTTCCAGAAACGTGTATGAACTCCAAACGTTTGTTTCTAGGTGAATTCTAATTCTTTTTTAGTCATTTTTCTTGGTGTGTTTTCATTTTTCTTTCTAGTATTTTTCGGTATTTTTTGTAGAATTTTTTTGGAGTCTATAAAAGGCTAAAACTAGAGAGTGCCCAAATTTGCGTCGAATCTGAACACTTAAAAATTGAAGGCTACTGTGGATTGAGTAGTTCGTATTTTTAGGCGAATCTTTTTTTGTTGTAATTTAAATATATTGAAATTGGTTGAGTTGAAGTTTTGTTGTACTTTGAGTAGTGTCGAGTTATAGAAAATTCGTCGAATTTAGAGTTCATGCACACTTCTAGTGAAGAATTGAAGAGCAGATTGTGGGAGGCATATATTGGTCGTTCCAAAATTTGATCTTGAGCCTAAGTTGGTGCAAATTTATTCTAGTTTCTTGTCCTAAACTTTGGGAAAGAATAGAGTACGTTTGATACACATCTTGAAGGTTATAAGGGAAGGTGGTCAAAATTTCGTACTCACTAAGCAATTGGTAAGTTTTGATCAATTGTGGGCAAATTACATCAAATTTTTATTGACTCTTTTGGAATAGTTTCTTATAATCAAACACGAAGATTTGGTGAATTTTATAACATGGTGGCAAATTTTGAGTCTAAACTAGACAGACTTAAGAATGCCATCAATTCATTCAAGTTAGAACAACAAAAGTTTTCTAATGAACAACAAAGGATAAAATAAAGTTGGATTCATTGAATGATTTTACATAAGAAACACAATAAGGGATGTTATAATAATTTTCGTCATGATAATTAGTGAGCTTTCAATGAAGCTTGTTGAGTCAGGATTGTCAGAAGCTCACCATTGGGTTTATTTGCTTTTGATGTTTGTGTTGACTCTTCTGGTTGCAACGACAAGTGTAGAAAAAGTCTTCTCAGAAATGACTCAAGTGAAAGATAAAACACGGAATAACATAGGAGATCAATTGTTGAACGATTGTTTAGTTACTTAGAGAAAGTTGTGTTTTTAGAAGTTAGCATGGATGATATTATAAATCAATATCAGAACATAAAAACTCATCGTGAACAATTGTAATGTATTTTTAGTACTATTTTTATGTAATATATATATATATATATATATATATATATATATATATATATATATATATAGAAGCAGGCTCATGTGAGAAATGTAGTTTTGGTGAGAAGCAACCACAACCCTTTGATCGACAAATGAATGGCTAAGATTAAATTTGATTTTTCCTCCTTACTCCTATTGTTTGGAGTCAATGCATCTATGGCATAAAACAATGTATTTATACTATATTTTGAATGTATTTGTAGTTGTTAATCAATATACCTTTAGGTTATAGTTGATGTATTTATCTCTTCTCACATTTCTCACGATAAGAAATTTCTCACCGGAACCCAACCCTATATATATATATATATATATACATAGTAGGTTCATGTGAGAAATATAGTTTTGGTGAGAAGAGTGAGAAACAATCACAACCCTTTGATCAACAAATAAATGGCTAAGATTAAATTTGATTTTCCACACTTACTCCTCCTATAGTTTGGAGTCAATATATCTATGGTTTAAAGCCAATGTATTTGCACTCGTGTTTATAGTCTATGTTGAATGTACCTATAAAGGTTACAGTCGCATTGGAGCACTTAATTTGTGCTGCTATTGCTGTATAGAACAATTCAAGTCAAGTTCACATCTTCACACAACAGCAATTTAGCATCAAATTTGTATCCAACAAGTCTGCAATACCCGAGGAATTCAGAGAACAAAACACACTATCATTTCAAGGATCTCCTTTTTTTTCCTATTTGACTTGAAACTGCTGCTTATTCGACTTCACCCAAGTAGTCATCGATTTCAGCAGGAGTTAGTACTCTGCAAGTGAAGTAACCATTATCAGAACGTCAATGTACCATGTTTAAGACAAACATATCATGTATACATAAAAGAAGAATGATATACAGTAATTAACAGACTAAAAACAAGTGTCACAGCTTAATTGCAGGGGTATCATGGAGAAAAGAGAGATATTCTAGAAAATGATAAAGATACCATACTTAATTACCAAATATCATAATAAGGTGAGATTAAAAAAAAAAATTATCCTGCTATTATAGGGAAAATCCTAATCAAGTGAATGAGTGGAAATTAGGATAATACTAAACAGCTGCTCGGGATTTTGAAGCAAAAGAAGTAATGACTAGAACACTTGAAATAATAGAAATCTGAGATGACGTTCAATTTGCAATGTTAATTTAATTAACAAACAGAAGGCCCTCACAAATGTCCAACTCAACAACTTCACACCCTGTAATTCACAGCAGTTACCTTCTCAGCGTTAGACATCTCCGCTGCTGCTAGCAGCCTTGTAATCTATTTGTAGACCTAAACCTCGAGGTCGGAATATAAAAAGCTTGGTAACATGAAAAAAGGCTTATGTCACTAAGCTAGTATGGGATCAAGTACAAAAAAGAAAAAAAAAATGTTTTAGGTGGACTGCAAGTCACTATATGAAGAATAGATCATGGAGAACACAGGGATTTAGATTCCTGATACCACTTCCTAGTTTTTAGAAGAAAAAAAATGAGGGTTGTAAAAGCATCTGAGTATGTAAGCCAAATATCATCTTGAAGCAGAAGAAATATACAATTAAAAACAGAATCAGCTCTTAAAAGGGACTTCCCATCTTGTTTCTTGGAAGGGAGTATAGTGTAACAATCATGCAACACCTAGGAATTCATTTATGATTTGGCTTGCTATGTATTACAGCTTAGCCAATACTGACAGACTGGTTAGAGGGGTTTAAGTTGCAGTCCTGAGTACATACTGAGTGATGTTGACCCTAAAGAGAGCAGTCATTGATTCTCCAGTGCAGATATTCCACAATTATGGAGTGACTATGAAACATATGTTGTTGGGATGACAGCTTGCATATGAGGATTGGTCTTAGCCACTATTCCTTAGTGGGTTGGAGCCATACTGCTTTTCCTGCATCCTTAGTGCGTGAAGTGTATGAGACCATCTGATGAGAATCATAAGTCATTACTCATATTTAGCAGTTACTATATTTAGATTTTGCCTATAGGTATTTATCTTTTAATTCAGAGGGTTTTTCCTATTTTAGACTTGGGAATTATTATTTTATGTATTTTTTATGTATAATGCTATATAACCCTAAGGGTGGTCTATAAGCAGTAAATCTGTAAATACATTTTCTAAAATGGAAAAAAGTTGATAATTTATGACACAATCACACATATATCGATGTAATTAATGCTTAGTTTTTCACTTAAACTTTCTATTTTAAACGTCTTATATGCAGCCTTAAGGGCTACAAATAGCATTTTCCTTTTTTTTATATTTTCAGATTATTATTCATATTAGGCGTGTTATTAGAGGAGTTTTTGAGTAGTATTCGGATTTAAGAGTCATTGTTTAAGAAAGTATTCAATAAAAGATTAGGATTAGTTGCACATGACTAGGACTCTTTCCTTCATCTCCAAGGCATGCAAATTCTATCTTCTTAGGAGTCTCACATGGTTTCCTACGGTTTTGACCATGCAGATTTAGCCTATGTAAGTCATATTATTGTTCAACAAAAATCAGTTTACATTCATACAAAAATCAGTTTCATATTTGGCTCAAGAGAATCAATTGTTTTCTTACTTCAAGGGCTTGTCTAAGCCATCAAGTGTTGGCTAGCAGTCTAGCACTTAGATATTGGAATCGAGTGTCCATATCTTCAAACTACAAATCAGTGCTGCAGTTATATCCTCAAAGGCTCAAATTCGTTCATCACAATCAGTTGCTTAAACTCACAAAGTTTAAACCCTAATTTTTCCCTAAAATCACATGATGGAAGGTCCCTAAGTTGCAAAAAAGGAACTCTTCCTGACTTTAGTATGCGGGATGGGATAGTTTTGGGTGTCCACATTGAAACCACCACTTAAGCTTACCCCAAAGAAACTCGAGACAATCTTGGACTTTCTCAGTGACAAAGAACTCGTCTGGGGTAGCTAACGAAGGGGATGAGCAAAATAGGGAGTCTACTGGACGCAGTTCAACTAGCAGAAAGTCTTTCCACAGCTAGCAACAAGCGCGCTATAGCGCAAAAGCCGTTGTGTGTTAGTCATGCAAGATCCTTTCTTTCTTTCAAGAAAATGAGTTTAGGGACTTTAATCCACATCACCATCTTATTTCTAAGGATTGTAGCTATAGCAGTATAGATACACATACAGCTATTAGGTATCTTGCTAGACTGCTAGTATTATCAAGATAAAATCTACACTGAACGAACAATGCATTTGATTTTGCTAGTATACTATTGAGGCACAAACCAACCTTCCCTATCCCTCGAAATTCCCATAAAACATATATAGAAGGAACAAGAGAGGCACAACAATGGTAGAAAAAAGAAAGAGGCAAAATTAGGGTGAGAAGTTGCAGAAGAAAACAGGAAATTTGATTGCACGGAACGAAAGATATTCTTTAAAAATTGTTACAAAAGAATTCATAAATTAAAGATAATTGGTACATAAAACAAATATCAGTTTGTGTTGAACATTTTGAAATTGTTTCAATGAAAGAGGAAGATTGACTAGTTTATTGGGACTGCATAGAAATAGGAGGAGCACACAAATTATAAATACCCTCACCAACAGGCAAAACTTGGCTAGGGTGAGAAGTTGCAGAAGAAAACATAACTAATTCATTCGGACTACGAAATTTACAAGAATCCTATAGTATGAATCCCCTTTCCTTGCTCAAGGCTTTGTTTTAATGAACCAGATGGCTGCTATTCAATTAATCTCTTAAAGCACTCTATGCTCTTTCAATAGTTGTTGAACTATGGGGATGGGGCACAGCACTCTTTCATACCATCACAAACAGAAGTAAATACTGGAATTTAGTAAACTATTAAGCTCGCAAGGGGAAATGAACTTCTGTATAGCACAACAGCAATCCATAGTAGAAATAGATGCAGGACATAAACCACAAGGCAGACACAATAGAATACTCACCTGAACTTTTTGTCAGTGCCAATAATCCCAATCTCAATGTTCTTCCCTGATATTTGGCCTTCAAAACTGCATGATGCATCAATAGCTATGTTAAGACAACAAAACAAAGGTCACATCTACAAGACTAGCATTACTAACCAATCCATTACAAAGACATGGCCACAAGAAAGAGAAAAGAAACCTTGAATTCCAAGGATAGAACAAATTCAATGCTATATGCTCCCTCCCACCCAACAAGCACATTATTTATTGCATCATTCAATGGGATTACATATCAATTTCATTGTACATCCTTGCACAATGAGCGGGAGCTTTAGAGGTTAGATTACCATTGGTATGTTAGATATAAACCTTGTTTGGCAACCACCTCTAAGATTAATATTGAATGTGGATATTAGGGATGCCTACGAGCAAGGCCAGAACATCATATATCTTGCTTAGTCAAACACCTATGCACAGTGAGAGGCGCACAAGGGCACACCACAAATTGCATTCACCCAAGCTGAAGGCATTACACACTAAGCACCTTTATAATTCTATGAACATGACATGGTGTTATGAAGACAGAAAAGTTCAAAACAAAACAAAGAATCCTCCAAATTAAAAGTTTTTATGCCATAATTTCTAATTGAAGCAAAGATCCACACACTACAGCAGAAAATTTCATCAAGTCAAACAGTACATTGAAGCGTCTGGCAAGTATAAACCCTAATGAAAAAAATTCCTTATCATGCCATAACTATAGTTGCCAACCAGAGACAATTGGCATCAACATGAAAACTGACACAAAACAGCGGAGGGGGGATAAAATTTCTCAGTGGCTCCTCACCCTTCCTTAAGCGTCAATATAGCTGTATGAACAGCATCATCAAGTTCCATATCCTCAGTATACCTGCATCCCATAAGAAAACTGTTCATTGACGGCATTTTCATCAAGCAAATATTACTATCTCTAAAAGTCACAACGGAAGAAAAAGCAAATTAAACCAAAAAGGAAATGGAAAAGGGTGTGCATGTGCATGTTCTTGAAACAGAACATTAAAAACACTAGTAATCATGGAATTAAAACTCGGCCGTTCCGTTACGTAACGGCCGTTCTGTAACCTGTTTTTGAGTTGCCGATACGCGAAATGCCGTTATAACACTGAGAGTTGGAATTCACACAAAAATCGTCGCGATGGCGTTCCGTAACGGTAAAACGCCCGTTCTATAACGTGTTTTTGCAAGAAATGCCTGTTTTTTATAAAATAAAATAAATATTAAAGAAAAAAAGGCTAATAGAAGCCATACTTGTACTTTGTAATAGTTAAATTTTTTTTAAAAAGCTGGATTATTAATAAATTTTAATAATAATAACTAATAATATTTTTTTTACATAATGTGATACCAAAACAAATAAGAATGAATGAAGATTGAAAAGGCTTAATATTGAGCTAATGTGATTTTTTTTGATAAAATTCATGCCGCGATAACCGCAAAACGTTCTTTTTTGCCGTTACAAGCGATTCCCGCGACAACGCGACCGTTTCCGCGAACGTGACCGCTATTTTTTCCATGCTAGTAATACTCAAAGAGTAAGAGCATTGGAGAAGCTACAAAACTGCAGCAAACTAATTGCATTGATGACAAAGTACAAACCACTATTTATAGCTACAAATCTTTTTTTAGTACACCGGTATAGAATTGTGCACACAAATCATGAGGCATTCAATGTAGATGATATAATCAAAAGTCAACTCCCACAGAAAGGTGGAGTTGAATCTAATGCTAATGCTTTCTTCATCTAATTTGGGATATTCAAATCTATACTATCTATACTATTATTTTAAAATAGGAAAATTTGCAAGCCACATGGCACTTTCTTGTAATTTCTTCTTTTTTGTAAAAACAAAACCACATGTCACTTACTCTTCCATTACTCTTTGTTATGACTATCAATATGTTATTTAGTTTAAAATAATAGACATAATTTTACCATCTTAATTTTTTTCCCTAAGAAAAATTATTTTCATGACCTTCCATACAAGTTATTTTTTATAGCATATTGGCATTCCAAAGAAAAATAAATTTCTTAATTTTAATTTTGAATTTAAATTCTTAATACTAAATAGGATATATTTTATTTTGGTTTGTTTTTGTTTAAATAGCATACATTTAATTTTAAAATAATAGGAATTTAAATTTCTTGATTTTATAAATATACAAAATTATCTAACAAATTTATTTAAAAAAATAACGTGCATAGCACGGGCTTAAAACTAGTTTTACTGCATTAAACCAAAACTATTGAACAACTTGTATGCATTTACGCATGAGATAGTTAATCGACAACATAAAATTTGTTAGCCATATCAGGCAAGAAAGGAAAGTTAAACTGCCCATGCTAGAAAGAACAAAGATGTGAATCGAAGAAAATCTCAACTTAGATGTTGAAAGAGAATAAAGGTAGCAAACATTTCGGTCACGTAGCTTAGGATAATGCATAATTTAGTCGTGACAAAAGAGGATAAAATTGAACGTGGAAGATGGTGTTTATTCAACAAAAAGAATATTTCATTACCTCTTTTCAAGAAAAGTCTTTGCATTGGAGACATTCTTACCCATGGCTGAAGCCTTCCATGAAAAATATGAACCAGAGGGATCCACCTGTCAAGAAATAAGATGCTTTAATCAACAGAAGAATGCCAAGTTCCTATGCAAACAATAATTGGAACTTAAGCCTAGTTTGCATAACAAATAAGGATGGGAATACATATAGTTCATCAAATATATTGCATGCTTAAATCCTCATAGCCTCTCCTTGTTGGTTGAAAAAGGGGGAAAATAAAACGAGCACAAATTAAACTTCAAAAGTGAACAAAACATATAGACTGCTGAACAATGTAACACTAATCATACAGATAGCAACCAACATTAAAGCAAGACAAGTCTCAAACCCAACAATGATAGAATTCTTGTAACATAAACAGATTACAAACTCATAAGATTACTGTTACAGGATGCCCTGACATCTTTCAAAGATTTTGTTATGTGAAGGTTTTAGATTGATACATGACTGCTAAGAATCCGTTCAGCCAGAACTGAATGTTCCTTTTCCAAAAAACTTTAACAAAGCAAATATTCTTGAGAAAAGGTTAAAGAACATACTCTAAAGGGTATTGAACCTTCCTTTTGAACATATAAAAGGTCTGTCTAATTGAAGACAAAGCCATATGCCCCTATCACACCAAAACACTAAGGGTGTGTTTGGTTGGACCATTTTTATTGGTATGGAATGGATTCAAATCCATACCTATGACTCAGAAAAATAATTGCCAAAAAGAAAAATTAAAAGTAAAAAAATAACACGCCTAACACAGATTGACGACCGGAATAAAATTTGACAAAAAATCTTCATCTTCGTGCTGCAACTATTGAAGCTTTATAGTTTTTTAATTCATTTCCTTCTCCTTTCCATCATTTTCATCCTATCCATTGGTACAAATTTTCAATTGCACTTTAGATCAATAGTTGACAGAATGCATTTGGTAAATAGGATGCATTCACGTTAAACAAGCAGACTTCGTTTTGGAAATCAAAACTTTACATATGTTATGTTCTAAAAGTGAACCAAACAAAATGAATGGAGATAGTATCCATTCCAAGATTGAACCAAACAAAACTTAACCGGCTTGGGGATCTCAATCCATTCCATCATGGTATGGGATATCCGTAGTCCATATCATTCCATTCCAATGCAATGAACCAAACGAGCCCTAAAATCTACTTCAAAAGGGTCTTGTACATTCACCGACTAGAGTCAAGCACTTTAGCAAAGAGATAAATTACCTTTCCCTGATTTTGCACATAGAGGAAAAGTGAATTTCATAGGGGAGTGATGTTATATGGCCCTAGCCTTTTATATATGGTCAGTAACCTCTTGATATCCCTTTAATTCAATTTTTTACAACTTTAGACCTTGCTCATGTAAACAAATTCAGGCAACAATGACAAATATGGGTGTAACAAAAAAATGTCAACAAATTTTTTTCTTTCTATTTTTGGTAAGAAGAATTCCATTTATTTACATAAATGCCATTACTACAATCATTAGTAAATTGATAATAAATCTTAAAAATATCATTAAACTTAATCAAAACATCCACCTCTCCCACTCTTTCTCCTCCTCCCCCTTCCTTGTCATGTTGTGACCACTCCCTTCACCACAACGTCCTCCTCTCCCTCCACCACTCCCTCTACCCTCTGCCCTGTCGTCTACTCCTCCACAAGTCCACGACTCTCTCTCAACTAGTACAAGGATCGAAGGTGCAATGGTGGCCAGTGGGCCTGCCGATTTGCAAAATCGAAGGTAGATCGAAGATGGTGGTGATGATGGCGATTTTTGAAGGTAGATCGAAGGTGGTGGTGCCGATTTTCGATCAGAAAGATTGAATTGAAGAACACCAGCAGCAAAATTGTTCAGATCTGGTTCGATTGGAAATTGGGTAGTTATTTGGTGGAGACGTGGAGTGGTTCAATTGGTTACGTGGTGTTGCTGGTGGGGGTGTATTGCCGGTGGCTGCTGGTTGTTGGTGGATTTCGTTGATATAATTGCTGTGGTGGTGAATTGTAAGTGGTGGTGGTGTTTGGGGAAGTGGCTGGAGTATATTAGTGCTGACTTTTTTTAAAGAATATTAGTGCTAATTAGTGTTGTTAATTAGTTTCATATTAATGCCTTTCTTAGGAAATTTTGCCTAGGAGTCCGTGTGCGGTACAATTGTTGCCACTTTTTTGTTATGGAGGGAGTATATGGTGTTGGCTCAGCTCGATCAAGACTTAGATTTGATTCCGAAAGAAAACCAAGCAAATTTCGTCAACGACAACGAAAATTTTAAAAAAAAAAATCCAAAGGGCTCTCCAATTTTCATCTATTGACTACCTTAGGACAACAGGAAGAAAAGGTGGTGGAGAAAATAAGCCTAGAGTAAAAAAGACCTAATGTTTACCCATGCTTCATCAATTTCGGTAACCACAATCTTTGCTGCTCTGAAACCCTCTTCCCCCAGGAGTGTCGTGTGTCAACTCAACATGACGCGCGACACGACACTCGAACACCTGGGTGCAAGTATCGATACCCGTATCTAGAAAGTGTCAGAGTTTAAATTTCAGGATCTTAGAGTGGAAGAGCGAAAGTGTAAAATAATTTCAAAATCCATTTGTTAAATCACTGTTTGTGCCACAATTAGAGCTTACCTCCATATCTCACCATCTAGGTGCCCAATATAAGTCATCGGCGCAACAATGTCAGAACTTATTTTTAGTTTGTTAGCTTATCTCCATTTGTTAAATCACGGTTAATTGTTAGTTTAAGTTTTCCTTTATTGAAAATCAATGTCAATTATTAAATTTTTTTATGTGAAAAGTGTCGACTAATATTCCCCGACACTTAAATAGATAGTCGTATCCAAAAAAAAGGTCAAGACACTAGTGTTGATTGTATCCCCCATATCTGCTAATTTTTCGAATGAGAGTGTCGGATCCTCCGCTCCCTACTTGGATACAACACCCAAACTCGAGTCTGAGCAACATAGACCATAATACAATTATTAAACCAGGGTCAAGTGAAGGAAGCTTTGAGATAGCACAAGAATGTGAGGGTAGCAACTAATGTTGCCACTCTGTTATTGAGAACCCCACTCAATGTTATTATTGAGAACCACACTCAATGTCAGAACAAAAAAGTAGACACCCATCATACCCGAGTTTTCTTCCATCACGAGACAAGTGAGGTGGAATTCTCCATATAATAAACATTGGTGAAAAGTGAAAACCAGATGGCTCACTGTTAATGACAAGTGATACCCTAATCGATTGCCTAGTACTACCCCCTTGAAAACAAGATAAAAAAATTGAACAATAATAAGTTATTAGGGGAAAAGGCACTTTCGATAACATATAATAATTCAATTAAAAGTAGCTTGGGGAAGAAACTAGGAAGTTTGTCAAACAAGAAATTATATATAGACACATTTGAGATGGTATGTTGAATATTGATTTCAGTTGCCTACTTAGGAGAGAATCTGGCCGCTAAAATGCTTTTATATTATCTACTTCGTAAGTTTCTCTAGTTTTCATTTGATCAAGCCACAATCATCTCCCAAATATTCTCTCACTATAAAGTCTACCCACCTATGTCAGTTCATAACAAATTCCATCCAGTAAGTAGTAACTTGCAGCACTCAAAGCCACATAACCATAGACATGGTATAGACATGTACGAGCAAAATCAAACATTAAGGCTGAAGTAAAAGCATTACAAGAGTTCACTGAGTACCTGGTACAACTGTGGACCATTCTCATCAAATCCAGCAATCAAAAGAGATACTCCAAACGGTCTCACACCACTACAATGTCAAAGAAAAGGTTAATCAACCAGAAGTAACTAAAGCAACATAAAGATGCCATCTTCAACCAACAATTTTTCCAAATATGGATCAAGAGTTTCCACTCCACTACCAAGTTGGGGGAGGATCAAAAAAAGGATGTATGACAATCTAATTTCAGTTAGTTGATGACAAAAAAATGGTGTAGGCCTAAATATAAAATAAGTAAAAGAACCTAGACAAAGAATATGTTGTTCGCCAAGTATGTAAGCTAATTAAAAAAAAAATTAAAAACTTTCAATCCGATAATTGGAGAATAGAGTGAATAATAATAGTAAAAAAAACGTCTTGGTTTCTCCTTCCTCTCAAACATATCTCACTATTCAATACAAACTTAATCAGAGAATGTTGGAATCGTAAGAATTAAACACAATGATGACAAAAGGTAGAAGACTAGGTGTGATAAGAATCAAGTTCACGAAATAAAGGGAACCCCATGACAAACCATTCTTCTTCAAGATAAGATAAAACATATGGTTGGGCTAAATCATATCTACCGTAAAAAGAGACTGAGACGAGATAGGGATTGGAAAAGACAAAGATGCATGATATTTGATGTTTGAACTACAAGACACAAATCAAGCAGTATGAGGAGTTTAACATTGCATTATTGACAGAATGGCGCCCTTTCTCTCCCCCCTGCCTTGGATTCAGCTACCACTACATTCTTCAAGTTCAACTTCCATTATATTATAGGTTTCATGTTCACACTTTGGCTTGGATTTAGCCACCACTACATTCTTAGTGTTCTACTTCTATTACATTATAGGTTTTGTACTCACATTATCAATAATAGTTTTTAAGCAGATATGAAGTGGAAACTCTCAAACCACTAGCTAATGAATTTGTGTGTGTGTAATTAGACAAATAACACTAATATTACAGCATGAATTTCTTCAAATCATCACCATGATTATTATTATTCAAGGATGAAAACACCAAACCTTATATTTTTGGTTTAATCGCCTACACTTTCTGATGATGATATACATAAGTAACAAAGTACAACTAAAATTCAATCTTACCCTGATTGTGTGAATTCTTGCATGACTGCAGCAGTTTCACCATGATTATTATTATTCAAGGATGAAAACACCAAACCTTATATTTTTGGTTTAATCGCCTACACTTTCTGATGATGATATACACAAGTAACAAAGTACACCTAAAATTCAATCTTACCCTGATTGTGTGAATTCTTGCATGACTGCAGCAGTTTCCCTCACTAGTTGTGTAACCGGAATTGGTTCCTAACACACAAATCGCAGATAAGTTAGTACCACGAGAATGGGATAAATGGATGAAGAACAGCTCAATCACAGCAGAAACATTTACTCTTAACAGATGTCAAACCATAAAGAAAAGGGAGAGTACTATGCAAACAAGATTTCAGATACAGCACAATCGAACATGTCAAACAAACATTAGTAAATAAATCATTCAGAAGTGTAATAAATCAAATGAGATTGCAAGGACAGTTTTGTAAAAGGAAAAAGTGGATTTCATCAAGAATAAAGAAGATTCACAGACAAAAAAAAAGGTAACAGTATTAAAAATTAAACAAAGTACCTTGTACAATTTATAATATTGTTCTGCCTGCTTCCTGCTTTTACGAACTAAAACACGAGAATCGGGTCCCATGCCGCTATAGATATGGAGAAACCAAAAGGAAACAGTTAAGAAGAGGAAATAAATGAAGATCAAACAGCGAAGGGTTGTAGTAAGACCAAACATGATATATCCACCTTAGAGCTCTAACAAGTTAGAAATGTAAGAAAAAAGGACTAAAAAGAATTCTCAAGAATAAGACTCATGAACATATATTTTGAATCTTAATAAAACACTTGAACATTCTGACACAGTAGTGCAAATGCAAACCAGGGTATAAAAATGTGGCCATTACAGTTCGATACGGCCGAATTGTAACGGATTTCAATGTTAGCGCACCGATATTTCCCGGTTTGTCGCGTTGGATTCAGGTACACCGAGTTTTTGCCCAACTCGGCCGCATCAAATCAGTTTCGCCCGCATTATTCGTCAGAAGCAAAGAAAAAAAGAGCAAGGAGGAAGCAGAGGGAGACCAGATCTGGGTTTTAAACAAGAAACCCAAAAAATAAATCAAATTAAAGCTTACCTTGTCTTTGAAATGCAAATTCGAACAGAAATCCTCAACTAATTTTATAAATTACTCCAACTTAGTTCATAAAATTAAAACCCTAACTTAAAAAAAGGGGGAAAAAATGAAGGAACTAATTTTGCTATTTGATGATGCTTGCTATGTTGGTGAATCGATGGTTATTGGAGTGTTGTGGCTGTTAATGTACTGGTGGCCATCTCAAGTTAGTCTTCTCTTTCTTTGTCTTTGCTTCATTGTGCTTTGTGCTTTCTGCGTTCTATTTCTTTCTCTTTCTTTTTCTTTTTTTATTTGGGTCTGCAGTACAGCAAGTCAGCAACCCTCCCCCCTCTCATATCCCAAACCCCATGTGAGTATTGACACATTTACCCCTTTTCAAAATTCATTAGTTTTGATAACTTTAAGTCTATGAATGTGTTATACTTTTTTTTTTCTTATTTTCTTATAAAGTTTATTAAATTTATTTAAAAAATCTACTTTTATTCCTAATTAAATAACAATAACAAATAAATAATACTTCCTCCGTTTCGAAAAAAACGCAACAAATTGGATGGCACGGACTCCTAGTTCATTTTTTGTTATGGGAGTAAAAGGGATAGAGAGAGAAAGTGAGTTATGTGATGATGCGAGAGATAGGAAGACATTTATTTTGAAACTTCCTGAAATGAAAACTGTTGCGTTTATTTTGGAACGGAGGAAGTATTTTAAAAAACTATCATTAAGTTACTTTAAAAAATCTAAAAAAATTAAAAATCCCGACGAGACAACCGCGACACAGTCCGCGATCAACGCATTAATTCCGTTACCGCATCATTGTGACCGTTTCCGCGATCTCGACCGAAACCGAAACCGCATTTTCGAACCCTGATGCAAACTACATTTCAAGACTTCAAGCCCATAACTATGTCATTTGAAGCAGGATTACACTGAAAGTTGTTTAAAAAAATTCAATCTAACATAGCATCTGTCACAGAGATTATCCATAACTAGTAAGGAACTGAATTAGAAGCAAGGGGAGACAGCCCCCCATATCAGAGAAAAATATGAAAAAGGCATTAGATGGAGTTGAGCTAACCTGTAGACAACTCCAATGTTAGGTGTCAAAAGTTGAATCTTTTGAACCTGAAATCATCGAAGTAAATAAATTGTTAAATCAGCAAGAAACCAAATACAAAAAGTGAATAAAATAGATAAAGTAAATTAGCAGAATCTTTACAACAGCGAACTGCTGAACAGCATGTTATATGGAATAAGTGTACGGTAGTGAGAGGGGTGAACCATATTTTCATATTCAAGGAACTGGAAAAACAAGTCCCTCACTTCTACTCTTCTTTCTACCAAAATTACTAAAACTATATAAAGAGAATCAAGAAAATGATGTCAAATTAGTTTGCCAGTTGTCTTAAATTTCAATTTCCAGTGTAATAATTTCACAACTAATATTTCCCTTCTTTAATATAATAATTTTCCAACTAATATTTTCCTTCAAGGAGTTAAGCTCTATTGTAGCAAACATCAACACATTACTAAAATACTAAAAAAAAAAAAATCTTGTGATGTACTCCCTCCATTCCTAATTGTTTAGCTGTTTGCTACATTTACTCTTTCAGGGTCATCAAGAATAGTGTTTGACCATTAATATCTTTAATTGTGCTCTGAAAAAATTATAAAATGCTAATCTTCTGATAGTACCTGTTACAAAAAATCTAAGATGTTTTTTATGACGTTTTTAACATACGATAATGAGAAATTGTAACAACCCTGATTTTGGGGTAATTTAAATCTTTCATTAGGAATTTAAATTACCTCAACTGCTATCTTATGTGGTTGAACGAATATAAATTGGGTTACATTAATCCCATAAGAAACCGGCTCCCCTTTGTTTTAATTCCATTATTTTACTTGTTCCATTAATCATCTAATTTAAATCAACCTATTTACATACAAAAACCATTTAGTCCATTTTTGCAACTCATTCTCTTTCTTTCATTTCTAAGCTTGTATTCAAATAGTTAAAGAATGATTTAAGTAATCAAGTTAGGGTGTTTAGATTATTAAAATATGGTCATATTTGGTTCGAATATTCCATGAGGATTTCGAGTGATGTTCTTCATGAATTCTTGATTAAAGTGTTGATTATTGATAATTTTATATGATCATATGCATGCTAGGATAATCTTATGCATGTTTAATTATGTTCGTGATTGTATATGATGATTTATGGAATAATTATGCTAGTTCTTGATTATTTAGGCGCATGTCTTGAAGAGTTCTTGATGAGTCTTGATGAGTTCTTGATGTTAAAGTTGTGAAAGTTGTGTTTTGCATGATCTTGAATGATTCTATTTTAATCTTTAGTTTAATCTTGATCTATTAATTGATTGATGATGATTATAATTATACCTATTGCATTAGTGATGGCCAGATGGTTTTTGTGTCAAGGAATAATTTTTATGATAATTTTATGGATTAATCATATGGATGATTTGTTAACAATAATCTTTAGTTTTTGAATAATATGATTTAATTCAATTGGATTAATGTTGATTTAGTGTATAGTATGGTTTGAAATCTAAGACTTTGAATGACTTATTTTGGCGTGTGGATTAGAACCCAACAAGATGTTGCTTAACCTGTTTTATTGAATGGAAGATGGTAATTTTGGCATTTATATAAATTTGGTAAATAATTGATTGATTCTTCGAGTTAAACATTGGATTATTAATCAATGTTTGGCCTTTTTAAGTAAGATTGTCAAGTATCATTAGGGTAAAAGAGAGATTCTTGAGCTTTGATTCAACTATGTTTTAATAACATAAAGTTAAATAATTATTTTACAGATTAATAATACTTATAGATATGTGAATTGTGTTTATAAATATTATTTTTATCTTGATACGGATGTCGATAGATATTGATCACACTTTAACTCATAGATTTTATAAGATTTTATTTTAGATTGTTTTTGCATTAAATAAATAGTAATAGTAGAAGTATTGTTTTAGGCGTGTGACTATAATTGGGCCTAAACTTAGGGGCTGTTTGGTTCAATACTAGGGAAAGGAAAAGAATCAACAAAGGGTTAGGAAGGGAAAGAAATCAAAAACCCTTTGCTGATTGTTTAGTTTGGTAAAGATTGGTTCTCTTCCTCCCTCCTCTCTTTCTCCCTCCTTCCTTTATCTCTATCCTCCATGACTGCAGCACCTCCGCCCATCTCCGACCATCTTCATTGATCACCACCTCCTCTTCACCGCCACTCTCTAGTCTCTCTTTCTTCGCCTTAACACTAACCTTCGAAAACCTAACTCTCACCGCCACCACCTTTTTTCGTGCCTTGGGTTCGTGGGTAGGGCTAGGGCTGCGGCGAGGGACGGCGAGGTACAGCGAGGGTCGGCGAGGGTTGGAGAAGGGTGGGGGAGGGGAGGGGAGGTGGGTGGATGGGTTTTTGTGGTTTTTTTAGGTGGTTAGGGTTTCGTGGGTTTAGGGTTCGTGGGTGGGTTTGTGGGGTTCGTGGGTGGGTTTGTGGGGTTCGTGGGTGGGCATGAGGCTGGGGCAAGGGTGGGCAAGGGTCTGTCGGGGCCGGCGAGGGGTGGGGGAGGGGAGGTGAGTGGGGTTTTGTGGGTTTTTTGTGGTTAGGGTTTTGTAATTTTAGGGTTTGTGGTGGTTCGTGGGTGGGTGAGGCGAGGGTGGGTGGGTGACTGGGGTGGGGCGACGGTGGTTGGCTGGGTGGGTGGGGCGATGGTAGGTGGCTGGCTGGGTGGGGCGAGGGTGGGGTGACGGTGGGTGGCTGGCTGGGTGGGGCGAGGGTGGGGCGAAGGGGGTTGGCTGGGTGAGTGGCTTGTTGGGTGGCTGGGTTGAGTAAAGTTAGATGGGGTAAGTTGGGGGGAATGAGTTTTGTATCCCTAGTAAATACTAGAGAATGGGAAAAAGGTGAAAATGGGTAATTGTCTACGAAGTACGGGGTCGGCTCCCCATCCACGGTTCCCGTACTGGGGACGGCTAGGGTACGGGGACGGTGCAGGTTCGGCTGAAAAACGTCCCCGAGACATTTTGGTTGGAGTGGGTACGGCTGGATCTTGGCGGGGACGTGGAGGTTGGGGGATGGGGACGTATCGGGGACGGGAAAGAGGCAAATCTGCCGTCCCCAAGTCACGCGAGCTAGGGTTTCAAAGAATGGAGAAGGGGGAAATCTGGGGTTTTAAAAAAAAGCATTTGAGTTCTCTCTCCACTGACTGCCACCACTCGACCGTCGCCGGATCGCCGCCGCCTCTTATTTTATCGGCGCCGTTTGTTCCTCGCCAGCCACCGCCAACCACGGTTCGAACTTTTCCCCTTCTCCTCTCATTGTCGGTTCAAACTCTTGAAGTTCGCCCTCGTTGAAGATTGGAGCCCACCGGCGAGTCGACCACCATCTTCGTCGATGCTTGGAGCCCACCGACGAGTCAGCCACCACCTTCTTCTCTTCTTTCTCTCTCCCTTGTCTCTGCTGTTGCTCCTCCTTTTTAAGGAGTAAATGTTGTTTGTTTTTTGTTGGTTGAGGCTTGAGGGAGAGTAAATATTGTTTGCTTTTAAAAAAATTATTGTACTTCTTTCCTTTTTATTTAATAAGTTGCTTTTTTTCTATGTAGTGTACTAGTGTATTTAATGAGTTGGGCTTTAAATTTTTTTAAAGTACTCAACTTTTTTTTTTCACAGACTTCTTTTTTTTTCACTTCTTGTGTAATTGTGTAAGTGGGTATTTTGTGTAAGTATTATTTTTCACTTAATCTTAAGTCATAATTCATAAAATTAATTTCTCTTTTTTTAAAAAAAATATATTTTTAAAAAAATATTTATTTATTGTCGTCCCCGAGCCGTACCCGTTTTTAGAAATTTTCATTTTGCCGTTTTCCGTCCCCGTCCCCATTTTTGACCCCGTATCCGTCGCTGCGCTACCTAGGTAATTGTAGAACTTAAAATGGGAAAAGGAATGAAAATAAAAACAAACAGCAAACATAAGGGAATAATGGGCTTGTATTCCCTTACCTCTTTCCCTTTCAACCTAACCAAACAGCCCCTCAAAGTAGACAATGGGGCAATGGGCTTGATTGTAGTATGCAATAATAGTAGGAGGAGTAATCTCCTTAGCTAAACCGACCTAGTGGACGGCTTAGAAGAGTACCACTCTATATATAGGAGTGGTTGTAGTCTTTCATTTGGTGTGTTGAAAATAAAAATTAGCCTTGTGCTTAAAGAGTGTCTCTTTTGGATAGTTTGTCCTCCAACCCTTAGTAGTCAAGTGTGTTTCATGAGACTTCTAGGATTCAAGATCTTTAGTGGTGTGTCCCTTTGGGTGCTTGAAGATCCTTTGGTGGGAGTGTGCGTCACCAAAACCAAAGTTACATTCATCTTGTTCATCTTTTCCGTTGTTCTATCCTACTAGAATAAGAAATTCAACCCCTTCAAACCTTCAAAGATCCTATCAAAACTTCAAGATTGTATTTGGTGTTGTTTACCCAACATAAGACACTCCAAATATGCACCATGTCTTTGATGAATGTTATATTGGTGCCTATGATGAATACATGTCAGATATTATGGGATATTAAAGTGTTAGTTGAACTTACGCCACGAATTAATGTTATAGCTAGATTTCAGCAAGTCAAAGAATAGAGTTGACTTTATGAGAAATTGTAATTAGAATTTCATTTGAAACGATTGACCTTGATGATTGACTTCGAGGAATTGACTTCGAAAGCGAAAGCGAAAGCGATAGAATGACTCGAATAGTGAGAATGGACTTAAGATTGGGATAAGGTCGCCCGGCCTTAGTGTCTGATTCTAAGGTTTGGGTTAAGTCGAAGTCAATGTTCCTACAAGGGTCTTAGGGCAGTTTAGACCAATGATACCAGGAACGCGGTACGGTGGCCCGAACTACGACCCGGTTCGTTCGTCCCGAATCGCGGAACAAACGCGACTCAGGTCGCCGTCGCCAGCGAACCGTCGTCAGTGAAGAGTCTCGTCGGTCGGCCGTCACCATGGGTATTTGTGATTTAAGGCTGCGCAACATGAAATCAATAGAGGAGCTTGAAAGGTGTCGAATACTCAAGGGGAAGCTGTTGACTGACTTCAAGAGCAGCTTTGATCCTATCATAAAGAAAGAAGGTGAAAGATGATGAACAAAATTAAAAGAAAAAGGAAGAAAGGAAGACGGTTAGAGGAAGTAGATTAGTAGAAGATAAAGAAAGAAGGTGAAAAAGATGAACAGAATCAACAGATTAAAAGAAAAAGAAGAAGGAAGATGATTGGAGGAAGTAGATTACTAGAGATAAAGAGATAAGAATGATAAAGAAGAAAGGAAGATGATTGGAGGAAGTAGATTACACTTTTATATTAATGAAGTAGTTGGTGTCTTGGTGATATCTTTTTTTAATTTTAAAATTTATCTTTATTTTATAATATTTTTTTTTACCTTATGGTAAAGGAAGCAAGTATTATTTTATAATTTTTTCTTTTATACTTTTTTACCCTTTTTTAATGAAGATTATTATCATCAATAAAAATGAACCTTAATGAAGTTCAACTAAATGACATTATTATCATCAATAAAAATGAATCTTAATGAAGTTCAACCAAATCTATATCTATACTTCTGTATTTAAATCAAGAAAGTTTTTATCATCTTATTTTTTTTTCTTTTTCTTTAAAACATATTGATTTCAACCTTTTTGATTAACTCTTCATCAATTATCATTAATTTTAATTTTATTAACATAAGTTGTACAAAATCATATGAAGTTTTTTTTTTTTTGACCTGGTACAAAATCGGATTTCATTAAAATTAAAAAGATTATTTTTCTACATGAAAGAAAAAAAAAAAATTTAATTTATAAGCTGAAGTATAGCCAAATTTTTATGAGCCTCAACGAAGATATTAAGTTAACTCCCAATTGACATTTAAATAATTCAAAAAATTTAAATAAAAGGACAACTAAACTTATCATGTGTGCAATAGTAAATGACAATTTTAATTAACAAGGAGCTACTGTATTAGAAAATTATAGGTGCACAAATTCTACACAATTATGGAATATTTTAAGAAATTTTATACACGTACAACATACTCCACCCTTATTATGGCCTTTTTTGTGCTTGTATCATACTATCATGAAACAATAAATAACAAATCAAGTTATATAATACTCCCTCCGTCCCCTTTTGTTTGCAACATTTACTTTTTCACACCTCCCAACACACAACTTTAAATAAAAATATATTTAAATACATATAATAAAAAATTATATAAATTATAAATTAAAAAAGTACATATCGAGCCGAATCAAACGAGATCCTATTTGACTATATTTTTTCTTATGTGCATAAAATTAGAGAGAGTCAAAGTTGGTCAATGAACAGTGACAAAATTGTACTTGTTGCAAAATATAGGGGACGGAGGGAGTATATAATAAGAGATAAAAATTGAAATAAAAGAATAAATTAATCAAACAAAAGATAAATAAATGATAAATAATAATAACTATAATGACGATGATAATAATAATGATAATAATAATAATAATAATAATAATAATAATAATAATTATCCATGCCTAAGCACTCGTTCATCTGGTTGCTTGCTGTGCAAAATAGGCTGCAGGTGAAGGAGAGGTTGTACACTCATGGCATCTGTGGGGACAACCTGTGCTGTATGTGTGGAGCTGAAGTGGAGACTCATGCTCATCTGTTCTTTGATTGCCCCAGGGCTGTGCAGCTTTGGGCTTTGGTGAAGAGCTGGATGGGGCTTGGAAGGGACTTTCACTACATGGGAGGGCTAATCAAATGGTTGAGGAAAGGCAGGGCAGGGTCTAGGGCCAAGGCCAATGTAGTCACAGTGGTTGCTGCTGGAGTCATCTACCACATCTGGGAAGCTAGAAACAGGAAGTTGTGGGTGCAGGAGGATCTCAGTGCTAGAATACTGTTTGAAAATGTTAAAAATGCAGTTTGTAGTAGAAGTAGTATGATAAATGAGTCTAAAGTGAGAACAGAGGATAGGAATTGGATTAGTGGTCTGAAGGTTGTTTCAGACTAAGTCTTTTAGGGATCCTTGGTCTATAGGAGGCCTTCATAGAAGGGTTGCCATAACTAAGAATTGCCTCTAGGTTGTATGCTTAATGTTTGTGGAATGAAGGGATTTATTTACCAAAAAAAAATAATAATAATAATAATAACATATTTTCTTGGCTCCCCTCTAATTTCTTGTAAATTGCATACGCTGTAATCACTACACATTGCAATAATAATAATAATAATAATAAGGTATGTACAAGGTATAATTTAAGGTATAATTTAGAGTTATAGAGCGTACCCTACCCTAAACTCTCAATGACTGATCGATCCAAAAGAGAATTGATGTCATGATTAGTTTTGAGGGACGACTAAATTATATGTACAAGGTAAAATTTAGAGTAATAGAGTGTACCCGACCCTAAACTCTCAATGACTAGTGGATCCAAAAGATAATTGATGTTATAGGCTATAGAGTTTACCCTAAAGTATAAATCACTGATCGATCGAGAAGAGAATTGATGTTATAGGCTATAGAAGTATAGAGTTTACCACTTTACCCTAAAGTACAAATCACTGATCGATCGAGAAGAGAATTGATGTTATAGGCTATAGAGTTTACCCTAAAGTATAAAATTATAAATCATGATCGATCGAGAAGAGAATTGATGTTACAGGCTATAGAGTTTACTCTAAAGTACAAATCACTGATCGATCGAGAAGAGAATTGATGTTATAGGCTATAGAGTTTACCCTAAAGTATAAATCACTGATCGATCAAGAAGAGGATTGATGCTATAGGCTATAGAGTTAACCCTAAAGTATAAATCACTAATCGATCAAGAAGAGAATTAATGTTATAGGCTATAGAGTTTACCCCAAAGTATAAATCACCGATCAATCGAGAATTGATGTTTCATGATTATATACTTTCTCCGTTCCAAAAAAACGCAACAAATTTATTTGCACGCATTTTTAGGAAGAGATTTAAATGTCTAAACGATCAAATTAATATATGTAATTTTAAGACAAGTAACCTATAATATCATTCTTACTTGTGTTAAAATTATTTTGATTAATTTGCTCATTTACACCCTAAAATCACTTCCTTAAAGTGCGTGCAAAATGGTTTATTGCATTTTTTTTGGAACGGATGAAGTATATGAGTATAAGGGGGGTTTAAAACTTTAGATGATATATATTACATCCCATGGTATTATAATTCATGGGTCATGTAACTTACTACGTATGATATATGATATTATGATAAGAAAGGTAAGATAATATATATATTAATAATAAAGATACTCCTTCATTTTCCAACAAATAAATAAATAAATAAAACGATCAAAAAGGGGAGTTGAATAGTTATATTACCATTAAGCTTCTATCGTACTTTCCTCTTTTCCCTAAATCTCTTTTCTGCAATTTCAATTTCCTACTTCCAAGCATTTACAGTAGAGAGTTCAAAGGTCACTCAAACTCTAAATTTTCAATTTCTATCCAACATATAAAGAATACCTTCCTCAGAAAATAAAACCCATCTCCATCTTCACAAATCAATTGTATACCAAAAATTATTTTCAGAACAAAAATGGCGTTTGGCAAAAAAGGGGACCGACAGAGGCAGCAAATCCACTCTTCACAATCAAACTATCCCCAAAATCAACCTTCAACTGATGAGTATATAGATGTGGAAGAGGGAATTGATCAAAGGGAAGATGTAATTCCAGAAGGTGTAGCAAATCATGTAGCTCCTTCTGAAAATAATAAAAAGCCACTGTTGGATGAAGTTACAATGATAGTGGCAGATAGAGGGAAGAATCCAGGAGGCTCTAAGAAATGGTCTTGCAACCATTGCAAGAAAACTTTCACCAGCTCATACACCAGAATTTATCACCATTTTTTCGGTGCTCCCGTTGGAAGAAAATCAGAGATTGGTCGTTGCACAGTGATGTTGTCTAACAAACAACTACTGCAAAGTTTAAGGAAAAAGGTTTAAGAGGCTGATCAAACAAGTATCTCTCCATCAATAACAAAGTCCACTCCGAATTATAAGGTACCAGGAGCCAATAGCACTCCTATAGCAAATGCATTTGCTACAGTTGAACATCATCAGGTTGACGTTGCCATTGTTCGTTTCCTCTGTGCTAATGGTATCCCTTTCAATGTTTTAAGAAGTCCAGAATTTGTTAGTATGGCTAACATCTTGAAAAATGCTCCAAAAGATTACAAACCGCTATCCGCCGCAAAGCGAGAACATCCATACTCGATGAATTTAAGCAAGATGTGGAGAAAGAATTGGCTCCGATCAAAGATACATGGGCAACCCAAGGGATGTCCATAGTTTCAGATGGATGGACCAATGTAAAACATGAACCACTCATCAATGTTGTGGCTTCCAACAGTAGAGGATCTATGTTTCTATACGCTGCAGAATTCTCAGGAGTGGAGAAAACTGGAAAAGCTATTGCAGATTTCCTTTTAACTTCAATTGAGGAAGTTGGTCCTTCGAATGTCCTTCAAGTCGTGACGGACAATGCTGCAAACTGTAAAGCAGCGGGCAAAGAAATTGAAAAGGTACATAAACACATCTTTTGGTCTCCTTGTGTAGTACATACACTTAATCTTATTTTTAAAGACTTATACTAGAGGAAAAAACATTGTCAAATATTTTCTCAATCATGACCATGCCCATGCAATATTTAAGACACAATCAGGCTTAGAATTGTTAAAAGTTGCAAAAACTAGGTTTGGTTCACACTACTTACTGTTGAAAAGATTGTCACAGTGTAGAGAGTCTTTGGCTACTACGGTTGTCCTTAGAGTTTGGAAAGATTGGGTGAATTCTAGTGATGAGAGAACAAAAACTCTAGGAAAAGACATTGCTAGTACTATAGGTGATGAATTATTTTGGGAAGAAGTAGATAACATATTAGCAATCACCAAACCTATATACTTGATGATTAAATTTGCTGACGGGGGAAGGGCCAAAGATGGGTGAAGTGTATGAAAAAATGGATTGCATGATAGGAGAGGTAAGTGACATAATGAAGAAGAACAAACACAAAGATGATAGAGAGAAAATGAATGAAATAATGCTATCTAGGTGGGAAAAAATGAATATTCCTATCCATTGCTTGGCATTTGCATTAAATCCCTAATACTATGATGCACATTACTTGAAAACTTCGGCTCCGGGAGGGGAGGCAAGGCGAGCTCCTAACTTTGACCGAGAAGTTGTTCAAGGAGTTCTTGAAGCTTTTGATAAAATAGGGGAAGATGAGGAAGAGAGAAAAGTGTTGCGTGAACAGTTGGCAAGGTTTCAAGCTAAAGAAGGGATTTATGGAAAACTTGCTGCAAAAGTTGATGCGGTATCATTAAATCCAATATCTTGGTGGTCTACCTATGGGGCGGAGACTCCAGAATTAACTGAAATTGCAACTAAGGTTTTGTCACAGCCTATTAGTAGTTCCTCGGCGGAGAGGGTGTGGAGCACATACTCATTTGTTCTTAACATTAAAAGAATCAGGCTTAATTCTTTGAGGGCTGATAAGTTAGTTTTCATCCATTGCAACATCCGACTTTTATCGCGTTTTACACCAATTACAAAAAGGAGCCTCATCGAAAATGGGATATTGAACCTGAGAGTTCATATTTAGATGACTCCATAGTTAGACTAGAGGACATGAGGTGGGAAGAAGAGGAAGCAAACAGAGCAATACCTACTGCACCGAAGCGGCAACGCTATGCGGATTGAGATTATCTTATTTTATAACTTATGTATTTTTTTTAAATTAAGGAGTAATGAATGCTACTGTCTTTATTTTCTAGTAATCTATTCTATTGTGTTTTTTTTTAGTTTCATGATGTAATCAAAATATTAGAATTTGGAAATCAAGCAATCATAATTTTATTAACTTGCATTTTTTTTTAATTTTTTAGCTTCTGAATAGTTTTAAAAAATTAAAAAAAGACCCAACGTTCCGGATTCACTCGAGGTAGCGTTCCCCGTTCCCGTTTCCGTCCCACGTTTCGAATCGAATTTCGTACCTTGTAACATTGGTTTAGACCTAGTGTGTCGTCATTTAGACATGGCATTTACTTACGATGGGTGTTATGGGAAGGGCACACATTAGGAAAGTTCGATCGTGTAAGATTCAACCCTAAGAGCATCGATCGGTCCGAAGTGCAAACATAGTAAGATGAAGGAATGGATAGATAAGATTAAACCTATAGTAGAGCTAGACTGACCGACAACCTAATTGGAATCATTTACGTATTGTGTAATGGGATTTTTGTAATGCAGCAATGGACGACAACTACGTATGTGTGTACGTTGTAACTCTACTTTGATTATTTGAATTATCCTGCGATTGTTTGAATCCACTTTTAGGTGGATCAGCCTGGTTACTAGGGTTGTTCAAAATGATCTGTGATCTAGCTGATCCGATCGGATTTGTTTTTTAAGTTTCGGATATTTTGGATTGGATATCCGAAATTTTTCGAATCGTATTCGAATCACGAATCCTAACATTTCGAATATCCAAATATCCAAAACTTAAAAAAATTTATCCATCTTGCGCATTCCACCCAGCTTATTACTTAACCCTTTTAACAATTTAAGAGCCAAAGCCCATTATTAAAAACAAAAAAGCCTCACTGCTCATCTGTCTCTCACATTCCCTCATCCTCTCATTTGGAATCTAAAAAACCTTAGCCTCCAACACAACAACACCCCAACTAAAGCAACGCCAGCATTGCAGCAATCCACCCACGCAGCTGTCAGCTTTTCACTCCAACTTAATGCCGATCGCCGACCGATAATTGTCTGTCGTCAGTTTCACTCCAACAATCCACCGGCAGCCGCGAACCTTTCTCATCTACATTTTAAACAGTTGTACATTTGAGGTTTTGGTGCTAAGAAACTTATTTAAGTAATTAATGGTCTTATTTTGGATGATTATGAGACATTGTGCATTTGAGTATATCTATACCTAATATATTAAAACACACCCTAAAACATAATTTTGACACATGTAATATCTTATCTTTAAAATTATGACATGTGTGATCTTTAAAGAGTGTTTCATTTTCCTTTCCTTTTTTTGGAATAAAAAATTGCTTTTATTTTCTAATTACAATTAATATTAATAATGTATTTACAATTAATAAAACTTTTCAATTACTCTCAAATTATGAGATTTGCTTTCTTAAATCACTTCCGTTTTAAGTTATTCATTTTAAATTTAACTAGTTTTAACCCCGTGCTATGCACGGGTTTTGATCCTTTAAACCAATTATTATGCAAATTCATAGATTTTTTTTTCTTATTTGAAGCAAAATATGTGATTTGTATTTTGATTTTGAGTTATTTCAAGTATGGCGATTTGATTTGTTGGGATATGTAATTTCACAAGATTGAAGATCAAAGTGGAACTCAATTGTTATAAGAGTAAGGAGACATTAAAGGTTTTTTTTTTTAAAAAAAAAAAGAAAGAAAGAAGATGTGACAAATGGATGACACGTGGCGCTTAAAGTTCCTGTTTTTAATATTTAAGTATAGATTTTATTCCATTTTGAAATTCTTCTAAATGAGCCCACACTTCATATTTAGAAAATTATTTTCCATTATTTTATAATTATGAAAATTATTAGTCTTCAAAATATGTATATGATTTTTTCAAGGAAAATATATGGTATAATCTTAAAAATAGTTTAAAATTTAATATATTTTCATTTTTTTGATGAATTATTATCAAGTCTTAGTTTCAATCTACAAAAATCATTAGAATTACAAAAATTAAAACATATAACTATGAATCTAATAGGTACAAAGCTCGTGCATTATGCACGGGCCAAAAACCTAGTTGTAGTTTGTTACTTTGCTACTACCACATTGAATCATTGACAGTGGGAATAGCCATATGCTACTTTGCTACTCCCGGAAAATACATATATAAGGAAAATTCTAATCGGATCGGACAATCCGAGCATCCGATCCAAAAAGTCTTTGGATATCCAATTTTTCGGATCGGATTCGGATCAAGATTTTACCGATCCGAAATTTTCGGGTATCCGACACTGGTTACTCCCCACTGACTGTGAACCCAATTTTTCAACTGAGCCTGATGTTTAGATGAGATCGTGGGACGGTGGAGTGTGTGAGCTTAGAGCTGAAGCTGTTTTCGTTAGAATTGATCTAGATCTTTGTATAGGATTTAGGACCATTTTATTCTTGTAGACCTTATTCCATTTATTTGGGACTATTTTATTAGATTGAATAGGCGCATTAAGCGCATGACTTTATTTGAGTTATTTATTTAATGATTAGACTATTAAGACTTAATTATTTAGCATAATTACACTTTGATTAGTTACTTTCTATTGGTCAGTAACAATCTGTCTTAACATTATTTCCGCTGACGTCGGTTCTCTAAGACGGGACGTTACAGTAACTGTGGTCAAAGTTAATAAAATTTAATTCCAAAAATGGAAATGTAGAAAACAATTAGGGACGGAGGGAGTAGCTCAGAGCACAAACTGAATCGAAAACACCAGACACCATTAACACTACTTACAGATGCTTCATCCACCAGGATTGAAGGAAGTTTCTTCTCGGTAGCAATAACAACGCCATTGGCAGCTGCAATCACCAAACAAAACAATGTATGTTTCAGTCTAGAAAGGGGTCAATATTCAAAGTATCAAATAGATGAAATTTTACTCAAGGGCCTACTTAATATTAAATGAAATATATAAACCAATAGTCAGCTAGACATGAACTAAGGAAATCAATACATATTTAGCTTCTCATAAAGCCATAATATAAGTAGATTACTAAATTGTTTGCAAAATATTCTGGCCCTTGAGCGTAAATTTGAAACTTCTTACCATCAAACTAGAAACTCATTAAAGAGACAACTCATTAGACTTAGATAATTTAGATCCCAATTGCTGGTGGAAATTTGGCAATAAAACTTAAAATAGTACAACTACAATTTACAAAGAATACTTCCTCTGATTTTTTACTTCAACCAATTCCCAATTAAGAAAATGTAAGATATCTACATAATTCTTTTTTCTTTTTCTATTTTTCTCAGAATGTTTTCACTCTCCCATTGTCTTATCACTTGGGTTTTTAATAAATCTCTACCTCTTTCCTCTTCACATGGACTTCTAAAATAGCATGCCCACACTATATGACACATATACTAGTAATGAAGGTAGTAAATGGCTGCTAATATCTTCATCTTACATATCCAATGGTACCAATCCAATATAGTTCTACTAAAACGCATCTTAAAAAATGGATAAAGCCAATGTTACAACGAGATTGGCGTCGAAACATGGTACGGAAACGGAAACGGGGAACACTACCTTTGACTGAATCTGGAACGTTGGGTCATTTTTTACTTAATTTTTACTTCACTATATTTTAACTTACATGTATAAAATTAGAAAGAGTCAAAGTTACACAATGAATAGTGATAAAAGTAGCAAACAAATAGGAATGGAGGAAGTACAATACTACTTACAAACTAGAAAGCCACGAATATAAAGCATTAAATTAATTAATAAGATCATAAAAAGGGTGGATCCAAGCTTTATTCCATTGAAATGAAAACAAAAATAAAAAATGACATGAAAAAAAAAGACAACATCACATAGCTGTCACCAACTAACAAAAGCAGCAAATTTCTGGCTAGAAGCTGCACTTGATTGATTTGGACCAGGCAGTGGCTTGGTTTTTCTCTATTGTTGGTAGATTTCGTAGGCAGGTTGTGCAAGTTGTTTGTGCAGGTAATGTCTATTGTATTTGGAGCCAACGAAATAATTCTGTTTGGAATGGTACTGTTCTAAGACCTGAGATAGCAATGAGGCAGCTGCAACGTGTTATTGGTTGTAGAGTTTGGGGTGTTATGCCTAAGAAGATTAGTGTAAGGAATAGGGAGTGGTTTAACTTTGCCATGTCTTGAGTTGTATCTTGCTTGTGGCTGTTGTAGCTTGTTTGGTGTGTGAGCTTGTTCACACTGTTTTGTGTATTTGTTCTTTGAGCTATTAATAAAAATTTTACCTTTGCTCAAAAAAAAAAAAAAAAACTAACAAAAGCACAGTAAAAAAGCTAAAGATGTGGAGTATATAAAACCACGTGTTCTTTCTTCTCTTTCTACTGTCTTTTCTTCTTCCTCTTCTTTATTCTTCCTATTCATCCATGGAGTTCTTAAATCTGAAGAACTTCTAATTCACAAACACTCAGAGCTCGGAGTCGCAGAAGAAGGCGACCAAGATCGCATTCGTTCCGCGATTCGAGACGAACAGTCGGAATCAGAATTCGGGCCCCCGACCCGCGTTCCACGTATCATGGGATAAAACATTATGGTCCATGGAGCCTAGGCGCAAGGCAAAAGCGCACGCCTTTTGTATGCAAGGCGCATGTATATCTATATTTATTTCAAATTATTTTTTACTTTGATTGTATTTATTACTTTATACCAATTAAAAAGATCATAATAAATTAAATAATGATATCTGTAAAGCAAACGTAGTTTGAATTTGAAAAATTGTCAAACATTCTTCAATTTATAACTTAAATTTTAGCTATTTTCCTTGAGGCGCAAAGGCGTGCCTTACCAAAGACGCTTTGAGGCGCATAAGGCGCACGCCTTTCGTAGGTGATTGTCCTTCACCTAGCTAAAGCCCATTTTCCAGAGACGGGGAGCGAGGCACGCCCGAGGCACACTTTTTAAAAACCAAGGATGAAACATAATTCATCTATAGTTTATGCCCAAATTATCTCATGTGACGATGACTAAAATTGTACCCTTAATCCTCGAAGATAATGCATGTATGTAAATAAGCCAATATCTTGTTTAGGGCAGTCACACATAAAATTACACATAATATATTTTATTTTGTTATGCACCAATATTAGTAATGAAGTTATTTTAGGGAATGCTTAATAAGTTAGTTAAAAGTAGAAGACTCTAGTTGTTAAGTAGATTTTATCTATAAATAGAGCTAAGAAAGAAGAGAGTAGATATTTTGATGAGTGTTTCGTGTTGTGTAAATTAGTGGGAGTTTGTGGTCACTCAAATTGCTAATCTTGTATTATTCCATTAATCAACTCTTCTCCCATTTTATTCCATTTTATTTAAATTTTACATCATTATTCCATTAATCAGCTTATAATGGTATTTGTTGTAGAGTAGGGATTGTTTGAGATGATGATGATAATGAATAATTTTTAACTAATAATTTTAAGGGCTCGTTTACTTTTGCTGAATATAGCTGAAAGTAATATTTTATAAGAGAAGGAAATTGAGAGCTGAGCTGAACTGAGCTGAATTTAAGCTAAAGTAAACAAGCCCTAAATATCACTTATTGATTATTAGTTATTGATTATCAATGAATCTGATGTGAACTGAAGTAATATGCTTTTAACTATATATCAATTAGGTCTTATTTTATTTGTATTAATGAGTAGTTTTCTAACATATTTAAAGTTCAAAAACATCAAATTAAGTTATTTAATTTGAACTTATTTTTTTTGATCCGATATGTTCTAAAATATATCGTAAGTAACAAAGTGTTAGAAATAATGTGAATCAAACAAGGCCTAAGTCCAAAGAAAAAGGGCCAAAAGAATTTTTTTAAAAAAAAAAGAAAGAAAGAAAAACCAATCATATTAATCCAAAAGAAAGAAAAGAGGGAAAAAAGTAGAACTTCTATTATTACCTTTAATTCCAAGAGATGTTTGCCCAGAACCAACAGCAGTTAAAGCATGCTCGATCTGTACCAGCTTACCAGAAGGACTGATTTACAACAACAACAATAACGTTTAGCATTGCCAACATTAGGTTCAGGAGATACAGATAAGTTGGGTTTAAAATGAATGTCTTCTATTGTATTCAAAAATGTGCAATTTGAAATCAGGATACAAACACTACATTTCAACAATAAACAATAGAGCAACAACCCCAGTTGGAAATTGATGTCTTCAATTCAAAATGTGAGTTTCAACTGAGAATAAAAACATTAGATTCCAAGATTGACCCCACTACAACATCAGCATAATCAACTTAAGAAGTAGTCAATTTCAGATGAAAATACATACATTAGATAAACCACAGTTCAAAATCAAAGTGTTTAATACAAATCATGGAGTGAGAATAGGAAAGAATGAAAGAATAACTGAAGCTATACCTGAAAGTGGTAAGAGAGAATGAGTATTGACTGTCACCCATTGCAGTTTATGGATGCACAGAACCAGAGGCAGGCAGATCCAGGAATTTGAACTAGAACTAGATGTAGCACGCCGGAAATTTCTACCTAAGAAATTTAGGGGGAAAAAAAACATTAATCACAAGCAGGCCCGTCCCTGACCCAGGGCAATAGGGGCGGCCGCCCTGGGCCCAGTAACAAATCCTCCATTTTTGTAGTCTACAGCACAGCACATACATAATCTATCAACAATATTTGATTGGAAATTCATTTTCCATCTGGCGATAAAATAAATTACCCAGCAAAGCATGAACTTCATTGTATAATTGATTCTACGGGAAAAACAATCTTACCTCAAAACTCTGCTTGCTTTAATGGAGGAAATCTGCTTGTTTTAATGGAGGAAAGGTACTACAAAAACCACGCCCAACCTAGTCACAGTTAGTTCGACAGAGAAGAGGAGAGGAGAGGAAAGGGTGAAATAAACGGAGAGATGACTTGCGCTAGGGGTTAGATGATTTTTATATTTTTGGGTTTTGCCACTAGTACAGTAATACCAATATATTTTTGTTTTTTTCTAGGTGTAACCAATTTTGTCCAACAATGTCAGAAATCGAATTGTTGAAAAAATTAACACAATAATCGATAAGAATAAAATAGTCACTCATGCTTTAGGATTACTACATTTGTTTCAAAAAGTTAACTACTTCCTTTGTCCCAAAATAATTTTTCAATTTACTTTTTCATATCACCTGATACACAACTTTAACTATTAATATTTTGAGCTATATTTAACAAAAAATTATAAAAATTATATATTTAGAAAGTACATGTTGAGACAAATCATACGAGATCTGATATGACTATGTTTTTCCTTATAGTATGAATAAAATTAAAGAGATCCGAAGTAATCATGTGAATAGTGTCTCTAGTGAAACTACAGCACTTATTATGAGACAGACGTCAAAGGGAGTACATAGTCACCACTAATAAACAAAAAATATAAATTCTTCTTAATTACAAACACAAAATGACAAAGATATTATTTTACGTTTCTTTTTTAGGTGGTGGTCCATGTAATTTAACACGTTACTTCTCTTAATTTCAAACACAAAAAGACAAAAGTACACAACCTAACCCCTTTTTTCCTTTAAAGCACTCTTAATAAAGTGTTTTTCCCCTATGTAGCAAACTTAGGGGGCACATGAAACAATTTTCTTTAAAAAAAAATTAGTTTTGGACGACGAATTGGTAAAAAAAAAATTATTTTCAGATAACAAATTGGTAAAAAAAAAGGTTATCTTCAGATAACAAATTGGTAAAAAAAAACAAATACCTTTGGCAACAAATTGGATAAAAAAATTCCAACGACATTTAGGTCAAAAAAATAATGAGAAGGTATTGGGTCAAACAAGTCTGACCTAATATATTCTGTCAGACAGAGGAACTTATATTATGGGTGTGACTATGTTTAAGTGGAATCATCAAGGTAGGAAATGAGAAAGGTGTTATATGCTTCATATTTGATAAAAATACTTCAGCAAAGCAATTGTGTGGTCAAACTTTGGAATAAATTCACATGATGTAATTGCATGAAATAATGCTTCAAAAATGACAGTAGCAAAAAAATTTAACCAGGAAAAAAAAATTGACCTAGAAAAAATTAAACTTGACCTGGAGTAAATTTAAATTCACCTGGAGAATCTATACCTATATACCTAATATATTAAAACACACCCTAAAACATAATTTTGACACATAGGATATCTCATCTTTAAAATTATGCCATTTGTCATCTACAAAAATATTTCATTTTCGTTTTCCTTTTTTTTAAATAAAAAAATTGTTTTTATTTTCTAATTACAATTAATAATAATAATTTATTTACATTTAATAAAACTTTTAAATTACTTTGAAATTATGAGATTTGCTTTCTTATATCACTTTCTTTTTAAGTTATTCATTTTAAATTTAATTTTATTCCATTTTGAATTCTTCTAAATATGCTCACACTTTATATTTACAAAATTATTTTCCATTATTTTATAATTATGAAAATGAATATTCTTCAAAATATGTACTCCTATATGTTTTTTTTTCCAAGAAAAATATATGTTATAATCTTAAAAATAAAAAAAAATTGATATATTTTCATTTTTTTGATGAATTATTATCAAATATTAGTTAGTTTCAATCTTATAAAATCATTAGAATTATAAAAACTAAAACATAGAACTATAAACCTAATAGGTACAAAGCACGTGCATTATGCACTAGCCAAAAACCTAGTATCAATAATTGACCTGGAGTAATATAACTACACGTAATCAATTTTTAATTTTTTTGTTTTTTTGTTTTTGGAGAAGTTGAACAAGTGACCTGGATGATTTCAATTTGTTGTCCAGGTCTTAAAACTTGGATGATTCAAATTTTTCTTTAAACTTGGATGTATTTTATTAAACATGTACACAAATATGCTTAGACATGGACTTATTTGGTGAAACAAGGACACAAATATGTTTACACCTGGACTTATTTGGTTAAACCTGAACATTTTTTTTTTAATTAAACCTAGACACATTCTTTAAACCTAAATATATTTTGTTAAACCTGGACACATATATGCTTAGACCTGGACTTATTTGGTTAAACCTGGACACACATATGCTTACACATGGACTTATTTGCTTAAACTTGGACTTTTTTTATTAAACCTGGACACATTCTTTAAACCTGGATGTATTTTGTTAAACCTGAATATAAATATGCTTAGACTTGGACTTATTTGTTTAAACCTAGATAAAACAAGGACTAACTTGGACAAAAGAACTAACTTGGATTTAAAAAAACCTCGATAAAAAAGGAAGAACACTTGGACAACAGATATGATTGAATTCACCATCTTCAATCAAGAGTATTGAATTTTTGTTTTTGGAAGAAAAAGTGAAAGGCTCAACCTTCTGCTTTTTTAATCATCTTCGAACATCATCATCTACATCTTCGTCACCATGTTGCTATTGGCAGCTAACTTTTTTTTTTTTAAAAACAATGGCAACTGACTGTTCCAGTTTTTCAACCGCCAAAATGATGATGATATTGAATTGGAAAATTTCATAATCACGCAATCAAGATGATGATGGTGTTGAATTGGATATTCGATGAATCACGCAATCAAGAGGACATTCAACCATTTAATTTAGGTTTAATGTTTGCGAATAATATTTGATGATGATGAAGAGAATTCAAAAAGGAGAAGGTAAGAGGTTGGAGAAGAAGGAGAATGCAGAGTGTAACACCCCGCATTTTAGCAACGACGTTATTAGTGATAACGTCGTAAACATGCAGTTACCAATCGATTTATAATACTGAAATATAACTAAAACTCGTGGAAGTAATACTTATTATTATTAGTAATGGAATCCCAATTACAAAAGGTTAAACTAAACACAAAACAAGTCTTAAAAACTAGAAATAAAACCTATTACAAAAGTAGGAAATAAAAATAGGGGCCTAGACGCTCATCAACTCATCCTGCTACTAGCTTCTATCCTGCTTACCTGCAAAATAAAATTGGGGGTCCACCATCAGTGGCGAGTAACTAGATTGTCCTACTTAAAAGTAGGACCACATTACATACAATAATAGGGTTAGAACACAGAAACAATAACAAATACAGGATACAAGTTCAATCAACAGAGTTAGCAGCGGAACATAACATTCATCAATAGCAACATTATTCGTAACAACTAGCACACGCACTTTTCAACAAGCATAATTACAAATTCAATATCAGGACAACGCTTGGTCTAAAACCGATAACAAGACTAGCAACAAAGGACTTGCCCCGCACGATTCATCACTGATGAACCGATAGACCCGCACGGTTTATCACCGATAAACCGATAGACGCATGATCTTCAACCGTTCGACACGACTCTGACACACAATCAAACAAACAAGACTTGCCCCACACGATTTATCACTGATGAACCGATAGACCTGCACGATTTATCACCGATAAACCGATAGACGCGTGATCTTCAACCGCTCGACACGACACGACTCAACAAAACTCAAAAAGACCCCAAACAAAATCATCACACGAATCAAGTTCTTTCACACGCATCATTACAATATCGAATCATCATACCAATATTCATCAACAAGTTCAACCATTCATACAACGCATATCACAAGAAAACGTCTTCACTAGAACTTAAGTAATCAAACACAAACTTATAGCTTTAAACAGAAGAATACCCAAGTCGAAACATTTAACGTTCCACTCCTTAGATTAAGTTTTAGATCAATTATAAAGGATTAACCCAAATAAATTAAACTCTACAAGTAATTTAAATAATTAAATTACACAAACCGTCCAATTCTGATTTTATTGAATAAAATTATAGATCGACCAATTAATGAATTTGTTTATTCTGGAAATTATTACTGTCGTCTAAACTAATTTCAAGGGTTAAACCAAAAGAGTTTCGTACAAAAATAAGTTCTTTTACTATTTTTAAGAAAATTAATAACCAGATTTCTAGATTTATCAAAAGTTGGTTCCTAAATTTTCTGACTTAGAAAAAGAACTTAAAAAATTACGAAAAATTAACACAGATTACATTACCCTATTTTAGATACTCACTTAAATTTTCGTTGCAATCGGACTTGTTTAGATGGGTTAATAAATTCGAAAAAAAATTCTGGACAGATTTATCCGTTTAACAGATTCAATCATTTTGAAGCCCAAAAGGACGATTTTAGACACTAAATAATTATAATATCAAGTTTATCCAGTAAAGAAGTTATCATAAAATTTTTATCAAGAAATGACATGATTAGATCAAGAATTAAATTCATACACTTATAAATTATTCAAGAAACATAATAAAAATTTATGCTTTAAGAATATAATCATGCATTCAAAAATCAAAATCCAATTATTCTATGTAATCTAATCTTATTCCTAAGTAGAAGAGCTAGTTACCTATTGAAGCAAGTCACACAAAAGCACGCCTAAGACCCGCGGGAAAAGAAAGAGGAGAAAAGAAAAGGTTTTGTTTTGAGTATGATTAGTATAATGAAATAGGTTTACAAAGGGTGAGTTTTTAGAATATAAATAGAGTAAGGGCTTACTAAATTTAGGAGGTGGGTTAGTTTAGGAAGGGAAATAAAGGAAAAATAATAGGAGGGAGCCGGTTATATGAGATTTAATGTGGGTTTGGTGTTCCTACAATTTAGTAGGGTTATTAGGAGAGAAAAATAGGATTTTTGAGATTAGATAAAATAGACATAAACTAGCATAGCACCCGTGCGATGCACGCCTTGAAAATCTCAATCTTAACTTTGCAAATAGGTAATGTAAAGATATGCATAATTCATTTTATGATATAGTGACTTTAACATCATATTAAAATTTTATCCTAATGAATAGCAACCTATATTAATATAGTTTTTTTAAATAAAAATAGCACGCTATTCAAAATGTTGAACAACTCATACAAAACTGTACAATAATGGATAACCTTTATACAAAATTTTCATTAACCTCCACACAAAATATTAAGGGCCTGTTCACTTAAACTTATCATAAGTTCAGTTCAGTTCAGTTCAGTTCAGTTCAGTTCAGTTCAGTTCAGTTCAGTTCAGTTCAGTTCAGTTCAGTTCAGTTCAATTTTGTTTTGTTCAGTTCAGTTCAGTTCAGTTCAGTTCAGTTCAGTTCAGTTCTGACATTTTCCTTCATTATGTTAATTAGTTTGTTAATTTTGTTAATTTTGTTTTCTATTCTTTGCACAAACTAAGCTACAAGTTACAATGTTGACATTGTATTAATATTTAATATTTATTTTGTAACTCTAATATTTATTGTGTTCTAATATTGTGTTATAATATTTAATATTCACATTTTATCATTAAAATTTGCGAGAAAATAATAATTAAGAATAATAAAATTTATTGTAACTATAAGCTACAAGAATAGTAATAATAATAATTTTAATGATAGTAATAATAATTATAATAAAACTAATAATAATAATATTGATATTAATATGATTCTAATAAGATTTACAATAATATTTTTTTTACATCTACTAGTCTCCATAATCTACTAATTTTATTACATCGACTAATTTTTTATATTTACTAGTCTTCATAGTCGGTTAGTTCATCATCATCATCTTGGTCTTCTCCATCAACATCCTCCGGTTCCGGGATATTTGCCTGAATTGACTCCCATATTTGATTAGTTATTTGTTCTCATACAATGTTCATAGTTTGTTTTCGTGTATCATCGTACATAGAATGATCTTCACTTGGTTCAATCATTTCAATTTGGTGTGTGAAAGGAATGCCTAGATCATGTAAACATTAATTAGGTAAAAAGGGTTGAATAGTCAAATCCACAAGTAACAATACAAAATTACCCTACAAAAACAAGTTTAAAAAAAAAAATAACAAAATGAACGTTGACAGTAGTAACTACCATTAATCATTATTATTTTAAGATATATAATAATTAATTCATTACCCATTACTTAATTAACCTACAAATAATACTAATTAATATTACAAATCACTAATCCAAATCTTAAATCACTCTATTTATTCAGTTCAGTTCAGTTCAGTTCAGTTCAGTTCAGTTCAGTTTTGTTTTGTTCAGTTTTGTTCAGTTCAATTCAGTTCAGTTCAGTTCAGTTCAGTTCAGTTCAGTTCAGTTCAGTTCAGTCAGATTCAGTTTAAGTGAACAGGCCCTAAGTAATCATTACACTAAACACCCCGTAATTCATATATATACTACGTATATAATAGATTTTCAGTAACCCCTGTCCAAACATAAAAATGCACGGCTAAAAAAGTTATAGTGAAATTTATTTTGCATGATCGAAATATTAAAAATATTACATAAAATATTAACCTATATTTAAAAAAAAAAAACTTAAATTAACTCCTTAGAAAATTATAGCGGGTTCTAGAAGAGGAGTTGAATCATGAAATTTGTGCAACATGAAATAGAAAATTAGAGTAATATAAATGATATATTATATTCATATTTTATCACAAAATACAAAATATTATAATATTAAATAAAAATTGTTAGAAAGAAAAGAATTTTTAATTTTTTTTTTTGTGAGAAAAGACCTTTTAATATTTTTTTTTTTTTTTTTTTTTTTTTTTTTGCAGAAAGGGACCTGAACAAAAAAGTACTTTTCGCGAGAAGGAACTTTTCCATTGTTTTCTTACACAAAAATACCTTTTCATAAAAATCGGAAAATGATGGAAATTTTCCTTTTCACAAAGTTTTTTTAGGTCCCTTCTGCAAAGAAAATATATATATATATATATAATTTATATATATAATTTAAAAGGTGTTTTGAATTTTTTCACAATTTTTAAAAAGGTATTTTCTAAAACTTCATATACACTTTATATATTTCATAAAATAGTTACACATCTCTTTTACTTAAATATGTGATTGAATAATATTTTAGTGTTTATCATAAACACATACTACATACAATATAATTTTAACTTATTATTGTTTTAAAATGCATGAACAAAATATTTATTAAATGAACAAAGTAAAAGTCAATAGAAGTTTGTTTAATTTATACCCATATTTATATAGATTGTTTTTTTTAAATAACACCGACAGTTACATGTTTTTGTAAAAAGTGAAAATTTAAAAATTCTTATCCACTACCTACCCTATTCTTATTTCTCTAATAGTTTTCCATCATTTACCAATCCTTCATTAAAAACATAGCCTGCCCTCATTTTTATGAGTAGGTAGTTCATAACTTGCTAACTCACATTTTCATTCACATATATATAAAATTCTAAGAATATTGGTACGGTACTCGATAATGGTTATGATCGATCTAATATAAATGCTCGTGCAATGAAATAACATACAATTTCTTATAAAATGATGGTTGTAACAAAATTTAAAAGATTAATGATGTTTTTTTAGTAATATTTTGATTGATATATCCAATTCAATAATTGTTATACTTAATATAATTTTAAAATCAACATCAATGCATAAAAAAAATATTAATTTATTTCTTCAAATTATTGTAACATATGGATAGGAATAAAAATATGTAGGAAAATTCAACGAAATTGACAATAAAAAATATTATAAAAGGTGATACATTATATTTAATATAATTAAAATGGTTAAATTTAAAGTAATACGAACAAATTTTAGAGTAAATTTAAACACTTTTAGAATCAACTTTAATCCGCAATAATTGTTATCAAACTTTAGCTAGTTATTGATTTTTAAAGGATAGTTTTGATAAAAGAGAATAAAATTATATTAATACATTATGAGTGTTTTTTTTTTTTAAATACATATCTTATTGAAAGAAAATTTTACGACTTAAAAAAATCTAAAACATGAAGTTTTAAACTATAGTGAATTTTCTTCTAAATGCTTCTCTTTTAGTATATTGTTATATATAGATCAATTATGTCATACAATTGTTCTAAATAAACATATAGCAATAATATAGATTCAATTTTAGAAATTTATTTTCTCGTTTATTTTCTCTGAACTTTATTATAGTCATACATACAAATAAAAAAAAATTTATAATACACTCAAAATTGAAATATACAAAATAACTACATTAAGCTAAAACTTGTTTTATCACAATTTTTAGGGGAAAATAAAACTAAAACGTACATTGTTTGTTGATTTTCTAATTATTAGAATCCTAAAAAATTGATAAGTTAATATGAAAATCCTTCGAATTATATAAAAATTCATGTTATGCATGTCAAAATAATAAATCAATAAGGATATTTATCTCCCCCAATAAAGTATTGAAATTTTTATTATGAGAATATGTATAGGCAATACATGTATAATAGAAAGTAAAATTTGATCATAAGAATATATAAGAAATTAATATATGATCAAAACTAAATTACTTATAATAAAAGAATTAAGGTACAAATATTATTCATAGGAATTAAATCAAATAATATTTCTAAAGATATATTATATTATATATTAATGTTTATTAAGATAGAATAAAAAAAAATTGCTTTTTTTAGGTTAAGGGGAAAAAGGCTGGAAAATTTCTAATGAGAGAGCGACACGTGGCAAGATGTGGTTTTAGCTACTTCTCTTATAGTATATATATTGATTGATTGATTGATTGCTAATTATATATGGAAGATAAAACAAATTAATTAAGTAAAGGAAATTACAAAAAAGGGGCCGGTTTAGGAGGCATGGGTTTTGGGCTAGCTTCAATTAAACAAAATTAAGTCTTTGGGCCCAAATCGGATTATTGGGTTTAAAGGCTTAATTTTTCCACGAAATTTTATGCCCCAAAAATCCTGGTCGTTCCACAGAGAGAGTATTGTTTTATGTTTAATTGAGTTAGTCGTCTGACCAAATTGTTTGGTCAGACGATCTGACCCAATACTTTCTCAAAAATAATTTATTTTGCATTTTTCGTTTTGGTATCTAGTGATTATGTTTTTATTGTTTCTTTTTTTAATTAATTTTTAACTTGTATGGAGTGTTTTTGTAATGACCCGGATTTTTGGTCCGTAAAATTTCATGAAAAATTAAGCCTTTAAACCCAAACTATTCGATTTGGGCCCAAAGACTTAATTTTTATTTAATTGATCAAGCCCAAAGCCCTTGCTTTGGCTCCCTCATAGCCGGCCTTTCCTTTATTTTAATTTAATTTGATTTATTTATTTACCTTAATTATCCAATTACATCTATTTTGTTTAAAACCTAAAAACTCTATTTTTATTTTCCCTAACCACCCTACTACATTTTAGGAACATCCAAAAAATCTTACTTTGCATCTCCCTAGCCGGCCCCTTTGTTTTTATTTTCTTCTTTTCCAATCTTAAACTACAAATAAAAACTAAACTACAAATAAAAACTAAACTACAATAAAAAAAACTAAACTACAAATAAAAACTCCTCCTTTTCCCCACTACATATCACAACATCTCATCAGATTTCCCAACCCAATCCTCCTTTTATTTCATCAAATCAAAGACACCATTGAAGATTGATTCAAGACCTTCAACCTTGTTCATCAATGCAAACCTAACCTTGGGCGTGGCTTGGGTCGAACTAAGGGACGAATGGGCGAGGTTGTGCGTGGTTTTATGTGTGTGGTTTCTCCTATAGGTAACTAGATCTTTTCTACTTAGGAATATGATTAGATTGTCTAGAATAATAGGTGTAGAATATTGCTTAATTGTTGTTATATTATGCGTGGAATAGCCGAGTGTTTTAGGGTGATTATGTTCAAGTTCTTGCTTGTTATTTTATAGTTCTTGATTGATCTTTTCCATAATATGTGATTCTATGGTCTTGCCTTGAAGTACTTGTTCGAATCTTGCAAAGTATGAATTTCCTTGAACCTTGTTTTCTTTATGTTTGGTGCGTGTGATTGAAGGCTCACATCTTGGTTTTTATTTTGTTTTATGATCATACTTCTTGAATCTTGTTGAATCTTTTAAGTTAATATTGTTGTTGAATCATGTTTAATGCCTGTTTGTAAATCTTGAAGCATATTGTTAAGTTCTTGAATTCTCTTGCTCTTTAGTATCATGCGTATAGAATGTAGTTCTTGGACTTGGTTTTGTTTATTCTTTGTGTGTTATCTAATTGTTGAATTCATGAAATATGTTGAAGAATGGGTTAAGTGTGTGATTGAATTGGTAACTTGAATTTGGATTTCGTTTTGGACATGTTTGGTTGGTTGGTTTGCGTGACATTGAGTATGATGAGTCGATTGATGTTTTCTTTGGAGTCCTTTGAGTCTTGTTGAGTCGTGTCGTGTCGAACGGTTGAAGATCGTGCGTCGAGCGGTTTAAGATCGAGCGTCCATCGGTTCATTTGTGATGAATCGTGCGGGGCAAGTCTTGTATGTTTGATTGAGAGTCAGAGTCATGTCGAACGGTTAAAGATCGTGCGTCGAGCGGTTTAAGATCGTGCGTCTATCGGTTCATCTATGATGAATCGTGCGGGGCAAGTCTTGTATGTTTGATTGAGAGTCAGAGTCATGTCGAACGGTTAAAGATCGTGCGTCGAACGGTTAAAGATCGCGCGTCTATCGGTTCATCGGTGATGAATCGTGCGGGGCAAGTTCTTTGTTGTTAGTCTTGTTATCGGTTGTAAACTGAGCGTTGTCTTGTTTTTGAACTTGAGTTTGATGATGCGTGTGGTATATGGAAATGATGCACTGTTTGAATTGATGGACATTATTATTGTTGACTGTTATGTTTTCCGCTGCTAACTCTGATGATGATTATTTTGTAACCTGTGATCGCTGTTGTTCCTGTGTTCTAACCCTATTATTGTATGTAATGTGGTCCTACTTCTAAGTAGGACAGTCTAGTTACTCGCCACTGATGGTGGACCCCCAAATCTATTTTGCAGGTAAGCAGGATAGAGGTTAGAAGCGGGCTAAGTTGTTGAGCATCTAGGCCCCGTTGTCTTCAATTCCTGTGTTTGCAACAGGTTTTATTTCTAGTTTTAGGACTAGATTTATGGTTTAGTTTAACCTTTTATAATTTGGGATTCCATTATTATTATTAATAAAAGTATTACTTTCACGAGTTTAGTTATATTTTTGTTTTATAAATAGATTAGTAACTGCCTGTTTACGACGTTATCACTAATAACATCGTTGCTAAAATGCGGGGTGTTACAGTTTTCCATATTGATTTATTTATTAAACCATTTTTTTTTTATTATTTTTTCTCTTTTTTCATACTAAAACACATAAAAAAAATCATTTTTTTCCCAATTAACAGAAATATATTCAGTATCTATAAATGTTTGTTTTGCATTTTTTTCTTTTTCTGTATACTATTTAATATTTAAAATTCTCCATTTTTATCTTCAAATAAACCTTGTTCCTTAGGAATTGTATTTCCCATTATTTTTTTTATTCTCTCCCGAGTCACCATCTTTGACCATTGTAAAAACACCATCAACGTCATCCTAACCAACTATCTCCAACAAGTAGACTACCACCACTTTTACCAAACTGCCACCTTAGATGCCGAACATCTGACCACAATTGAGTGTCGAGAGTCCGACTAACTTCATCGAAATTTTCCAATATAAAAAACACAACAAAAGTATTGAAGACTTACATTAAAAGCTAAAAAACGAAGTAACATTTTCTTTCTTTTCTAATCCATTCGTTGATTTAATTCCTTTTCCCTCTCTTACATGTTAGAATGAAATGCTATTTTAGCAACTCTATGAGGTCGTTTGGTTGGAGTGTATTTTCAAGGGAAATACAAATTCTTAAGAATTTGCTAAATGACTTTTTGTTTGGTTAGCGGGATATACCACAAGCATAAATGATAAAATTTATTTTCAAAAAAAAAAAAACTGTTAAATTGTTCTTTTCAAAACTTGACATTTATATACTGGAATTTTGGACAAATTTTTCATGATCTAATTTCAATTTTGGTATTTTTTAAAACTATATAAATGAGATTTTGAGATTTATAAGGCACAATATATAATTTTAAAAATATTAAAACATTTTTAATTATTTTTTCTTTTACCTGTCCATATTAAGTAAGACAAGAAACATAAAATTTTATTTCTCTTTCAATTAAGAGAGAAAATATATTCAATATGTATTTTCATGTACTCCGTATTTTATATCATTAAAAAAATTTATGAATAAATATAAGACAAACATAATTTTTTGATGAAAATATATGGTAAATTGTTATAAAAACATGCATAATTCAATGAAATAAATTATAAGGTTATACCTTGATTATATTTCATCTTTTCAACAAGTTTAGTAATGAGCATAATAACCATGTTGTTCCGATGGAGAGAAGAACCCATGATTAGCTTTTCGGGAAATTTCCAAACGAACAATTTCAACGAAATCTTTCAATTTCTTATTTTACTATATTCAACTCTATGTATTCCTCTATCCGTAGAGTACATTGAATGTACAGAAACGGCTCTAACAGAGTTTCTGTTATTCGTATTAACAACTACCCTAGGATGAATGTTTTTATGCGGTGTTAATGATTTCATAACTATCTTTGTAGCTCCAGAATTTTTCAATTTATACTCCTACCTATTATCTGGATATACCAAGAAAAATGTACGGTCTAATGAGGCTACTATGAAATATTTTTCTCTAAGGGTTTATGCCTACCCTTAATCCACTTACTTTTCCTACGGGTTTATACTTACCCTAAGCTTACAAATATTTTTCTCTAAGAGTTTATGCCTACCCTTAATCCATTCATTTTTGCTCACGGGTTTCTACTTACCCTCATCTCAATGGAGAGATTAAGTTTGCTCAGAGAATCTGGATGTGAGAAAAGGAACCGTTAATATTGAGGTGGATGATGTTACATTAATATCAATCGTTGCTCTGTTAATTTTGTATTTGCTAATCATTTTGTGGAGTTTGTGGAAGTGTAACTCTTGAAGGTACTTGATTAGAAGCCTTGACATAAAAATCAGTTGGATTCGTATGTTAACATTGACTCCTTCTAGGCTTGCCTCAGTGAGTTCTTTTCAACCCCCCTTTTATTTCTTGGTTTGCTTAGTTTTCTAGGACTATATATAGGATTGAGATGATAGTTTGAGGATGTTTGCTGTGTTAGGGGCATGAGGTTCCCAACACGAGGACACTGGATGGTTGATGGCGTTGTTGTTTTTGGGAATTATGTGCCTAACTTGCTCGCCCTGTGGTTTGATTATCTTTATTTGTATAGATTTCTTTTGAATTACACTTGTTATATTTTGTTTTTGTTTGGTTTTGGTTTTGTTCCTTTTATTTCCTTGCTTTCTTCCTTTGCTTTGTTTTGCTTTGCTTTTGTTTAAATCAATGTTATAGGACATTCCTTTTTGTTTTATTGAAAAATTTTCTTTTGAAAATTATAAGACTGAGTCAAGATTAGTATATGCTTTTACTTATTGTTGAAAGCAAAAAATCTCATTGTCGCTTGCGTGGGCCGTCTCAAGGGTCTAAATCTAACTATGTCGAACATGAATGGGGATGAGTGCCCATTTTGCTTGATTCGCATGGTAAATGATTAGATTCTTAAACAGGGGCGTAGCTGTGGCATGAGATCGCAATCGCATCACTCTAATCTTTCTATACTACTAAATTTTTTGCCACTTCAAAAAACCCATTTCCCACCCACACATCCAAATTTCCCTCCTCCTTCTTCCTTCATCAACAAATCAACAATTATGTTATGTTTTGGGGAAAAGCAAAGCATTAAAAATAGGAAAATGCACCATTAAATTAGTTTAAATGGCTGCATTAATTGGTGAACATTCATTGTTTGTTTGTTTTTTTTCTTTGATGCATTTAGTTTTTTCCTAAAACAATTATAATAACTTTTACTTTATTTTCCAATAAAAATTATACTACCCTCTTTCAAAAAACTTATTATAACTATAAGAAAAACATTTAAACAAAATTTCCATTTACAGTTATGTTTACCAATTTTTATTAATAAAGATTTAATTTAGATCTATATACTTTACTTAAATAAATCGAGCAATTGCTCAGGTATTATCTAGTAATTAATAAACATATAACCAATCACTTGCTTATAATTTTAAACACTCTTGCTTATAGGCCATATGGATTACATTGAACCCAATTGCACCTTTTAGTCCATAAAATGAGATCCCAGTCACATCACTCTAATAACTAATAAAAGAAGAATAGGAAAACGAACCTAAAATAGGCCATATGGATTACATTGAACCCAATTGTACCTTTTAGTCCATATATTGAGTTCAAATAACTCCAAAAGCATCTCAACTATGTTAAAGATATGTAATTCAACTTACAATAAGTATATGTACCAAAAAAGAAGAATGTGAACAAAGTTAAGAAAACGAATTTAAAATGGGCCATATGTATTATATTGAACCCAATTGTACCTTTTAGTCCATAAAATGGGCCATATACTTTAATTCATTTTTATTAAACCGAATTTAAGAATGTACTATAAAATGGCCCATTCATAGTACTATGAAAATGTTAAATCGAATTCGATATGTAATTCGTTTTCTCATATTGAACCGAATTTAAGAATGTACTATAAAATGGGCCATATACACTTAATAGGACATCTCATCTCATTTCCTATGGGTCACGTGCTGATAACGTGTTGTGAAAATGGGAAAGTGTATCTCATTTCATTCAATAAAGAGGTATGTATAGTATTTACAACAAACCCTAATTCCAGAATGTTCCTAGAATATACATAGGGGTATAATGGTCATCCACTAATATATATTACATAACACTTCCCCTTGGATGTCCATTATACAAAAACAATAATTTAAAATACAATATTTCATAACATTTATTTACAATGTTCATTAACTCCCCCTAATGATGTAATCTATCAAAATCCTTGGGACGACGTAACACAATTGTTGAATAAATTTCTTGAATGTAGTCGAATAGCGTGCCTCGCTAAAACCTTTACTGAGAAAAACCCTGTGGGATAAAAACCCAGTGCAGGAAAAAGAGTACAACACTATAGTAATACACTTTGAAATGCTGCCTCATTAAAAACCTTACCAGGAAAACCCAATTCGGGACAAAACCTTAGTTAAGGGAAAAAGAGTGCAACGCGTATTTTCTTCCCCTGATGAATACATAACTTGAGATCTTCAAATGTAATAAATCCAATGCCGCTGAGTAACTTCACATTTGTTGCATAATAACACTCCTTGATGACAAGTCTTCTTAGTCAGGTCTTGAATCTTCAAATCTTCTCTTGACACAGTGAGACATCTTCAGTTATCAATACTTATGAAAACACTGCATGAGTCTATTATCAAGTTGCCTTAATTATTGAATTGATGCCTTATTTTGAATGTCAAAGTAAAAATTCATGATCAATGATTGATCATACATCCTCTAATCACAATGTTATGGCAACACTTATATATTCACATAGAATTGTCTAATAATTCATTTCTCATGGTTCTTCTAGACCATAACAACTATTCTCACTAAGAGATTGTTATTTCTATTCTTTAGACATTTCATATATGCGAGAATTCTCCAATGTGTATAAAAATCGGTTATCTATCACATGCTCAAGCTTCAGGTTGAGATGTCAAAAATTAAGTCGCATAGACTATTTAGGAGTTCAATAGTAATATTAACTAACATTGCTAAACTACAAGTATATAACTTGTAGAATCAAATATTAAAATACGTTGTGTATACGTTTTTCAAGAAATCTTCTTGCATGATTCACAACATGCTAATAAATCAATGTTATATATACATATATATAGTCTCGTGAGAGCTATAATCCCATTGGAGTATAAATATCTCATGCAAACTCATAAATTTCTTCTCACTATATTTTGGACAAACATTTAAAAACACCACAATTGTTAAGTATAAATAGTGCATGTAATATGAGATGCAAAATTAATGATAAGATACAAAACCAAATAACTATGATGACTAATGAGTATAATAATGCATCTACCTATGACCCAAACTACATCTTATACATATAATGAGAAATGCATTTAACTTATGAATTAACCTATGACCCAAACATACACATAAAATTAAGACTCAAAAATATTAAACACTGTACAGTGTGGATTTTAGAAATCCATGTTTCTAATTGGACTACTGGTCCATGACAAACTTTAGATTAACACCTTTCATATTTCAGTGAACTTCTGGTCCATGATAAACTATTGATCATCGCTAATATTTCTTTGGATTGCTCGTCCATGACAATTTTTTTATCAATATCTTAGTTTCACGTCGACATTAAAATGGACATATATGTCTGATCCCTTGTTCACATGTCCACTCTTGCATATGCATATTATTTATCGGTTCCATCATATACCGGTATCATCTTAATACATATAATTCCTCAAAATATAATTTTAATTTGCATGCTGTTTTACGATAATATCTGAATAAATTTCTCATTGGTACCATCAAAACTATGCTTACATCATAGGCCATCGATTATTATAATTCAGATATTTATATGTTATTGTACTATTAAAAGTATCAACTGCACCATCTTGCCCTGTATCATATCTTTAATTTGGAACCGATCATATAATCTACACTTTTAGTGTAGTAATTTAAGTATAATTGGCAAGATTTATCCCACACATAATATATAGACAAAAGTTGGCACATAACTTTTCAAACTACCATTATAGGGATCGCCAAATATTTATTTTATTTTTATTTTGCCAACTTATGCTAATTCTCCCCCTAAGTTGGTAAAATGTTTCATTTATAGGGGCGTCCAATTCTATACCAACTTAGCATACTATTTCATGTGCAAAATGTCTCATCACATAGGCAAAATATATTCAACATATTTCATCTCTCAAAAGAATTATATTAAGTGTTATTTATCTTCCAAGAATACCACTTAAAACAAAATTAGTTTTTGTCACTATTTATTATAAACTTCTATCATAATTCATTCTCTTCTGAAGATAATATTAATGGGGAGACATGGATTGTGCAGTTGTCTCTCTTCTTTTCTTTATATTTTGTGTTGACTGATAATAGCCCCAATAATCAAGAGATTGTTGTATAAATATAAGTAACTTGTATGTGATTCCACTAGATGATGATCTTTTGGATCAACAAAATCTTTAATAATGAGATACTAGTTACACAAAAATTTCTATATACAAGTAGCTTTGGTGAGCTCCCAGTCACCTAATATGGTGAGCTTCTAGTCACCCCATACTGAACAACTTATAAGTTTTCATGGTGAGCTTCTGGCCACCTATTACATATGCCCATACAAAGTTATTACAAAATATTTTATAATCTCTTGAAATTTCTCAAAACAAACTATTAAAATCATAATTCAAATATGGCTCAATCTCAATGTTATGTCTTGCCATTCCGTTCACTTCATATATTTAACATGAGAGAGCATCAACATATTAAATGAAACTGCGGGTTTCTACAACGGGTAATCATTAAATCCGGATGGCCTAATATTATTATCACATCCAATTACATTTTTAAATTTAAATTATTCATAGTCAGTTTTCATTTCTACTAGTGATCACTTGATTAGATGTATTTTATTCATGGCGATGAATATGATGTGATATAAGAAGACTAACATGAGTTTTCTTTATGCAATTAGCATTTGGCAAGACAATAATTACTATTTTTACTCAATAATAACTTATATTATGCTGGAGTATTAAATTTAATCTTGATACATGCTAATATTCTTGGATACCTTATACTCTTCTAGAGTGTTTCATATCATCATAGTACATATATTTTTTACTAAACATAATCCTCCTTAAGAGAAACATTTAAATGTATCAATTTCTCGAATTTACAATTGTTAGTAATTGCTTCTATCTTTTTCAGATATTCTAATCTTGTCGGATGTATTATACCTTTCTTGAATTCTTTTATATAATCAAAGTACACATTAATTTTACTAGATACAATATCTTCAGAATTCCATCAAATTGTATCATTTTCTTGAATTTTTCAATTGGTTTTCCACGCTTCAGACTTGCTATAGATTCAACATCAACTTGATATTTTCATTCTATACCATCAAAATAAATGGGAGCGTTTACAATTAGTATATAATCAATGAAATTTGGTTATATATCATCAAAATAAATTCGAGCGTTTTATTATAAGTTATATATAAGTTCAATTATGTCTTATAAATTCTAATGGCTTAACAAATTCCTTTGAGATTTAGGGCAAAATGATGCATCAACAATTTGCAATTTTGTTCCCATAGACATCAATATGTTTGCTCTTCCGGAACCTTCTATATTTTTTTTTGTACTACCTGATATAGTGTTCACACTAATATTTTTAATTTTCAAACTAAAAAAAAATTCTTGTTTTTAGGTATTGTGTGAGTCATAGCACTATCTGCTAAGGATACATCTTCTCCTTTTATTGCTAAGTGAGCTCGGGTGCCCATGATTTTCAAGAAAATAAAGTAATAGTCACAAAACAATATTTCTAATTATAAAATGCATAATAGAAATCTAAGAATTTTTAATAAATGTTAAAATTCATAAGTTAAAAGACATAAAAAAAATATCATAAAAAAAATCCATAAAACCAACAAGGTAATTAAAAAAAACAAAACTACTAAAGTTTAATTCAAGAATAATAAGTAAATGGAATTACTAAATGTTTAAACATAACATAAGACTCAATTATTCTCTTCAGGGGCTTCAGGAGTGGTGAAGAAATCAACAAATTCCAAATGCGTCATAGCTTCATTATTAGCAAAATCACATTCACCATCTTCAATCATAAGATTATCTCTACCTCTTTTCCCTTTTGCTTTAAAGATTGTTGAAACTCGGGACCAAGGACCCTTTCCTCCATAACGGTAACAAACATTACTTTCATTTCTCTTTCCATGTTTCCACTTCCGGTGGGTGTAAAAGTTCTTAAAATAACCACCCGACTTCTGGCGAGTCCGTATCCACCTCGACCTCTATTAGGTCCATATCCGCCCCGGCCACGACCTCGCCTCGTCCACTACTGCTGGCAGGCTTACCATTTTCTATCATTTTTGTGTTATGAGTTGCAGCATTCGCTTCAGGGAGTGCTGCTGAACCAGTGGGTCGTGACTCATGATTACTTATCAATAGTTGATAATTTTGCTCGGCCACTAACAAGCAAGATATTAATTCAGAATATTTCGTGAAACCCTTTTCACGGTATTGTCTGCTTAAAAGGACAATATCCTTGTGAAAAGTTGAAAATGTTTTTTTTTCTAAAATTAATTCATCTGTGACCGGCCCTCCAATCGTAATTTAGATGTGATTCTAAACATAGCTGAGTTATACTCACTAATTGTTTTTATAATCTTGCAATCTTAGATAATCCATTCAAAGCGGGCAGCGGGAAGTATCACAGTCTTGTGGTGGTCATATCTTTCTTTTAAGTTATCCCAAAGTTCTTCTGTTTTTTTTTTTTTAATTTTAATTAAAAATGTTAAGTACTCGTTTTTTTTTTTTTTAAGCTTCATGTAGGTGATGGCGAAGAAATATCAAATATCATCGCATTTGCCTTATCATGATCCGATTCCTTATTTCCGACCTTAATAGTATTACCAAGACTCTTAGCCGACAAGTGAATCTCGGCATCCAATACCCAAGACAAATAAATTATTTTCCGTGATATTTTACAATACAAAAATTAATAATATTAATTTATGAGTCAAAGTTATTCACAATATATTTACAATTGGGCAGCCATATTTGGACCAAAATATTTTATTGATGTGTTTGTTGTACACAAAATCTCTTAACAACCAACAACAACCAAAGGGAAGGTATTTCAATTTAATATAAACCAAAGCATCCGGCAAGCAAGCATATAAAATTAACGTGTTAAATCATAAATGAACAGATGGTAAAATGATTCAACTTAACAGATGAGAGTTTCAACTCTTTGACTCCGCAAAATAAGGAATCTCTTCAATCTTCAATAATTAAGTTGTTAAACAAAATTAATAAGCTGTAAATTGTTTAATAATGAACGAAAATAAACAGAAAATTCGAACAAAATGAATGGGAAAAAAAAATCAAATCTAAGAAATGAACCAAAATTCAAACAAAAGATCCAAAGAAAAAGACATAAAGTTCGAACAATATTTCAGACAAAATAAAATAAAATAAAAAAATTGGGGGAAGTATTCAAACAAGGTCAAACAGAAAAATTCGAACCAAAGATCGAAAAAATTAGACCAAAACTTTGAACAAACTCAAAGCAAATTCGAGTTCCTATTAAACCAAAAATGAAAGGAAAAAAATATAAACGGATAATAAATAAAAAAATCGAATGAAAATTGAACAAAAATTTGATTGAAAATCGAACCAAATTTCGAACAAAATTCAAACAAAAATTCGATTGAAAATCGAACCAAATTTCGAACAAAAATCAAACAAGAATTCAGGGATAAAACAATCCAAAAAAAAAAACGAACAAAACAAAAAAAAATATAAATGTAAAACTGATCATTAAAAAATTCGAATGAAAAATAAAAACGACTTATAATTTTTTCGTTTGGATTTTCATTCGAAAATTCGAACCAAAATAAAATAAAAATTGCAAAATTTAGGTGGTAGACTTACAGATCTACGTTTTGTTTCCACGAGAACGAAAAAATCGGCTACGAAGGGCGGCGTTGGCGCTCCGACGGGCTCCGACAGTGGGGTGAGATCTGTAGTTTAGGGTTCTTCGTGGTAGTGGTGGTGCGTGATTGAAGATTGTACATTAGAGATGATGATAATTGAAGATGAAGATTGTAATATGGAGATCCATAGAGAATTAGGAAAGGTGATGGTTGAAGAACATATTTTTTTATTTTTATTTTTTTCTGAAGGAGAGTGGCGGATCTTCTTTTAGGTTTTTTCTTTCACTTTTTTTTTTCTTTAAACCTAAAACCCTAGTGCAATACGTGCTGATAACGTGTTGTGAAAATGGGAAAGTGTATCTCATTTCATTCAGTAAAGAGGTATATATAGTATTTACAACATACCCTAATTCTAGAATGTTCCTAGAATATACATAGGGATATAATGGTCATCCACTAATATATATTCATAACAAAAATGAAATTTAAATAACTTAAATAAAATCGAGGATTAAGTCATTAGAAGCCTCACATTAGATACCTTGCATGCCGACATCAAACGACCATTCTGAAGTGTTTAAAGTGTTCGGTCTTGTGAATTGAAAAGAATGAGAGGATAATTGTTGTTGGGAATTAGAGAGGGGATTTCGGATGTAAATTGGTGTCATTTGCTCATCATGGAGGGACCTATTTATAGTGGTCAAGTGCCTAATCCGTGCCTTTTGCGCCTGGGCGCACAAATGGTGCTTTGTTTGTGTGTATGGACGCATATTGCACGACCCTAGTGCGCCATAGCGTACGGGCTGTGCGTTGGGGCCACGAGTGCTGTCCCTTTGTGCGCTGGAGCACACAACATGTGTGTTGGGTGCACGGCTCGTGCATTGGGGCACAAAAATGGGCTAGTATCTTGCACGTGATTTTTTCTGATATTCGTTTCTTGTAGCCTTTTCGTTAATTTTAAGAAAATAAATAATTTTTTTATTTAAATAAATAATTATTAAAAATTATTTTTATTTTTAGGAAAATATAAAAATATTTTAAAATTCCCATAATATTATAAATAATTTTGGGAAATTATTTATAATAGTCCTAGCGCTTTTGGCTTCCGAGAGGCGATTATCGGGCTTTTTAGGTACTCGCACTTTAAAAGTCATTCATTCGGAGCAATTTTAAGACGCTTGTTTAGATTCGTCGGACTAGTAGTGACATGGTATACAATAGTGATGGACCTATTTTTTAGGACAAATGTAAGTGGTTTACAATCATACCTCTATTCAGACTACACTTTATGAGGTCCTATATAGACAACCCCCTCCCACCCATAGTACATATTTGGCAGGAACAAGCAGCAATGAGGCCATTATCAGTAAAAGTTTGCAGCAGAGGGAAGCAGTAGTCAATTGAAGTTAGAGTGAACCAAGAACTGGCAGCTAGATACTTTGGTCTCTACAAGGTGCTCCAGAAGGTTGGAAAAGTCGCATATGCTCTACAGTTGCCTCCTAGTTCCATAATTCACTCCCCCTTTCATGTCTCTCAACTCAAAAAAACACAATAGGCCTCCTCCAACTCATGCATGCCTACACACCTCTCCCTAACACTGAATTGAAAAGGGACAAAGTTTCAAACTCATTAACTTCAGAACTGTAAAAAGACACAACAATGCAGTAGGTCAGTGGTTTTTTCATTGGTCTGGAACACCTCCTAAAGATACTACATGGGAGATAACTGAAGACATTGAGGAAATGTTCCCTAACTTTGATCCTTAATTGGGTCAAGGATCAGCTCAAGGGGGAGGTATTGATGCAATCACTAGCGTGGTAGAAGATTTATAGGATACTGCTATGGCTTAATTAGGATCCAAATACTGATGCTGATGCTGCAATAATTAATTAAAAGGAGCACCTGAGAGGCACGTTGTTCATTAATGAAGTCAGTAGAATCTATTTAGAAGGGAACCTACTAGAATGATACAACTGTCTATCAAGTACAACTAACAAAATAAATAAATCATTTGTATTTCCTTTTTTATTTATAAAGTTGTCAATGAACTTGACAACATATGGGTCAAGCTAGTTAGCAAGAAACATTTAAATAAGAATGATCTATTTAGTTATAAAGCAAAAATTACAGCGTTGTGGCAATGGAGGAACCTAATGAAACTAAGGCCATTATTTTAAAAAAGCATTACGATGGTAAGTGGGGAATGGTGAAAAAATTAATTTTTGGAAAGATAGTTGGGTTCCACCTAAGCCACTAGTGGAAATAATCAACCAAGATAACATTAATCCCCAAGAGAAGGTTAAAGAGTACATAACAAATCAAAATCAATGGAACAAAGAAAAACTAAGTCAAAATCTTCCCAACTGGATTGTGGTCCTAATACTTTATTCCTATTCCAAATAATACCTTACCAGACAAACTTTTATGGGGACCTTCACCAGATGGAAATCTTTTGACAAAGTCAGTACCTTATATTTGGATATGGAAACTAGATATACCATCAAAGATCAAACATCTTTTATGGAAAATTTGTAATGATGGTTTTCCCACAAATGAGAGGCTAATTCGTAATAATGTGGCAATCCCCACTTATTGTCAATCTTGTAATCATCACTTAGAAGATCCGAATCACTTACTTTTTAAGTGCCCAAAAGCTACGGAAGTCAAGAATATATTAGAGCAACAAGGATGGAAAATTCCCAAACCTAATGATAATTTAGATATGATGCAAAATCTATGCAGCATTAAAAACGAAATTGGAGTTCAAATGTTTTCAAGATGGAGCGTTGTCTGGTGGTTCATGTGGATTACCCGCAATAAGCTCGTCTTTAATAACCAAATCTTTTCTAGCACCAGATAATAGAAATGACAAGGAACTACCTTCTAAATGTAAGAAAGAGTAAGGACACAAACATTGCTTTGCAGTTTCATAACACAACAACTATTGCCACTGAAAATAGGAGCTCTCCACACAGAGTAAATTGGGAACCACCCCCACAAAATATGTTCAAGTTGAATTTTGATGGATCAAAAATCAACAATAGCTCAAGTGTTGTTGGCTTTATCATAAGAGACCATAAAGCAGACATAGTGATTTATGGGGAAAAAGCATACCATAAATCAAAATTTTTCTGTATATTTTGTTCGAATTTTGGTTCCTTTTTCAATCTAAGTTTTGTTCAACTTTCGTTCCATTTTTTTTGTTTTTTTATTTTTTATTTTGTTGTTCGAATTTGGTTCTTTTGTTTTTGTTGTTGTTCGAATTTTTTTCTTCTTCGAACTTTTGACCTGTTGTTTGACAGTTTCGATTTAGTTCTGATTTAGTTCTAATTTCATATGAATAAATTTTTCGTTGTTTTTTTTTTCTTTTCATTTGAATTTCGATCTAAGTTTCGACCTGTTCTTGTTGAAATTGTGTAAATTGATGTCTTGTGTTTTTTTGCTTACCTATTTTGACTCCTATAATATATTATAGAATATTATCCCAACCAAAATATATTGTAAAATATTTTCATAACCAAATATTATCTCCATACCCCCTCTCAAGTTGGAGCATAAGGTTCAAAAATGCCCAACTTGGATAGTAGAAAATTAAACTGAGTTTTGCCAAGAGCTTTGGTAAAAATGTCCGCCAATTGTGAAGAAGTCGGAACATGAGAAGGTGAAATTAAACCTTCAGTTATCGTATCTCGAACAAAGTGACTATAACCTCTATATGTTTCGTGCGTTCATGAAAGACCGGATTTTTGGCTATATGTAATGCAAATGCACTGTCACTAAATGCTTTGATTGCCTTTGGATGATGCACCCCTAAGCTCAACAGTAAACCTTTTAACCATTTAATTTCACAAGTTATTGCGCCCATAGATCGATATTCGGTGTAATGACCCAGATTTTATTGGTATTTTTGCCGATATTTATGTGTAATTATGATTGTTTATGTGTTAGTTCAAATTAATTTTTGAACTATTTATTTTAATTTTATGTGAATAATTTCGATTTAATCGAAATGTTTATTTCTTAGTTTTTATTATTTATGGTAATTATTATTTAATTAATTAGAATTTTTATTATTTAATTTTCTAATTAATTATTTAATATTTTTGGGCTAAATCGATTATTGCATGATTAGTCATGTAGATTTTGTAAATTAGCCCGATGGATCACGAGAGCCCATTTTAGGCCCATTTTCCCATATTGGCCGGTTTTTAGCAAGCTTGGCAAGGCTTGCCACTTGCTTTGTTTTCACACTCAACCAACTTCTATAAATAGAAGGGGTTAGTGAGCCTTATGATCATTTTTGCCATTTGCCTTTAGCACTCTTGCCATCAAAATTCAATCAACACAAATTCCCTCCTAATTGCTCTACTTCACGCCATTTTTGGTGTTCCAATTGAACATTTGTTCATCAATCTTTCCAACCCCAATCTTAAAGATTCAAAGTCTATTGATCTTTAAGTAGTCTAAAACACAATTTAACCCAATTATTTCATCCAAGATCGTTGGTTCGGGTTGGGTTTTGATCGTGTTCGTGCCGGGAAGGAGGGCCGTGTGTGCGTGACGCTGCAGCCGTGCAACAGCCGTGCTTGTGTCCGTGTTCGGGTGGTAGCCGTGCAGAAGCCGTGCCCAGGTTGAGCCGTGTGCGTGGGTTCGTGCAGCCAAGTTGTGCCGTGTGGGCTGGTTCGTGGTGGTGTACCGTGTTGAAGTCGTGTGCAACGTAGTGTTGGCCGTGTGTACTTTGTTCCGGGCAGCAACTTTTGTGTTGTTTTAGTGTGTAATCTTCAATAAGGTAACATACTTTCTCAACCTATTTGGTATACTATGTTTATAGTATGAATTAAATGCATGTTTGGGTTGTTTGATAATGATTTTTCATGATTTAATGTACGGTTGTATAATCTGATTTTTAAGTGGTTTAAATGAGGTTTTGATAAAGGTTAATGATTTTATGATTGATTATATGTTGTAATATGATCATGGTTATGGTGTCAAAGTTTGATGAATTTTGGATAAGTTCTTGTTGGTTTTCGTATGGTATGCGTGTGATGATTGGGTTTTGGATGAGTTCTTGATTAAAGTTCTTGAATCTTGAATGAGTTCTTGATGAGTTCTTTAAATTCTTGATGAGTTCTTGGTTGAATCTTGAATATTAAAGGAAGTGTTTATAAAGTTAAAGAATGAGTCTAATATGGTTAAAGAATGATGAGTAATGGTTGGTTAAATTCAAGATCAAGGCGTAAAGGCAATCTTGAGTCTAACTTCGATGTTTTGGTTGTTATTTATCAAGAATCAAGGCGCAAAGGCAATTCTTGGTAGTAACCTGATAATGATGAGTCAATAAGATGTTTAATGTTTAAAAGATTAATTGAAGTTAGCTTGATTTCGTTTCTAGACGCCCTTTACTTAGAGTAAGATTCTATGTTTTTGGGTTAAGACGTTGCCCCTATTCCATCCGCGGTATTGGGATAGTTGGAGTCTCTTTATGTTATTTCTTGTATTTCCAGTAAGATTGGTTACAAGGGACACGGATTTCCAGTAAGATTGGTTTCGTGGGATTTCGGGAGTAAGATTCTCGGTCCTAACATAAAAGAAAGTTCGATCGCGTAAGATGCGTTCGTACGAGCATAGTCCGGTCTAGAATATGAATGATTGCGCCAAAGATAGTTGATAGGTTTGATGAGTTGGTTTGAGTCGAGTTCATTATGGGGTGATCTCGTACTTTCGAATATGTTGACTGATTATTTGATTTATGCTATGTACATGTGTATTCCCATTAGGGTGAGTCAGTTATGTTACTCGCCACTGATGGTGGACTGTTGTATATTTTTCAGGTATTTCTGACGATGATACTCTTGCTTAGCTTTGGGTTGGGCGAGCGACGTTTAAAGCTTCTGTTATTTGATGTGTTCTCTGTTTCTACTGTTATTAGATAGTATTGGTATATTGTATAGACTTTATACATTACTGTTGGATTTTCATACGTTGTTATGGACTCTGACGTGTGGTTGGAGTTACGTTTATTTCTAGTGTTTGTAATTGGACTTTTTGGATTAGTAGCGTACAAACTTGTGGGTATTTGTACTTTGTGGTTTATAATAATAATTGAGGTATTAGTTTTAATTCTTAGGCATTTCGAGTTGTAGTTTATGACTATTCGACTCGTCGGTTTCTTCCACGCCGATTTAAGCGAGTCGGGTCGTCACAGTTGGTATCAGAGCCGAATAGGTTTTAAATGAAGTTTTAGGATTTGAGTATAACTCGGGAGTTGAGCGCTTTATTTTTCCCGAGTGATCAACCTAAATTCTAGAATCTATGTGAAGAGAGAAGAGTTGGGTAGAAAGACCGGGATAGGATTCTTTCTACTTTTCTTTTCCTTTATGCCGATTACTTGACTGTTGTGATTATTTTACTAACCGTGTGCCCTTGCTATGTTTGTTGTTGTGATGCGTTTCAGCATGTCTACACCTCGCCGGGCGCATTCTGGGCGACAGAGGTTACGGGCACTCGAGGAGGCGATTCTTATGTTGGCACAGTATAGTCGTCATACGTCGGGTGCGCAATCGACGTTCGATCGTATCGCACGTCATCGACCTCCTACATATGATGGGGTTGCCGACCCTATTACTTTGGAGAGCTGGATCCGCGAGATGGAGAAGCTCTTTGACGCGACTTTTTGTCCCGAGCACGAGAGGGTTCAGATCGCCGCATACTACTTACGTGGAGAGGCCGATAACTGGTGGTCGCTAGCGAAGAACGAGTACCAGCCGTTGCAGATGATGACTTGGACCGAGTTTACCGATAAGGTCCAGGAGCGTTTCTACCCCGACGAGTTGCGGTGGCAGAAACAGGAGGAGTTTCTTACTCTCACACAGGGTAAGATGTCTGTCCAGGCGTATACCGATCGTTTTACGGAGCTTTCGAGGTTCGCTACGTCTGTGGTCCCATCGGAGAGAGATCGGGTCAAGCGCTACATCAAAAAGCTGGATCCGAGGATTCGAGTTCACGTAATCAGCAGTGGAGCATCGACGTTCCAGCGGGCTTACGAGACGGCACTAGAGATACAGGCATCAGTAGCTGACGAGGATTCGAGCAAGAAGAGAGCTCCAGTTCCGACGTCTACTACTTCGTTTAAGAAGCCCCGTTTCAGCACATCTAGCAGTACCCCTCCGACCACGAGTGCACAGAAGGGTGGTGATGGTTCGAAGTGTAAGGGTTGCGGTCGAGACTTCCATCCAGGGAAGCGGTGCGATGGTTCGCCCATCACTTGTTTTACTTGCGGGAAGGTTGGTCACAAGGCGTCGACATGTCCCGAGAGGAAGCCAGATTCAGAGGTTAAGCAGCTTCCAGCATCGACGAAGACTCCGGTGAAGAACCGAGTCTACTGTATGACCGAGGCGGAGGCCGAGGTTCAGCCTGACGTCGTATCAGGTAGATTTCTAGTCTTTGGTGTGTTAGCATTAGTTTTGTTTGATTCTGGTGCTACTGTTTCCTTTGTGGCTAGTAGTTTTATCTCGAGGTCTAAACTTCGAGGTAGCCTTCCTGTTAGTTCTGTTATTACTCTTCCTTCTGGAGAGGATTTTATTTGTCAGCGCGAGTTCCAAGGTGTGCCTATCGTGATAGCTGGGGAGCAGACGACGGCTAATCTGAAGGAGTTTCCGTTGATGGAGTTCGACGTCATACTCGGTATGGACTGGCTATCCAGGTATCAGGCGATCATTCGTTGCCGAGACCAGTCAGTGGTTTTCCGAGGACTTCAGGGCAACCGAGTTACTTACTCTGGGTTCATCCTAAAGAAAGGAGTAAAGGTAATCTCTGCCTTGAAAATGAGGAAGTATCGCCAGAAGGGCGAAAGGGTGTATCTATGTCAGGTACGAGACTTGACTAAGGAGCAACTGTTGGACGATATACCTGTAGCGAGGGATTTCAGAGACGTATTTCCTGATGAGCTACCAGGCGTTCCACCTGAGCGCAATGTCGAGTTTCATATCGACTTAGTACCCGGGACAGCGCCAATCTCAAAGGCACCGTACCGGATGGCACCATCTGAGTTATTGGAGTTAAAGATACAACTCCAAGATTTGATCGATAAGGGCTTCATTAGGCCTAGTGTTTCTCCGTGGGGAGCACCTGTGCTCTTCGTGAAGAAGAAAGATGGTAGTATGCGCCTATGCATAGACTACCGAGAGTTGAATCGGGTAACTATTAAGAATAAGTACCCATTGCCTAGGATTGAGGACCTGTTCGATCAGTTACGAGGAGCAGGAGTATTCTCGAAGATAGATCTTCGATCTGGATATCATCATATACCGGTCAGGAAGGAGGATATTCCGAAGACTGCTTTTCGTACGAGATACGGCCATTACGAGTTCGAGGTGATGCCCTTTGGTCTTACTAACGCGCCAGCCGTGTTCATGGACCAGATGCACCGGACATTTCACCACTTACTCGACAAGTGTGTCGTAGTATTTATAGATGATATCTTAGTCTATTCTAGAGATGAGTCTGAGCATACGGAACATCTCCGGATAGTACTTGAGATATTGAGGAGTCATAAGTGGTTCGCGAAACTCTCCAAGTGTGAGTTCTGGCTTCGCGAAGTAGCGTTTCTAGGCCATGTCATTAGTAAAGATGGCGTTATGGTGGATCCGGCTAAGGTTAAAGCCGTAGTAGACTGGAGTAGCCCGAGAAATGTGGCGGAGGTTCGTAGTTTTCTAGGCTTGGCCGGATACTATCGACGATTCGTCCAGGACTTCTCCAAGATTGCTAGGCCGATGTCTAGTCTTCTGCAGAAAGAGGTCCGATTCGTTTGGACAGAGGCTTGCGAGCAAGCGTTTCAGGAGTTGAAACGGAGATTAGTCTCTGCTCCGATTCTTACTCTTCCGAACGATGAGGAAGACTTCGAGGTCTATAGTGATGCTTCGAAGAGTGGCTTAGGCTGTGTTCTCATGCAGAGTGGGAAGGTCATCGCTTACGCATCGAGACAACTAAAGGTGCACGAGCGTAACTATCCTACGCATGACTTGGAGTTAGCAGCTGTAGTGTTCGCGCTTAAGATTTGGAGGCACTATCTCTATGGTGGTTCTTGTAGAGTCTACACGGATTATAAGAGCCTCAAGTACATCTTTACTCAGAAAGACCTCAACATGAGGCAGAGACGATGGCTTGAGTTGATTAAAGACTACGACCTGACGCTTAACTATTGCGAGGGTAAGGCGAACTTAGTCGCAGATGCACTAAGTCGTAAGCATCGCTTGAGCTTCAGTAGAAGTCGTAGTTCTGTCGGACTTCGTCTGACATCTATGAGTGCCGAGCCTGATTTACTTCAGGAGATGCGCGAGGGTCAGCAGAACGACCCACAGTTGGCTAGGATTCGAGAGGCCATACAGCAAGGCAAAGCTGTAGGTTTCGAGATTTCTTCTGATGATAGTATGCGATTCAGGGGGAGATGGTGTGTACCGGACTGTTCTGATCTTAGGAACAGGATTATGTCTGAGGCACATAACTCGCCTTATTCTGTTCATCCCGGTGGTAATAAGCTTTACCAGGATCTTAAGGGTCAGTTCTGGTGGCCTAAGATGAAGAGGGATGTAGCGGAATTTGTGGCTCGGTGTTTGACCTGTCAGAAGGTCAAGATTGAGCATCAGAGACCAGGAGGTCTGTTGCAGCCACTACCTATTCCGACCTGGAAGTTTGAATCGGTGTCTATGGATTTCGTAGTGAGCTTACCCACTTGCAATGGCTTGAATGCTATTTGGGTCATAGTGGATAGGTTGACTAAGGTCGCTAGATTCATTCCGATGAAGATGACCTGGTCGATGGAGCGTCTAGCAGAGGCGTACACTCAGGATATCATCCGACTTCACGGAGTTCTGAGGGAGATTGTTTCTGATCGGGATCCGAGGTTTCTATCTCGTTTCTGGAGGTCAGTACAGGACGCCTTTGGAACGAAATTGAAGTTAAGTACCGCTTTCCATGCGGCGACTGATGGTCAGACTGAGAGGACCATCCAGACTTTAGAGGATATGCTTCGAGCATGTACTCTAGAGTACCATCATTCTTGGGTACGTATGCTCTGTTTGATACAGTTCTCCTATAACAACAACTATCATTCCAGTATCGGCATGGCTCCGTACGAGGCCTTGTATGGTAGGAAGTGTCGGAGTCCGATATGTTGGAACGATATCAGTGATTCTGTGGCTTTAGGACCAGAGATGGTACTGATACTATCGAGAAGGTTCGAGTCATTCGGTCTAAGATGCAGGCCGCTCAGAGTCGTCAGAAATCCTACGCCGATAATCGACGTAAACCGCTGGCTTTTGAAGTAGGTGACAAAGTCTTGCTTAAAGTTTCACCTTTTAAGGGAGTGACACGCTTCGGTCAGAAGGGGAAACTCCGACCAAAGTATGTGGGACCTTACGAGATATTAGAACGAGTTGGGGAGGTGGCGTACCGATTGGCTTTACCACCTAGTTTATCTAGTGTGCATGACGTATTCCATGTTTCCCAGCTAAGGAAATATGTACATGATCCTACTCACGTGATTACAGCGGATCCGGTCGTGATCGAGCCGAATCTGACTTATGAAGAGCGACCCGTCCAGATCTTGGATCGGGAAGTGAGAACCCTGCGTCGTAAGCAGGTACCGCTTGTCAAGGTGTGGTGGAGAAATCAACGCCATGAAGAAGCGACTTGGGAGACGGAAGCGTCCATGCGGCAAAAGTACCCGGAGTTGTTCGATGGGGAGCGATCTCCTGCACCTTGAAATTTCGGGACGAAATTTCTTTAAGGAGGGGAGGTTGTAATGACCCAGATTTTATTGGTATTTTTGCCGATATTTATGTGTAATTATGATTGTTTATGTGTTAGTTCAAATTAATTTTTGAACTATTTATTTTAATTTTATGTGAATAATTGCGATTTAATCGAAATGTTTATTTCTTAGTTTTTATTATTTATGGTAATTATTATTTAATTAATTAGAATTTTTATTTTTTAATTTTCTAATTAATTATTTAATATTTTTGGGCTAAATCGATTATTGCATGATTAGTCATGTAGATTTTGTAAATTAGCCCGATGGATCACGAGAGCCCATTTTAGGCCCATTTTCCCATATTGGCCGGTTTTTAGCAAGCTTGGCAAGGCTTGCCACTTGCTTTGTTTTCACACTCAACCAACTTCTATAAATAGAAGGGATTAGTGAGCCTTATGATCATTTTTGCCATTTGCCTTTAGCACTCTTGCCATCAAAATTCAATCAACACAAATTCCCTCCTAATTGCTCTACTTCACGCCATTTTTGGTGTTCCAATTGAACATTTGTTCATCAATCTTTCCAACCCCAATCTTAAAGATTCAAAGTCTATTGATCTTTAAGTAGTCTAAAACACAATTTAACCCAATTATTTCATCCAAGATCGTTGGTTCGGGTTGGGTTTTGATCGTGTTCGTGCCGGGAAGGAGGGCCGTGTGTGCGTGACGGTGCAGCCGTGCAACAGCCGTGCTTGTGTCCGTGTTCGGGTGGTAGCCGTGCAGAAGCCGTGCCCAGGTTGAGCCGTGTGTGTGGGTTCGTGCAGCCAAGTCGTGCCGTGTGGGCTGGTTCGTGGTGGTGTACCGTGTTGAAGTCGTGTGCAACGTAGTGTTGGCCGTGTGTACTTTGTTCCGGGCAGCAACTTTTGTGTTGTTTTAGTGTGTAATCTTCAATAAGGTAACATACTTTCTCAACCTATTTGGTATACTATGTTTATAGTATGAATTAAATGCATGTTTGGGTTGTTTGATAATGATTTTTCATGATTTAATGTACGGTTGTATAATCTGATTTTTAAGTGGTTTAAATGAGGTTTTGATAAAGGTTAATGATTTTATGATTGATTATATGTTGTAATATGATCATGGTTATGGTGTCAAAGTTTGATGAATTTTGGATAAGTTCTTGTTGGTTTTCGTATGGTATGCGTGTGATGATTGGGTTTTGGATGAGTTCTTGATTAAAGTTCTTGAATCTTGAATGAGTTCTTGATGAGTTCTTTAAATTCTTGATGAGTTCTTGGTTGAATCTTGAATATTAAAGGAAGTGTTTATAAAGTTAAAGAATGAGTCTAATATGGTTAAAGAATGATGAGTAATGGTTGGTTAAATTCAAGATCAAGGCGTAAAGGCAATCTTGAGTCTAACTTCGATGTTTTGGTTGTTATTTATCAAGAATCAAGGCGCAAAGGCAATTCTTGGTAGTAACCTGATAATGATGAGTCAATAAGATGTTTAATGTTTAAAAGATTAATTGAAGTTAGCTTGATTTCGTTTCTAGACGCCCTTTACTTAGAGTAAGATTCTATGTTTTTGGGTTAAGACGTTGCCCCTATTCCATCCGCGGTATTGGGATAGTTGGAGTCTCTTTATGTTATTTCTTGTATTTCCAGTAAGATTGGTTACAAGGGACACGGATTTCCAGTAAGATTGGTTTCGTGGGATTTCGGGAGTAAGATTCTCGGTCCTAACATAAAAGAAAGTTCGATCGCGTAAGATGCGTTCGTACGAGCATAGTCCGGTCTAGAATATGAATGATTGCGCCAAAGATAGTTGATAGGTTTGATGAGTTGGTTTGAGTCGAGTTCATTATGGGGTGATCTCGTACTTTCGAATATGTTGACTGATTATTTGATTTATGCTATGTACATGTGTATTCCCATTAGGGTGAGTCAGTTATGTTACTCGCCACTGATGGTGGACTGTTGTATATTTTTCAGGTATTTCTGACGATGATACTCTTGCTTAGCTTTGGGTTGGGCGAGCGACGTTTAAAGCTTCTGTTATTTGATGTGTTCTCTGTTTCTACTGTTATTAGATAGTATTGGTATATTGTATAGACTTTATACATTACTGTTGGATTTTCATACGTTGTTATGGACTCTGACGTGTGGTTGGAGTTACGTTTATTTCTAGTGTTTGTAATTGGACTTTTTGGATTAGTAGCGTACAAACTTGTGGGTATTTGTACTTTGTGGTTTATAATAATAATTGAGGTATTAGTTTTAATTCTTAGGCATTTCGAGTTGTAGTTTATGACTATTCGACTCGTCGGTTTCTTCCGCGCCGATTTAAGCGAGTCGGGTCGTCACATTCGGCCTCAGCCGAAGATCGGGACACCGTGTGTTGCTTCTTCGTTTGCAGGAGATATAAGAATTGCAAAGAATGACCAACCAACCAGTTAATGATCGCCGAATGAGAGGAAAAGCCGCCCAATTAGAGTCACACCATTCTTGCAACATTAAATCACTATCGGTACGCAATAAAATGCCTTGACCCGTAGTGCCCTTTAAATAGCGAACAACTCGTAGGGCAGCTTCCCAATGCTCAGTTCGAGGTTCTTGCATAAATTGAGACAATATATGAACTGAAAAACCAAATCTGGACGAGTTACTGCAAGGTAAATCAAACGACCGACAATTAGACCGTAGGCCGCAGGGTCTGTAAGAAGATCTCCATTAGCAAGGCCAAGCTAGTGATTTTGTTCAGTGGGAAAACCACTTGGCTTTCCCCCTAACAAACCTGATTCAGATATGATGTCCAAGGTATATTTCTATTGACATAAGAATAAACCAAAGGGGCTTTGAGCCACTTTAATGCCCAAAAAATACAGTAGATGACCAAGATCCTTCATTTTAAAGAAGCTAAGTCACCAAGAGATGATTTAAATGTGACAAGTGCAGCGGAATTATTACCAGAAATGATAAGATCATCAACATAAATGAGAATATTAATCTGAACATCACCCTTAGTAAACGTGAAAAGTAAGTAGTTGAAGTAGGATTGAAGAAAACCATACTCTTTCAAAGACATAACCAGCTTGGCAAACCAACATCGACGGGCTTATTTCAAACCATATAGTGACTTACGTAATCAACATACCAAAAAAGAATCTGAACTGTGGAACCCAAGAGGGAGCTTCATATACACTTCCTCCTCAAGATCACCATGTATTAAGGCATTATGAACATCCATTTGATGAAGTTCCTAATTTTCGGACGCAGCAATAGCAAGAAAGGCACGAACAATGGTCATTTTTGCGGCTGGGGAAAATGTTTCATTATAGTCAATACCTTCTTGTTGATGATTACCAAGTACAACTATCTAGGACTTGAAACGTGCAATATCTCCATTAGATTGATATTTGGTCCTGTAAACCCATTGACTACCAAGAGCACGTCTCCTTGGTGGAAGTTTTTCCAAGGTCCATGTGCCGTTATCCTCTAGATCTCGGATCTTTTCTTGCATAGATTGACGCCAACCATCATGCAACATAGCCTCTTTAAATGATTTTGGTCTTGACCCGTGATAATTGCTGCAAGAAATGCTCTATATTTGGCAGATAAATTATCACAATTTATATAATGTGCAAAAGGATAGGGAGTACTTGAGGAGTGATCGAAATTAAAAGAAGGAGAAGACGGACTTATAGAAAATATTGTATGAGTAATGCAGTCACGAAGGCGAACTGAATGTTGACATCTTTCGGACAACTATAAGGAAACACATCCTCAATGAACTTGACATCCCGAGAGACAAAAAATTTCTTTGTATCAAGATCATACAACTTCCACTCTTTCTTTCCAAATTTATATCCTAAAAACACACATTTATGACTCCTACTGACAAATTTATCTCCCTTAGTATTTTGATTATGAGCAAAAAAATAAACACCCAAAAGTGCAAATAACTTCAAAAGATGGTTGCTTGTTGAATAAAATCTGAAAAGGGGTTTTATTTCCAAGTAAAGGAGTGGGAGTTCGATTTATTAAATGAAATGTTGCATAGACACACTCCCCCAAAAATAGATAGGCAAATAAGCTTGAAATCCCAACACTCTCCCAACACTCAAAATGTGTTTGTGTTTTCTCTCAACCCTCCCATTTTGTTGTGGAGTGCCCACACAAGAAGTTGGAAACAAGATGCCAGATGCAATAAAATAATAGAACTATTTTCTCGAAAGGATGTCCCATCCATTTATGCCAAAACTCTAAAGTTTTTGTTGACTCCTCCACAAACACGTGTTGCAGCGATTCCAATTTGCTAAAATAATAGAACCCGTCTTTCCTAATTCATGTTCCAATCAGCTCCTTCACGTGGTCCTATATAGCACATATAGAAGAATTTATTGAATTGGAAAGTAGTTTTTAACGTATCATTGTGTTGAGAGACCGAAAGTAAATTGCAATTCAATCTTGGAACGTAAAGAACTTGAGTTAAAACAATTTTATCAAACAATCGAACCAAGCCCAGCAATGTAGATATGACGATTCACCATTAGGCATGGACAATTAAGATGGTGAGTGTCAAATAACCAAGAATTATTGCCAATAACATGATGTGTAGCCCAGATAGCAATGATCCAAAAGGTAATGTAAAACCCACCATTCAACCTATTTTCCAATATTTTATCATTACCAATTAAACCAATGAGATTAGTGCCTACTTTCCAAGATTTCCCAAGAGGTGAAGATACGTCATTAGAGGTAGCATTCGCTCGCAAAATGCCATGACCATAAGATTTCTCAAGGTTTTACGAGCCATTATGATCCTTAAGGGTCAGATTAGCCTAACGTAAGCTAACGTAAATACTAATTTGTAAAAAACAAACAGATTAGCCTTGATTTGAGGTCGGAATTTGTTGTAATGGCATTCTGGCCATTTATACTGACCTTAGGGGCACCTAACGTAAGCTAAAAAAAGTGGGGGCATTCTGGCTATTAGGCCTAACCTCTGGGGTACCTGGGGAAATATCCCTTTTATTAAATAAACTAAGTATTGAATAGATACCTTCGTTTACGGAGTTAAAGAGTTGAAACATTAACCTGCTAAGTTGAATCATTTTGAGTATGTTAATTTACAGTTTGAAACAGTAGTTTGTTTCACAAGCGTTAATTTTATATGCAAATTGGATGATTTGGTTTATGTTAAATTGAAATCTCTTCCCTTTGGTAGATGTTGGTTTTAAGAGATTTTGTGTACAACAATCAAATCAATAAAATATTTTGGTCCAAATATGGCTGCCCAATTGTAAATATATTGTAAATAAATTTGACTCATTACTTGTTATTATTAATTTTTGTATAGTGAAATATGTCGAATCTCGTAAAGCTTGAATTTGTGGCACTTGATATCACGGGAAATAATTATCTATCTTGGGTATTGGATGTTGAAATTCATTTGTCGGCTAAGGGTTTTAGTAATACTATCAATGCTGGAAATAAGGAATCGAATCAAGATAAGGCAAAGGCGATGATATTTCTTCGCCATCACCTACATGAAGCTTTAAAAATGAGTATTTAACAGTTAAAAAACCAGAAGAACTTTGGGATAACAGAAAAGAAAGACATGACCACCAAAAGACTGTGATACTTCTCGCTGCCCGTTCTGAATGGATTAATCTAAGACTGCAAGATTATACAACAATTAGTGAGTATAACTCAGCTATATTTAGAATCACATACGATTATGTGGAGAGCCGGTCACAGATGATTTAATGTTAGAAAAAACTTTTACAACTTTTCACAAGGATACCGTTCTTTTAAGCAGACAATACCGTGAGAAGGGTTTCATGAAATATTCTGAATTAATATCTTGCTTATTATTAGTGGGCGAACAAAATGATTAACTATTGATAGATAATCATGAGTCACGACCCACTGGTTCAGCAGCACTCCTTGAAGCGAATGCTGCAACTCATAATACAAAAATGATAGAAAATGGTAACCCTGCCGGCAGCAGTGGTCAAGGCCGAGGTCGTGGCCGAGATAGATGTGGACCTAGTAGATGTCGAGGCGGATATGGACATAGTAGAGGTTGAGGTGGATACGGACCTGCCAGAGGTCAGGGTGGTTATTTTAAAAATTCTTATACCCACCAGAAGTGGAAACATGGAAAGGGAAATGAAAGTAATGTATGTTATCGTTGTGGAGGAAAGGGTCATTGGTCCAGAGTTTGTCGTACTCCAAAGCATTTGGTCAATCTCTATCAAAACAATCTTTAAAGAAAAAGGGAAAAAAGGTAGAAACAAATCTTATGATTGAAGATGGTGAAGGTGATTTTGCTAATAATGAAGCTATAATACATTTGGAAGCTGTTGATTTCTTCACCACTCCTGAAGCCCCTGAAGGGAATAATTGAGTCTTATTTTATGTTTAAACATTTAGTAATTCTATTTACTTATTATTCTTGAATTAAACTTTAGTAGTTTTGGTTTTTTTTAATTACCTTGTTGGTTTTATGGATTTTATTATGGTATTCTTTTTTTTTTTTTATGTCTTTTAATTTATGAATTCTAACATTTATTAAACATTAATACCTTAGATTTTTATTATGCATTTCATAATTAGAATTATTGTTTTGTGACTATTACTTTATTTTCTTGAAGTACATGGGCACCCGAGCTCAATTAGCAATAAAAGGTGAAGATGTATGTAACACCCCCAAATTACCCTCTATTAATAACGATTATAAATACGGTTTAGAGAGTAATTAAGGAGTATTACTGCCACGTGATTACGTAAGGCGAAACAGAGTTTTGCAGCGGAAAAACATAATTTGACTTTTATTTATTAAATATAGAAAGAGTGAGGTAATAGTTTTAATACATAATTGGAATAAGTACTTAAACCAAATGCGTAATATTTAAACTTAGACTAGGTGAGTTATTGACCTTCGCCCCAATGCAGCACTTAGAACACGTTGTGAATATCATCGCCTGTCTACTTATCATAAATGATAAGTAGGGCCAAGCCAAAACAAAAAGGAAATACGTATTAGCGAAAATGCTAAGTACATACAAATGCTAAATATGTAAAATCAATTTAGTTAAGCAAACGTGCTTTCATAAATCATTTATTTCGTAAACAATGAGTATTCAAAGAAATTCTGACCAGAATTTGGAAATGTAAACCAAACTAGTAACTCACAAAAATAGATTTCCAAATAAAGTTTAATTTGCAATTCATTTTCATAATTCATTTTCCACCTAAGTGTGCACACCCCCCAAGCTATTAACTCCTTTATATAGCCTATACTCGGGGAAAGACTAGATCATACAAAGTTCATAGTCTTATCAATTTATCTCCAACATAATTGGAGTCAAGAAACCCAGTCTTCAAATAATTGGAGTAAAGAAACCTCCACATAATGGGAGCCAAGAACCCAATCTACACATAACGGGAGTAAATAAACCAATCTCCACATAATGGGAGTAAAGAAAACCAAAAGTGTCCGATGAAGCAGACTTCTGAATTCCCGTATAAGGGATATTCATAAACCCCATTCACTATGATGGTAATCTGTTTAAAATTATTTTCGAATATACTTTGTAAAATAATTTTATGGAAGGTAAGAGTAACCTTTATAAATCGTTTTCGAACATCATTTTTAAAATATTTTAGAATTGAACTTTTCAAAAACATTTTATATATAACATTTTAAATACATTTATAACACAATTTAAATCATTCAAATATTCATAAAAATGTAGTTATCAAACATGCTCAACATTCAAGACATCAAACATATTTGCACGAAAATCATCTTATAAAAGATCTAGCCACTTGTATGTACCTCAATCCTTGCTCTCAAACACGAAAATCCTAATTAAGAGCTTAGAATCTCGAATCACGAACTTGGAAAATCCTCCTAAAGTAACCAAATAATCCTAATCAAACCTTTGATCTATAACACAAGAATACTAATACTAACTCTTGACTAGTTGTGCATGAATAATATTGTTATAACCCTTTTTACCAATTTAATAATAATTTTAAAACTTTATAAAATTTAAAGTTGGAGAACAGTATAGATATTAATGAAATGGTAAGAATATTATAGATGGTAATGGTAATAATAATAATAATAATAATAATAACTAATAATAATAATAATAATAATAATAATAATAATAATAAAGCAATATGATAATAATAAAGCAATATAATAATGATGATGATGATGATGATGATGATGATGATGATGATGATGATGATAATAATAATAATAATAATAATAATTTAATAATAATAATAATAATAATAAGGTTAGTCATAAAATTCATAATGTTAGTAAAAATAATAAACAACTTTAGTATTATTATTAGTGATGGTGGTTTAACAAATTTTAGTTTTTATTGTTATAATCATAAGATTTTGTCCAAATGGGTCCAAAAGTCCAATTAGAGGCTTAATAAGAGGCCCAATGCATCAAAGTTAAGTATAAAGTAGAAGAAATGAGAGAAAGAGAGTGGAGCAGGGAAAACCAGCCCCTGACCTAGGGCTGGCGGTGGTAGGGTTGGCGGTGGCAGCAAAAGTCGCGGCGGTTTGGCGGTGGTGCTGCCGTGGTGCAACGAAACAGGGGCAGAGAGAGTGAGAAGAGTGGGGCAGGCCTGGCTGCGGTGGTGAGGGAGGACTGGTGGCTGTTGGGTGGTCGCGATGTGGGAGGTGGTTTGCTGACGATGGTGGCGGAAGAGGGGTGGCTGGGAGTAGGTGGCGGTGGTGGTTGTTTTATTGGAGGAAAAGAAGAAGAAGAAGAAAGTTTGGAGCTATGGCTTCCAATTGGAAATTAATATGGAAATTGAATGGTGAGTTTTAGTTTGCAAATAATTTGAGATTGAATGTGTGATAAAATCAGAAAATGGAGTGTTATTTATAGATGAATAGCTTCTAGTTGATTGGGCAATAATGGTGGTAGATTGAGTGGAGGAGGAGCTTGTTGATGGTGTTTGGGTTGATGATTAACAAGTTTAAGGATGGAGATGGAAGAAGCTTGGAGCCCAAGCTTGAAGATGATGATGGAGGTGGTGATGTAAGAGGATGATGGAGATGGTGATGTAATAGGATGATGGAGATGATAAATTATACTCCCTCCATAACGAATTACTAGCAACAATTTCTATTTTTAGCTGTAACAAAATACTTGAAACGATTTTTTCCAATTTCATTTTATTCTTTTTTTGGAAAAAAAATAACACAATACCCCACTTATTTTTCTCTCTCTTACTTTTATCATCATACCACATAATACCCCATTTACTTTTCCTTCTTTTACTTTTCTCTCTCTCTTACTTTTATCATTATACCATCTAATACCACAATTAACCTATTTCATCTAGGAGTCCGTACTAGTCCAAATGTTGCTACTAATTCGTTACGGAGGGAGTACATAGAATAGGATTTTATTTATTTATTTTATTTATTTAAGAAAATAATTTAAATAAAATATTTATTTTAAGAAAATAACTTAAATAAAATATTTATTATAAGACATACTTTAGTAAAATAATTTTGAAATAAATAATTGAAGAATTTATTATTTAATTTATGCTTAATAAACGTAATTAGGAATAAATAAAATGATTAAAATACGAGGTATTACAATCTATTCCCCTTAAAAAAGAGGATTGGACAAAGTGGAAAGAAGCAATTGATGCAGAATTTAAATCTCTTGCAAAAAGAGAAGTGTTTGGACCAGTAGTCCGTACACCTGCAGGTGTTAAACTAGTGGGATATAAATGGGTCTTTGTGCGTACAAAAATAAAAATGGTGAAATTGTAAGATATAAAGCACGCTTAGTGGCACAAGGATTCACACAAAGACCCGGGATTGATTATGAGGAGACATACTCTCCTGTGGTGGATGCAACAACTTCTAGATTCTTGATTAGTCTGGCAGTAAGAGAAAAATTTGATTTACACTTGTTGGATGTAGTCACAGCTTATTTGTACGACCCACTGGATAGTGAGATATATATGACACTTCAAAAAGGAGTTAAGTTGCCAAAAGTAGCAACTTTAGGATCACGAGAACAATATTCTATCAAATTAAATAGATCTATGTATGGTCTGAAACAATCAGGCGCATGTGGTATAATCGCCTTAGTGAATATTTATTGTAAGAAAATTTTAAGAATGACCCCGTTAGCCCATACATTTTTAAAAAGAAATTTGGGTCGGGGATTGTCATTATTGTTGTATATGTTTATAAATTAAATATCATTGGACCATATTGTAACACCCCCAAATCTCCCTATACGGAAATACTAGAATACTACATATAAAATACCGTAGAGATAGACTTGAGCGTATTACCGCCACGTGATAACGTAAGGCTATACTAAAATACTATTAAACTTTTGCAGCGGAACCTAAAAGACTTTATTATTAAAAACAACTAAATGGTTTTCTCCAAATTAAAATATAATATAACTTGAAATTAAATAAAATCCTAAACTAGGTGAATGACGCCCTTGTCTCCCGATGCAACATGTAGTCCACTCCAATCATCATTACCTATCTACTTATCAATAAATGATAAGTAGGGCCAAGCCAAAAACAAAAAGGAAGTACGAGTTAGCAAAATATGCTAAGTACATAAAAGTGCGAGACAAGTAAAAATAAATTTATTATGCAAACATACTTTCGAAGACTCAAGTCATATTACATGACAACAATTATTTATCCAAAATGGTTCTTTTCCAAAAATATTTCAAACCATGAATATTGAATGTAAATATTCAAATATTGAAAATAAAATTTTCCTATACCCCAATTCCTCTCTAAGTGTGCACACCCCCCAAGTTAGTATCTTTCTGTATAAAGGCTATCCTTGAGGAAAGACTAGGTCATACAAAGTCCATAGTCTTATCAACCAAATCCACATAGCGGGATTACATAACAATGAATAAGCTTGTAAAGCTTGTGGGGTCACAAATAAATTTTTAATATAATAAGAGTTGAGTATAAAGAAAATATTCTCATATAATTGTAACCTTCCAAAATTCCTTATTTCCTTAATATTTCAAAATGATATGACAATATCAGTAAAATATTTAGTTCCTCCAAATCTTTTCATAGAATATTTTCTATGATGATATTATTTTCCAAAATATAATAAGATTCAAATCTTTTCATAAAACATTATTTTCAAAATATAATAAGATGATTCAAATCATTAATATTATTTTCCAAAATCTAAAAATTTCATGACAAAAATATAAGGCTAATAAAATATAAAATAATTTTTTCATCAAACTTTAAATTAACATAATACAAAATTAATTGAATGATAAATTATATTATGAATCATATAAACACGTAACAATCATGGAAACACTTTAATAAAGTATCTAGCCACTTAACGGACCGTTACCGAATCACAAATAACCTTGATCCGAAAGACCTAAGAACTTCATCTACAAGAACACCCTACATACAAATATTATAACCTTAATTAATATAAGGTCATTCAAACATTCCGAATTACTTAAATAGGCTAATATGTGCATGATCTTTATAAAACGTTTTATATCAAAAACTTGTGTTTTTATAAAAAGATCGATTGAATATTAATTCATAAATAAAACCATAATATCATTGATAATAAAATGTTTATTACTTATACTACATAATTGAAATAATCCTAACATAAAATAATTTTATGATTTTATTGTTTATAAACTTTAAGAGTGATTAATTAATATTTTAAACAGTGATACTTAAAAGTAATTATTTTCTAAAATAAAAAGTGAATGCAAAAAGAGAGGAAGAGAAGAAAACTAAATAGGAGGAAGTGGCGGCACGGCTGCCCGAGGTGGTGCACGGTGGTGGTGCACAATGGTGGAGATAGAATATGAGAGAGAAAAGATGGGAGAAAATTGTGTTTTTGTGTGAGTTTGTATTGAAATGAAGGGGGTATTTATAGGCTAGTTGTAAGTAAAATTTATGGAAGGTGAATAATTTTTTTGCTTGGTGATCAAGGAGTTTGATCATGGATTAAGAAAAATGGTAGGGAGTTATGTGGAGAATATTTACATATAATTTGGGTGTTGTATTTGGAAGTAAAATTATTTAACCTAATATTTTTTTTTTCTTTTTGTCTCCTCTTGTACTAGTTAGCCGTGTAGTTAATGACTTAGGTGGGCTTTCATTTTTTTTTTCTTTTTTTTTTGGTTTGGGCTTCTTATTTGGTCTTTTGGGATTTAGTTTGGAATTTTAGAAAATCCTAAATAACATTTGGGCTTAAAATACTTTTTCAATAAAATTAGTTTAATCATAAGGTCCTAATAATTTATGAAAATAAAGGTTATTTAAGATATCCATAAATCACATGCATGTATATGAAATTTCGATTTTTATAATTTAAAATAAAATTTTAACTTGGAATTTTATATCTAAAATGCAAATAAATAATTTAGTAGTATAAAAATATTAATTATTTAAAAAAATATTTATCCAAATTTACGGGGTATTACAGTCTACCCCTTAAAAGGAGTTTCGTCCCGAAACTTAAGAAATTGGAGAAAATTTTAGTCTTATGATTGATTCATACATATCCTAACCAGACTCATAAATGACACCTTTTACTAAAACAAATGACTCAAAATACCAAAAAATGACAAAAAAGAAAATGCGTGAAACTCTATCGTACTCTATCCCCCTTTAAAAGAGTTATGCCCCCATAACTCGATTAATACAAAACAAAAAAAAGTAGCATTCTCCAATAGCTTTAAAAAAAATCTTTCAACCATGACCAAATTTTATTTACCAAATCCCACTATAAGTATTTGGTTAACAATGATAAAGATTGTATCCTATTCTCGAATCATAACAAGCAAGGTTCATAATGCTTAAGTCTCAACCAATAGTAACATAATGATTCTCATACTTTGATGAAAATCTCAAAACTATCTCAACTCTTAGAAGGCAATAATACTAGTATCCACATATGTACTCATTCGATCCAACCCAAATAATATTGTTAAATCTAAGAGACCTCAATAATTCTTCATAAAATAACAACCCTTAAAACTCTAGCAAGATCGTATGGTCACTTATATACAACAAAAGTAATACTATACTCAATTCCAAACAAATCATATAATAATTATCATTCATACAAGAGTAGCATGTAAATCATATATTTCCACATTTAATAATAGAAAATATTGTACAAACAACTCCAATAATACTGGTGTAATTATACAAAACTTTGTCATCTCATTAATTCAATCATTTACACTTTTATTAATTATTAAACTAAGTAAGAAGATCAGTAATTTTATAACGAATTACTCGTTAATCAATATTTAAAAGAATTTATATACAAAAATTATTTGAAAAGACACGTATCATTTGAAATATCTTTAGAATACTTAAATTTAAAAAAACCGAGAAATATCACATATAACATAAAATCATTTTTGGATTTTTAAATATGAAGTAGTGATTTCAAAGAGGAAAAAAAAAAATAAATATATATATATATATATACATATATATATATATATATTCAATATCGAAATATATATGATTTTTGTATAAGATTGATTATTTTGAGAAATAGTAAATAACACAATAAAATTCCCTTTTTGAAGAACTATTTTCATATACTTAATTGTAGTAAAATGCACGTGACCAAGGAAAAGATTTAGATATGTATTCGTTAATTAAAGAAACAATACCCTTCATGAGTATCAAGTGTAAAAGAAACATCATTTGTCGGTCTTGATATACTTAACTCTCGTGGATTGATAAAATATCATTCTTATAATATTCACCATGTTTCCCATAATTAATTATATTAATGGGGGTATCACAACCTTAAAATTTAATATATAATTAAATCTGGATTACTATAAGGAAAACAAAATTTCCTCATTCAATGCTTTAATAACACGAGTTCTTCAAACTTACTCTTATAATCCATGTTTATCTTCAAAACAATCATTTTTCACCCTTTACACAACAAACCACAATCTTTGATATCCCCAATCTATTTAATAACTCCTCTATTACTCAAAATTATGTTGTTATTGTCAAACCATTGTGGCATAAACCTCATTTTTAATACATTGATACACTCTTAATCAATCTCTAACTGACTCCATTGTATTCTTCATTAGAGTATTATCTCCTATGAAATGACATTCGTTTCCGAACAAATTTCTTTGTTTTAAATATTATTCACTTATATTTTTCATTTATAGCATGTCACTTAATTGATTGACTTTGAAATCCTCCAACCTTTGTATAAAACGTTCCCAGATTCAATTCTAAACTCTTAACAATCGATAATGTTGCCTTAAGTAATTATAATGTTCCTTAATATAGAGATATACTTAATTCCCATCTCTAAATAAAATAGACATAAATTACCACAAAATATCATAACTCATACCTCCCAAAAATGTATCATATGAAATCCATTTTTTAATAATTTATTTATTTATTATTAATTTTTTTTTTACCTAAGATATCTTCATTCTTCATAACCAACTTAACATATTTCTCTTATATCGTAAAATTTGATAATAATAATATACCTCAAAATAAAGATCCATATTTACATTCAAACCAATCAAAATGACTCATTTTTGTCTCACGATATCCATTGAATTCTTTGAAACTTAAAACTCCAACTAATTCATCAACATTGACCACACATAAGCTCTAAATGGTGAGAATAAAACACTTGATATCACATAAGCAATTATGTCATATAAGGTAATAAAAGTATAATAACTTATGCCCCCTAAAAAAAGGAAGTATAATAACTTTTGCATATTTTGTAGAAAAAAAAAACCATTTCTTAAATAAGCAAAATAATTCAATTTGTTAGAAATTCACATTCATCCTCAAATACGTTTTTAACCCGTAAGAAAATATTACAATTGCTTTAACATACTCCTATATATCTATTTCCAAGAATTTTAATAAAAAAAATATATATCCACAAAATTTCCAACCAATTCCACAATAGGAATACAAATAAAAAGTTTTTATCATTCCACTAATAACTCAAAGATTCATATAAGTGATGTTTATACATACGACTTTCACTTAAGTTTCCATAATTTCAATTTTCCACTTGAAATATGAAATGTACATATTCCATACTAGAATTTAAATTCAGTAAAATTCAACACATAAAGAAAAATCACAAATTGCACATGAATTTGAAAATTCAAATAATTTAATAATTAAACCTCTCCTCCGAGATATACAAATAGTATGACCTTTAAAAAATAAAAAACAATAGTACCAACCTTCCGATTGTCACAATTTTCGGCCTCATGGCTGAACACATGATCTTTATAAGTATGCACTTTATTATTATTGGTTCCAACTTAAGGTTCAATACTCTGGGGTGTCTTAGATAGTAGCTCAATGTTTATGTTTATTCTTATAACATTGATACTCACGATGCCCCATTCTTTGGCAATCACGACAAATCACACAGTTGCCTTCAAAATATTTCACAAGGTGGTTCTTCACAATTTCGTAGAAATATAATCTCTTAGATTTCTCAACATTTTCTTAATCCTCATTTCCCCAATGTATTTATCAGATTGCCTTCAACTAATTAATTTCCCAACTTTCCCTCATCCTCCTTTCATCCATCTTTGATCTAGTAGAGTTCCTATTTATATAAAAGTTCCTAGTAGTATTAGACCTCCTTTCTCCACTTGGGTAGAGTTCACCGTGTTTTCTTTAATCCATTGTTGATCTTTAATTTAGTCTCTCGTCTCTTTATCCCATATAAATAGGCTTCATTCCCACACCTTTATCCATAATACAAAATGTAACTCATCATACTTTCCTTTAAATGGTTAAGTCAAAGCTTGCTCAAATTTATGTGCCTTAATGGCTCTTGTAGGTATGCAAATTTGGGTATAAACCTCACCAAGATATTTTTTTTGACTTTTATAGTACTCCAAATGGACAATCTCATCACCTTAAAGTTTATAAATCCCATATACTTTTATTTCCTTAATTAGGCTAGGTAAAACTTTGATTTCAAACTTCGTTAAACTTCTTTCCAACCTCAAATAAGCACTTGTCGAGAACTCCTCCCTTATTTTTGGGTCTAACAAAGTTTAGCTGACCTCGAGCACTATATTGACTCTCAACTCACTTGGATAAGGTTTTCAATAGTGGTAATTAGCATTCTAAGGACTTTGCTTCATTTGAAACAAGTTCACTTCCCATGCCTTACGAGGTTCATAACTGGAATACCCTCATCCTTAGTCTTCTTAGTTTTTATAGAAAAGGATGGCCTATAATTAATGCAATTTGGATTGTTGGTTGGCTATAAATTGAACTATGCGGCCTCTACAAATCAGAGAACTTGAATTTACATGAGCTTGGTGGTTTCCACATTAAAGGATCAATCGTTTTGCATTAAAGGATAGTTCTAGCTAGATTTTGGGCTTTAGCCCTCTTGAAATTCAAAATCGTAGGTTGGATTAGGATGCCTACATGAAGTATGATCCTTATTATCAAAGATAGAAGAAAATTGAAGAGCTGTATTTGAAAGTTATCGAAGATCATAATTTGATAATTCAAATCCATCTAAAACAAGGTAATGGTAGTGGTCAAAAGATAATTTTGAGGTTGAAATTATGGTTGTTTATGCTCTCGTATAGTAAATCTATTAAATATTGGTAGTTATACTCTCTTCCGTACTCATAAGGTTGCTCGATATGGCTTAGGTCTTGCTCGGTATCAATTAAGGTTGCTTATTGGTTCCCTTGATGATACAATTTCTCACTTCATAAGTCATTCCAATAGTCCACATCTATATACTTTCAAAAGATATTCATATTTCTCGAAGAAAGCTAGGATAGAGAAGATGCCAAAGTTAGGAGAATTAACATTGGGGACATGTTACTTCTTAAACGACCAAATAATATAGACACCATGAAATATACAGTACATCATTCACGAATTTAATCAAACTGACTTTCTCCAAAAAGTAAGTATCAATGTATTCGTTTCTCACTTGTTTGTTGTTTTAACACACAAAGGGTGCGTTCTCTTCACCTTAAAAAAAGTTTCAGGTTTAATAAGTTTAGATAAGTTCAGATAAGTTCCAATAAGTTATATCAGGTCTAATAAGTTCAATAAGGTCTAATAAGTTGCAATAAGGTCCAATAAGTTCTAATAAGTTCCAATAAGGTCTAATAAGTTGCAATAAGGTCCAATAAGTTCTAATAAGTTCCAATAAGGTTTAATAAGTTCCAATTAGGTCTAATAAGTTCTAATAAGTTCCAATCAGGTCTAATAAGTTCAAATCAGGTCTAGATTATTATTTTTAATTATTAATCAAATAAAATTAATTAAATTAATAATTAACTTAAAGCACTCTTACACAACATAAACCAATTTTATTTTATCATTCTTGTTTTATAATTTTTTTAGAGAAACCAATTAGAGTTAGATTGAATTAAACTATTTTTTTATATTATAAAATAAAACTTATTTTTTATTTTGGGTTTGATTTATTGGTCCAAATTAAACTTTATCCATCCTCCATATTATTATTACTAATTTTGGTCCAAATTAAACTTTACTCATCCTCCATATTATTATTATTCAATCCTTTCTAGTTTGTTAATTTTACTACAAGTGAATTAAGAAAAATTAAATATGTAGATAAGTTGTTATTGGAATTGATAATATTAATTAATAATGGGTTTGAAAAAAGATATACTAATTATTATTACCTTCTTGAACGTAATACAACAATAAAAAAAAATAGGTTCAAATGTATAGAATATTATCATTATTATTATTATTATTAATTTATTTATTTTATTCAATCATATAAAATACGTTCCAATAAGTTTCAATCAGGTTTAATAAGTTCCAATAAGGTCTAATAAGTTCTAATAAGGCCTAATAAGTTCCAATAAGGTCCAATAAGGTCTAATAAGGTCCAATAAGGTCTAATAAGTTTCAATAAGGTCTAATAAGTTAAGTAAGGTCTAATAAGTTAAATAAGGTCTAATAAGTTAAATCAGGTCTGATAAGTTCAGATAAGTTCAGTTCAGATAAGTTCATGTCTAATAAGTTGAAGAGAACGCACCCAAAATTATTTTAACATCACATGCACACAAAGCATAAAGATGCAGCATAAAAATTAAAATATTCCTCCTTAATTTGAATACTCAAATATTTCCTCTTAGAATTAAAATTCCTTAATTTTACTTAAGTACTTAATCATTTTCACCTTGACTTAACCCATAATTCATATTTACGGGAAAAAAAAAAAAAAAAAAAATCAAACCTAACCATTGTTCGAAAATTCTAACCTATTAACTTGATCACATCATGTTCATATCTAAATAAACTATTTTAAAACACTTTAACACATTAATATCATTTCGCATAAGTAATTCAAAATTAACCTCAAAAATTCCATTTGCATGAAGCAATACATATAAGTCAAAATATTTTACTAAAGGCTACTCAATTATGAGCATCAAAATACATATATAAAATTGAAACCTAATGCAAATTCAAGGTATAGTTACATATACTAACTTGTATATGCATACATTCACAATATTTCAAACTTCAAAATAATTTCAACCAAAGCAACATAATTGTTATAATATAAATCCAGGGCCTTCAGACTAATAACACCTAATAAAAAGGCTTGTAAATAATAACTAACAACATATTCAAACTCAAACTTTCGTGGTTTCACTTGGACCATATAACACTCTACCATAAAAGCAACATAACGTGCTAAACTGGAAAAATTATGGGCCCTTAAGCCCAACAACCACTTACTATGGCTAATGCACATATAATAATTTAAAATTTCAAATAATTACAATTCAATTTATTCATTTTCAAAAAATTAATAATGTATTCGATTCATGATATAAGATGATCAAGTCTGATCTCCCAGGTAAGTTACCCACAGCATCGGGGAGAGCCTTGCCTAGACAGAGATCATACCCATAATAGGCCTCGAATGAGAACCCGACCACATTTTTCTCAATCACCTTTCCAAAGAGTTAAATAATTTATAATTTATTTTGTTTGAAAAACACTTTTTTTTTAAGTGCGAAACTCTATCCTATATGCCCGCTTAAATCTACCCATTATTAATATATATATATATATATAAATTATATATTTAAAGTTACTAATATTTACAAAGATTGCCATTAGTAATCACACGTGTACACCTTTAAGTGTCTAATGTAGGGGTTTTTAGGTTGAAAACGTTTTTAGTTGATCTTCTTCCTATATATATATATATATATATATATATATTTAATATAATTCCAAGATCGATTTTATTCCCTAGGCCTTTATACTGATACCAGTTTGTAACACCCCCAAATCTCCCTATACGGAAATACTAGAATAATACATATAAAATACCGTAGAGATAGTCTTAGGCGTATTACCGCCACGTGATAACGTAAGGCTATACTAAAATACTATTAAACTTTTGCAGCGGAACCTAAAAGACTTTATTATTAAAAACAACTAAATGGTTTTCTCCAAATTAAAATTTAATATAACTTGAAATTAAATAAAATCCTAAACTAGGTGAATGACGCCCTTGTCCCCCGATGCAACATGTAGTCCACTCCAATCATCATCACCTATCTACTTATCAATAAATGATAAGTAGGGCCAAGCCAAAAACAAAAAGGAAGTACGAGTTAGCAAAAAATATGCTAAGTACATAAAAGTGCGAAACAAGTAAAAATAAATTTATTATGCAAACATACTTTCGAAGACTCAAGTCATATTACATGACAACAATTATTTATCCAAAATGGTTCTTTTCCAAAAATATTTCAAACCATGACTATTGAATGTAAATATTCAAATATTGAAAATAAAATTTTCCTATACCCCAATTCCTCTCTAAGTGTGCACACCCCCCAAATTAGTATCTTTCTGTATAAAGGCTATCATTGAGGAAAGACTAGGTCATACAAAGTCCATAGTTTTATCAACCAAATCCACATAGCGGGATTACATAACAATAAATAAGTTTGTAAAGCTTGTGGGGTCACAAATAAATTTTTAATATAATAAGAGTTGAGTATAAAGAAAATATACTCATATAATTGTAACCTTCCAAAATTCCTTATTTCCTTAATATTTCAAAATGATATGACAATATCAGTAAAATATTTAGTTCCTCCAAATCTTTTCATAGAATATTTGCTATGATGATATTATTTTCGAAAATATAATAAGATTCAAATCTTTCCATAAAACATTATTTTCAAAATATAATAAGATGATTCAAATCATTAATATTATTTTCCAAAATCTAAAAATTTCATGACAAAAATATAAGGCTAATAAAATATAAAATAATTTTGTCATCAAACTTTAAATTAACATAATACAAAATTAATTGAATCATAAATTATATTATGAATCATATAAACATGTAACAATCATGGAAACATTTTAATAAAGTATCTAGCCACTTGACGGACCGTTACCGAGTCACAAATAACCTTGATCCGAAAGACCTAAGAACTTCATCTACAAGAACACCCTACATACAAATATTATAACCTTAATTAATATAAGGTCATTCAAAAATTCCAAATTACTTAAATAGGCTAATATGTGCATGATCTTTGTAAAACGTTTTATATCAAAAACTTGTGTTTTTATAAAAAGATCGATTGAATATTAATTCATAAATAAAACCATAATATCATTGATAATAAAATGTTTATTACTTATACTACATAATTGAAATAATCCTAACATAAAAATAATTTTATGATTTTATTGTTTATAAACTTTAAGAGTGATTAATTAATATTTTAAACCGTGATACTTAAAAGTAATTATTTTCTAAAATAAAATGTGAATGCAAAAAGAGAGGAAGAGAAGAAAACCAAATAGGAGGAAGTGGCGGCACCACTGCCCGAGGTGGTGCACGGTGGTGGCGCACAATGGTGGAGAGAGAGTGTGAGAGAGAAAAGATGGGAGAAAATTGTGTTTTTGTGTGAGTTTGTATTGAAATGAAGGGGGTATTTATAGGCTAGTTGTAAGTAAAATTTATGGAAGGTAAATAATTTTTTTGCTTGGTGATCAAGGAGTTTTGATCATGGATTAAGAAAAATGGTAGGGAGTTATGTGGAGAATATTTGCATATAAATTTTGGGTGTTGTATTTGGAAGTAAAATTATTTAACCTAATATTTTTTTTTTCTTTTTGTCTCCTCTTGTACTAGTTAGCTGTGCAGTTAGGTACTTAGGCGGGCTTTCATTTTTTTTTTCTTTTTTTTTTTGGTTTGGGCTTCTTATTTGGTCTTTTGGGATTTAGTTTGGAATTTTAGAAAATCCTAAATAACATTTGGGCTTAAAATACTTTTTTAATAAAATTAGTTTAATCATAAGGTCCTAGTAATTTATGAAAATAAATGTTATTTAAGATATTCTAAAATCACATGTATGCATATGAAATTTCAAATTTTATAATTTAAAATAAAATTTTAACTTGGAATTTTATATTTAAAATGCAAATAAATAATTTAGTAGTATAAAATTATTAATTATTTAAAAAAATATTTATCCAAATTTACGGGGTATCACCCTGAAAATTCCCTACTTGAAAACTCTAAACATTATTTAAAATTGTGACATAAAATATATTTGAAGAGAAATTTCCAAAGTATTACCGCCACGTGTGAAAACGTTTCGGCTTATTCAGAATTTTGCAGCGGAAGAAAACTTTAATTGTTGTTAAAATAAATAACGTAAATGAAATAACATTTTAAATAAGCTAAAATACAAGAATTGTTAACTTTCGAATAACTCTCATCCCACGACAATGCATATGTTGAATGCTGGAACTGCACCCATCAAGCTAACCTGTGCAATTCTGCTCCCCAAAAATACAAGTGTATAAATTGATTCATCACATGGTCATTAAGACGAGGGCCATGACCAAAGAAGACACACACAAAAGCACGTAATCAGCAAAAGCTGAGTACATATATACAATAAGATATGCACATATAATATAACATGAATAAATAATACAAATGAAACCTGCTACACACTAAATGACCAATCCCATACATTCCTAGACTCTATCAGTTTATAAGGAGATTTGGATTCAACATCGAACGTGTTTCCAAAGATAAGTAACCATGCCCACTAGAGCCCACTCGGTTGCAAGTCGAGTGGTAAAAACGATGCCACATAAGAGTGGCGGGATCCCAGGCCAAAATAATAAAAATAAACAAGGGTGAACAACGTCTTGTAACCCTCGTAGGAAGCTATTTAGCTTCCCCCATATGTTCATACTCAAGGTGTATACGTTCCAAGAGTTTTGGTGTGAATCCTCTTTCGCTTTACGTAATTTATCATATTTAATTAGTAACCGTGAAGACTCACCCCACACAAGACATCACACAACATCAATGCAACACACAACACACTTTCCGTTTTTTAACTCCTCTAGGTCTAGGTGATCACATAACCAATGTTATTTAGCCAATCTTTCCACCGAGTCTCATTCTCCCAAAGGGAGCGAGTAAAGATCCTACCCAGTCCTTTAATGCCCATGGCCCCACACAATTGTGGTAAAATAATATTAATGCCTACTGGCCCCACATTACGTGGTATAAAGGTTCATAATTGAACTCATATTCCAAACCGTGGTAAAATAAGCAACTCAGGACAACATATTGTAACAATATAAATTTTCCTTTCATAACCACGGATATAACATATAACTAGTCACCACAGCACAAATCATACCCTAAACATGATACTACATGCAAGCGGCTTCCTGAGTACATACGTACCTGGTATATTACACTCGACTAGCCACAATTAACGGAATTCACCAAACTCAAAGTCCCCTACAATTAAATATTAGGGCTAATTAATATCCCTTCAACACCACAACTAACCTAAATACATATTACAATATTCCAGCCTCTAAATAAATTTCAAAAATCATTTCCGACTCCTTAATTTAATTTAGAATTCCGAAATTGTACCCTCTAAATAAAATACTAGGCGAACACTAATTTAAATATTTTAAATATCGTTTTAGCGTATTCAAACGAAAATTCCAGCCTTTATAAAACACTAAAAACCCTTCTGAAACGTCCCGAAAATCAATTTTTAAAGTTCTAACAACACCCAACATGTTCCTAATACTATCAAAAATAATTATACACTACTAATAATTAAAATCCTCTAAATTATACCATTCTCTCAAAAATCACAGCAATGTTAAAAATCATAAAAATTCATAAAACAATACTTTAAACCCTACAACAATATATTTTCCATAAAAATCGCCTAACACAACCCTAGCGTATAAATTATTAAAAATAACTATTTGATCATTTTTTTACAAAAATTTCAGATTATAAAGATTAATAAAACACTTTTAAAAACACCAAAAATTCATACTTTATATCCTAAAAACTTATAAAATCAAGCCCTACTTCATATAAACCAAATTTAATACGTAAATTCATAAAATACAACAATTTAACATGTTTATATAAACTTTTGGCAAAGATATCCAAATCTGAAATTTGTTCCCAATTACCCATAAAACCAGAATTTTAATTACCCAAAATTAAGTTTAAAACTAGGATTAAAATATGTATAAACAAAATATACAAAATCAGAAATAGATCAAATATAACAATTTATAAACTTTAAATCAAGAAATAAAAATAATTAAAAGAAGAGTTTTTTTTTCTTTAAAAGAACTCACGCACTGCAGGGAGGATCAGCTCTGACGGTGGCAGAGGTGGCGTGGGTCTACGGGGCGCTCCGGTGGAGGCGACGTGGGGCAGGCGTCGAGGTGGTGCATCGGCTGCCGGTGGAGAGTGGCCCGTCCAGGCTACTGCTCGTAGAAGCTGAAGAAAATTCTTTTTTTTTTATAAGACTCACGGACAGTAGTAGGAGAAGCGGCAACAGCGGTGGCTGTCCGGCGAGGCGTGGCGTGGCGGAGGCAGCGGGAAGAGCCCCGGCGGCGGTGTAGGGCAGTGGTGATGACATCCCAGTGGTGGTTGTGTGTTGTTGTGCGTGGAGAAGAAGGGGTTTTAGTTTTTGAATTTTTTTTTCTCTTTTGATTCACGTATGAGGGAGAGTAGGAGAGAGAAAGAGTGTTCAATTTTTCCTGAATTATGGTTTTGATCTGTTTTGGGTTTACGCTAGGGGTATATATACAACTTGGGTCCAATTTGATTTTCCTACAAGTTTGGCTTGCGAGTTGCGACAATATGAATAAATACTTTTACCTTTTTTAAATCGGAATATTTTATTATATAAGCTACATCCAAAACATATAACCTTTAATATTATTTCAAATATGATTTTATAAAATCCCTTTATAAATATATATGCAAATTATTTAAATACTCAAATAATAATATTTTCGTAAATATTTACTTTACACCATTTTATTACTTTTAATTCGTAAAGCATCTAAAATATTCATTTAGGCGTATAAAATACGTGTACAGGTGTATAAAATATGTATAAAATACATGTATAAATGTACAAAAATATGGGGTATTACAAGTCATATCATATTTGAAAAAGGAAATTGAATTGAAAGACCTTGGAAAAACGGAATTTTGTTTAGGATTACAAATCGAGCACCTAAAAGATGAAATCCTTGTGCATCAAACAACCTATACTGACAAGGTACTTAAACGATTTTATATGGATAAAGCACATCTGTTAACTAGTCCGATGGTAGTAAGATTACTTGATGTAAATAAGGACCCATTTCATCCTTGGGAGAATGATGAAGAAATTCTTGGTCCTGAAGTACCACACTTAAGTGTAATAGGAGCATTGATGTACCTTGCTAGCCACACACGACCTGATATATCATTTTCTGTTAACTTATTGGCAAGGTTTAGCTCATGTCCTACCCGAAGACATTGGAATTGGGTAAAGCACATATTTCGTTATCTCTAAGGTACAAAGGATATGGGATTATATTTTTCTAACTTATCCAAAGAAGAAATGATAGGTTTTGCAAATGCAACATGTGCAGGGTATTTATCTTATCCTCACAATACTCGATCACAAACAGGGTATGTGTTCTCACATGATGTACAACCATATCATGACGTTCAATGAAGCAAACAATTGCAACTACTTTTTCTAATCACGCGAAGATTTTGGCAATTCATGAGGCTAGTCGGTAATGCGCATGGTTACGATCACTAATCCAACATATAGAGGAAACTTACGGGATGACATCTAAGAAGCTGGCTCCAACAATATTATATGAAGACAATGCAACATGTATAGCTTAACTCAAGGAAGGGTACATCAAAGGTGATAGAACGAAGCATATTTCACCAAAGTTCTTCTTCACCCATGATCTTCAGAAGGGTGGAGATATCAGTGTTAACCAGATCCGTTCAAGCGAAAATTTAGCAGATTTGTTCACTAAAGCACTTCCAACAGCTACATTCAAGAAATTAGTATAGCAAATTGGAATCCGTCGTTTCAAAGATCTTAATTGATGTAATTATGAGGGGGAGTTAATGCGTGCTGCACTCTTTTTCCCTTGACCATGGTTTTTTCTACTAGGTTTCCCTGGTAAGGTTTTTTTAATGAGGCAGCATTACCATATGTGCATTATACATAATGGTCATCCAAGGGGGAGTGTTATATAATACATTATAGGTGAATGACCATTATACCCCTGTCTATACTCTAGGAACATTTTGGAATTAGGGTTTGTTGTACATACTATTGATGACTTGTATATATACCCCTTTATTGAATGAAATGATACACTCTTTCCCCATTTTACACAACATATTTTTGTTATTGTTGCATTTTTTAATGAATGATTTTGATTTATGATAAAAACTTTTATGGCCGTGCATCGCACAAGATACTAACCTCGCAAATTATTACATGGTCCCGGGACCACGTACCTCTTTGTGGTCCCGGTAGTATTGTTTTTTGTTGGAAATGAACATTGTAGTATATTGAAATGAACATTGTAGTGTTTAGAAATGAATATTGTATTGAAATGAATATTGTAGTATATTGAAATGAATATTTTACTGTATTAAATACATTACAATATATGAATGAATATAAATGAAGATTCTTTGTTGGAAATGAATATTGTAGTGTATTGAAATAAATATTGTAATGTGTTGAATACATTACAATATTTGAATGAATGTGAATGGATATTGTTTACAATAAATATGCTTTCAGCATTGTTTTTTTTTATATAGGAATGTATATTGTTTTGTTGGAAATGTATATTGCAGTGTGTTGAAATGAATAGTGTAGTATATTCAAATGAAAATTATTGAGAAATTAATATGCAATATTGAAAAATGTATATGCAGTATTGAGAAATGAATATGTAGTGTAATGAAATGTATATTGTAGTATATTGAAATGAATATTGAAGTGTATATTTTTTTTAGATTCTATTCTGGTTTTTTATATATGAATCAATATTGTTTAATGGTAATGAATATTGTAGTGTATTGAAATGAATATTAAAGTGTATTGAATTGAATATGAATCATAAAGTGGATTCAACATTATTTTTATATAGGAATTTATATTGTTTGTTGGAAATGTATATTGCACTGTATTGAAATGAATAGTGTAGTGTATTCAAATGAATTGAGAAATTAATATGCAGTATTGAGAAATAAATATACAGTATTGAGAAATGTATATGCAGTATTGAGAAATATATATCGCAGGACCACAATGAGGAAGGTGGTCCCGGGATATAATAATTGATACTAACCTAGTGAGTACTCCCTCTGTCCCAAATTACTTGCTACAATTTCCTTATTTGGATGTCCCAAAATACTTGCTATATTTTCTTTTATAGTCTATGGGCCCCATACATATTTTACATTTTTACCCTCTTATTTGTCATTTTTATCCTCCTTAAGCCAATCTTTTTCTTCCACTTACCTTTACCAATGGTGGGCCCACATGAAAATTGATTTGCATAAAAATTTGTTTTAAAATGGAATGTAGCAAGTAAAATGGGACGGAGGGAGTATAATAAGTGAAAAATACCCCAAAAAAGATGGATATTTTAGCGTGGACCGCGTGGTAGCAAATGTAGAATTTCTCAATTAGAAAAATGTTGAAAGCCTGACTAACTAGCATAAAAATGATCCAAGCAAAGATTGGTTGGCCCACTAATAAACAAAAAAATTCACATCAAACAATGAAATGAGAAAATGAGATGATAATGGATATCATTATCAATTTATCACCAGTACCTCTTGCTATCCAATACAAGATTTCTGATGACGTGGTCCAATAATTACATTACCCCCTTCTCTTTTTTCTTATGTGTTTGTTGGCTACATAGTGTGCACAAATCAGGGGAAATGCCCAGTTTTTTAAAAAACAAGTATCTCAAAATATATCTAATGATATTTTTGTAATTTTGTTGAAAACATATTACCAAAATACTCCTATTTAATTGGTGCTTAGATCTCTGTCCTTAAATTTTGTCAAAATTATCTCAATTTGCCATTTGAGATACAATTTTGTATCTAAATTTGATCAACCTGATCTTCTCCACAAATCAGTGCATCCACTTAAGTTAAACTGGTGTAGCCCGGGGCAACCAAAACCAATTTTAATGGCAACACCGTCCAGTAATATTAACACCTCTCTCTTCTTCTTTATTTAATCTAATATCTATAATAATCAATCATCATCATCATCATCATCTCATTTATCTAATTATCTTTATAAAATTATTTCAGTTCCGTTTGCTAATGGTCGTTTGTAGTTGGGTACAAGAAAGAAGAGAATTCTAATTGGCCAGATTTTGTCCTTTTTAGGATGTCATGCTTATAATGTGATTGATTGATTGTCTTCTATAATTGTAAACTTTTTTAATTACTTTCTGGGTTTGATTTCTTCTTCATCATCTTTCTGAATTTTCACTGGAGAATTGAAGTTTGCAAATGGGTTTCTGTACTAGTTCATTACCAGCAAATTTTAGTGTAACAGTTGGTTCAGATCTCATCAAACCCCAATTCACATTCAGAAAACATCGCCAATTTCTTCCTAAACAGAATTCAATTCAGGTTTGTTGCTTATCTCTTAACAAATACTACCAATTACCAAGTATTCTTTTGTGGGAGACTAGAGGGGTGGGTGCTGTAGCTAATTCATTACTGAATACAGTTGACATGACTAAAAAATTGCTGGGTTTCTTCACTGCAACTTAAATGAGTTAATAATCTCATCTTTTTGCAGGGTTTTGACTAAAAATTATTGTATTTTATTGTTGAAATTGTTTTTTTTTTTAATTGGGTATTATTGTTGAAATTGATGGATTTAAGAAAAAGGCTTGTTCATTATTTTATTTTTTTTCATTTAAAATAAATATATTATTGTTTATAGGTGAAGAGAAGATGTAATGGAGTTTGGGCATCACTGGAAGAAGCAGGGGAGCATGAATATTACTCACAAAAACCACCTACTCCACTTTTGGACACAATAAATTATCCCATTCATATGAAGAATCTGTCTATAAAGGTAAATTAATTTCTAGTCATATGAAGAATAATCTTTCTATAAAGTATGATATGAAGATATGAATTAATTTGAGTATAAATTAAATATTAATGCAGGAGCTTAAACAATTAGCTGATGAGCTAAGGTCTGATGTCATTTTCAATGTGTCTAAAACTGGTGGTCACCTTGGTTCTAGCCTCGGTGTCGTCGAGCTCACAGTGGCTCTACACTATGTCTTCAATGCTCCTCAAGATAGGATTTTGTGGGATGTTGGTCATCAGGTATTTATTTTGCTTGAAATCGACACTTTCTTGGCTGTTTAATGATATATAGTTGATATTTGACAAATTTTCACAAGATAAGTATATTGTGGGATGTTGATCACCAGGTATTTGACTTGAAATTGACACTTTCTTGGTTGTTTAATGATATATAGTTGATGTTTGTCAAGTTGTCACATATGCATCTTAGCAAAATAAAGTATTGTAATGGCTACAAAATTGTTTGTTGTGATGAAAGAAAGCGGCATGGAGTTTTATGCTTGCTGTATCCATCCTTGATTTTAAAGATTGCACATACAATGAATGGTGTGGGTCACTTATTGTAACATCAACAATATAATCTATGAAAAGAACTAATATGCGTCTTTCTAAGTTCCATTTCTTCCTTTTATAAGAGGCCGAGCCATCTAATAGATTAGCACAGGGAAACAAATGACCTATACCCTGAATAATAGGGATGTTGATGTCTAAGAATTTGTTTGTGTGTTATGCGCAGTCATACCCGCACAAGATCCTGACTGGAAGAAGAGATAAGATGAGGACATTGAGACAGACAAATGGTTTGTCAGGATTTACAAAGCGTGGGGAGAGCGAATACGATAGCTTTGGTGCAGGTCATAGTTCAAACAGCATTTCAGCTGGCTTGGGTAACTTCCTATTCTTACTATCACATCCCTGCAAATAATATCACATTTTAGATATTTTGTTGCATGACTTGTTATGCAAACTCACTCAATGATGAATAATTTAACAGACCTTGGATATAAATAACATGAAAGAAACATTGAAAAGCCTATTCTGACGTGGTATTTTACTATTATATGATGTGCCTGCTACTGCTTTAGGGCCTAGGGGGCAGAAATTGTCAATGTAGCTAAGAGGAAAACATATATATAATGCCGTGGTTGAACTCGGACCAAAACTCACTCATTTGCCACATTTAGTATGTAGATATTACATTAATACTGAATTTTTGGCCTCACATATATCAAATGATGCATAATTTAATTTGGAGAAAGTGTGTTCCGTTGATTTAGTCTTGTGATAAAAATTAGTTACCCTTTATAGCATAGACAATGGTGGGTGATAGAGATGGATTATCTACTCGGAATTGCTGGCTTACTGATATTTACTACTCCCTCCGTCCCAAATTAAATGATACATTTTGACTTTTGGCACTGTTTATTTTGTAACTTTGACTCCCTTTCATTCTATACATATAAGGAAAAATATAGTCATGTGGATCTCGTTTGATTCGTTTCGATATGTACTTTCTAAATATATAATTTTTATAAGTTTTTATTATACACAACTAAAGATATTAATTTTTAAAGATAGTGTCTTGGGTGATGTGAAAAAGTAAATGTAGCATTTATTTTGGGACGGAGGGAGTAAAAATTTAGTTCAGTATTAATTTTGTTCTTAGTTGATTTCTAAAGAATTGTAAAGGCACATCTCTGTCTCTTTATTGCATAAATTTTCTTTTCCCTGCCTGTTTCTAGGATATTTTAATCGCACTTTTAACTATTATAGTAAGTACTTTAATATCTTACCTTCACCTAATAAAGGTTAGATGTGCTATTTATTTGTAGGTATGGCTGTGGGAAGGGATCTAAAGGGTAAACAGAACAATGTAGTTTCTGTTATAGGCGATGGTGCCATGACTGCCGGACAAGCCTTTGAGGCAATGAATAATGCAGGATACTTGGATTCTGACATGATCGTCATTCTCAATGACAACAAGCAGGTCTCTCTTCCCACCGCTACTCTAGATGGGCCTATTGCTCCAGTAGGATCTCTTAGCAGTGCTTTGAGTAGATTGCAATCAAACAAACCTCTCAGAGAATTAAGAGAAGTTGCTAAGGTATTGTATATATATTACAATTAAAATATTAGTTTTGCTTTTACTTCTAACTGGAGTAGTCTGTGTAGAAGAATGTAATAGTTTGTGTTATTCTGAATATCTATTTCAGGGAGTAACCAAACAAATTGGAGGACCGATGTATCAACTAGCTGCTAAAGTTGATGAGTATGCTCGGGGGATGATCAGTGGTTCTGGATCAACTTTGTTTGAAGAGCTTGGACTTTACTATATTGGCCCCGTTGATGGTCATAATGTAGATGATCTTGTAGCTATACTTAATGAGGTTAAGAGTACGCAGACGATAGGTCCAGTGCTTATCCATGTTGTAACAGAGAAAGGAAGAGGATATCCGTATGCAGAACGAGCTGCTGACAAATACCATGGTATATACATCTTCTGATACAATGGGTTTGTATATCTTGAATCCAAGTTTAGACTTTAGTACTAACAGAAACGAACAGCATAATAGCAACTCTATGTTCCATTCAGTGTCTCATTGGGATGTATAGTCCCAACTCACCCCGTGCCACTAAATTATCCCTTTTCATTGAATATCAATAGTTAATGTTATTTCCCTTTCTTATTCTGTAGTCTTGTTTTTCCCCATAATGTTGAAACATTGCTTCTGAAACTGATTTAGAAACATTGCATCTCTACGTTACATTGACTGACATGAATGATTCACCTTTTTAAACTTCAATTTATTCTCGTGTAGGGGTGACCAAATTTGATCCAGCCACCGGCAAGCAGTTCAAAAGCCATTCAACAACTCAGTCTTATACAACTTACTTTGCACAGGCTCTAGTTGCAGAGGCAGAAGCAGACAAAGATATAGTTGCTATTCATGCCGCCATGGGTGGTGGAACAGGCTTAAATCTCTTTCAGCGACAATTTCCTTTACGCTGCTTTGACGTTGGAATAGCTGAACAGCATGCTGTTACATTTGCTGGAGGATTGGCTTGTGAAGGTCTCAAACCTTTCTGTGCAATATACTCATCTTTCCTGCAAAGGGCTTATGATCAGGCAAGAATTTTTCATCTTCCAAAACCTGGGGTCATTGCCCACTCCCTTTTCCTCTTGTCTGAACATTTGTTTTTGCTTTTGGGCTAATGAAAGGTCATAGTAAAAGCAAACTGGTGAAGTAATGGTTCAGCCATTAATTTCTTTCTGACATTGCTTTGTAAAGCAGTTATACTGAAGAAATAAGTGCACTCGTGCAAGATTGCTTGGTTTTTGTTGTGATGGTTGTAATTCTTGGTACTTGTAAAAAACATAACATTGTCGGTCGGTCTTATATAGGTAGTTCATGATGTGGACTTACAAAAGTTGCCAGTGAGGTTTGCTATGGATAGAGCTGGGCTTGTAGGATCTGATGGCCCTACACATTGTGGCTCCTTTGATGTCACATTTATGGCTTGCCTCCCGAATATGATAGTGATGGCACCTTCAGATGAGGCAGAACTATGCCATATGGTTGCTACTGCTGCTGCGATTGATGATAGACCAAGTTGTTTCCGTTATCCCAGGGGAAATGGAATTGGTGTGGAGTTACCCCAGGGAAACAAAGGCACTCCACTTGAGGTCAGTCTCAGCCTCAATTGAATTGTGTTGTGTTGGTTGGTAGTATTTTTATATTTTGCTTCTCTCTAATCTGGGTAGATTATCTATCATCTCAAAGGGTTTGTCTGTTTTCTGGCAGATTGGAAAAGGCCGGATTTTGAAGGAAGGCGAGAGAGTGGCACTTTTAGGGTATGGAGCAGCCGTTCAGAGCTGTTTGGCTGCAGCAGGTTTAGTTGAATCTCGTGGTCTGCATTTGACAGTAGCTGATGCCCGCTTTTGCAAACCATTAGACCGTGCACTTATTCGTAATTTAGCAAAATCACATGATGTTATAATAACTGTTGAGGAAGGATCCATTGGAGGTTTTGGATCTCATGTTGCCCAGTTCATGGCGCTTGATGGCCTTCTTGATGGAAAACTAAAGGTACGTACAGATTTTGAATCTGCTAGCAAATTTGGTAATTAAATATACTTTTTCTGGAACTCCAAGGTTTTGAGAAATAATCAACTTAGGGCCCGTTCAGTATCACTGTGGTTTTATGGTTTATGGTTTTTTGTTTTTCAAAGTCATATGATATTGGTCCTATAATTATATAAAAATTAATCAAACTTATTGGAAATATATTGAAATGAAAACTGACAACTAAAAAGTGAAAACCACTTTTTTCTGGTTCCCTGTTTTTTGTTTTGAGTTTTCTTTATTTGTGTTTAGATTTATACACCCTTGTAAGCTAAGGGCTTATTGACTTTGCAATTGAATTGAAGGGGGGATTAAATACAATGGATCTATAAAAAGTGTGGATAAAACTAAGGGAAATGTTTAATTCAGATGTTTTGATATTGTATTTTTGTATGCAGTGGCGGCCATTGGTGCTTCCTGACCGATACATTGAGCATGGTGCACCAGCAGATCAATTGGCAGAAGCTGGACTCACACCAGCACATATTGCTGCGACAGTATTCAATATTCTTGGGCAAACAAGAGAGGCTCTTGAAGTTATGTCAGTGTAGATTATTATGTATGATCCTTCTTGGTACATAAGTAGCTGTAGCATGAAACCACAGTTGTCTTGATGTAGCAGGGTAGGCTAGTGAGGTTATTGCCCTTAAATATGAGAGCACTATTCGTTTTTTAAGATTTTGGGCAAATTTATTAGCCTACTTTTTTACATGATTATTGTAGATATCCAAAACAATTTTAGGGTATTAGGTGTTTGTTTGTACAAGTTAAAATTGAGATCGGAATCAAGTGAAGTGACAGAATTGTCATTAGTTAATTAGTGTAATTATTAAATACAATTATAAAATAGGATTAATTATGTAGATAATATATCCCATTCATTTTATGTCGTCTTAGTTTTTTTTTTTTTTTTTTTTATTTATTTATTTTTTAATCCAAGAGAGAGGGGACACCTCAAGAAACCAAGAAAATTACATTGGGATCTTCCGAGACCATACTACACCTATGAGGTCTTCATATAGAATTTGAGCTAAAGCATGAGGTGGGACGTTAGGAGTGTTTAGGTGAGAATTCACTAGTCTAGGTTATACCTAGTACTCTTGGTCATAGCTAGGTATGACGTGCAAATAATGAAAAGTAAGGAACAAGAGACACAAAGATGGTGACGCAGAAAACCCTATGAATAAGGGAAAAAACTGCGGGTGACTTTGAATCCACCAATCCACTAGTTAATTCGAAGGTTTGATTACAATATGATTCTTGAATTCGAATGTGACGTATGCTATTCTACTAATTATAGTGGAGTAAACGAATGATAAATAAATAATAAACGAACAATAAATTGCTGGTGACTGATTGTGAGTATGAATGAGAAATGCTTATGCTCGTATCATTGCTTTAGGGTTGCTTTGAATGAATCCTTTCTCTTCCCGTTACTTTTCTATTTATAGACGAGGCTTCAGCCCTTGCTAGCTGCTACACGTCCTCCAACTCCTCAAGAATAGGAGGTTGTTGCTTAACTTGGCACTCAACCAACTCCTACAAAGTAGGCACGTGCATGGAGACCTGACTCCCTTCATTGACCAGCTGTTTAGGAGAATATTCCTTAGCATATTCATCAAAGCATGCTTCCAGAACCTTCCAACCTGCGCTAAGAGTACCTGGAAATTTCAGCTACGTAGGATTTGACCCAAACAATTGCCCCTGAATCTGGAACTGGAATGCCCTTGCTGCAACCCAGGTACCAGATTCACCGACTGGCTCCCAGGTCCAACTAATTCCTCTTGCCATACTCTTGCCTTAACGAAATTAACAACCTGCAAAACTTTAAAAAATAGGAGCAGTTTAAAGGTCAGTGCCGTTGTAGGTCATTAATTGCCTATAAATACCCCCACAACGGCCACAACCACCCACATTCAAACGATTTCAAAAAGAAAAGAAGAGAGAGGAAGAAAGAGAAAGAAAGAAAGAAAGAAAGAAAGAAGAAAGGGGAACGGAATTTCGACGATTCATCAGGAGTTCAACCGTGTTCAAGAACCTTCAACTGATGTTCAGAACTTCACCAGTGTTTGGATCTTGAACTGGTATGCTTTCATACACTCTCTCTCTCTTTCAAATTTTACAGCATTCGCTTATTTCCATTTTTATTATGGTTAGAGTCAAGCAAGTTGCACGAAGAGGTCGTTCTAGAAAACCTAACAACCCTAACTATCCAATTGAAAAAGAAATGGGGAATCCTGATGAAGATGTGCCCTCCAAAATTACTTCAAACGACTTAGAAAACCTAATTTCAATGGCCAATTTCCCTAACAATTCCGTACTAACTTCCCCCACTCATGAGGACAGACCCCAAAATTGCAAGGAGGAATATGTCGTGTTTTATGACTACCCTTTCAAGATCGGTTTCAAATTCCCTTTTCCCCCCTTAGTGAGTTCCATTCTAGATGTCTTTAATATTAGCCCAGGTCAGTTAATGCTTCTTGTATGGAGGATTTTGTGGGTATTAACCAAGGTCACTTCGAATTGGCAACCTGAGTTCACCTTGGTTGAACTGAGTGCTTTCTACGAACTTAGAAGGAAAGAGTTAGGCAGAATTACTCTGTATAAAGGGAGTATAGTAGACCACCTGGTTGATGGCCTAGAGGTGAATGACAAGGGTGGAAGAATGGGTTCTTTTTCGTGGAGAAATCTTCTTTGGGTGAAGCTAGTCAGAACCTGAGAGGTGGATGGAATGTGAAAGGTACGAATTCTAACTTTTGTGCCTTTATTGTAGGGCAGTAATGATTAGGTGAGGTTTAATACTTTGCATGCATTTTAGATCTACATCTGGACCTGGTGAGGAGTGACACAGGAGACCCGAAACTACAAGACAAGTTGCTAGCTGTCCCACCTGAGCTAAGGTCATACTCGTACTATCTGGGTGGCTCTTCTTTGGCTGTCTCAACTACTCACTCTTTTGATTCCTCCATGGTATCAGGTAGGACCTAGCTTTAGCTAACGTTTATTTACTATTAGTTTTGCTTGAGACCACCTACCTAACTTAATGACATACGATAAACAAAGGCAACAAAGTGCTGAGCAGAGAAGAGTCTAAGCAGATCCTTCTGAAGAGGAAGAGAGGAAGTAATCCTAGCTCCAGCGATGTTCCACCAGTGAATCAGGTTACACAGAGCGTGGGAGGTGGCATCTCCTCCACCAAGGAATATTCCTTTGTAACTCCTGGAGACAAGCCCCCACATGAGCTTACCTACTCCTCCCTGACTCTCCCTAAGGACTTCCTGGCCAACGAGGGACTCGACAATGGGATCTGGCCAGATGCTGAGAGGCTTTTGTTCTGAGCTGACAAGGAGAGGCTACAAGCCTAGTATCCTTCTATTGTTCTTTCTCAGGGCATTCAGCATCAGCTCCAGGTATGCACCTGATTGGAGTGTATGTGGTTACCTATTAGGTACTTATGTTTTTTTTTTTTAACTTGACATTACTTGGTTTGATTTCCAGGCCCTCCAAAACATCCTGGCTATCCGTGCTTATATGAACGCGGCCGACGACCGGGGTCAAACGGGCGAACGAAGCCAAGAAAGCAGCTGAGGGCGAGGCCCAGAAGTACAAGGCCAGGGCTGAGGCCTTGCAGAAGGATCTGGAGGAAGCAAGGAATTGAAGAAGAAGGAAGAGGAGGTGGCCTACTGGAAGGACATTCCTTCCCAAGCTGAGGAAAGTTTCCAGGTCCAAGAGGCGGAGATGACGGTTCGGGTGAAGGCGTCCATGGCCAACAAAGTTGTGCTAGACAGGTACACTGATCGTGAGGAGGTGCTAAAAGCCCTGGTTGATGATTACCTAGAAATAGGTAATATCAAGGACCTGGAGTCTGAGCAGGCCGTGGAGCAGCCAGCAGATCAGGTGCACTCCACCGCAGACTCCCAGCCTACTAACCTGGAACCTGGCCTCAATGCTACCTAATCATAGTTTTCATCCTCGATCTTTTGCTTTCAGTTTAGAACTTTTTAAAAAAAAAATACTTTGTGTTGGTTTTATGTGGAGATGGCCCCTCGTTTTGACATTTTAATGTACTTAACTATACTTTTGGGTAGCTGAAACACTTTACCTAGCGTTTAGGGACCTAGGTCCATGCCTTAGATATTTCTATTGTTTGCATGAAATTTATTAACTTTTCCTGCTTAACTCTGATCACTTGTGGTATTTTTCTGCTTTTCTGCATGCTTTTGTTGTTCTGCTAGATGCCCCTGAGGATTTACTCTTAAGCCCTGTAAAACAAGGGTTAGAAACGACCGTTGGTGTTTCCACCAACGGCCCTCCGATGCTTAAGTCAGTAACAAGTTATTTGAATATTAATAATTAAATGACAAAGGTTGAGTTAGCTAGGTCTTACAAGATTTACTTCAGAAATGATACTTTTTAAGACGGGTAGTGTTTTAGGGTTTTTTGAAATTAAGGAGAGGACTAACACTTCTATGTTACACACTTTTCCAAAGTAATAATAATAAAATGCAGAAATAAACAATTAAATGTGCAAAAGATAATAATAACTCAAAATAGCTGCTAATCAGGATTGATTAAGGTTAATTGACAATTACAAGTATGTGTTGTCAAATCAGCCAATATTGGGATCTGTGTTGCAATCATTGCATTAATACTTTTATACAAGAATCTTCCTACTTTCTCTTATAAACTATCAATGTGGGATACAAGTTTTTTCCCACTTTTGATGTTTTTCACAACTTTCTATGCTGAACTCTAACTAGCCAGGTGTCTTCTTAGGGTATCGCCACGTGGCCCTATAATGCCATGACACGTGGACCAATAAGATACTGCCACATTGCTTTAAGGGCTTCTGTTGGACTTCTCTCTTGGGCTGATGTGCTTGGACTCTTCTTTGAGCCTTACGTAATCAAGTGGGCCAAGAATTTTGGCTATAACAGTTGCCCCTCAAAAGGGGGAGAATTAGACTAATTTTTCCTCTTTTGAACAGTTTTTCTCTAATTAGATCTCTTAACCATCTGTGGAGGGAAAAAAGGGAAGTATTTGAAATTTGGAATGATTAGGAGGTCTATAAATACCCCCTAGTCATTTTCATAAACCTCTTTACATCATCACCCCTCTAGAGAGAATTTTTAGAGAGAGAGTGTCAGGGCAGAGACTTGAAGAATTCAACTTTTCTCCTTTGTTTTGAATTGAAGTGAGACTCTGGGCTTGTTTTAAAAGAGGTTCGTGAAGAACTTTGTGTTGATCTTTGCTGGGCGTGAAGCTTCCTTCAAAAATCGTTTGTCCGAGACTTCCATCATCCCACTCAGGTATGCCTTTCCTCCCTTATTGTTGCTTTGGTTATTTGGGGTCGGTCGTCTTCTTTTACTTTTTAGCAATAAAAATGACTGGGTCCTCTAGTAGCAAAGATTCTAGAATTTCTGGACCTAGTTGGTCTCTCTGGTCGAGTTCGGAATTTTCTTATTCTCCTCTAAAAGCTCTTACCTTCGTACCTTTGCAGGGTACAATGGCAAGGGTGAAACAAACTGCGAGACTTTGCAGTCCTTCACCTGAGGACTCGGTCCATGAACTGGGTCAGACTGAGGTGTGTGAGAATCAACAGACCGGCCCAGGGCCTTCAGGTTCTGAGAGGCCAGAGGCTGAAGAAAAACACGAGCCGAGCCAGTAAAGAGATCAGCAGGGTGAGGTTGGTCAGTCTTCTAGGGTTCCATCGAAGAGGGCTGACCATTTCTATGATCCAATGATGTGTGAGCAGGAGGAATCTTGTTATAATCTTTACTCGGCCAAGCTGGAGACGATGCAAAAAGAGTGCGCCTTTGGCAAGGGGTATACTCTAGGGGTTCCCAAAGTGGGAACGAATGTACGAATAGTCCCTAGGAGGGATATTCCTGTTTACGAGGCTGTGATTGACCAAGGCCTCAGATTCCCTCTTCATCCCTTCATTTTAGAAGTGTTAGAGGGATATGGCATAGGCTTGTGGTAGCTTACTCCCAACTCCTGGGCTAATATCCTGGGATACATAGCCACTTGTAAGATCATGGGATACCACCTGTCCTTTCCCTGTTTTGCCAACATGCATTATTTGAACAAAGTCGAAAATAGCTGCGACTCCTGGTACTTTCTTGCTACCAGACCTTCTTACCAAATAACATTCTCTAAAAATAACAAGTGGAAGAACTGGCGGAAGTGCTTCCTTTACGTTTACTTTGACAACCAAGAGTTTGTCAATAAACTGAATTGTATCAACACGGCTCCCTACTTGTGTGGCCGAGATGTTGATCTGCCTCCTACTCATCAACGGGACGATGAGATTTTAAGGAGTGATGCCTTCAAAACCAAGGTTAAATTTGCTGGGAATAAGAAGAACTATGTCCCGAAGGTTTGGGTCCCTGATTGGATGTTTTTCCGGGACCCAAGATTTTTGTTTGCAGTTGGGCTAAGCCTTGCCATGGAGCCAGGTAATATAAGATCTTCAGTTTTATATGTAAAATAGTATCTTGGTTATTGTCTAATCAGCTCTTTTCCCTTTTTTTTTAGAGCTTGCCATGGCCAACTTACCACCCCACAAGAAGGGTGAATTGACGGGCGATGATTATTTAGACGCCTTGTATGAATTGAAGATGCAGTCCTGGAAGGACCATCAGGACGAGACTGTAAGTCCTCTGTTCATGTTTCATTTGCCCATTTTTTTTTTTGAGCCGAGGGATTCGATAATGGTAGGTTGCTTGCAGCACTTTGTCTCGCCCTTAAAGAGGGCCGAGAGGGTTTATTGCAGGCAACTTTCAAAATTCAACTCACTCAGCCATAGCTTGACTGAGGGAGTGGTTAATGGCAGGTTGCTTGCAACCCCCTGTGTAACACCCCAATAATTCCTGACCCTTTTTATTAAAATAAAAACTGTTTTCTCATAAAATAAATAGGAATTACTAGAGTATTACCGCCACGTGTGATAACGCTACGGCTTATTCAGAATTTTGCAGCGGAAACAAACTTAAAATAAGTTCAAAATCTTAAAAATCCTCAAATCAAAATAATTTAAAATATTACAAGTTGGAACCATTTAAGGCCCTTTATTCAAAATCAAACCAACCTAGATCAAATGAATTTACTCTAAGTTTACGAAAACTAAAGTCAAACCATTCAAAGTACAAATCTCAACAGCAAATAATAATAACAGTTTGAAACGGCAATAATAACGCGAGCTACACTCGATCACACCCATGTCCCCAAGATGCATGAGAACAATTTGAATCATTAATCTTTAAGAATCACCTGTATGATCTGCTCACCATAATTTTCGAGTGAAATTATAAGTCATCACAGACCCACAAAAGAAAGAAAAGTGGGCAATGCAACAATAATACGCAAATCAGCAATGCTGAGTACATACATAACTATAAACTATGCAATGCCCTATAACTAACAGTAATGATCATGCAACAGAACAATCTAGACATGAATCTAACACAATAGTGTTAATCAACCCATTCATAAGATCTTCTGACTTCTTTTATAATTATAAACCATCCACTGACTTATTTATTAACATTAGAATAGCAATAGACCACGGGTTTCCAAAATGAACCAACCGTAAATAGCGCAATGAGCGGTCAAGGGCGCGACTCCTCGATTGCGAACCTGTTCTGAGATCTCAAGAACTAATAAAGGTAGGGACTTATTTTAAGCACCACTATCGAACCAATAATGAGCACGTTGATCAGACGACTCTAAAGAAGGGAACCTACTCCCCAACCCGTACCAAGTAGTCAATACTCCAGACGTGCACTCATCTAGAGTTTTATTGCTATTACCTCTTTCACTTTAAGTCATTAGTAGCTTAATAATAAACCAACCATAAAATGCACAACCAAGACCATATACACAATAAGACAATAACACAATAATCAGATTTTAATATATTTAAGACAGGGTGATCAATAATTGAACTGACACCTTATTAACTTATTCCAATTTAAAAATTAACCAGAGGTTGAACCTGCTCAACCAACCAATTACCCAAAATTCCATTGTGCCAACCTGCTGGCCATAACCAATAACCAAGAATAATAGCCAACCTACTGGCAATAAACCAATAACCAACAATATATATAAATGACCAAACGCGTTCGCAACCATTAACACAAACATATCAAACCACCACATATGCTTATAAACCACACAAAATCTCAGGGCTTCCTAAGCATGTCACTACATCTCAATATGATACCCTAACATGATACTACACAAGGGTGTTCATAGTCATATACGTACCGCGAATATACGAATCGAAAAGCCACCTTTCAGTCAGAAATCACCAAAGGAGAATTCGTCCCCTACAATCAAATAAGGAAATCAATTAATATTGATTTCCATCACAACTTACAGCAACGTACAACTAAATTCTAATCCCAATACCCAATAAATTAATGTCCATGTGATATACTATTACTGTAACGACCCGACTCGCTTAAATCGGCGCGGAAGAAACCGACGAGTCGAATAGTTAAAAACTACAACTTAAAATACTTAAGAAATAAAACTAAAACCTCAAAGTATTATTATTACAAACCAAAATGTACGAGTACCCACAAGTTTGTACAGTCTAAATCCAAAAGTCAAACTATAACTACTAAAAATACGAGTTAACTCCAACTACATGCCAGAGTCTTAAACTTCACATATAGAAGTCCAAAAATAAATGTAATAACATCTATACAATACTATCGCTAACTAATGCTAAGAAAACAGTAAATATATCAGACAACACAAGAAACAACGTCGCTCGCCCAACCCAAAGCTAAGCAAGAGCATCGTCATCTGAAGTACCTGAAAAGTACAACAACAGTCCACCATCAGTGGCGAGTAACATAACTGACTCACCCTAATGGGAACACACATGTACATAGCATAAATCAAACATCAATAATCACAATTAAATCCCAAAAAGACACGAGAACATCCTCAAACTCGTAATCTCGACTCGACTCAACTCGACATCCAACCTAACTCTATCTTTGGCGCAATCATTCAATTTCTAGACCGGACTGTGCTCGTACGAACGCATCTTACGCATTCGAACTTTCTACTATGCTCGGGTTTGAGAATCTTACTCCCAAACCCCATGAAACCAATCTTACTGGAAATCCATGTCCCGTGAAACCAATCTTACTGGAAATTCACTAAGATCACATAGTATGACTCCAACTATCCCAATACCGCGGATCGAATAGGGGCAACGTCTTAACCCAAATACAATGAATCTTACTCAAAGTATCAGGCGTCTAAAAATGAAATCAGGCTAAACTTTAATTAATTCATTTAATCATTTTATTCACATTATTCATTATTATTACCCAACATAACTAAATTAAGTTCAAGAATTGCCTCTAGCCTTGATCCTCGAAATTAACTAGTTAAATCATCGAAGTTATTCTCAAGAACTGCCTCTAGCCTTAATCTTGAGTCTAACCAATCATAAATCATCAATCTATAATCATTCTTTAATCGAATTAAACATATTCTTTAACTCTCTTTATTCTTTAAATCAATTTCTTTAACTTTCAAGATTCAATCAAGAACTCAAAGAACTCATCAAAGATTTATAAAGAACTCATTCAAGATTCAAGATCTTCAACCAAGAACTCAATCAAGATTCAAGATCTTCAACCAAGAACTCATCCAAACTCATATATAATCACACGCATGATCAATCATCAAACCACACGAAAATACTACTTCCAATAATCCAAAATTCATCAAACTTTAACCCAATCTTCATGATTTCTAAACAACATAAATTCAATCTTAAAATCATAAAAACCACCATTAAAACATCATGAAATCCATTTAAAAATCAGATTACAAACCATATACAAAATCATGAATAAACATCATCAAACAACCCAAACATGCATTTAATTCATACTATAAACATAGTATACCAATTAAGTTGAGTTAGTATGTTACCTTATTGAAGATTACACACAAATCAACACAAATATTGCTGCCCGGAACACAAAGAACACGGCACAATCAACACGAGCAACACGCGGCCTTCAGCACGGCACCACGAACCACGCACGGCTGTCCAGCCCACTGCCACGCACCACGCTGCCCAGTCACGGCACACACCACCACCACGGTCCTCAGCCCAGTCAGCACGGCTGCCACCACGACCCACTCTTGCACGGCCACTGCACGGCCCTCACGAACCGCACCTCCACTCGGGCACCACACGACCCAAACCCACTTGATCAAAGCACACGAACAAGCCCGGAATCAACCCAAACTAGCAATCTTGAATAAAATAAATGTATTTAGGATTGTGTTTGGTCACCTAAAGATCAATGAACTTTGAATATTTAAGTTTTGGGCTAAGAAAATTGATGAACAATTGATGGGTATCAATCATCAAAAATGGCGTGAAGTATAGGCAAATGGGAGGGAGTTTGTGTTTTGAATTTTGATGGCTAATTGTGTTTAAAAGCAAGGATGACAAAAATGAGCCAAAGCCTTACTAACTCTCCTATTTATAGAGTTTGTTAAGGTGTGAACACAAGGCAAGTGGCAAATCCTTGCCATGCCATTATGAGAACCGGCCAAAGGGTCACTTGGGCCTAAATATGGGCTCTCGTGATCCATCGGGCTAATTTACGAAAACCGCATGATAGATCATGCCTAAATCGATTTAACCCAAAATATTAAATAATTAACTAGAAAATTAAATAAATAAAATTCTAATTAATTAAATAATAAATAACGTAAATAATAAAAATTAAAAATAAATATTTCGAATTAAATCGAAATTATTCACATCAAATAAAACAAATAGTTCAAAAATAAATTTGAACTAACACAACACTACACATAACTTATCGGCAAAAATAACAATAAAATCTGGGTCATTACAATTACCTAGTGCCAATATACCCCAAAATACTCACTTTAAGATACAAAAATACACTTAATAATAATATATATAAATCTGGAAAATAATTTTTATAATGAAAAACAATCATTTTGATATATATAACATATTACTTAATCCCCACAATAAAATTTTATTTATTAATTTTTAAATTTTTTTTCCTTCCTCTTCTTCTCTCGGCAGTCAGACCAGTTTTCTATTTTTAGAATTTTTTTTATTATTTTATATATATATATATATATATATCAATCCTCCATTCCAAATAAGATCAGAATCTAAATTACATACAAATACATATATTGATCAAGATTTAGGGTCCAAATAACATTTAAACTATGCATAGAAGAAACCCCAAATACATCCCTATTTATTCAAAGAAAATCTGAATTTGAAATAGAAAATTTATTTGAGAATCATTCGAAAATCATCATACAAAACAAGATTGAAACATGATTATATTTCAGAACAAAGGAAATTAAAGAGAAATAGTTTATATATATATATATACCGTCAAACAGCAAACGGAGGATGGCGACGGCGGCTTCGACGGCTCCCCGGCAAGCTGGTGATGGCTCGGCTGGACCCGCGGTGGTCGGCAATGGTGATGACTGGAGGTCCGAATTTTTTTTTTCTTCTTTGTCCAGCCGAGTAACAGGAAGGAGAGAGGGAGAAGATGAGAGTTTGTTTGTTTGTAGTTATATTTTTCTTTTAATTTAGGGTTTTCGTCTGTTTTGTCCCACCCTAAGGGTATATATACTGTTGTTTTGTGGGCTTTTCTTTAACTTATCTATAGTCCAAATAACGTTTACAACTCCCCTATAATTATACTTATTATTTTTACGTAAAAGAACTGATAATTTATACCCAATCCGTAATGTTATGTATAGAAATATATATATATATATTTTGTATTTCAATAAGCCAATAACAATTCTAATAGATAATATACATTTTACATTTTTTCTCTCTTTTTATTTTACAATTTCATTTCATTAAAATACTTACTAATATGCTTTTAAATACCTATGAATAGTACATAAAAATTACTCCAAAATATGGGGGATTACAATCTACCCCCCTTGAAAGAAGTTTCGTTTCGAAACTTAACACAAAATACCACCGAATACATAAGGCCAAACATAGATTGGCCCAAATTTCCCCATGCTGTAAGTTGTTTCCACATAATGTCCTAGACCTTTTATGCTCATAACACCAATTTACATGCTAATTTAGCATGCAAACAAAATAAGATATCACAAAATGCATCCCACCACACAAAAAGCATGAATAAAAGCATAATAATAGAGCAAAATCGTGAAATTAATGCAAAAAGCGCGAAATCCTATCGCATTCTACCCCCCTTAAAGAAAAGAGTTACGTCCCCGTAACTCACCTCATTAAACAACTCTGGATACCTATTCCTCATGTCCTCTTCGGCTTCCCAAGTAGCTTCTTCATATTCTTGGTTAGACCAAAGAACCTTGACTATTTTCACATCTTTATTACGCGTACTACGTACCTTGGCATCCAAGATCTTGACTAGCCTTTCTTCATAGGTCAAACTCTCATCTAGTTGTATCGACTCTGGTTGGAGAATATGTTTTTCATTGGCAATATATCGCTTAAGTTGAGATATGTGAAATACATCATGCATTCTCTCGAATTCCATCGGTAAAGCTAGTTTATAGGCAACCTTACCAATGCGCTCTAGCACTTCATAAGGACCTACATATTTTGGACTTAGTTTCCCCTTTTTTCCAAAACGCATGACCCCTTTTGTGGGTGATACTTTCAAAAATACTTTATCCCCAATCGCAAATTCCTCCTCTCTTCTTTTCATATCAGCATAGCTCTTTTGTCTATCTTGTGTAGCTTGAATTCGGGCTTGGATTTGCCTAACAGCTTTCACCGTCTCTTCGATGAATTCGGTCCCCAAAACGATGTTTTCACTAAAGTCACTCCAACATATGGGGCTTCTACATTTTCTACCATATAGTGCTTCGAATGGTGCTATCCCTATACTTGCATGGTAGTTCTTGTTGTAGGAGAACTCAATTAAATCTAAGTGATCCTCCCAAGTTCCTTGAAAATCAAGAGCGCAAGCCCACAACATATCCTCCATCGTTTGGTTCGTCCTTTCTGTCTGACCATCGGTAGCAGGATGGAATGCGACATTCATCTTCAGTGTGGTACCTAGGTTCTCTTGAACTCTCCGCCAAAACTTGGATAAGAACCTCGAATCCCTATCAGATACAATATCCTTCGGAACACCATGTAGCCTAACCACATATTTAATGTAAGTCTTGGCTAGCTGCTTCTTCTTCCATGTTTCCTTAATCGGTATAAAGACTGCAGACTTAGTAAGTCTATCCACTACAACCCAGATCGCATCATTTCCTGACCTCGTCTTAGGCAATGCCGTGACAAAGTCCATCGAAATAGAATCCCATTTCCACGAAGGTACCTCAAGTGGTTGTACCTTCCCCATAGGTCTTTTGTGGTCAATCTTCACTTTTTGACATGTAAGACACTTCGAAACAAACTCCGCAACCTCTCTCTTCATGTTGGGCCACCAGTAGATCAATTTCAAGTCTTTATATAACTTGTCTCCTCTAGGATGAACGGAATAAGGCGTGTTATGACCTTCTTCCATGATCTTCTTCTTTAGCTTCTCACACTTCTGTGGTAGACACCACCTCCCTTTATACCTTAAACTGCCATCCTCATGGATTTTAAAATCAGTGTTCTTCCCTAGAGCTATGCTAGCCTTAATCCTGTCAAGCTTTTCATCCCCAAGCTGGTTCCCTCGTATTTCCTCAAAAATCGTGGATTTCGAAGATAACGAGTTCAAGTATGCTTGTAGCCCTCCTTGTCTTATCACCTCAAGATTTAATCTCTCCATGTCTCTACACAACTGGTCCTCGACAATTAAGGCATTCACGCTATGAGCTGATTTCCTACTTAAAGCATCAGCGACTACATTAGCCTTCCCCTCATGATATTGGATGTCCAAATCATAGTCTTTTATCAACTCTAACCACCTCCTCTGTCTCATGTTAAGGTCTTTATGTGTAAAAATGTACTTCGAGCTCTTGTGGTCGGTGTATATCTTGCACGTCACCCCAAACAAGTAATGTCTCCAAATCTTCAAGGCAAATACTATGGCAGCAAGTTCAAGGTCATGGGTGGGGTAATTAACTTCGTAAGGCTTTAATTGACGAGAAGCATAAGCTATAACCCTCCTATTCTGTTGGAGAACGCAACCCAATCCCTACTTGGAAGCATCACTATAAACCTCGAACCCTTCAGTCCCATTAGGTAAAGCTAAAACTGGGGCGGTAGTTAATCTCTCGTTCAAGGTTTGAAAAGCCTCCTCACATTTGTCATCCCAATCAAATTTTGTCTCCTTTTTCATCAAGTTAGTCATTGGTCTCGCTATTTTGGAGAAGTCCTTGACAAACCTCCTATAGTATCCAGCCAAACCTAGAAAAATCCGGATCTCTGAAACGTTCTTAGGTGTAGGCCATTCCCTAACTGCCTTGATTTTTGCGGGATCTACTGCAACTCCCTCCTTGGATATAAAATGCCCCAAAAATGCCACATTCTCTAGCCAAAACTCACATTTCGAGAACTTAGCATAAAGTTGGTTCTCCCTAAGAGTCCCAAGTACACTCCTTAAATGACGGACATGCTCTTCTTTATTCTTAGAGTACACAAGAATTCATCAATAAACTCAACAACAAACTTGTCTAAGAACTCATGGAACACTCTATTCATCAAATCCATAAAAATTTCAGGTGCATTAGTTAACCCAAAAGGCATAACAGTGAACTCATAGTGTCCATATCTTGTTCTAAAGGCGGTCTTTGGAATGTCTTTCTCGGCCACTCTCAACTGGTGGTACCCTGATCTCAAGTCGATTTTGGAGAACACACTAGCTCCCTTAAGTTGGTCAAACAAGTCATCGATCCTGGGCAACGGGTACTTGTTCTTTATGGTCACATTATTTAACTCCCTATAATCAATGCAAAGTCTCAAGGTCCCATCTTTCTTCTATAAAAACAAAACTGGGGCTCCCCACGGTGAGGCGCTAGGTCTAACGAATCCCTTATCAAGCAACTCCTGTAGATGAGTCTTAAGCTCACTCATCTCTGCAGGTGCCATTCTATACGGTGCCTTAGATATAGGTGCATTCCCTGGAACAAGGTCTACTGTAAACTCAACAGCTCTCCTAGGTGGCATCCCAGAAATCTCGTCTAGAAAGACATCTAAGTACTCATTCACAACAGACACATCCTCCACCTTCATCTCGTTCTCCTTACATAGGTCTTGAACACAACAAAAGTAAAGGAAATGACCCTTCTCAACCAGTTTCTTGAGATTAATAGCAGATATAATCCCAAACCCCTTCGGTTCCCTATACCGCCTATAGGAAATGGTCTTCCCTAAAGGATTCTCAAGTAGACCTTCTGCAATTCACAATCTATCTTGGCCTTATAAGTGTTCAGCCAATCCATACCCAAAATGAAATCTAGGTCACCTAAGTCAAACTCTATAAGGTTAGAAGGAAAATCGGATTCCCCTATCCATAGAGGTAAGTCTTTATAAAGTTTAGTACATTCAACAATTTCCCCATTGGGCAAGGAAATAGATGCATCAATAAAAGTGGGTTCGGACGAATTCAATTTATTAGTGGCAGACATAGAAATGAATGAATAGGTTGCACCAGAATCAAACAAAGTTTTAACAAAAATTGAATGAATAGAGAAAGTACTGGTAACAACATCAGCAGACCTCTCGGCCTCGCTCCTCCCCATAACAGATAAACGCCCAGGCGCGTGTCCCTTTTGCTGACCATTAGAGTTGTTCCTATCATTAGTACCAGTCTTGTTATTCCCATTCGTCTTCCCTCCTAAATTACCAATTTGGTTAGAATCTCCCTGGTTGTTGGAGTTAACTCCCTCTGCCTTCTTCTTCGTGAAGCACTCATACTCCCTATGGCCCTTCTTATTGCAGTATCTACAAGTCACTAGATCTCCTTTGCAGTCAATCCCTGGATGGTCTTTGTTACACCTCTTGCAATAGTAATGCCTTTCATTCTGATTTTCAGATCTCTGAGGTCCCCCAGAATTATTACTTTTTCCAGAAAAGTTCCCAATTGTGGACTTCTTAAAGTTCTCTTGCTGGTACGAGCCCCCATAGTCTTTCCTCTTATCCCCAACAAATGGAGTCTTCTTCTTCGCCCTTTGCTGGACTTCATAAAGGTGAGCAGCTCTGCAGTAGACGGTGTCTAATTCGGTGAAGTTCTCTCCTCCCAGCAGCAGCTGCAAGTCATCACTTAGACCCTGCTCAAATTTCTGAGCTTTGAGTGTCTCAGTTGCCACAATTTCTGGCGCAAAGCGGGCCAGGTGAGTAAACTTTTTGTAGTACTCGTCCACAGTCATGCCGTCCATATTCAGAGTGGTAAACTCTCGAGCCTTCTGTTTCTTGAGGAAAAGTGGATAAAAATTATCCCTAAGGGCGGTAGTGAAGGCCCCCAATTAAAGTTAGGCGTGGCTTTAAGCCTCGCCCCATTGTCCCTCCACCACAAATCAGCATCTTCCTTAAAATATAAAGCAGCTTGATCAACTTTCAGGTCATTAGGGCATTTGAGCGTTTCAAGGATCTTGTCGAACTCCCTTATCCAATTTTCCAGAGCATTCGGATCTTTCCCACCCCTGTAGATGGGTGGTTTAACCTGTGCCACCTTTTTAACCATTTCCCCAGCAGGCTCAGGCTGAGGTTGGTTAGCTGCTAAATTTTGAGCCAACAAGTTGATGGCTTGAGCTAAAGGATTGTTTTGGTCCATGTTAGCTCTCATCCTCCTAAGATAATTATACACATATATCCAACTTTAGTTTAATTGTAATGATTACAAGTAGCCATTGATAATAATTTCAATGGGATCTAATTTCAATAGATTGTAATTAAAGTTCAAATGCTTTTGATTTCCAAGCAATAGTTCACACATTCAACACATCTTCAACCCTAAATATCACAGTATAATTTAAATGCGCTTAATGGCACCTCTAAATATAAGATTACGCACATCCACACAAAATAAGATCACCAATTTATTATAGCAATCATATAAACATTTCAATAAGTCCTTAACTTTATTACTTGCTTTATATTAGTTTGAAAATAAAGGTAAGTAAATAAATATTATTAACAAACTATTAACGTTCTACCCCTTTAAGGGATTATTACCAAAATAACAAAATAATTATAAGAATTAAATAAGAACTCATAATCTAGTAATAGAATGCGAAATCCTATAATGTAAGCACAAAGATATTAAATTAGGGAAACACAACCAAACAATATGATAATGCAAGTAATTATGGAAGTAAGAAGATACCTAAATCCTACGTGTCCTCCTTAATTCTACCCAATCCTCGCCAATACGCAACTAATTTATTAAAAAAAAATTATATAAAAAAATTATTTGGCTTTTAAACTGATACCACTTTGTAACACCCCAATAATTCCTGACCCTTTTTATTAAAATAAAACATGTTTTCTCATAAAATAAATAGGAATTAGTAGAGTATTACCGCCACGTGTGATAACGCTACGGCTTATTCAGAATTTTGCAGCGGAAACAAACTTAAAATAAGTTCAAAATCTTAAAAATCCTCAAATCAAAATAATTTAAAATATTACAAGTTGGAACCATTTAAGGCCCTTTATTCAAAATCAAACCAACCTAGATCAAATGAATTTACTCTAAGTTTACGAAAACTAAAGTCAAACCATTCAAAATCCAAATCTCAACGGCAAATAATAATAACAGTTTGAAACAACAATAATAACGCGAGCTACACTTGATCACACCCATGTCCCCAAGATGCATGAGAACAATTTGAATCATTCATCTTTAAGAATCACCTATATGATCTGCTCACCATAATTTCCGAGTGAAATTATAGGTCATCACAGACCCACCAAAGAAAGAAAAGTGGGCAATGCAACAATAAGACGCAAATAAGCAATGCTGAGTACATACATAACTATAAACTATGCAATGCCCTATAACTAACAGTAATGATCATGCAACAGAACAATCTAGACATGACTCTAACACAATAGTATTAATCAACCCATTCATAAGATCTTCTGACTTCTTTTATAATTATAAACCATCCAATGACTTATTTATTAACATTAGAATAGCAATAGACCACGGGTTTCCAAAATGAACCAACCGTAAATAGCGCAATGAGCGGTCAAGGGCGCGACTCCTCGACCGCGAACCTGTTTTGAGATCTCCAGAACTAATAAAGGTAGGGACTTATTTTAAGCACCACTACCGAACCTGTAACGACCCTGATTTTCATGATATTTTCTGCCTTGATTTATGTGTATTTATGTGATGATATGTATAGTTCAAATTTATTTTTGAACTATTTGTTTTATTTTATGTGAATAATTTCGATTTAATTCGAATTATTTTATTTGCAGTTATTATTATTATTGTTAATTATTATTTAATTAATTAGAATTTTTATTATGTAATTTTCTAATTAATTATTTAATATTTTGGGCTAAATCGATTTATGCATGATTAATCATGCGGTTTTTGCAAATTAGCCCAATTGATCACGAGAGCCCATTTTTAGGCCCAATTGCCCTTGATGGCCGGCCCTCTCCTTTGTGCATGGCAAGTTTTGCCACTTGCTTTGCTTTCACACTTAACTAACTTCTATAAGTAGAAGTAGTAAGTGAGCCATGAGACCATTTTGCTCATTTGCCTTTAATCACACTTGCCATCAAATTCAAACACAAACTGTAACGACCCGACTCGCTTAAATCGGCGCGGAAGAAACCGACGAGTCAAGTAGTTATAAAACTAAACTCAACACCTAGAAAATAATACTAATACCTCAAAATATTATTATTAAACCATAAATGTACAATAACCCCCAATCTTGTACAAACTAAGTCCAAAAATCAAATGAACTAAAAATAAAAGGTCAAGTGTAACTCTAACCACATGCTAGAGTCTTATACAACAAATGTATATCATAAATCCTGAAACAACGTTTAACCAGTCTAATACTATGCAACAACTGAAATAAACAATAGGAATAAAACACGCAAAACGCCGCTCGCCCAACCCAAAAGCTAAGCAAGAGCATCATCGTCAGATGTACTTGAAAAACACAACATATCCACCATCAGTGGCGAGTAACATATCTGACTCACCCTAACGGGAACACACAAGTACATAGCAATAATCAAACAACATCACACATACAATCCTCGAAGACACGAGACCACCTCAAGCTCGTAATCCCAAAATCAACTCATCACTTGACATCATCAATCATACGACATCTCTATACTCAATCTAACTCAGGTGCAATCATTCTAGTTCTAGACCGGACTAGGCTCGTACGGAAGCATCTTACGCAATCGAACTTCTACTATGTCAGGACCGGGCATAAGCCATACACCCAAATCCCACGAACCCATTTCATACTTGGAAATTCGTGTCCCTAATCCCCAAATCATTCTGAGCGTACTAGGAATAACATAGTGAGACTCCAAAACTATTCCGATACCGCGGACGGAATAGGGGCAACGTCTTAACCCAAAAACTAAGCATAAGCCATACACAAAGTCAAGGGCGTCTAGAAAAGAAATCAAGCTAAAGATCTCATCATATCATCATCATTTCATCGAAGTTAATTAAAAACAAGAATACGCCATACTCTTGAATTAATAACCAAAATATCGAAGTTAACCCAAGAACTACCTATAGCCATGATCTTGAGACTAACCAAACATCATATCAACAATCTTTACTCAATTCTTTAATCATCTCAACTCAAATCTTTAACTTTCAAGACCCTATCTAACACTTTCTTTAACTTTCAAGAACTCAAACAACCTCAAAAAGAACTCTAAAGAACTTCATCAAGATCCTCAAAGAACTCATCTATAACTCAAAGAACTCATCAAGAACACATTCAAGATTAAAGAACTCAATCAAGAACTCCATTCAAGATTCAAGAACTCAATCAAGAACTCATACAAAACTTCGAAAATCACACGCATGAAGCTCAACAACCCACACGACATTTTCAACTATTTTCATCAAAATTCAACAAAATCAAACCCAATCACCATTATCTCCAAAATATCATAAAATCATCTTAAAAACATGAAAACCACCATTAAAACATCATTAAAATACTCCAAAATCAGAATTAAAGATTTACTTCAAAACCATGCATAATCGTCAACAAATCACTCAAACATGCATTTAATCAAAGCTATAAACATAGTACTACCAATTAAGTTGAGTTAGTATGTTACCTTGTTGAAGATCAACACACAAATCAACACACAAACGCAATGCAAGAACGAGTCACACACGGCCCCTATGCACGGCACACACACGAGCACCACGCCTTCTAGCACGGCACCACCGCACGACCTCAATCGCACAAGCACGGGCACACCCACTCGGCCACTGCACGGCTGCTGCTCACTGCACCACGCACGGCCACTGCCGCACGGTTCTTCACACGAACCACCACCTCACACGGCTCCACACGAACACCACACGGCCACACTCGAACCCACACGAGCAAGAACACACGAACCACCCAAATCAACCCAAAACAATGAATCTTGTTTGAAATAAATGTGTTTAGGCTAGTGTTTGATCACTTAAAGATTAATTGAGGTTGAATCTTTAAGTTTTGGGCTAGATAAATGATGAACAATTGATGGGTCTCAATTGATCAAAATGGCGTGTGGAATAGGCAAGGGAGGGAGTTTTTGGTGCTTTGAATTTGATGGCAAGAGTGCTAAAGGCAAGGATGACAAAATGAGCCAAGGCCTTACTAACTCTCTTATTTATAGAGTTAGTTAAGGTGTGAACACAAGGCAAGTGGCAAGCCCCTCCTTGCTCATGAAAAACCGGCCCCCATGAGGTTTATGGGCCATGCTTGGGCTCTAAATGGGCTCTCGGGATCCATTGGGCCAATTATTGAAATTTACATGAAAATCATGCAATAATCGATTTTGCCCAAAATTAATATTAAATAATTAATTAGAAAATTAAATAATAAAATTCTAATTAATTAAATAATAATTAAAATAAATAATAAAAACTGAGAAATAAAACATTTCGACAAAATCGAAATTACCCACATAAAAATTAAAATAAATAGTTCAAAATAAATTTTGAACTAGCAAGTAAACACATAATTATACATATAAATACCGGCAAAAATACCGATAAAATCTGGGTCATTACACAAACTCCCTCCCATTTGCTCTCTAGTTCCACGCCATTTTTGGCTACATTTCACCATCAAATTGTTCATCCATCTTTCTAATCCCAAACTTAAAGATTCAACCTCTATTGATCTTTAAGTACCTAAACACAATCTAAACCTCAAAAATATTATTCAAGATCACTTGTTTGGATTGTTTTCCGGGTTTGTTCGTGTTCGTGTGGGTGTTCGAGTGGTGTTCGTGTGGGAGCCGTGTGGTTCAAGTGGGTTCGTGTAGGGACTGTGTTGATCAAGGTGGTCCGTGGTGGTGGCCGTGTGCAGCAGCCGTGCAGTGGTGCCGTGTGGATGTGCTCGTGTTCGTGTAGCCGTGTGCACCGTGTTTTGGGCCGTGTTGTGTGATCGTGTGGGTCGATTTTCCGGGCAGCTTTTTGTATTAATTTTTGTGTGTTATCTTCAATAAGGTAACATACTTTCTCAACCTTGTTGGTATACTATGATTATAGTATAGATTAAATGCATGTATGGGTTGTTTGGTGATGTTTAATCATGATTTTATGTATTGTTTCTAATCTGATTTTTATGTGGTTTTCATGATATTTTGATGATGGTTTTGATGATTTTTATGATTGAATTTATGTTGTTTTATGATCATGATAATTATGTTAAAGTTTGATGAATTTTGGATAAGTTCTAGTTGAATTTTCGTGTGGTATATTGAGGATATGCGTGTGATGATGATTGTTTGGATGAGTTCTTGATTGAAGTTCTTGAATCTTGATTGAGTTCTTGATTGAAGATCTTGAATCTTGAATGAGTTCTTTATGAGTCTTTGATGAGTTCTTTGAGTTCTTTACGACTTCTTGATGAGTTCTTTGAATTCTTGGTTGAATCTTGATAATTAAAGAAAATGAATAAAGTGTTAAAGGAAGTTAAAGATTGAGTCAAAGTTGATTAAAGAATGTATTTTAAAATGATGGATTATGTTGGTTAGACTCAAGATCAAGGCGCAAAGGCAATCTTGAGAATAACTTCGTTGTTTAACTGATTATTTTCGAGAATCAAGGCGCAAAGGCAATTCTTGAATTTAATTATGTTATGAATGAGTTGATTTTAAGTTGATAAAATGATTAATTAATAATTAGCTTGATTTAATTTCTAGACGCCTAAAACTTAGAGTAAGATTATTTGTTTTTGGGTTAAGACATTGCCCCTATTCCATCCGCGGTATTGGGATAGTTGGAGTCATACTATGTTATCCTTTGAATTTCCAGTAAGATTGGTTTCACGGGACATGGATTTCCAGTAAGATTGGTTTCATGGGGTTTGGGAGTAAGATTCTCAAATCCGAACATAGTAGAAAGTTCGATCGCGTAAGATGCGTTCGTACGAGCATAGTCCGGTCTAGTATATGAATGATTGCGCCAAAGATAGTTGGATAGGATGTTGGAGTCGAGTTCATGTTTTGGGATGTTCTCGCATGTTTTGGATTGATGTTTTGACTATTTGATTTATGCTATGTTCATGTGTATTCCCATTAGGGTGAGTCAGTTATGTTACTCGCCACTGATGGTGGACTGTTGATTGTTTTACAGGTAATTCTGATGACGATGTACTTGCTTAGCTTTGGGTTGGGCGAGCGGCGTTTATTATTGTTGTTGGATGTATTTTCTATTCTTGTTGTTTTTAGATAGTATTGGACTATGTATGGACTTTTATACGTTATTTTTGGACTCTGACGTGTGTTTGGAGTTATTCGTATTTTAGTATCTCTAGTTTGACTTTTTGGATTAGTAATGTACAAACTTGTGGGTATTTGTACTTCGAGGATTAATAATAATATTTCGAGTAATTAGTTTTAATTCTTAAGTTTTTCGAGTTGTAGTTATAACTATTCGACTCGTCGGTTTCTTCCGCGCCGATTTAAGCGAGTCGGGTCGTTACAGTTGGTATCAGAGCCGAATAGGTTTTAAGTAAAGTTTTAGGATTTGAGTTAAACCCGAGAGTTGAGAGCCTTACCATTCCCGAGTGATTAAACCAAATTCTAGGATTATGTGAAGGGAGAAGAGTTGGGTAGAAAGACCGGGATAAGACTCTTTCTATTTCTTTTCCTTCTTTATGTTGATTACTCGACTTTGGTGGGGTATTTGGCTAACATTGTATCCTTGTATGCCTTTTTGTTGTGATGCGTTACAGCATGTCTACACCTCGCCGGTTGAGTACTGGACGACAGAGGTTGCGGGCACTCGAGGAGGCGATCCTTACGTTGGCGCACCATAGTCGTCATACACCGAGTACGCAGTCGATGTTCGACCGTATCGCACGTCATCGACCTCCTACTTACGATGGGGTTGCCGACCCTACTACTCTGGAGAGCTGGATCCGCGAGATGGGGAAGCTCTTCGACGCGGCGTTTTGTCCCGAGCACGAGAAGGTGCAGATCGCCGCATACTACTTACGTGGAGAGGCCGATAACTGGTGGACGTTAGCTAAGGACGCGTACCAGCCGTTGCACTCGATGTCTTGGACCGAGTTTATCGATAAGGTCCAGGAGCGTTTCTACCCCGACGAGTTGCGGTGGCAGAAACAGGAGGAGTTTCTTACTCTTGCACAGGGTAAGATGTCTGTCCAGGCGTACACCAATCGATTTACTGAGTTGTCGAATTTCTCTACGTCTGTGGTTCCATCGGAGAAGGATTGGGTCAAACGCTACATCAAAAAGCTAGATCCGAGGATTCGAGTTCACGTGATCAGCAGTGGAGCGACGACGTTCCAGCAGGCCTACGAGATAGCACTCGAGATTCAGGCATCGATGACTGAGGAGGATTCGAGCAAGAAGAGAGCTCCGGTTCCGACGACTACAGCTTCGTTTAAGAAGCCCCGTTTCAGCGCACCTAGCAGTACCCCTCCGACCACGAGTTCGCATAAGGGTGGTGATGGCTCGAAGTGTAGAGGTTGCGGCCGAGACTTCCATCCAGGGAAGCGGTGCGATGGTTCGCCCATCACTTGTTTTATTTGCGGGAAGGTAGGCCATAAGGCGTCGACATGCCCCGAGAGGAAGCCAGATTCTGAGGTTAAGCAGCTTCCAGCACCGACGAAGACTCCGATGAAGAACCGAGTCTACTGTATGACCGAGGCGGAGGCCGAGGTTCAGCCTGACGTCGTATCAGGTAGATTTCTTGTCGCTAGTGTGTTAGCATTAGTTTTATTTGATTCTGGTTCTACTATTTCTTTTGTGGCTAGTAGCTTTGTCTCGAGGTCTAAACTTCGAGGCAGCCTTCCTGTTAGTTCAATTGTTACTCTCCAACCCGTACCAAGTAGTCAATCCTCCAGACGTGCACTCATCTAGAGTTTTATTGCTATTACCTCTTTCATTTTAAGTGATTAGTAGCTTAATAATTAAACCAACCATAAAATGCACAACCAAGACCATATACACAATAAGACAATAACACAATAATCAGATTTTAATATATTTAAGACAGGGTGATCAATAATTGAACTGACACCTTATTAACTTATTCCAATTTAAAAATTAACCAGAGGTTGAACCTGCTCAACCAACCAATTACCCAAAATTCCATTGTGCCAACCTGCTGGCCATAACCAATAACCAAGAATAATAGCCAACCTACTGGCAATAAACCAATAACCAACAATATATATAAATGACCAAACGTGTTCGCAACCATTAACACAAACATATCAAACCACCACATATGCTTATAAACCACACAAAATCTCAGGGCTTCCTAAGCATGTCACTACGTCTCAATATGATACCCTAACATGATACTACATAAGGGTGTTCATAGTCATATACGTACCGCGAATATACGAATCGAAAAGCCACCTTTCAGTCAGAAATCACCAAAGGAGAATTCATCCCCTACAATCAAATAAGGAAATCAATTAATATTGATTTCCATCACAACTTACAGCAACGTACAACTAAATTCTAATCCCAATACCCAATAAATTAATGTCCATGTGATATACTATTACCTAGTGCCAATATACCCCAAAATACTCACTTTAAGATACAAAAATACACTTAATAATAATATATATAAATCTGAAAAATAATTTTTATAATGAAAAACAATCAATTTGATATATATGACATATTACTTAATCCCCACAATAAAATTTTATTTATTAATTTTTAATTTTTTTTTTCCTTCCTCTTCTTCTCTCGGCAGTCAGACCAGTTTTCTATTTTTAGATTTTTTTTTATTACTTATATATATATATATATAGGGAAATTCCCAGTGGTATACCCGAGCTTTTTCGAAATCCCACTGGTATACCCGAGTTTATTTTAATCCCTGTGGTATACCTAAAATTACGTCAAATTCCCATCCGTTGCATTTAGAAGGTATATTCTGTTAAATGTATTGGAATATACCTATTTTAATGTTAGATTTAACTTTGGTTAACAATTTATTTAATTTTCTTTAAAAAAAATAATATTTAAAACTACTAATATATTAAATTAATGGGTTTTTGCTAAAAATGATTCGATTTCCCCCAATTTGCATTTCTGATTTGCTTCGATTTGCGCGCATTGGTCTGCGTGAAAAATAGTCCGCTCATGGTTTTACGGGTCATTTTTATCCTTACGGGATCTGATTTGAGGTCGTATTTTGCAAAAAATGATTTGAATGCCCCCACTTTGCGTTCCCAATTCGCCTCGTTTTGTGCGCATTGATCTACGTGAGAAAATAGTTCGTTGAAGGTTTTACGGGTCATTTTTACCCTTATAGGGTTTGATTTGAGGTCAGATTTTGCAAAAAATGATCCGATTGTCCCCCAATTTGCATTCCCGATTCGCCTCGTTTTGCTCGCATTGATTTATGTGAAAACAAATAGTCCGCTCTAGGTTTTACGGGTCATTTTTATCCTTAAGGGTTTCGATTTGAGATCGGATTTTACAAAAAATGATCCGATTGCCCCCAATTTGTGGTTGGTTTTCCTTTATTTTCCTTTTTTTTTTTTCAATTTATTAACCATGGTTAGTGTTTTTAACAATTTTTAAACAAAAAGGTTACTTTTGGGAATTATGTTTAACATTAGGTACACCTCTGGGATTAAAAAAACTCGGGTATACCAGTGGGATTTCCAAAAAGTTCGGGTATACCACTGGGAATTTCCCATATATATATATATATAAATCCTCCATTCCAAATAAGATCAGAATCTAAATTACATACAAATACATATATTGATTCAAGATTTAGGGTCCAAATAACATTTAAACTATGCATAGAAGAAACCCCAAATACATCCCTATTTATTCAAAGAAAATCAGAATTTGAAATAGAAAGTTTATTTGAGAATCATTCGAAAATCATCATACAAAACAAGATTGAAACATGATTATATTTCAGAACAAAGGAAATTAAAGAGAAATACTTTATATATATATATATATACCGTCAAACAACAAACGGAGGACGGCGACGGCGGCTGCGACGGCTTCCCGGCAGGCTGGCGGTGGCTCCCCGGCAAGCTGGTGACCCACGGTGGTCGGCAATGGTGATGACTGGAGGTCCGAAATTTTTTTTTTCTTCTTTGTCCAACCGAGTAATAGGAAGGAGAGAGGGAGAAGATGAGAGTTTGTTTGTTTGTAGTTATATTTTTCTTTTAATTTAGGGTTTTCGTCTGTTTTGTCCCACCCTAAGGGTATATATACTGTTGTTTTGTGGGCTTTTCTTTAACTTATCTATAGTCCAAATAACGTTTACAACTCCCCTATAATTATACTTATTATTTTTACGTAAAAGAACTGATAATTTATACCCAATCCGTAATGTTATGTATAGAAATATATATATATATATTTTCGTATTTCAATAAGCCAATAACAATTCTAATAGATAATATACATTTTACATTTTTTCTCTCTTTTTATTTTACAATTTCATTTCATTAAAATACTTACTAATATGCTTTTAAATACCTATGAATAGTACATAAAAATTACTCCAAAATATGGGGGTATTACACCCTGTCTCGGCTTTAAGGAGGGCCGATAGGGTATATTGCAAGCAACTTTCAAAATTCAACTCACTCGGCCATAGCTTGACCGAGGTAGTGGTTAATGGCTGGTTGCTTGCAACCCCCTGTCTCGGCTTTAAGGAGGGCCGAGAGGGTATATTGCAAGCAACTTTCAAAATTCAACTCACTCGGCCATTTGACCGAGGGAGTGGTTAATGGTAGGTTGCTTGCAACCCCCCGTCTCGGCTTTAAGGAGGGCCGAGAGGGTATATTGCAAGCAACTTTCAAAATTCAACTCACTTGGGCATAGCTTGACCGAGGGAGTGGTTAATGGTAGGTTTCTTGCAACCCCTTGTCTCGGCTTTAAGGAGGGCTGAGAAGGTATATTGCAAGCAACATTTATAATTGCCCCACTACCAGCGACTTGGCCAAGTGGGAATGTCAGTAAAATCTCAAGATTTTTAATTCTCGCACTTAGTGAATGAATATTAAGTTTTTATTTTTGATATAGGCAAGTGAAGCCCCTTCAAGGGGCGCAAAAAGAAAGAAAGGTGCCGGATCAAGCGGTACCCAGAGAAAGGCCCCGAGCGACGGGGGAAAAAAGAGTAAGGGAAAGGAGGTTGCGGTCTCCGAAGAGCGGGTTATCAAGAATTGAAAGACTTCCCCGGTCAAGGAGGAAGAGCAGGCTCTGGTTGTTCGTCAGCCAGAGGTGGGTGCCCCGGCTGTTTAGCCTCCTGATGACGTGTTTGCAGGTATGCCCTCATCAGTTGCTCAAAACATTCCCTCGCCCATCAAGAAGATGGCGAGTATAATGGGAGGTAAATACTATACCCACCGAGTAAGGACAGTGCGATTTGTTTCAGGTCGTACTATTTCATCATCCCCCTCTCATCCGGACTCGATTGTTATTCCCATTTCAGACCCCTCAGGAGGACCAACTGAGGAAGAGGCCAAGAGCTCGGCCCCAGGCCCCTCTTTGCCCGGTTATTCGGGTAAAGAAAAAGTGGCAATCGTTCGAGGGATGGTCAAAGGGGCGGGCAAGGACGTTGCCCACAACCTTAGAGGTTTCTCTGATGGGCACATTGCCCCCATCCAATATGCCTTAGCTGAGGTAAGTAAATATACATTGTGCTTTTGCTTGGGTTATTTTTGAAATTTTACACTCTTGACTGTTCAGACGTGATCTATCTTTCAGGCTATGCTAAGGCTTGAAGGGGCCAGGAGTTGGCGATCCGCTCAGGTAAATGTTGTTAAACAATCTAGGCCGGAAGTTAGTGAAACAAAAGACATTGCAATGTTCCCTACCCTTCGCCAAGATCAACTAACAAGTACTACCATGGAATCGCAGGCTGACACCATCATCAACCTCAAGGCTGAGCTTTCCAAGCATCTCACCAAGATCACTGAAATTCTCACTGAAAAAGAGAAGTTACAAGAAGATGCCAAGGGGAAGGAGGAGGCTGTCCAGGCTAGGGACGAGGCCTTCGCAGCCAGAGACGAGGCTGCAAACCAAGTGACCCAACTCCAGAAGGATAAAGAGATGTTGGAGGGCAAGGTCGCCTTTCAGGAGAAAGAGACAATCCGGAGGGTCATAGAAGCCGACATGGCTTATAAGAGAAAGGTGACCGAATCCTGGGAGTTGGCCTACTCGGGCGCTGACTTTGGGCGTATGAGCCGTTTTTTAGACTGGGCGGACATCAAATCTGTCTGCGACAAAACAGGCCGCGACCCCCTCCTCTTCCTGAAATATCCGAAGGTGAGGATGAAGAAGAAGAAGAGGATGATGAAAATAATGCTGAGAGCTAAGCCACGCTCCCCTTGTATAGTAGTGTTTAGCTAATCTTAGTTTAAGTTAGTTTTTAGTTTTTGCATAGGCGGCTGGTCCGCCATAACTTGTAATAATTTCAGATTCAAATGAAAAGGACAAGATTTTATATTTAACAAGTCTTGGCTTTTAATTTTATGTTCCAGCACTTAGTATTTATGATATGTTGATGTTATGCCCCTGAGCAATGCAGTCGGTTTACAAAGTCTGAGTGATTGCTCGACAAATTATCTTTGCAATTGTACTTTGCCAAATAAGTTGGGGGCAATCAATCAGATACCTGATTGCCCTTAAACCGAGTGTATTGCTCAATGTGACATTTACACATTTAGGGCTAGTCCCATCCTGGTTGGGTTATCATTTTTCTTAGGGAACGAGATAAAAATTGCCCCTGATTGGGCCTGAAGCAGTCCTTATCTGGATCTGCCAAGTGGAATTCAATTTCCAAAAATGGGCCTTTGCAGTAGGCCTTAAAATAATAAGGCAAACTTTCAGGAGTTTTTATAGCAAACCACTTATATTGGGCCCCCAACTTGGTTTTAGGAGCAATAAATGCTATTGGGGTGAAATTGGAATAGCAGAATTTGTGGAATTCCTATAAATACCACTTGCTTCTCTTTCATTTTTCACAACATAAATTGCAATTCCTTGAGAGAGAAAGAAGAGAGAGAGATTGTGAAAGGTCATTCTAACTTCGTGAAAAAGAATGTCTAACCAGTGGTTACCCAAGGAGGAGGATAGCCGTAACAAGCTTCCATGGCCAAAGCCGGAAGGTACTACAGATGATGATGACTTCACCAAATATGCTTGGAAGGTGAAATTATGGGATGATGGAGAGAATTGTGCCTCGGGGGGTGAGGGCTCGACTCATACGGGCAAGCTGCCAGTGGAAGAGTATGAAGGTTTCATAGATGAAGAGCACTTCCTAAATATGAAGTATGAAGCGCGACTGAAGGAACGCGGCGGCGAGGGCTCGACTCGCGCTGGGAAAGAGAAGAAGAGCAGTCCCTCTGGCCCCAAGAAAGGAGAGGGGCGACCATGGGAGAAGAGGGAACATCTGGAGATGATCCCACAAACTCCTGAGGAGGTGGAGTATAGGGAAAGGGTAGAATTGGCCTAGGACAGAGCATATCCATACAAAGACTTTGGATACTTCAGTGAATTTCTTGACTGGACCGACGAGAGGAGCTGGTGTGATCGAACTGGTCGACCTCGTCCCTCCACTCCGGTGATACTCGACCCGGACGAGAGTGATTAGAGTATTTACGCTTTAAAGCGTTTATTATTAATAATTTATTATTATTATTATATTATTTTTTATATAAGCCTTCTGGTAAGTGTCGAGCCTTGCCCTTTTGTATTGCACGCTATATTTAAAATAGACTTCATTTTATGGTTTGTTTTAGTCATTACTGATTTGATTATTTTCATAGTGGTTTGGTATTAAATCGCCGAGACACCTGCTTGTTAATAACATAAATTTTTTGAATGACTTGGCCAATTTCAGCCGAGACACCCTTTAGTGAATCATCTTAGATTTTCGAGTGGCTCGATCAGTTAGAGTCGAGGCACTCTTTAGTGAATCATTTTAGATTTTCGAGTGGCTTGGCCAATTAGAGTCGAGGCACTCTTTAGTGAATCGTTTTAGATTTTCGAGTGGCTCGGCCAATTAGAGTCGAGGCACTCTTTAGTGGATCATTTTAGATTTTCGAGTGGCTCGGCCAATTAGAGTCGAGGCACTCTTTAGTGAATCATTTTAGATTTTTGAATGTCTCGACCAGTTGCAGCCGAGGCACCCTTTTTATGAAACACCTGGAAATTTATTAGGGGGCATGGGTGGTCACCCTTCATCCTCGTGAACCTGGTCACTATTGCCCCTTTTTTGGGGGTCAATTAATGGGGAATGGAAACTTGGTTCTTAGATTAGCACCGCAAGCATTTGGTCTTATTACTATAAACGAAATGGTGGACACTAGCCTTTAAAATATTCACTTTGAAAGTGATGGGGCCTTTTGGGACCTAGTCCTGCCCTTTTCATTAATATTGATTTTGATTACATTGTCTCTAACCAAGATCTTACATGGAAATACTTAAAGATAATACTTAGGACCTCCTGTTTTACCTCGACTGCTTAGATCTTTCTTTTCCTCCCCGACCTCTCATCAGTGACTTATTTTGGGTTGTCAGAAACCTTAACCTTGAGTGTTGTTAGATAACACTCCCTTGCTGTTTGTTGGTCACCGTGAACCGTGCCAATTTCTCCATTGTTACACACATATTTCATCATCATTAGATGAGGGACTATAACTGCCTTGGTAATGTTCAGAGTTGGCCGGCCTAATATAATGTTGTAGGCGACAATTCCCGCACTACCAGAAATTTGACAAACATGTGTCTGGGCTTGTCTTTCGTCCCTATCCTTATCGGGAGAGTAACTATCCCCACGGGGTGAACGGTCGTCCCACCTCCAAACCCTACGATTGGGTGATTGATTGGCTGCAAAGCATCATCCTGGAATCTCAGCTTCTCCAGGCATGTAAGACTGATGATGTTAGTAGAACTACCCGTATCAATCAGAATCCTTCTGACTTTGAGGTTTGCGACTTTGAATTCAACCACTAAAGGGTTATCATGCGGAGTTTGAATGTTAGGCCGATCCTTCTCGCCTATTAGAACTTCAGGGAACGTTTCCTCCTTCTCCGAGACCATTACTTGGGAGAGACTCCGGAGATGTTCCTTATTCCCTTTGATAGTTGGACCTCCGGAAGCAAATCCTCCTGAAATCATGGCCACAACCTCAGTGTCAGTCTCTTCGTCTTCCCCATCTTTTCGTGTGGTCTTTCTCTGAAATTTGAACTTGGATTTTACTATGTAAGGTTCCAACATACCCTTTGCTGCAAGCTTGTCTAGTAACCGCTTCAAATTGAAGCACTCGTCAGTATCATGCCCCACATCCTTGTGGTATTGGCAATATTTGTTGGTGTTTCTATGTTTGGAGGAGCCTCTTAAAGGCTGCGGAGCTTCAAAGTTGAACTTATCCTTGATTTCCATAAGGATGGCATGAGGTCGTTTGTTATACTCATAGGCTGACTCGTAAGTTCAGCTTTTCTTGGGAGCATTATGCTCCTTATGAGTGTTTTCAATCGTCCACACCTCTCTCTTACGGTCGTCCTTCTTCTGACTAGATTCTGCATGTTTCTGTGCATTCTTTGTCTCAGGCTTAGTAGCTGAGCAGATTTCTGTGGTGTGGATGTAAGACTCGGCTTCCATGAGGATTTCTGGTAAGGTCTGGACCTTCCTCCTTACCATCTCAAACTTGAATCTTGACTAATGAAGCCCTTTGACAAAGTTGTCAAAGGCTACCCCCTTGAGGGGGCCGGGTATTTGCAACATCTCTAAATTGAATCTCTTGACGTATGACCTCAGAGATTTGTTCGGCCCTTGTATGATTTTGCCGAGGTGCATGCTCGTCTTCTTTTCCTGTTTGTTGGCCATAAAGTGATGTGCAAAGACCATGCTAAGTTCAGTGAAATTTTGAATGCAATGATCCGGCAAGCTGCTGAACCATTTTTGAGCTACACCTTTCAAGGTGGCTGGAAAAAAATGCACCAGGTCGCATCATCGACCGACTGGGCGTACATCAAGTGCTTGTATGTGGCTAAGTGATCATCAGGATCAGTCGTGCCATCATAGGGTTCGATGTGAAGTGCCTTGGCTTTGGAGGCCCTTGGGGCTGTCAAGATGGCAACGGAGAAAGGGGACTTCCATGTGATTCCTCAAGGAGGGTATGATTGAGGTGGTTGTTGAACTGAGTGGCCGGTTGCATATCCTCCCTGAAGGGCTCGGCTTTGAACGAGCCTTTGGGCATTGGAGTAGGAGTATGTACTTGCGTTGAGCGAGACATAGTCCGCAGCGAACCTCGGAAGGTGTTATCCTTCATTGTTGGGGTTGATGTTGTATCAGAGATGTCAACTTGATAAAGTTGTTGTGACTGTTGCCTCTTTGCCTTCAGATACTCTCGAGCATCTCTGAAGGCTTGATTTGTTTCGCTGATCAAGGGCTCCCTTCTTGGTAGAATGGGAGCCTTCGTCGTCCTCACCCGTTGGGTGATGTTCTTCCAGTCAACCTTTGTTGATTTGGAAGGTGTTTTCTTCTTCTTGGTGGCGCTGGAGACCTTTTTCTTTCCTAGGTCGCCCTTGGGGTCAGCCGGATCCTTGGTAGGCCTTGAGGGCCCGACTTCTTCAAGGGTCGGCCTAGATGGCCCCGCGTCGGTCTTGTTGGCCTGGCCTATCATGTCCTTCACTTGTGTGACAAGCGAATTCCGTAGGTCGACCATTATGTGCTTTAGTTGGGAGAGAGAGATCAGCTGATCCTCCTCAGGAGATTGGGCCTCAGCCTGACTCGCACGTTGTGCGGTCTTCTCCCTTCGAGGAGGTCGGTCATGATCTGTTTCTCTCTCGTCCGACTCATGGTCGTTTTCGACCGTTACTAAGGTGGTTTTTGGAAATTCGGGAGTTTTTTTTCTCCTAAGTCTGCCATAGAACCGTGTCCTCCCCACAGACGGCGCCAAATTTTTTAGGGTTTTTTGAAATTAAGGAGAGGACTAACACTTCTATGCTACACACTTTTCCAAAGTAATAATAATAAAATGCAGAAATAAAAAATTAAATGTGCAAAAGATAATAATAACTCAAAATAGCTGCTAATCAGGATTGATTAAGGTTAATTGACAATTACAAGTATGTGTTGTCAAATCAGCCAATATTGGGATCTGTGTTGCAATCATTGCATTAATACATTTATACAAGAATCTTCCTACTTTCTCTTATAAACTATCAATGTGGGATACAAGTTTTTTTCCACTTTTGATGTTTTTCACAACTTTCTATGTTGAGCTCTAACTAGCCAGGTGTCTTCCTAGGGTATCGCCACGTGGCCCTATAATGCCATGACACGTGGACCAATAAGATGCTGTCACGTTGCTTTAAGGGCTTCTGTTGGACTTCTCTCTTGGGCTGATGTGCTTGGACTCTTCTTTGGGCCTTACGTAATCAAGTGGGCCAAGAATTTTGGCTATAACAGGTAGCATTCCAGCTTCTAGGCACTTCCTTACCATATGGGGTTACGAGACGATATGCCCCTCTCCCTACTACTTTATGTATTTGGTAAGGACCCTCCCATGTGGCCCCTAGCTTACCTGCATTAAGTTCTTAAGTGTTTTGGAAGACCTTCCTTAGCACCCAATCACCAGTTAAAAATACTTTGGTTGTACTTTTTTATTGAAGCTTCTAGCTACCATCTGCTGGTAGGCAGCCATCCTGATTGTAGCTAGCTCCCTAAGTTCTTCCACAGTGTCCAGGTCATGGGCCAGCTGCACATTATTCTCTTCTAGTGTCTACAATCCGTATCTGGTAGTAGGGGTATTGACCTCTGCTGGTAACTCGGCTTCGCATCCATACACCAGGGAAAAGGGGGTTTGGCCTGTAGCTGCTCTAGGTGTAGTCCTGTTAGCCCATAGGATTTGAGGTAGCTCTTCTGCCTACTTACCCTTTCGTGACTCTAGTCGTTTCTTCAAGGAATTGATGATTGTTTTGTTGCTAGATTCTGCTTGTCCATTAGCTTGGGGATACCTAGGTGTTGAGGGATTAAGCTGATGTTCCATTTGCCATAGAAATTACGTGTTTTGTCACTTATGAATTATGATCCATTGTCACACACGATTTTAAAGGGTACCCTAAACCTGCAAATGATGTTAGTCCACAGAAATTTTATAACTTCTTCATCTCTTACCTGTTGATAGGAGTCAGCTTCGATCCATTTCGAAAAGTAATCAGTTAAGGCAAGCATGAATACCTTTTGACCAGGTGCGACAGGTAATTTCCCAACTATGTCCATCCCCCATCTCATGAAAGGCCATGGATTGAGGGTTGGATGAAGGAGTTCTGAGGGTTTATGAGTCATACCAGCGTATCTCTGACATTTGTCACACTTGGTCACGTACCTTTTAGCATCTTCCCTTATAGTGGGCCACTAGTATCAGTAGGCAACTATTATGTTGGAGAGGGTTCTTCCGGTTGAATGTAGTCCACATTCACCATCGTGAAAATCTTGGAGGACCTGTTTTTGGTTATCTTCTGGTATGCACCACTGTAGAACATTCCGGGTGGACTTTTTAAACAATATGCCATCAATGAGTACGTATCTGGAGGCCTTGGCTCTGAGCTTTCTAGCTTCTGCCCTGTTACTGGGTAGTTCATCCTTTTCCAGGTAGTTTTTGATTGGATCTATCCTGCCTGACGTGACAAATGTAGGGGCCATGGTTATGTGTGTTTTGGATATGGATGGGGCCATGAGGTGTATTAAAGGTATAGAGGTGAAATCTGTCTTTTTAAGGGCAGATCCTAGGTTGGCTAAAGCGTCTGCCTGGGTGTTATTGTAATGACCCAGATTTTATCGGTATTTTTGCCGGTGTTTATGTGTGTATTTTTGTGTTTATTTGCTAGTTCAGAATTTATTTTGAATTATTTATTTTAATTTTATGTGAATAATTTCGATTTAATCGAAATGTTTTATTTCTTAGTTTTTATTATTTATTTTAGTTATTATTTTATTAATTGGCCCAATTGAGACTTCAAGATGAAGCTGCCAGTTTTAAAGACGAGGCTTCAAGCTGCCGGTTTGGTCTTCATAAACTGCCGGTCCTGAACCTTGCAAGCTGGCAGTTCTATACTGCCGGTCTTGGAGCTTGCAAGCTGGCAGTTCTATACTGCCGGTCTTGGAGCTTGCAAGCTGGCAGTTCTATACTGCCGGTCTTGGACCTTGCAAGCTGGCAGTTCCATACCGCCGGTCTTGGACTTCACAAGCTGCCGGTTTTTGCATGATTAGTCATGTAAATTTAGTAATTTAGCCCAATGGATCACAAGGCCCATTTTGCTTCTCTTGGCCGGTTCTACAAAGGCATGGCAAGGCTTGCCACTTGCCTTGTGTTCACACCATGCTAGCTCTATTTATATGAGAGTTAGTGAGGCCCCTTACTCATTTTGCCATTCTACTTTGCCATCAACTTGCCAAGCACATAAACACTCTCTACTCTCTCCATTGCTCACGCCACTTTTGGTGATTGAACCTCCATTGTTCATCATCTTACCTTGCCCAAAAACTTAAAGATTCAAACATCATTGATCTTTAAGCATCCTAAACACAATCCTAAACACATTATTTCAACCAAGATCTTTTGTTGGGGGTTGTTTCCGGGTTGTTCGTGGGTTTGTTCGAGTGTGGCCGTGCGTGAAGGTTCGTGGTTGGGGCCGTGTTGCTGTGACCGTGCTGCTGTGCCGAGTTGCTAGGGCCGTGCAGTGGCCGTGTGTAGTGGTGCACTTGTGTGGTGTTCGTGTTCGAGTGGTGTGCAGAACCATGTGCTCGCGTGTGTGCCGTGTGTGGTTCGAATTCTTGGACTGCATATTTGTGTGTTGATTTGTGTGTTGATCTTCATTAAGGTAACATACTAACTCAACTTAATTGGTAATACTATGTTTATAGCTTTGATTAAATGCATGTTTGGTTGATTGATGATGATTGATTCATGGTTTTAAAGATATATCTATAATCTGATTTTGAAGTGTTTTAATGGTGTTTTAATGGTGGATTTTCATATCCTAAGATTGTTTTATGATATTTTGGAAATCATGGTGTTTGGGTTTAAGTTTGTTGAATTTTGATAAAAAGATGTTGAAATTGCCGTGTGATAGTGATGATGTTCATGCGTGTATGTTGAGTTTGTTTGAGTTCTTGGTTGAAGTTCTTGAATCTTGATTGAGTTCTTGATTGAAGTTCTTGAATCTTGAATGGTTTCTTTATGAGTTCTTTAAGTAATAGATGAGTTTCTTGAGGTTCTTGATTGAGTTCTTTAGAGTTCTTGTTGAGGTTTGATGAGTTCTTTAAGAGTCTTGAAAATTAAAGAAAGATGTTGAAAGAGTTTTGAAAGTTAAAGATTTGGGATATGTTGATTAAAGAATGAGTTAAAGATTGATGATATGATGTTGGTTAGTCTCAAGAGTATGGCTATAGGCAATTCTTGGGTTAACTTCGATGATTTAGTTGATTGAATTCAAGAGTATGGCTTATTCTTGTTTTAATTAAACTATGATGATATGATGGGATGTTTAGCTTGATTTCTTTTCTAGACGCCCTTGACTTTGTGTATGGCTTATGCATAGTTTTTGGGTTAAGACGTTGCCCCTATTCCATCCGCGGTATTGGAATAGTCTTGGAGTCTCACTATGTTATTCCTAGTACGCTCAGATTTATTTGGGGATTAGGGACACGAATTTCCAAGTATGAAGTGGGTTCGTGGGATTTGGGTGTATGGCTTATGCCCGGTCCTGACATAGTAGAAGTTCGGTTGCGTAAGATGCTTCCGTACGAGCATAGTCCGGTCTAGAACTAGAATGATTGCACCTGAGTTAGATTTGAGTATAGAGATGTCGTATATTGAGGATGTCGAGTGATGAGATTGATTTTGGATTACGAGCTTGAGGTTGTCTCGTGTCTTCGAGGATTGTATGTGTGATGTTATTTGATTATTGCTATGTACTTGTGTATTCCCGTTAGGGTGAGTCAGTTATGTTACTCGCCACTGATGGTGGATATGTTGTGGTTTTTCAGGTACATCTGACGATGATGCTCTTGCTTAGCTTTGGGGTTGGGCGAGCGACGCTTTGTGTGCTTTCTATTGTTTATTTCAGTTGTTTCTTAGCATTAGACTTGTTAGACGTTGTTTCAGGATTTATGATATACATTTGTTGTATAAGACTCTAGCATGTGGTTAGAGTTGCACCTTACTTTTGTTTTAGTGCATTTGACTTTAGGATTTAGTTTTGTACAAAATTGTGGGTTATTGTACATCTTTGGTTTAATACTAATATTTTGAGGTATTAGTTTATTTTCTTAGTGTTGAGTTTTAGTTTTATAACTACTTGACTCGCCGGTTTCTTCCGCGCCGATTTAAGCGAGTCGGGTCGTTACAGTTGGTATCAGAGCCGAATAGGTTTAAGTGAAGTTTCTAGGAATTCGAGTTAAACCCGGGAGATGAGAGCTTTATTTCTCCCGAGTGATTAAACCATTTCTAGGATTTATGTGAAGGGAGAAGAGTTGGGTAGAAAGACCGGGATAGGATTCTTTCTATTTTTCTTTTTTTTTTCTTATTTTTTTGTATGTATTTGGTGGGGTATTTTACTGACTTGCTATCTCTGTTATGTCTATTGTTGTGATGTCTTTTCAGCATGTCTACACCTCGCCGGGCGAGTACTGGACGACAGAGGTTGCGGGCACTCGAGGAGGCGATCCTTACTTTGGCGCACCATAGTCGTCAACCGCCGAATATGCAGTCGACGTTCGATCGTATCGCTCGTCATCGACCTCCGACTTACGACGGGGTTGCCGACCCCACCATTTTAGAGAGCTGGATCCGCGAGATGGGGAAGCTCTTCGACGCGACGTTTTGCCCCGATCACGAGAGGGTGCTGATCGCCGCATATTACCTACGTGGGGAGGCTGATAACTGGTGGACGTTAGCGAAGGACGCGTACCAGCCGTTGCATGCGATGTCTTGGACCGATTTTATCGATAAGGTTCAGGAGCGTTTCTACCCCGACGAGTTGCGGTGGCAGAAACAGGAGGAGTTTCTTACTCTTGCACAGGGTAAGATGTCAGTCCAGGCGTACACTGATCGATTCACGGAGTTATCGAGGTTCGCTACGTCTGTGGTTCCGTCGGAGAAGGATCGGGTCAAGCGCTACATCAAAAAGCTAGATCCGAGGATTCGAGTTCACGTGATCAGTAGTGGGGCGACGACGTTCCAGCAGGCCTATGATGTGGCACTCGAGATACAGTCATCGATTTCTGAGGAAGATTCGAGCAAGAAGAGAGCTCCGGTTCCGACGACTACAGCTTCGTTTAAGAAGCCCCGTTTCAGCGCACCTAGCAGTACCCCTCCGACCACGAGGTCGCATAAGGGTAATGGTGGTTCGAGTTGTCGAGGCTGTGGCAGAGACTTCCACCCAGGGAAGAAGTGCGACGGTTCTCCGATCACTTGCTTCACTTGTGGTAAGGTAGGCCACAAGTCTACGGTTTGTCCCGAGAGGAGGCCAGATTCAGAGGTTAAGCAGCTTCCAGCACCGACAAAGACCCCGGTGAAGGACCGAGTCTACTGTATGACTGAGGCGGAGGCCGAGGTTCAGCCCGACGTTGTATCAGGTAGATTTCTTGTCTCTGGTGTGTTAGCATTAGTCTTATTTGATTCTGGTGCTACTATTTCTTTTGTGGCTAGTAGTTTCGTCTCGAGGTCTAATCTTCGAGGCAGCCTTCCTGTTAGTTCAATTATTACTCTCCCTTCAGGAGAGGATTTCACTTGTCAGCGAGAGTTCCGAGGGGTGTCCATCGTGATAGCAGGGGAGCAAGCGACGGCCGATCTGAAAGAGTTCCCGCTGATGGAGTTCGACGTTATACTTGGTATGGACTGGCTATCGAGGTATCGAGCAATCATTCGCTGCCGAGATCAGTCAGTGACATTCCGAGGATCTCAGGGCAACCGAGTTACCTACTCTGGGTTCGTCCTTAAGAAAGGAGTAAAGGTAATCTCTGCCTTGAAAATGAGGAAGCATCGCCAGAAGGGCGATATGGTGTATTTATGTCAGGTACGAGACTTGACTAATGAGTCTCTGTTGGACGATATACCTGTAGCGAGGGATTTCAGAGACGTATTTCTTGACGAGCTACCAGGCGTTCCACCGGAGCGCGACGTCGAGTTTCATATCGACTTGGTACCCGGGACAGCGCCGATCTCGAAGGCACCGTACCGGATGGCACCGTCTGAGTTATTGGAGTTAAAGACACAACTCCAGGATTTGATCGATAAGGGCTTCATTAGGCCGAGTGTTTCTCCATGGGGAGCTCCTGTGCTCTTCGTGAAGAAGAAAGATGGTAGTATGCGCCTGTGCATAGACTACCGAGAGTTGAATCGGGTGACTATCAAGAATAAGTACCCATTGCCTAGGATTGAGGACCTGTTTGATCAATTGCGAGGAGCAGGAGTGTTTTCAAAGATAGATCTTCGGTCTGGATATCATCAGATTCCAGTCAAGAAGGAAGACATCCCGAAAACTGCTTTTCGTACTAGATACGGCCATTACGAGTTCGAGGTGATGCCCTTTGGCCTCACTAATGCGCCAGCCGTGTTCATGGACCAGATGAACCGGACGTTTCACCACTTACTCGACAAGTGCGTCGTAGTATTTATAGATGATATCTTGATCTATTCTAGAGATGAGTCCGAGCATACGGAACATCTCCGGATGGTACTCGAGATATTGAGGAGTCATAAGTGGTTCGCGAAACTCTCCAAGTGTGAGTTCTGGCTTCGCGAAGTAGCCTTCCTAGGTCATGTGATTAGCAAAGAAGGCATTAAAGTAGACCCAGCTAAGATTAAGGCTGTGGTAGATTGGAGTAGCCCGACAAATGTGGCGGAGGTTCGTAGTTTTCTGGGTTTGGCTGGATACTATCGACGATTCGTCCAGGACTTCTCCAAAATAGCTAGACCGATGTCTAGTCTCCTGCAAAAGGAGGTTCGATTCGTTTGGACAGAAGCTTGCGAGCAAGCATTTCAGGAGTTGAAACAGAGATTAGTCTCTGCTCCGATTCTTACTCTTCCAAACGATGAAGAGGGCTTCGAAGTCTATAGTGATGCTTCGAAGAGTGGCTTAGGTTGTGTGCTCATGCAGGGTGGGAAGGTCATCGCTTACGCATCGAGACAGCTGAAGGTGCACGAGCGTAACTATCCTACGCATGACTTGGAGTTAGCAGTTGTAGTGTTCGCGTTGAAAATATGGAGGCACTATCTCTATGGTGGTTCGTGTAGAGTATTCACGGATCATAAGAGTCTCAAGTACATCTTCACTCAGAAAGACCTCAATATGAGGCAGAGGCGGTGGCTTGAGTTGATTAAGGACTACGACCTGACGCTCAACTATTGCGAGGGCAAAGCGAATTTGGTTGCAGATGCGCTAAGCCGCAAAAATCGCTTGAGCTTCAGTAGAAGCCGTGGTTCCGTCAGACTTCGTCTGACATCGATGAGTGCTGAACCTGATTTAATTCAGGAAATGCGTGAGGGTCAGCAGAACGACCCACAGCTTGCTAGGATTCGAGAGGTTATACGGCAAGGTAAAGCCGTTGGTTTCACGATCTCTTCTGATGGTAGTATGCACTTCCGAGGGAGATGGTGTGTACCGGACTGTTCTGATCTTAGGAACAGGATCATGTCCGAGGCACATAACTCGCCTTATTCGGTTCATCCCGGTGGTAATAAGCTTTACCAGGATCTCAAGGGCCAGTTCTGGTGGCCCAAGATGAAGAAGGATGTAGCAGAGTTTGTTGCTCGATGTCTGACCTGTCAGAAGGTCAAGATTGAGCATCAGAGACCAGGAGGTCTATTACAGCCACTACCTATTCCGACCTGGAAGTTTGAGTCTGTTTCTATGGACTTTGTAGTGAGCTTACCCACTTGCAATGGCTTGAATGCTATTTGGGTCATTGTGGATAGGTTGACTAAGGTCGCTAGATTCATTCCGATAAAAATGACCTGGTCGATGGAGCGTCTAGCTGAGGCGTATACTCAGGACATAATCCGACTTCACGGAGTTCCGAGGGAGATTGTTTCTGATCGAGATCCGAGGTTTCTATCTCGTTTCTGGAAATCAGTTCAGGAAGCCTTTGGGACGAAATTGAAGTTGAGCACCGCTTTTCATGCGGCGACTGATGGTCAGACTGAGAGGACCATCCAGACTTTGGAGGATATGCTTCGAGCATGCACTCTGGAGTATCATCAGTCTTGGGTGCGTATGCTTTGCTTGGTAGAGTTCTCCTATAATAACAGCTATCACTCTAGCATTGAGATGGCTCCGTACGAGGCCCTGTATGGCAGGAAATGTCGGAGTCCGATTTGCTGGAATGATATCAGTGATACTGTGGCTTTAGGACCTGAGATGGTACGCGATACTATCGAGAAGGTTCGAGTCATTCGGTCTAAGATGCAGGCCGCTCAGAGTCGTCAGAAATCTTACGCCGATAATCGACGTAGACCACTGGCTTTTGAAGTAAGTGACAAAGTCTTGCTTAAGGTTTCACCTTTCAAAGGAGTTGTACGCTTTGGTCAAAAGGGTAAACTTCGACCGAAATATGTGGGACCTTACGAGATACTAGAACGAGTTGGGGAGGTGGCTTATCGATTGGCATTACCACCTAGTCTGGCTAATGTTCATGACGTATTTCATGTTTCCCAGCTAAGGAAATATGTACATGATCCTACTCATATAATCTCAGTGGATCCGGTCGTAATCGAGCCGAATCTGACTTATGAGGAGCGACCCGTCCAGATCTTGGATCGGGAGGAGAGGACCCTGCGGCGTAAGCAGGTACCGCTTGTCAAGGTGTTGTGGAGAAATCAACACCATGAAGAAGCGACTTGGGAGACGGAAGCGTCTATGCGGCAGAAGTACCCTGAGCTTTTCGATGGGGAGCGATCTCCTGCACCTTGAAATTTCGGGACGAAATTTCTTTAAGGAGGGGAGGTTGTAATGACCCAGATTTTATCGGTATTTTTGCCGGTGTTTATGTGTGTATTTATGTGTTTATTTGCTAGTTCAGAATTTATTTTGAATTATTTATTTTAATTTTATGTGAATAATTTCGATTTAATCGAAATGTTTTATTTCTTAGTTTTTATTATTTATTTTAGTTATTATTTTATTAATTGGCCCAATTGAGACTTCAAGATGAAGCTGCCAGTTTTAAAGACGAGGCTTCAAGCTGCCGGTTTGGTCTTCATAAACTGCCGGTCCTGAACCTTGCAAGCTGGCAGTTCTATACTGCCGGTCTTGGAGCTTGCAAGCTGGCAGTTCTATACTGCCGGTCTTGGAGCTTGCAAGCTGGCAGTTCTATACTGCCGGTCTTGGACCTTGCAAGCTGGCAGTTCCATACCGCCGGTCTTGGACTTCACAAGCTGCCGGTTTTTGCATGATTAGTCATGTAAATTTAGTAATTTAGCCCAATGGATCACAAGGCCCATTTTGCTTCTCTTGGCCGGTTCTACAAAGGCATGGCAAGGCTTGCCACTTGCCTTGTGTTCACACCATGCTAGCTCTATTTATATGAGAGTTAGTGAGGCCCCTTACTCATTTTGCCATTCTACTTTGCCATCAACTTGCCAAGCACATAAACACTCTCTACTCTCTCCATTGCTCACGCCACTTTTGGTGATTGAACCTCCATTGTTCATCATCTTACCTTGCCCAAAAACTTAAAGATTCAAACATCATTGATCTTTAAGCATCCTAAACACAATCCTAAACACATTATTTCAACCAAGATCTTTTGTTGGGGGTTGTTTCCGGGTTGTTCGTGGGTTTGTTCGAGTGTGGCCGTGCGTGAAGGTTCGTGGTTGGGGCCGTGTTGCTGTGACCGTGCTGCTGTGCCGAGTTGCTAGGGCCGTGCAGTGGCCGTGTGTAGTGGTGCACTTGTGTGGTGTTCGTGTTCGAGTGGTGTGCAGAACCATGTGCTCGCGTGTGTGCCGTGTGTGGTTCGAATTCTTGGACTGCATATTTGTGTGTTGATTTGTGTGTTGATCTTCATTAAGGTAACATACTAACTCAACTTAATTGGTAATACTATGTTTATAGCTTTGATTAAATGCATGTTTGGTTGATTGATGATGATTGATTCATGGTTTTAAAGATATATCTATAATCTGATTTTGAAGTGTTTTAATGGTGTTTTAATGGTGGATTTTCATATCCTAAGATTGTTTTATGATATTTTGGAAATCATGGTGTTTGGGTTTAAGTTTGTTGAATTTTGATAAAAAGATGTTGAAATTGCCGTGTGATAGTGATGATGTTCATGCGTGTATGTTGAGTTTGTTTGAGTTCTTGGTTGAAGTTCTTGAATCTTGATTGAGTTCTTGATTGAAGTTCTTGAATCTTGAATGGTTTCTTTATGAGTTCTTTAAGTAATAGATGAGTTTCTTGAGGTTCTTGATTGAGTTCTTTAGAGTTCTTGTTGAGGTTTGATGAGTTCTTTAAGAGTCTTGAAAATTAAAGAAAGATGTTGAAAGAGTTTTGAAAGTTAAAGATTTGGGATATGTTGATTAAAGAATGAGTTAAAGATTGATGATATGATGTTGGTTAGTCTCAAGAGTATGGCTATAGGCAATTCTTGGGTTAACTTCGATGATTTAGTTGATTGAATTCAAGAGTATGGCTTATTCTTGTTTTAATTAAACTATGATGATATGATGGGATGTTTAGCTTGATTTCTTTTCTAGACGCCCTTGACTTTGTGTATGGCTTATGCATAGTTTTTGGGTTAAGACGTTGCCCCTATTCCATCCGCGGTATTGGAATAGTCTTGGAGTCTCACTATGTTATTCCTAGTACGCTCAGATTTATTTGGGGATTAGGGACACGAATTTCCAAGTATGAAGTGGGTTCGTGGGATTTGGGTGTATGGCTTATGCCCGGTCTTGACATAGTAGAAGTTCGGTTGCGTAAGATGCTTCCGTACGAGCATAGTCCGGTCTAGAACTAGAATGATTGCACCTGAGTTAGATTTGAGTATAGAGATGTCGTATATTGAGGATGTCGAGTGATGAGATTGATTTTGGATTACGAGCTTGAGGTTGTCTCGTGTCTTCGAGGATTGTATGTGTGATGTTATTTGATTATTGCTATGTACTTGTGTATTCCCGTTAGGGTGAGTCAGTTATGTTACTCGCCACTGATGGTGGATATGTTGTGGTTTTTCAGGTACATCTGACGATGATGCTCTTGCTTAGCTTTGGGGTTGGGCGAGCGGCGCTTTGTGTGCTTTCTATTGTTTATTTCAGTTGTTTCTTAGCATTAGACTTGTTAGACGTTGTTTCAGGATTTATGATATACATTTGTTGTATAAGACTCTAGCATGTGGTTAGAGTTGCACCTTACTTTTGTTTTAGTACATTTGACTTTAGGATTTAGTTTTGTACAAAATTGTGGGTTATTGTACATCTTTGGTTTAATACTAATATTTTGAGGTATTAGTTTATTTTCTTAGTGTTGAGTTTTAGTTTTATAACTACTTGACTCGCCGGTTTCTTCCGCGCCGATTTAAGCGAGTCGGGTCGTTACAGTTATGATCTCTTGGGATCTGGGTGATGGTGAAGTTTTGAAATTTGGATTCTATGGATTTAGCTAGCTCAAGATATTGGGTCATTTTAGAATCTCTAGCTGCATACTCCCCTTTCAGCTGACTAACCACCAGGAGAGAGTCACAAAAGACTTGTAGTCTAGTAGCACCCAGGTCTTGGGCTAAGTTCATACCTTCAATGACAGCTTCATATTGTGCTTCATTATTAGTTGCATTAAATACACAACATCTCGATTGTACGAGTATGTCCCCTTGTGGTGACTTCAACACCAGACCTAGACCAGCTCCCCTGAAGTTTGACGCTCCATCTACGTACAGGATCCAAGTATTTGAAGAGGTTTTATTCAAGACTATCTCGACTTCTTCGCCTGCTAGAGTTTCTAGGTCAGGTATAAAGTCTGCCACAAAGTCAACCAAAGCTTGGGACTTGATAGCTGTTCTTGGTAGGAACTTTAGATCGAATGCACTCAGCTCCATTGCCCATTTGCTCATCCTACCTGTCAATTCTGGCCTGCGTAATACGTTCTTAACTGGAAAGTTAGTTCGTACCAGTAGTTGATGAGTTTCAAAGTAGTGCCTGAGTTTTTTGGCAGCTACTATTAATGCAAGTATCAATTTTTCCATTGCAGTGTATCTGGTTTCAGCAGCTAGCAAGATCTTGCTAACGTAGTAGACTGGTAGCTGCTGATCGTCAGCCTCTCTAGCTAACACAGCACTCACTGCCTTGGCGCTGACCGCCATGTACAGCTATAATTGTAAACCTTCAAATGGCTTTAACAGTACGGGGGGCTATATTAAATAATGTTTTAGTTGTTGCAAGGCCTGTTCATGTTTGTCTGTCCAGTTAAAACCTTTGTTTTTTTCTAAGTGCGTTATAGAATAGGTGACATTTATCAGATGACTTAGATATGAATCTATTTAATGCAGCCACTCTTCTTGTCAAATTCTTCAATGCCCCTTTGGGTTACTACGTAACCCAAGAACTTACCTGAACCTACTCTGAATTAGCACTTGCTTGGATTGAGTTTCATTTGATATTGCCCGAGGACCTGGAAAGATTCTTCCATATGTTGTGTGTGGTTAATAGCTTTTTTAGACTTGATCAGTATGTCGTCTATGTAGACTTCCATAGTGTCCCCCAGCTGCTTTAGTCGCTAGTACGTGGAACCTGCATTTTTCAAATCAAAAGGCATAACTTTATCGCAATATATACCTCTATCTGTCATGAAGGCCATTTTCTCCTGATTGTTCGGGTGCATGAGGATTTGGTTGTATCTAGAGTAGGCGTCCATAAAGGTGAGTAACTCATGTCCAGCTGTGGCATCTACCATGACGTCGATATGCGGTATTGGAAAAGGATCTTTGGGACAGGCTTTGTTCAAGTCTGTGAAGTCAATGCATACTCTCCAGGTGCCATTCTTTTTACCTACAACCACAACATTAGCTACCCATTCTGGATATTTAACCTCTCTAATTTTACCTGTATCGAGGAGCTTTTGTACTTCCTCGTTGATGATTTTGTTTCTTTCTGGAGCGAATTTCCTCCTTTTTTGTCTGATGGGCTTGGCGTCTGGGTCCACGTTCAGCTTGTGGGTGATCACCTCTGGACTGATACCTTTCATATCCTCATGGCCCCACGCAAAACAATCTGCATTTTGTTTCAAGCATTCCACGACCTGGTCACTGAGCGGGATGGGTAGGGATGCACCTATGCGCACTTTTTGATTAGGTTTATTTTCATCCAACGCAACTCTCTATATACTCTAATCATTATCATACACTAGCGATCAAAAGTAGCATTCAATTTCAGTGCAATTAGTTTCATGAAGAGCACAAACTGAACCATATCTAATACAATTCATTATTAAAAATCAGGTAAGAAAAAAAAATCAAACTGCTTTTTAATATTGCTCATCAATTCTGACCATTCTCACTTAATTCTAATTACATATCAATGACACTTTCAACTAAAATTTGACCCAAAATATTTTAAGTCTATTAAACTCCTCAATATCATATTATTGAGAAATTAACCATAAATTTAACTCAAAATTAACAAATTTTTAAGTCTAATGAGAAATTAACAACCAGTAATCAATGATAACTAACAAGTTCAAGCCAAACGAATTGCGAGTCTAACTAGATGAAGTATGGCACAAAACCCTACTTCTAAACGAGATGGCGCATGAAGAGAGAGAAATGACACAAGATTGGAGAGAGAAACGGTGCACAAAGAGAGAAAGAAGAAAGAATGATCAAAACCTTATCCCGAATGAGATAAGCGCCAATAGAGAGCACCACCATGAGAGAAAGATTGAGAATTTTAGGAGAGAAAATGTCGATATATGTGAAATAATGAGAGAGAATGTTGATGGATTTTTGGATTTGAAATGACATGGTTTAACATTGGATTGAAATTATGATATATGGGCTTTGTTTTAAATGGGTTCGAATTGAACAAATTTCAATTCTAAATTCTTAGAATTGCCAAACAAGGAAATTCGACCAATTCCATAATTTGAAATGAAATGGCCCATTCCAAACAGACCATTAGTTGACTTAAGGAAACTTATATCGTGGAACTAAGTTATATTTAATATCAATTTTTTTTTAATTTACTTGGAAAATCCTATATTTAGACTTAATAATATTGATCAGAAATGACGTATGTTTCAGATAGTTATGGGTACCTAGTACTTCACTCTATATTTAATTATATCTAAAAAAAATATTTACCTTATTTTATTCATTTTTTCCGTCTTTCTATTATTCTTTAAAAGGGCTCTATCATTTTACTTGATTGTTTGTGTTTTTACAAATATAATTTTCACGTTACATTGAAGATTTTCATAAAATTTCATATTTTTATATATTTTATGTACTATTTTCTAATTTATACTCGTACCCATTCTAAAACCTGTACCTGTTTTCATGCAAAACATAACTCTCAGGTTCGAGTAAGAGTCGGATTATGCATGTAATATGACTGTACGATTCCATCCGTTCTACTCCCTCCTTTATTTTTTACTTGCTACATTCCCATTAGCATAAGTTTTTAGGAGAAATATGTGTAGTGGTCAGTGGCGGATCCAGAATATTAAAACAGGGGTAGCAAAATTATGAATAAAAGCTGAATAGCAAATTACGAGTTATTAGATGAAACAAACATTGCAAAAGTTAATACTTATACTTAATTTATTAATTGATAAAAGAAAAAAAAATCACTATTTGGCACAAACTACGTAATAGTTTAAGTTGGACTTATTTTTTATAACATAGCATAATAGTTCAAATTATTTAGGTCACGTTCTTTTGGAATGAACTTATCAAGAGTTGAACTAAACTAAACTAAACTAAACTCCTTTGAAATTTGAAGAAATTAAGTCCATAAAACTGTGACCTAATGGCTTATTTTCCCACATACACGATCAATTACCCAAATTTGAAAATAAATACTACACATACATTTTTGATATATATATATTAATAAATTATTGCATAAAAAAGAAAAATGAATAGATATCATATTATACGTAAAGATATTTCAACCAACTAGTTGTTCACGGCGTGCGGCGCGCCGTGTCCAACATTTTTCGGCTCGTGCTATTTTGAATCGTGAAGATGTAGTGTGATTCCTGTATGCGAAAACGTATGTAACTATAATGCGATACACATATTGTTTGACAAAATTTTGCTTATTGTTTACGAACAATATTTCAAGCTTTTTGGCCTTATACCTCCTCTTTTCAACAAGAAGGGTGGCACGTTGGATGAATGTGATTACGACTCCCATCATTTGATTATATGTTCATTTATAACTGGTAAGCTATTTATTTTAATCTGTCTTTAAAAGAAGTTTTTATTACAATAATGTTTGGTATTGTTTTTTTTTGCTGAACTAATCTAAAGATTATTTAGGTATACATGAATAGTAAGGCAAAAGAAAATACTATATAGGTATAGAAACCATCCATTGAAATTAATACTTTTGCACTAAAGATTCACAAGTACACGGAAATAACAAAAGTAAGCAAGAAACACGTTCAGAAAGTCACACTAATACCTAAACTTAATAATTGGCATGTTGTTTTCCGTTGCAATATATGCAACCACCGAGCGATATATAATATGCGACTTTTCCAAAATGGTACATAATAATAGATCATAAGTACCAAGGTCCTCAAGATGATTCTAGTTTAGCTATGCATATAATGCCGATTGTTTAAAGGAGTTGCTAAATACACATCAACACATAACACTACAAGTAGGAAAAGGAAAATTTGTGTCGATGGCGTACAAGTGCTTTCTATTCCTCATGCTCAGGTTGAAGGAAGGTTTCTTCATTCGGATATATTCCTTCTGCATGGCTAGTGTCGACTTCAATTTGTAGATCGTCTGGTTCTTTCTTAACAACTGTAGTAGCCTCAACTGCACGAACAACCCATTTTAGCACATAGCTTGTTGTTAATGCAAAGCTCGGGACTATCTGAAGGAGCATGTTCTTGTCCTCAACAACAGATAGCATTGCGTCTAATTCAGCTTGATCATCCTATAGTTGTATAAAGATTAGAAAAAATGCTAAGTGTGTAGCTATAGTACAGTAGCTCAGACTAATATGCAGACATATTAAGTCTGTGTAGGTGTTCAGTAGTTGCAGCAATAACTTTTTCTGCGTCCTTTCCAAATGCAATGACACGGACAGATCCTTCATCACCAGTAACAAAGAACTGGAACGAGACTCTGTAATGAAGCAGTGATTATAGCATTAGAGGGAGATTTATTGTGTATAAGAATATATGTAAGAACGTGGATGTGTGATTAAAACATTGATTTGGTAAAAGTAGTAACATAAACAAAGATGACTAGATTGCCTACCTAAGAGTAGTTATAGACTGAGCAGCTGTGCAATGTTGACACTTATAAGTTGTATTAGGTGGAAGATTAGTCCTACAACCACATTTTTCACAGCCAATGTAACAGTATACATCAGATGCATATACAGATGCTGCTGTTATGTTGTAATCCAAAAACTCTCATCTTGCCAAACAGTATTGGGCTGAAAAAAATATATACATTAGCAGGGATGATAATAAATGTATGGGATAATATAATGGAAAACAAATTCACCTTTCTCCTCTCTATTTCTATAAAAGGTGTGATCACCCTTGTAGAGCTGGAACCTTTAAGTGCATGACATTTTGTAACCCAGCTGTGGAGGGCTGTCATGTTTTCTTTGATCCTATAAAGTTGTGCAGCAAATCATTGACCATACATTAAACCAAGAGTATTTGCTATAAGCATGTCGGGAAAAAAGAGTTGTCGGAGTCGTTTTGTTGCTAAGCATTTATTTAAAAACATTTGATATAAGTAAAATATACCCTTACTTTAAAGTAGTAGCAGGTGTAACTCACTGCTTAGATTGTAGTCTTGGAGCAGTAGATGCAACCCACAACAAATACTTGAGGCTATTATTACCAATGATTGCTTTGCAACCCTTGGGAGCTACTATTGTTGGTGATTTAGCAATCAAAAACTCTTTTAAGGACTATATACTTCGCAACTTTTTTTTATATTGGGCATTTAGCTAGGTTAAGGAGGCAACATAATTCAAAAAATAATAAAATTGATATTTACCAAGCTAGAAAAAAAGACCTCAGGCATGTATTAAAAGAAATATATAGTAATATGCATACCATTTGCAAAGCATGTCAGACATAGGTCCCTTGGTGTGATGACCCGACTCGCTTAAACTGGCGCGGAAGAAACCGACGAGTCGAATAGTCGATCTAACATTCAAACATACTTAAAAATTAAACAAAACCTCAAAAGAAATATTATTACTAAATCCCAAAAGTACAAAACCTACAAGTTTACTTTGTACAATACTAAACCCAAAATAATCAACACTAAGAATTAACTCCAAACATTATCAGAGTTAGAATATACGAATTACAAATACTAAACGTCCGAACTAAAAAAAAATATCAACTAAAATAGAAATGCAACGACACTCGCTCAACCCAAAGCTAAGAAAAACCGTCATCATCAGAGTTACCTGAAAATGAACCACAATCCACTGTCAGTGGCGGGTAACATAACAGTCCCACCCTAACATGGATACACATGATCATAGAATAAATCAAACAAGCACATCAGGCACTCAACATACCGACCATGCAACATAGCATCATCATAATAATAATTGTAATACCCCGAAATTTCGGGATATTTTAAATTTTCATAATTAATTAAATAGATAATTAATTAACTATTTAATTGATTATTATTTAATTAATTATTAATTATATGTGTAGCAATCTAATTATTTTACCCTGGCCCGAACTTTAATTTTATCTTGCCAAAACCCGGGCCCAATTATTTCCCTTAGTCCATGTTCCACGGGCCCCTTTGATTATTTTTTTCCTTGAATTAATTTATTTATTTTAGCCAATATTATTAAATGTTACATCTATTTTGACCTCCTCCTAAAAACCCTATTTTTATTCTAACCTCACCTATCCTTCCTACTAAATATAGGAAACCAAAACTCCCTATTCTCCTTATATCACACGGCTAACCCAAAGAAAACAACAACCAAGAATTGTTCTATTATTTCCCTTTCAAGAACCAAATCATTAAATTGTTCCTAAATCTTTCATATTGCTCCAACCCTTAAAGATTGATCAAGAATCTTAAAGAAACCCAAAGAACCGTGAACCTTAGTGTTATTCGAACCTCTCTTGCCCTTTCAAAGGTAATTAGATTTGCTTTACTTACTCAATAGGATAGATTAGCAATATAATTATTAGAATAGGTTTAATCATGGGTGGAATAAGTTTAGAATTGCTTAGAATTATGTAGAATATATTTGGAATTAATTATTGTTAAGTGATATGACATGTCGAGTGGCATAAAGATTATTCAAGGATTATTTGACAAGTTTAAATCATGTTCTTGCCATGTTTTATGGTTAATTTATGATTCTTGCTAATTTAAATTGATGAATTAATTATTGAATTATTTTGAATGTTGTTTATATAAATACCGTGTGAATACTAGGTTGCTCGAAATATTTCATTGGTTAAAAATATTATTTTTATGTTATAATCTTGATCTTTAAAGAATCTTTAACGTTAATCTTGAACACAATCTTTGTTTTGATCATGATATGATGATTTCTTGAATTTGAATCTTGATTTTGTTTTGTACTCCAAGAACCGTGTGATGTATGTTCAAGAAAGGTTTGATTTTGTTCTTGTTTTGGTTCTAATTTGATGATTTAAAGTTTAAAGTATAATTTATGATTTATTATTAAGTTTATATGATTGATTTATGATGATTATGTTTAATTAATTTAAAGAATGAATCTTGGCTCGTTTCTTTGAATTTGTCGAATGGTAATAATAAAGAAAAAGAGGATTTTTATCTTGTTTTATGTATTATTAATCGATAATTGTTATTTTACAGGTTTAATTAATTGTTTATTTAATTATTGAATTGATTATGTTGTTATTTAAAGAATTGATTGATTGATGTTTACTATTGAAAGGAAGTCGTGTGCTTTAAGTGTTGGAATAGAGTTCTGGGTCAAGTTAAGATGAGCTAGAATTGAATAGAAGTTAAGTTGAGTCAATAAGGAATTGAATTGTGAAAAGGAACCAAGAACAGAACAGAACAGAATTGAATTGAAAAGATGATTAACTATGAAGTGACCGCCTATCTAGTGGCACAAGTGCCATGAACATAGGTATAGTCGAAGCCACTGTCCTATCTTCGGATTCGGGACAGTTCTTGATCCCAGTGCTTGGGGAGTAGATCTTCGTGGTTGACCCGGCATGAGCAAGGAAAGTTGGGGGGAGTAGATCTTCGTGGTTGACCCCTTACGAGCATATGACTGGTCACGGATTAGCACCTGAACTGAATAGAATAGAAGAGTCAATAGAAGTGTCAAGTGGTCTAGAACGGAATGAGTTGGTATAGAAGGTTTTGGTTTATTATGTTATGATTATTTTCCGCTGCGTACTTGATTGATGATGCTTATGAATTATTTCATGATGATATGTTTTCTGTTTGATTGATCTGCTCTAATGATTATGTTTCTAATTGTGTTCTACTGATTAAGTAGAACAATCTAATTACTCACCACTAACTGTGGACCCCAAAATCCCTTTTCCAGGTACAGGTGGTGACTAAATTGGGCTACGCATGGGCTGGGATTGTGAGCTTGCCAGCTTAGTAGCTGACCCTAATGTCTAGTTTTAGCCCATGTTCTATTATTTTTAGTGGACTATTCTTTATTTTGTATTAATAAGGGACTCTGAATTATTAACTATTTTGGATTATTTAATAGTTTTAATGAATAATATGATTAAGTTTAGAGCTTCCGCTGCAGTTTATGAATTTGGTCTTAAAGGTTTTTAGAAGTTAAAGATCTGTAATGCTGTTTTCCTCCGAAAACAACGCTGCTAAATTACGGGTCGTTACAATAATAATAACAAATAATGACATTATCAAAACTTGACTAACTTTAATTATTCAATCTTATCATTACTTAATCTTTGTCGCTATCATTTACATATTAGACCGGACTATGCTCGTACGAACGCATCTTACACGAACGAACTTTTCTACTATGCCAGGATTGAGAATCTTACTCCCAAACCCATGAACCCCATCTTACGGAAATTCATATCAAAAAGATGACATAGCAAGTATACACTATCCCAATACCGCAGTTAGGATAGGGCCAACGTCTTAACCCAATTCTTAGAATCTTACTCTAAGGTTAGACGTCTAAATGAAAAATCAAGCTATTCTTTATATACTTACATCTTGGTTATTCTCAGGATCGCATCTTACGCCTTTTCTTGAGTCTAACTATGTACATTACCATAATCTTGGAACCTCTTTAATCAATCTTTACCGTTTCTTTATCCTTCTTTAATGAACTTTAATAATCTTTAATGAACTTTAATTATCTATTACTCTTAAAGAACACATGAACTTAATCCAACAATTTCAAGATTCATCAAAGAACTCATCAAGATTATAAAGAACTCATCAAGAACTCAACAAGAATTCAATAACACACGCATGTCACACTCAATTCTCATCATCATACTATCAAAAACATACATCAAAACTCCACGTAAATTGAACATAAACATGAGCAAACATAAGATTATCATAAGAAATCATAACATGCATGAAAACTCATCAAAACATCATAAAATAATCACTCAAACCAGCCTAGAAATCACGCATGAACATAGCCAAAATTCATCAACAATCTAGGCTAATTTGATCATTTAATTTACCCTATAATCATAGTATTCAAATTAAGGTAGAAACGTATGTTACCTTAATGAAGATTAAACTATTCAACACACGAAAACTCGCTGCCCGGAAACCCAATAACACGGCCCAAACACACAGCCACACGGTGCACCACTACGGCTTGCACACGAACACGCACCACACGGCTTCAAGGCACGGCCCTACTGCACGGCTTCAAGGCACGGACTGCACGAACCACCCTCACGAACACGGCCTTCACACGGCACCACCACACGACCACCCTTGAACCACACGAACCAATCCCAAAAACCTAACCTGAACAAACGATCTTGACCAATGCAAAGAAGGCTAATTGTGTGTTTACTTACTTAAAGATCAATGGAGTTGGAATCTTTAAGTTTTGGGTTGAGGAATTTGATGAACAAGGTTGATGATGGATTAGCCAAAAATGGCGTGAAGGTTGATGGCAAATCTTGAGAGTGTTTTTGTGTTTAGTTTGTGGCAAAGGATGATTAAGATTGGCAAATGAAGCTTAAGCCTTACTACCACTTCTATTTATAGAAGTTGGTTAAGGTGTGAACATGAGGCAAGTGGCAAAATTAAGCCACATCACATAAGGGGTCCGGTTTTAGCAAGGCTAAATGGGCCTTGATGATCACTTGGGCTAATTCCACTCATGCATGACTAATCATGCCTAAATTGCATTTGGCCCAAAATTAATTAACTAATTAGAAAATTAAAATTCTAATTAATTAAATTAAAATAAAATAAATAATAAAACAATCAATCATAAAATAAAATAATCATAATTATTCAAATAAAATAAAAATAAATAGTCCAAATAAATTTGGACCCTACATAAAAAAAAAAACATAAATACAACAAATAATCATAGCAGAAAATACCAAAAAATTGGGTCGTTACATGTGGGGTTGACCACAAGTTCAGTGCACATAGTTGTTTTAAGAGATACACCTATTATCATGCAAATGGAACTGGTAAGTTTTTTTTTTTTTTTTGGTAGTTGCGCCTCAAGACAGGGTAATGGTACCTATACTATTTGAAAAATAAGAACATGCAAATCAGGTAAAAAATAAACAGAAATGCAACTTATGGAGGCGATACCTCGGTAGCGAGCCTTTTTAACTGCATTAATTGAAGCCAACAATTGATAGCCCTTGAGTCGGAGACGCAATAACTTCACCAACCTCTTTTGCATAAGCGTTCCACGCAGATAATGTCATTGGTCTTTGAATGCTGTCAAGGTATTATTGGCACAACCACAGATCCAAATTTGATAAGAATTAAAGGAGTTGGCTGAACAATTAAGAACTTAGTGCATAGTGTACAAAGTTCTAAAATGAAGATGTACCTATTGTCCACTATAGTTATGTGGCGTACTTCGCCTTGGCTAACAGGCTGGATGTCATCAATTGCAATGACCACTGCTACAATATCTGCATTGATAACCAAATTTCATCAGAAACAAGGAAATATCATTAGAATTACTGTAATAATCATATTGTTTTTAAATATAGTCTAATAATAAGTTGTAAACACACCATAGATTTCATCTCCTTCCGCACGCTTCTCTATAACAGATGATAAGGTAGTGTATTGAGGTTGATCAGTACATGCCTGAGTGTTAATAGGTGCAATTCATACCCGGGAGTTAAAGGTCATTTGATAATCTCCCATTGTAGTTTGGAGGTATTCGAGAACGGTTTGAATTGTTGCACCGCTCACCTCATACTCGCCATTTTTCCGTAATGCTTGGGCATAACTTTCAATGTCATCATTGAAGAGTGTAACATGCATTCTGGTCCCCTGTTGCAGCTAAACATATTTAGCAGCAAAAGTACCTATCTACCATCTAAAACAGAATCCACAGTAGCAATAAAAAAAAGGACTTGGGAAGTACCTCTTCATCTCTGAAAATAAGTTTTTGGAAGCGAGTTTGATTTTTTTAGGAGATGCCTTTGCAGGGGACTTTTCAAGTACCTTGATCCTAACCTTGTAATCCTTAGTGTTTTCGTTGAGGTTTCGGAGAGGTACATATGGAGGTTTCATAGCTACATTTGGTGACATACTTGTTAGAGATGTGAAAGAATTTCCTCATGGAGGAGAAATAAATTGGTAGATGAAAACATATAGCTGTATTTCGTGTTCATCTATTTAGTGTTTTAATAGTCAGTATGATCCTATTTTTTGTTCTATTTTGCAATGCATGTATATCCTGAAGTTTCTAAGACAACATCTTAACAATGGAAAATTGTGCAATGCATCCTTGTTAGACATACCATTAGCAAAACTAATACTTCATTGTTAGACATACTTTTATTAAAACTTGCAAACAACAAAAATATGAACCTATTAGCAAAACTAATACTTCCACCTAAATAGCACTTGAACCTCATACCTGTGAGCAGAAAAAGCTTAAGCATAAACTGGCTTGGAGAAAATTTATCATTAGATAGTGTTTTCACTCATATGACATGTGGTAGGCCTTTTATGTCGTTAAAAATAAAAGACTTATCAAAACTAATTTTCTCCTACTCTCCAATTACAATTAGTGTAAAGGGCAAGTAAGGTTCGTATACACAGAGAACGGATTTATGTCGATTTAATTGTGTTAAAATGTATTTGGATTATTAAAGGGGGAATCACTAATTACATAAAGGAACTAAAATAAGTTAAATAACTCGTACAAACTGGATACATCAACATGACACCTAATTTTCATGGGATATGCTAATTTTCATGGATATGCATATTTTCCATTCAAGTTGCAAATATGATCTATTCATATTTTAAGGGGGGAGAGAACAATATGAAAAGAACAACAAATATACTAAACTTCAAAATGCACTGAGATTTATGAGATGATGTGAAGCAAATCATTCCAAATAAGAAATTTATATGCATGTATCTAAAAATTGTAGGTGAAAAAAACATACCTTGTGCTTGAGAAGGTGATGAGCAAGTTTTTTCTCTTCCCCGTTCCTTTTTTTTGGTTTTGCTGTTGAGATGTTGATGTTTTGGAGACTGAGAAGTGAGAGGCGTTGCTCTGTTTTTATACTCCACTAAGGTAATGATAGAATGAAGGAAACTAATTGTGGTTATGTACAAGGGTTTAAGAGTAGCAAAAGCAACCAAAAATATAAAGAAGTTAAAAAAAAACATGTATAGTGACACAGTCAACTCCTTGGGATTATTGAAAAAAATAACTAGCAATTCTATGAATTTGGTAAAAGATTTTATTAGAGATTGTATAAACCCAAGAACCGAAACATGTTGTTCTATTTGTAGAATAAAGAACAACAAGAAGTTTGCATTGGACGTTTTTGAATTGTTTACCAACTATCTATGTTTTCCAAATAAGGTAATTAGCTACTTTTATTACTTTTTGGTTGTTTCACTGTTATGTTTTGAATGCTGGTTGTTTGCTCTCTTTGTTACTAATAAAAATATCATTGCACGGATATAGTAAAACAAGGACACTCCAAAAAACAAAGTGTTATGGCTATTAACTATTATACATATATTGGTTTAACAGATATAATTTCTAACTTCTTTTAAAAATTTGTAACACTGCTTCAAGGCTATCTTTCTATTGCCACTGACTTTCCATTCCTTTAAATTTCAAATTTATGAAGATTATTACTTGTATATAAATCTGAACTAGGGGTAATAATTGTCATTCATTAACATAACACTCTCACTAAGGTAATGAGTACAATGAGACTCTCACTAATCCGTTAAAAATTCCAGTTTGTGGTTTACTCTTGATTGGTAGAATTATTTTCAATATTAATATAACTATATTAACATATTTCAACTATAACATATTCATAAATGATAGAGTATGTGGCCTTGTCCTAATACCTTGATTAGGGTGCAATAAATACAGGTTTTGGTTCTTTTTTTTTGGCAAAATTATAAGAAATGTTCAACTCTTGATCAGCATCCTTATCGACAAATAAGGATTTTTATTTCATTGCTTTGGTGCAATTCTATGCTAATTTCACAGCTGCATTTATTGTAACGACCCGCATTTTAGCAACAACAACACGGATCATTATTAGCCATAAACTTTCAATATCAAATTCGTTAATGACAGTGGAAGCTCTAAACTTAATTCAAATTATTCAATTAAACCAATAAATAGTCCAAAATAGCTAAATTACCAAAGTTCATTGTTACTAATCAATTACGGAAAATCCACTAAAACTATTACAAAGGCTAGAAATTGACATTTAAACTACTATTCTCGCTTGCTCACAATCCCAGCCCTTGCGTAACCCAATCAATCATCTCCTGTACCTGAAAAAGGATTTTGGGGTCCACAGTCAGTGGGGAGTAATTAGATTGTTCTACTTAATCAGTAGAACACAATTAGAAACATAATAAATAGAATAGATCAACAGAACAATCAAGAAGTCAACAGGAAAATCATTTAAAGACATTCAAATTGAAGTACGCAGCGGAAACAAATCACAACAGAATATTCAACCAAGACTCTCAAGACAAGCTTAATCCAATTCTAGACTTCTAGACTCCATTATTGACTTTCAAGTTCTAGCTCAATTCAAGTGCTAATGCGTGACACAGTCATATGCTCGTAGGGGAAACCTTAAATCTTCCCCAACTTTCCTTGTCTCATGCCGGGTCAACCACTATTGATCTACATCCCGAGCACTGGGATCCAGAACTGTCCCAAAACCGCAGAAGGGGCAGTGGCTTCGGCTATACCTATAACCACCCCGTCCGTAAAGTACGGAAGATTCAGCGGAAAGATGAGCACTTGGGCGAGGTGTTACTAATAAACTAGAACTAACAATACTAGATTAAGAAAAACTTGAAAGATAATCCAAAATTTTGATATAAATTCAAAACTTTTTTTTTAAAACAGATGCTACTAGAATCCAAACATTTAAAACCGAAATAAGGTGGGTTTGACCCGAGGTTTAGACACCTCTACAATAATCCAAATTAAACATCATTACATACTTAAAGGAACAAGATAACATAAAAAGTCTTTCTAATGCCTACATGGTTAAAGTAATCTAAAATAGCAAAGGCCACAGGGAAGTCCTTAAGTCCAACTCTCAGAACTCCCAACCACATGGTGATGATCCGACAATTAGTTTCATCTGAAAAGAAATGTCAACAATCCACAGTCAGTGGCGAGTAACTAACAGTTCTCCCCAATATAGAATTTCACAAAAATAGGAACACAGAATTCACGCCATTCACAACACAGTCAGGCATCATATAAATCCAGTCAAGTAAATATTCACGCAAGACTTACCTCGAACTATTCCTCCTGCAAAGTAAAAATTAAATTATACAAGTCATCACTTAGCACAGAGCATCATGCTTGGCATAGTTCGACCCAAACAAACAGCACAATTTCGGAATTAAATATCGACTAACTCTATGGACTATTCTAATACTAGAGAGGAATTAAAGTAATATTATAAATAATAATTTAATTAATAGTATTTTTTTTATTTAATACTATCCCTTTTTTTTTGTTATCCAAAATTAATTAGTTGTAGATGGAATGATCAAGAATGGTATCCCGCAGTACCACTTCCTAAGGTTTGTCAGGTAACCCTCAGTCGATTCCGCAGCCGACTGGTCTAAGAATGCCCAAACTCCTGGTGCCGAACGGATGCCCAAAATATGGACTTACACCTCCAGACCTCCCGGACGGCAACAATTAACCCAGGTAAAAAAAAAAAATGTCTCGGATTCCGCAGTCCAAGAAAATAACTGATCTAACCATTGGATTCCACAGCCCAATGGCTCCACACTATCAACAAGTCATCTTAATTTTTTTTTTTTTTTTATACTTAGTTAAATATTGGGTAATAACAATACCCTTAGAATTATATTCCAATTTCCGATTAAACCACAATTACCCATATATCATGAGCAAATTAATTCCCAACATCATCGTACTCAAATCCAAATCATTCTTAGTATTATTATCCAAACCCGAATAAAAAATAGTTTGTTATTATTATTATCAAATCTTTTTTTTATAACTAATATATAATGTTATCGGGACATCAATTACAATGTGCCAATTAATCCGGTTTTTTTTTTACAAGTCCTAATGACTAGCAACATTTACCACAACATTAAAGGGTCCAAAAACATCAAAAATATTCAGATTTAAACCTTCAAAGGCTGCTGTCCAGACCCTATACATGTTACTAATTCAAGCCAAAAATTAGTTTAACTTGTTCTATTTACATCGTAACTTATCGGTAACACTACCAAACAAGTATTAGTCTTTAAAAATAAAAATTATATAGCCCACGGCCAGCAGCATGTTGGCAGAAAATTTTTTTTAATTTTTTTTTTTATTTTACAAATTAATTCACAATTAACAATTTATACAATCAAGCATAATCAATCATCTAAATCATGAAAAATTCAACATTCAAACTTAAGAATCAGAATATATGATCACTTATAATTCACTAAAAATTTCGGCAGCATTTCGCCTCTTTTTGGGCTCATATCGAATTGGTAGAAATGACCGATTCGACAAAAATTTATACATCACAAACAACAATATCAACAAAGATATCAAGACATGATAAAATCAAAATTTAACCACAAAATTATGCAGAAATTCATCCCACATAACAATATACTACACGTTTTTTTTTTTACAAAATTCACACACCACGTTTTTTTATAGGATTTTTTGCTTTTAATAATACAACCTTTCAATGATTTGCAAAGAATAAGGGCCTGTTCACTTAAACTTATCATAAGTTCAGTTCAGTTCAGTTCAGTTCAGTTCAGTTCAGTTCAGTTCAGTTCAATTTTGTTTTGTTCAGTTCTGTTCAGTTCAGTTCAGTTCAGTTCAGTTCAGTTCAGTTCAGTTCAGTTCAGTTCAGTTCAGTTCTGACATTTTCCTTCATTATGTTAATTAGTTTGTTAATTTTGTTAATTTTGTTTTCTATTCTTTGCACAAACTAAGCTACAAGTTACAATGTTGACATTGTATTAATATTTAATATTTATTTTGTAACTCTAATATTTATTGTGTTCTAATATTGTGTTATAATATTTAATATTCACATTTTATCATTAAAATTTGCGAGAAAATAATAATTAAGAATAATAAAATTTATTGTAACTATAAGCTACAAGAATAGTAATAATAATAATTTTAATGATAGTAATAATAATTATAATAAAACTAATAATAATAATATTGATATTAATATGATTCTAATAAGATTTACAATAATATTTTTTTTACATCTACTAGTCTCCATAATCTACTAATTTTATTACATCGACTAATTTTTTATATTTACTAGTCTTCATAGTCGGTTAGTTCATCATCATCATCTTGGTCTTCTCCATCAACATCCTCCGGTTCCGGGATATTTGCCTGAATTGACTCCCATATTTGATTAGTTATTTGTTCTCGTACAATGTTCATAGTTTGTTTTCGTGTATCATCGTACATAGAATGATCTTCACTTGGTTCAATCATTTCAATTTGGTGTGTGAAAGGAATGCCTAGATCATGTAAACATTAATTAGGTAAAAAGGGTTGAATAGTCAAATCCACAAGTAACAATACAAAATTACCCTACAAAAACAAGTTTAAAAAAAAAAATAACAAAATGAACGTTGACAGTAGTAACTACCATTAATCATTATTATTTTAAGATATATAATAATTAATTCATTACCCATTACTTAATTAACCTACAAATAATACTAATTAATATTACAAATCACTAATCCAAATCTTAAATCACTCTATTTATTCAGTTCAGTTCAGTTCAGTTCAGTTCAGTTCAGTTCAGTTCAGTTTTGTTTTGTTCAGTTTTGTTCAGTTCAATTCAGTTCAGTTCAGTTCAGTTCAGTTCAGTTCAGTTCAGTTCAGTTCAGTCAGATTCAGTTTAAGTGAACAGGCCCTAATACAACCTATCGTTTTTTCGTGAATAATACAACCTCGTCCTCAATTTTGCAACCAATGATACAGATGACCTTTAACCTGCTATTCAGGTTAAAACAATTAATCTCTTTTATTTTTTATTTTTTTAAGTCAGAAAAATAAAAAAAATTAAAATCAAAATTTAAAAAAAATTACCCCCTCCCACTATCAAAATCAAATTTTTTTTTAAAAAAAATCAAAATCAAAATTTAAAAAAAAAAAATAATAATTTTTTTTAATTTTTATTTTTTTAAGTCAGAAAAATAAAAAAAAATTAAAATCAAAATCAAAATTTAAAAAAAAAACAAATTAAATTTTTTTTTTATTTTCTGATATTTTTATTAATTTTTTTTTATTTTTTTGATTTTATTTTGCAATTTTTCTATTTTTTTTTTAAAAAAATTACAAGGACCAATCATAACGTGACACGTGTCCCTTTAACTTGTTTTATAAGTCAAAAACCGGTTTTGTATCATTCGTTGCAAAAATGAAGCCAAGATTGTATTATTCACAAATAAACAGAAGGTTGTATTATTCTTTGCAAATCGTTGAAAGGTTGTATTATTCAAAGCAAAAAAATCCTTTTTTATATGTATCATGCACCTAAAATAAAATCAAACCATGATATTTTAACACCCATAAAATTCATAAAAATAGCCCATAATATCACACGAAAATTCAGAAATAATCCCGACTAAAAATCTGTCCAAAAATTGTATAATTAGCATATTTACCGGTTTAAAATTGTTTAACCTACTCTAGTCCATTTTAATCGTATTGTGACCGGAAATTCCATATTACTAGTTATGTAACTACTATAGAAGGGAATCACGTTAGTTACCTTGTTGATTGTTGAGTAACGATGGAAAACCGTGCGAAAGTTCACTTGAAAACACCCCCAAAGCACCTTTGAACACCAAGAGAGCTAGAGAAAAAAAAAATTTTTTTCTTTTTTTTTTTTTTGTGTGTTGAAAGGATGAATTAATGAAAATGAATTAATCATCAACCGGCCACATGAGGGTAATGAGGGGTTGATTATTATTATTATTATTATTTTAATTAATTAAATTAATTAGTAAGGTTAATTGCTCATAATGAAGTTTAAGTACGCAATAAAGTTGAAATGCCAAAGGTTCCAACTCTTTGGTACCATGAGGGGGCCGGCCACTTAGGATGCTCATCATCCAAATTTTGTTTTTGCTAAACAACTAGTTCAATTCGAAAATAGAGTATAGATAAATTCCCTAAATAAAATACTTAATACCCATAATGACATAACTATATGTAAATATTAATATAATGCAAATATGTAATTTAACGGCAAATAGTAAACATATAAGGAAGACATATATATATACGAAAATATATATATATATATATAAATTTTTGAAATTAGGCTAATAAATAAGATTGAATAAATAATTTTTAAAATAATATCTATATCGTATCCACAGAATCATAACACAAAATTTAGAGGTGTTACATCCACCCCTACTCACAAAAAGTTTCGTCCCCGAAACTTACACATAACACTCAACGAACAACACTAAGCAAGCAAAAGACTAAGACTTAGTACCTGCTTCGAAGAGCTCGGGGTACTTGAACTTCATCGACTCTTCCGTTTCCCAAGTCGCCTCTTCGTACTTTTGACTTCTCCAAAATACCTTTACTAGAGGGACCACTTTTCGCCTAAGCGCACTTACTTGGCGGTCAAGGATCCGGACTGGTCGCTCCTCATAAGTCAAATTTGGCTCGACTTTGACGGAGTCCGCTGAAATCATGTGTGAAGGATCACTGCGATACCTTCGTAGTTGAGACACGTGGAACACGTTATGAACCTTCGACAACACCGGCGACAAAGCCAAACGGTACGCCACTTCTCCAATTCTCTCCAGGATCTCATAGGGTCCAACATACCTCGAACTGAGCTTTCCCTTCATCCCGAAACGCATCACCCCTTTCATCGGGGATACCTTCAACAACACCTTGTCACCTACCTCGTAAGAAATAGGCCTCCGACGCAAATCTGCATATGACTTCTGTTGGTCCTACGCTGCTTTCAATCTAGCCCGAATAACTTTGATCTGATCGACAGTAGCCTGAATCAGTTCAGGCCCCAAAACCAAAGAATCGCTGATGCCGCTCCAACAAGTAGGGCTGCGACACTTCCTTCCGTACAACGCCTCATATGGAGCCATCCCGATACTAGCATGGTAACTGTTGTTATAAGAGAATTCCACCAAATTCAAAGACTTCACTCATGACTGTTGAAATTCGAACGCGCAAGCACGGAGCATATCCACTAAGGTCTGAATAGTCCTCTCTGTTTGCCCATCAGTAGCGGCGTGGAAAGCAGTACTTAACTTCAGTTGAGTACCAAAGGCTTCTTGCAAAGCTCGCCAAAAATGCGACAAGAACCTAGGATCACGATTAGATACTATGTCCTTCGGAACTCCATGAAGACGAATGATCTCATTAGCATAGGCTTCGGCTAGCTTCTTCATCGACCACGTGTTCTTCATGGGTATAAACCGCGCAACCTTGGTCAATCTGTCGACGATTACCCAAACAGCGTTCAAACCTCCAGCTGCAACAGGGAGACCCATCACAAAGTCCATGGAAATGGAATCAAATTTCCATTCAGGAATGGGTAGTGGTTGCAACAAACTTCCCGGCCTTTGATGCTCAATATTGACCTTCTAACACACCAAACACCGAGCTACGAATTCCGCAACTTCTTTCTTCATTCCAGGCCACCAGAAGTTCGCCTTCAAATCCTTGCACAGTTTATCACCACCTAGGTGCACTGAGTAAGGAGTGTTGTGCGCCTCTTTAAGGATTTTGCCCTTCAGTTCGGCATTATCCGGAACACACCAACGTCCCATGAACTTAAGACCACCGTCGGCATCAACCGAAAAGTTCTCTGCACGACCCGCAGCCAAAGCTTCCCGAATCTTCACAAGCTTCACGTCCCCTCTTTGTTTGTCTCGCAATTCCTGATACAGATCAGGCTCGACACTCATGGCATAGAGACAGAAATCCATGTGCCCTTGAGGTACTACTTCGATGTTGAGCTTCCAGAATTCTTCACTGAGATCTTTTGGCACAGTTCTCACGGCACCCAAAACTTGTTTCGCTTTCCGACTCAAAGCATCGGCCACCTTATTAGCTTTACCCTCGCAGTAGTCCAGTGACAAATCATAGTCCTTGATCAGCTCCAACCATCTTCTTTGCCTCATATTCAAATCTTTTTGAGTGAAGATGTATTTAAGGCTTTTGTGGTCAGTAAACACTTTGCATGGGACACCGTACAAATAATGTCGCCATAGTTTGAGTGCAAACACCACTGCGGCCAACTCTAGATCATGGGTAGGGTAGTTCCTCTCGTGTGTCCTTAGTTGTCTCGAGGTGTAGGCGATAACCTTTCCTTGTTGCATAAGGACACAACCTATACCACTTGCAGATGCATCACTGTACACTTCGAACTCTACCCCTTCAGTAGGTAACGTCAACACTGGAGCAGAAGTCAGGCTTCTCTTCAACAACTGGAACGTGTCTTCACACTCGTCGGTCCACTTGAATTTGTTGTCCTTCCGCATCAACTTAGTCATAGGCTGAGCAATCTTAGAGAAATCTTTCACAAATCGTTTGTAGTAGCCAGCTAGACCAAGAAAACTCCGGACTTCCGACACGTTCTTTGGACTTTCCCCTTCCACCACAACTTTAACCTTTTCTGGATCAACCTTTACCCCTTCCTTGTTGATGACATGTCCCAGAAAAGCGACTTCTTTCAACCAGAACTCGCATTTGGACAACTTGGCAAACCACTTCTGTTTCTGAAGCACGTCCAAGACAAGCCTCAAGTGCTTCTCATGTTCGGTTTCATCCTTGGAGTATACTAGAATGTCATCGATGAACACCACGACGCACGAATCCAAATACTTGTGAAAGGTACGATTCATCTGGTCCATGAACACAGCAGGCGCATTGGTAAGACCAAAAGGCATAACTTCGAACTCGTAATGCCCGTACTGTCTGCGGAAAACAGTCTTAGGAATATCTTCCTTTTTCACCGAAATATGATGATACCCAGATCGCAGGTCAATCTTGGAAAATACTCCAGCACCTTTTGTTGGTCGAACAAATCTTCAATCCGAGGCAAGGGATACTTGTTCTTGATCGTCACTTTGTTCAGTTCCCTGTAGTCGATGCACAACCGCATGCTTCCGTCTTTCTTCTTAACGAACAACACTGGAGCACCCCACGGAGAGACACTTGGTCTTATGAAACCCTTATCGATCAGCTCTTGCAATTGCGTCTTCAACTCTTGCGACTCGGGAGGAGCCATTCTATACGGAGCCTTCGAAATCGGTGCAGTACCCGGAAAGAGATCAATGTTAAATTCCACATCTCTCTCAGGAGGGATACCAGGCAATTCCTCTGGGAAGACATCCGGATATTCCCGAACGATAGGAATTCCTTCAAGTTGCTCCTCGGAAGAAAGGTCCTTCACTCTGCAAAGGAACACGGTGTCGCCTTTTTGCCTGAACCTTCGCATCTTCATAGCAGATAAGACTTTCACACCCTTCTTCAACGCGATGCCAGAGTACGAGATACGATTACCCTTAGGACCGCGTAGAACTATCTTCTGGTCACGACAGAGAATAGCTGCATGGTACCTCGACAACCAGTCCATACTGAGGATCATGTCGAACTCGATCATAGGGAACTCCTTAAGATCGACACGCAACTCAGAACCACAAATAACCACTTGAACTTCTTTGAATTCCCGATGACAAGCAAAATCTTCCCCAGATGGGAGAGAAATAAAAGATCTTACCGGGGAACTAGTAGTTAAATTAGCTTTACTAATAAAAGAGCTAGCAATGAAAGACTGTAACACCCCCATATTTCAGAGACCCTTTAAAGGAGTGACCAAAGGCCATCCAATCGACCCTACCCCGGGTTCCAAACTATGGGAGCATTAGTTAGACTAACCATCCACTAAGGAAATGGACATTTAGTTTGAAAACCTTAAGGATAGAAATAATATTCAAAACCACATAATAGTAAACATAATCTACGTCAAAAGTTTGCAGCGGAATTTCAAAAATACAATACCAACCAAAGATAAATTATAACACCCAGGAAAGATGTTTTTAACAAAATATAAATTTTAGACATTATTAATAGTAATAGGTTCTCAAGCCATGATCAACGCCTATTCTCACTCAACGATAGTCACCAAACCCACCTGCACCAGGCACAAAATGGAAAACAAACAAGAGAGAAACAAAAATTAGAAAAACTGAGTAATTACGACTCCATCCCGTAAAAATAACTAAATAGGCAAATATATGAGTAAATAACTTAACTTGAGGAATTTTTAACATATGTAAATCAACATATTTTATTTTATTACATCAAAATAAATAAGGTTTCCACCATCCCATATATAAACCACTTAAGTTAAAGTACCAATTCCAAATAATAATATTATAAAATAAATTAAATCGAAAAGAGGGAGAAAGAGAACGCTAGTGGCCCAAGCGGCCACCTACTTTTAAAGGGTTGCGCATCACCCCGTATTTTTTTGGCCATAGGATATGTTGATAGAATGTCCCTAGTGTGCACACCCCTCACTAATCTAATGGGTATCCGCAATTAACCGCGCACCAATAGACTTAGGAGGAAGACTGAAAGCATTTTGATATAGATAACCGAACCTACTAGAAGCCTATTGTGTATCCACAAATGTGCACCAATAGAACAACATCTAGCAGGGCAACCTGTTCATCACCCTTTTGGGTTTCTTTCTCCTCTCAAAACCATATACAAAAATATGTCTAATTTATTTAAAATTAATATATCAAATAAATTTAGTCACCCAAATAATTTTTTTTAGAAAATATAAATCACACAAGTCTCGCAATCAACATTATAACCATCCACCAATACTCGTGTATACAGATAGTGAAATAACATCACACATATTATTATTCACAATACCAATGACAGAAATTATTGTTATAGTTCATAAAACCTATAAGGTAAAAGTTTCATATTGCACATAATAGTCAAAAGAACTACACCCTAACGGGATTCTAAAGTTGATAGACATCGAAAATTACCCCGTAAACGCGTCAATAAGCAATCTAACAATTTCCCGCATAACTCTCTACTCAACGTCGGTCTACAAATAAAACAATTCTAAAATTAGGGGAATCCCTATTACATTTCCAAATATCGTTCGAAACGTTACCAAATATAAAACATATGGAAAGAAAGAAAATAAAATAAAAATAAGGTATATAAAAATAATAGTAATAATAATAATATTAATAATAATAAATAAATAAAACAAAAAAAAAGAAAGAAAAAGGTGGAAGTAGTTCACGTGAACTTGGATGACTAGAAGGATAAGACCAACAGAAGTAGTTCAAAGTGAAGTCGGTCCTTTCGTCTTCTTCCTCTTTCTTTTTTTTTTGTTTTTTTTTTCCTTTTTTTTTTGTTTCAAACCAGAGTAACCAGAAAAATGTTTGGATGAATCTATCAAATACAATATTTTGGAGAATGATATTGGGAGGATCGGGTAGAAGAAATGTAGGTGATTCTTCCATAGAAGACCTTTGAAGTTTGAACAACGACTTAACAATGGTGGGTTTTATATTTTTGGTTCTATAAATTTCGTTTTCCCTTTAATTGAGAAGGAAGAAGAGGGATTTTTTTTCCTTACCTGTCTACTGAGATTGTTAGGAAAGTGGGTGAAGGTAAGATGCAAAGCCATACTTAAATATAGATATAAGCATGATGATTCAGCAAATTCATATCTGCAGGCATTTGAATGGATGAAGGCCAAATTGATAATGTGTATTCAATGTGGCTGTTATGGAAGATGGAATGAGGACTTGTAATTGTAGCTATTCAATTTTATTAATTTATTTATTTACTTTTGTTGACCATTTTCTCTACTTCGTGAAACCAGTGCTGAAGGAAGATGAAGCATTTTTATTTTTTATATATTTTTTTAAAAAAAAAAAAACAAATTTAATTAATAAAATTTATATTTAATCAATTTCTAACCAAAAACATCAAAATATAAATACTTTAGGTAGCAAAATTCATTAAAAAAAAAAAAGTGTATATGTTTTAAAATAGTACATAAAAATACGCATATTTGTATAAAACTACCGGGTATTACAAAGACACAGTAGCACCAGAATCAAACAGAACATAGGCAGGAACATTATTAACAAGAAATGTACCCGTCACCACGTCAGGTTGAATATCCGCTTCTTGCTGTGTCATACAGTAGATTCTGTTACGGGCAGGCGCAGAAGAGATCGCCGGCTTGACAGCGCCAGAACCTGAAGCATTCTCCTTCTTGGAACAGGCATAGGACTTGTGCCCTTCTTCCTTACAGTAGTAGCAGACGATTAAGGTACCGTCACAGTTCTTGCCAGGGTGGTAGTCCTTCTTGCAAATCCAGCATTTCTTGATTCCGTCGTTCTGACAAGACCCAAAGTTCTGCCGATTTGCACCTTTCCCAGAATTATCATACCGTGGCTTCTTAGCAGTTCCTTGATGAAAAGATGAGTGCGGCTTCCTCACGAACGAAGCCTTTGGAGATTCCTCTTCCTTGATGGATGCATGAATACTGAGAGCGATCTCATAAGCCCCTTGGAACGAAGAGATACCCGAACTCAGAACGTGGGTTCTCACTCTAGGATCCATCCTCTTAATATACCGCTTCACCCTTTCTTCTTCGGTCGGCACAACAGAAGTAGCAAAGCGTGACAGCTCTATGAACTTATCAGTGTACTCCTGAATGGATAGAGTACCCTGAGACAGTGCTAAGAACTCCTCTTTCTTTTGCCAAGGAAGTTCATCAGGATAGAACCTCTGCTTCAGTTTAGTCGCGAACTGATGCCAGTTGAAGCCAGGGGTTGACATCAGATGCTCCTTAATTGTACTCCACCAGTAATCAGCTTCTTTCTTCAAATAGTAGCAGACTATTGCCACTCTTTCTTCCGGCGGGCAGCTTGTAGCCTCGAACAACTTCTCCATCTCTCGTAGCCAGTTTTCTAGCACCACTGGATCGGCGACGCCACTGTAGGTAGGAGGTCGATGACGATCGAAGCGATCGAATGTGGACTGTCCACCAGACGGAATTGTGGCTCTGCTAGATAGAGAAATTATTGCGTTCTCCAATGCGTGACGTCTACGACGCGACGCTTCCTTTTGCGTACGAGTCCTACGAGGAGGCATACTACAAAATAGTAACAAATTTAGTTACACAACAAGCACACAAGTAATAAAGGTTAAACAAATTGAAAAATACATTCCCGGGATCCCGCGTCATCTCTCATTCTATGGTCATGGTTTCACGGTTCTAGAACTTACTTAGCAGCTAAGGAACATAATTACTATAAGGTTATCAACACTAAGTAAGATTCTATGGATCGTTTGATTTGATACCAACTATAACCACCCCGTCCGTAAAGTACGGAAGATTCAGCGGAAAGATGAGCACTCGGGCGAGACGTTACTAATAAACTATAACTAACAATACTAGATTAAGAGAAACTTGAAAGGTAATCCAAAATTTCGATATAAATTTGAAACTTTTTTTTTAAAACAGATGCTACTAGAATCCAAATATTTAAAACCGAAATAAGGTGGGTCCGACCCGAGGTTTAGACACCTCTACAATAATTCAAATTAAACATCATTACATACTTAAAGGAACAAGATAACATAAAAAGTCTTTCTAATGCCTACATGGTTAAATTAATCTAAAATAGCAAAGGCCATAGGGAAGTCCCTAAGTCCAACTCTCAGAACTCCCGCCCACATGGTGATGATCCGACAGTTAGTTTCATCTAAAAAGAAATGTCAACAATACACAGTCAGTGGCGAGTAACTAACAATTCTCCCCAACATAGAATTTCACAAAAATAGGAACACAGAATTCACGCCATTCACAACACAGTCAGGCATCATATAAATCCAGTCAAGTAAATATTCACGCAAGACTTACCTCGAACTATTCCTCCTGCAAAGTAAAAATTAAATTATACAAGTCATCACTTGGCATAGTTCGACCCAAACAAACAGCACAATTCCGGAATTAAATATCGACTTACTCTATGGACTATTCTAATACTAGAGAGGAATTAAAGTAATATTATAAATAATAATTTAATTAATAGTATTTTTTTTATTTAATACTATCCCTTTTTTTTGTTATCCAAAATTAATTAGTTGTAGATGGAATGATCAAGAGTGGTATCCCGCAGTACCACTTCCTAAGGTTTGTCAGGTAACCCTCAGTCGATTCCGCAGCCGACTGGTCTAAGAATGGCCAAACTCCCGGTGCAGGACGGATGCCCAAAATATGGACTTACACCTCCAGATCGACCTCCCGGACGACAACAATTAACCCAGGTAAAAAAATTAAATAAAAGAAATGTCTCGGATTCCGCAGTCCAAGAAAATAACTGATCTAACCATTGGATTTCGCAGTCCAATGGCTCCACACTATCAACAAGTCATCTTAATTTTTTTTTTTACACTACCCTTAGAATTAAATTCCAATTTCCGATTAAACCAAAATTACCCATATATCATGAGCAAATTATTTCCCAACATCATCGTACTCAAATCCAAATCATTCTTAGTATTATTATCCAAACCCGAATAAAAAATAGTTTGTTATTATTATTACCAAATCTGTTTTTTTTTATAACTAATATATAATGTTTTTTTTTTGGTAAATAAGTATAAATATATACCAAAGAAAGGTGAACCATACAACCTATACTTCAACCCATGCACAAATACACTGGTTGAAGTTGATCAAAGGAAACCCCTTTGATCACCCCAAAAAGCTACCAACTAGCGTAATCTATACAAGAAGATTCCCCTAGCACTCTGGCATTCCTGAATCAGACAGGCCTGACTCAGGCCCCAACACCCCAACCCACCTCTAAATAAAATAAAGTAGTAAAGCCAAGCACATGAAAAAGGAACCAATCCTACTAGAAGCTACATTAGATAATAAGCATTTTTCTACTAGCTTCATCACATCTACAAGCTACTTTATATATTATCTTCCTATACAAAAGATCTTCAGATTTGGCAGTTTTGTTGAAGACTTTACTATTTCTCTCTAACCATATGCAGTATACAGTCTCAGCTAGGCACATTAGGAAGAGTTTGCCTCTATTAGTGTTCTTCCTTCCACTTTTCTTAGCTAGAATAATTGCAGCATCCAGGGAGTTATCACATTGCAATTTCAGACTCCCTAACACCTGAGCCCAAACTGCTTTGCTATAATCACACCTAAAAAATAGGTGTTGTTGGGACTCCTGTATATTCCCACAGAGTACACACAATGGGTCAACTGCTATGTTCCATTGAATTAGTTAATCTGAAGTGGTGAGTCTTCCTTGAATTGACATCCATAGTATAAAGACACTGCTAGGAGTAGCTTTATTATTACAAATTGCTTTTCTCCATCTCACTTTCCCAGGTAGAGGTCTCATGGCTTTGTACATTTTTGCTATACTGAATTTGCCTTGGGTTTCCAGTGCAGGCCATCCTCCCACTTCTTCCACTTCCTGTCTGCATTTGAGGATCTGTTTCAAGGACCAGGAGCATCTAGTGGGGTAGGTCATGTTCCACCAATCTTGCTTTTTGAAATAATATGTATGCACCCACCTCACCCAAAGGCTGTCGCTTTTCTTTGCAAAGTCCCATAGAATCCTTGTGATAGCAGCTTTGTTCGACCCAGATTTATCGGTATTTCTGTCACCGATTTATTTGTTATTTATGTGATTTTGTGTATGGTCCGAAATTTATTTTGGACTATTTATTTTATTTTACGTGAATAATTTCGCTTAAATTCGATTATTTTTATTCTTGGTTGATTATTATTTATTTTATTATTATTTATTTAATTAATTAGAATTTTTTATTTAATTTTCTAATTACTTATTTAATATTTTTGGGCCAAAATCGATTTAAGCATGATTAGTCACGCATGAGTGCAATTAGCCCAATTATTTATCGAAAGCCAAATTTGAACCATTTGCAAGCCATAGCCGGCCCCCTTGTTATATGGCAAGTTTGCCACTTGCCTCATGTTCACACCTTAGACCACTTCTATAAATACAAGGGTTAGTAAGGCTTATGATTCATTTTGCCATCTTAAACACACTTGCTCACCAAATTAAAAAGCCAAACACTCTCCATTTGTCATCATCATCACACGCCATTTTTGGCACCAACAATCCCATTTGTTGTTCATCTTCAATTCCAAACCCAAACTTAAAGATTCAACATTCATTGATCTTTAAGTAACTTTAAACACTATAATCTTAATAGTTTTCAATCAAGAATTCTTGTTCGGGTTTTGTTTTTGGGTCTTGTTAGAATGGGTCGTGTGGAAGCCGTGTGCAAGTGGTGGTTCGTGTGGTGAACCGTGCAGCGGGACCGTGTGCGAGTGGTGGTTCGTGTGGTGAGCCGTGCAGCAGGGCCGTGTGAAGATGGTGGTTCCGTGGTGGCCGTGTTGAAGCCGTGCTGTGACCGTGTAGGTGGTCCGTGTTTCTACGCCGTGTAAAGTCGTTACGGGCAGCGAGATTTTATTTGTTATTTGCTTGTTCTTCATTAAGGTAACATGCTATCCAAATCCTAATAGGCATACTATGATTCATAGGGTAGAATAAGTGATTAGATTGAACCAGATTTGATGTTTTGTACTTATTTCATGCGTGTATTAGGGGCTGTTTTGGGGGTGATATTTTTATGTTATTCTTGCCATGATTCGATGTATTCTTTAATGTTTAAATAATTCCATGTTTGACGATGATCATGTTCAAGTTTAGTGAAATTTTGATATTTGCAAGTTGATGAAAAGTTGTTAAAATACGTCGTGTTATGCGTGAATTTTAATGACATGCTTATGGATGGTTTCTTGATTGAGTTCTTGAATCTTGATTGAGTTCTTGATGGAGTTCTTGAATCTTCATTAAGTTCTTTATGAGTTCTTTATAAGTTCTTCATGAGTCTTGGTAGTTCTTTATGGGTTCTTGATCGAGTCTTGAAAATTAAAGAAAGTTAATAATAATTAAAGAAAGGTTAAAGAAAGTTAAAGAATGGTATTTGAGGTTCTAAGATTGGATGATTTACGTGTTATTCTTGAGTCAAGGCGTAAGATGCAACTTAAGAATTAACTAAGAATGTAAATTAAAGTTAAGATTAGCTTGATTTTGCTACTAGACGCCTAAGACTTAGAGTAAGATTCTAAGAATTGGGTTAAGATGTTGCCCCTATCCTATCCGCGGTATTGGGATAGTTGGTGGTCTTACTATGTTGTCTTCGGATATGGATTTCCCGTAAGATGGGTTTCATGGGGTTGGGAGTAAGATTCTCAATCCTGGCATAGTAGAAAGTTCGATCGCGTAAGATGCGTTCGTACGTGCATAGTCCGGTCTAGTATGTGAATGATTGCGCCAAAGTTTAAAGTAATGTTAGTTGTTGGTTAAGTTAGTCGAGTCAGCATGTTTACTTGATTTGATTCGCATGTTTGTATGTTTGATTTGGTTGCTTGTTTTATGCTATGTCCATGTGTATCCCCGTTAGGGTGGGACAGTTATGTTACTCGCCACTGACGGTGGACTGTTGTTTATTTTTCAGGTAACTCTGATGATGAGGTTCTTGCTTAGCTTTGGGTTGGGCGAGTGTCGATGCTATTTAGTATTTGTTTTGTTGTTTTACGATTCTAGTATAGATTGTAGTAGTGATATATGTAATTTCTAACTCTGACATTTATTTGGAGTTTATATTGTTAGTAGTAGTAGTAATGACATTTGGGTTTAGATATGTACAATCTTGTGGGTGTTGTACTTTCGAATTTAGTATATATTCAGTTTGAGGTATTGTTTTTAGTTTTTAAGTATTTTAGTTTGTTAGAACTGACCATTCGACTCGTCGGTTTCTTCCGCGCCGATTTAAGCGAGTTGGGTCGTCACAGTTGGTATCAGAGCCGAATAGGTTTAAGTGAAGTTTTAGGATTTGAGTTAAACACGGGAGTTGAGAGCTTTATCTTTCCTGAGTGATAAACCCAAATTAAGACTAAGTAAAGGGAGAAGAGTTCGGGTAGAAAAATCGGGATAAGATCTTTTTCTATTCTTTTCTCTTTTGATTTTGTGTACTTGACTGTGGTGGGGATGTATGACTGACACTGTTATTTGGTATGTTTTTGTTTGATTGCGTTTGGCAGCATGTCTACACCTCGCCGGTTGATTACGGGACGACAGAGGTTACGAGCGCTCGAGGAGGCGATCCTTACGTTGGCTCATCATAGTCGTCATACGCCTAGCACGCAGTCGACGTTCGATCGTATCGCACATCATCGACCTCCGACCTACGATGGGGTTGCCGACCCTACTATCCTGGAGAGTTGGATCCGCGAGATGGGGAAGCTCTTCGACGCGACGTTTTGCCCTGAGCACGAGAAGGTGCAGATCGCCGCTTACTATCTTCGTGGAGAGGCCGATAACTAGTAGACGGTAGCTAAGGACTCGTGCTTGCCCTTACATTCGATGTCGTGGATGGAGTTCGTCGATAAGGTCCAGGAGCGATTCTACCCCGACGAGTTGGGGTGGCAGAAACAAGAGGAGTTTCTTACTCTTACTCAGGGTAAGATGACAGTTCAGGCGTACACCGACAAGTTCACGGAGTTATCGAGGTTCGCTACGTATGTAGTTCCATTATAGAAGGAGCGGGTCAAGCGCTACATCAAAAAGCTAGATCCGAGGATTTACGTTCACGTGATCAGCAGTGGAGCGAAGACATTTCAGCAGGCTTACGAGGTAGCACTTGAGATTCAGGCATCGACGATCGAGGAGGATGCGAGCAGGAAGAAGACACAGGTCCCAGCGACGTCGTCTTCTTTTAAGAAGCCTTGATTCAGTGCTCCTAGCAGTACCCCTCCGACCACGAGTTCGCATAAGGGTTCCGACGGCTCGAGATGCAGAGGCTGCGGCAGGGACTTCCATCCAGGGAAACGGTGTGACGGTTCGCCCATAGCTTGTTTTATCTGCAGGAAGGAAGGCCATAAGGCGTCAGTTTGCCTTTAGAGGAAGACAGACACCGAGATCAAGCAGCTTCCGGCACGGATAAGACACCGGTGAAGAACCAAGTCTACTGTATGACTGAGGCAGAGGCCGAGGTTCAGCCCGACGTCGTCTCAGGTAGATTTCTTGTTTCTGGTGTGTTAGCATTTGTCTTATTTGATTCTGGTGCTACTGTCTCTTTTATGGCTAGTAGTTTTGCCTCGAGGTCAAATCTTCATGGCAACTTTCCTGATAGTTCAGTTATAACTCTCCCATCTGGAGAGGATTTTATTTGTCAGCGCGAGTTCCGAGGAGTACCTATCGTGATAGCTGGGGAGCAAGCGACGGCCGATCTGAAGGAGTTCCCGCTGATGGAATTCGATGTTATTCTTGGTATGGACTGGTTGTCGAAGTATTGAGCGATCATTCGTTGCCGAGATCAGTCAATGACATTCCGAGGATTACAGGGCAACCAAGTTACCTACTCTGGGTTCGTCCTTAAGAAAGGAGTTAAGGTAATCTCAGCCTTGAAGATGAGAAAACATCGCCAGAAGGGCGATATGGTGTACTTATGTCAGGTAAGGGACTTGACTGAGGAGCGTCTATTGGACGATATACTTGTAGCGAGGGATTTCAAAGACGTATTTCCTGATGAGCTACCAGGAGTTCCACCCGAGCGCGACGTCGAGTTTCATATCGACTTAGCACCCGGGACAGCGCCGATTTCGAAGGCACCTTACCGGATGGCACCGTCGGAGTTGCAAGAGTTAAAAACGCAACTCCAGGATTTGATCGATAAGGGCTTCATTAGGCCGAGCGTTTCTCCATAGGGAGCACCTGTTCTCTTTGTGAAGAAGAAAGACGGTACTATGCGCCTGTGCATAGACTACCGAGAGCTGAATCGGGTAACTATCAAGAATAAGTACCCGTTGCCTAGGATTGAGGACCTGTTTGATCAGTTACGAGGAGCGGGAGTGTTTTCGAAGATACATCTTCGATCTGGATATCATCAGATTCCAGTCAAGAAAGAGGACATCCCTAAGACCGCTTTTCGTACGAGATACGACCACTACGAGTTCGAGGTGATGCCCTTTGGCCTCACTAATGCGCCAGCCGGTACTAGAGATATTGCGTAGGAATAAGTGGTTCGCGAAACTCTCCAAGTGTGAGTTCTGGCTTCGCGAAGTAGCATTTCTGGGTCACGTAATTAGTAAAGAAGGCATTAAGGTAGACCCGGCTAAAGTTAAGGCTGTAGTTGATTGGAGTAGCCCGAGAAATGTGGCGGAGGTTCGTAGTTTTCTGGGATTGGCCGGATACTATCGACGATTCGTCCAGGACTTCTCCAAGATTGCTAGGCCGATGACTAGTCTCCTACAGAAGGAGGTCCGATTCGTTTGGACGCTCGCAAGCATTCCAGCAGTTGAAACAGAGATTAGTCTCTGCTCCTATTCTTACCCTTCCGAACGATGAGGAGGATTTCGAGGTCTATAGTGATGCATCGAAGAGTGGCCTAGGATGTGTGCTCATGCAAGGCGGGAAGGTCATCGCTTACGCATCGAGACAACTGAAGGTGCACGAGCGTAACTATCCCACGCATGACTTGGAGCTAGCAGCTGTGGTATTCGCGCTTATGATTTGGAGGCACTATCTCTATGGTGGTTCGTGTAGAGTATTCACGGATCATAAGAGTCTCAAGTACATCTTCACTCAGAAAGACCTCAATATGAGGCAGAGACGCGATGGCTTGAGCTTATTAAGGACTACGACCTGATGCTTAACTATTGTGAGGGAAAGACGAACTTAGTCACTGACGCACTGAGTCGTAAGCATCGCTTGAGCTTCAGTAGAAGCCGTAGTTCTGTCAGAATTCGTCTGACGTCTATGAGTGCTGAGCCTGAATTGCTTCAGGAATTGCGCGAGGGTTAGCAGAATGATCCGCAGTTAGCTAGGATTCGAGAGGCTTTACGGCAAGGTAAAGCCGTAGGTTTCGAGATCCCTTTCGATGGTAGTCTGCGATTTCGAGGGAGGTGGTGTGTACCGGACAGTTCTGATCTTAGGAACAAAATTATGTCTGAAGCACATAACTCGCCCTACTCTGTTCATCCTGGAGGTAACAAGTTGTACCAGGACCTTAAGGGTCAATTCTGGTGGCCTAACATGAAGAGGGATGTAGCAGAGTTCGGAGCTCGATGTTTAGTCTGTCAGAAGGTTAAAATCGAGCATCAAAGACCTGGAGGTCTGTTACAGCCACTACCGATTCCGACCTGGAAATTCGAGTCAGTTTCTATGGACTTCGTGGTTAGCCTACCTACCTGTAATGGTTTGAATGCCATTTAGGTAGTAGTGGATAGGTTGACCAAGGTCGCTAGATTCATACCGATGAAGATGACCTGGTCTATGGAGCGTCTGGCAGAGGCGTATACCTAGGATATTATCCGACTTCACGGAGTTCCGAAGGAGATCGTTTCTGATCGAGATCCGATATTTCTGTCTCGTTTCTGGAAATCAGTTCAGGAAGCCTTTGGGACGAAGTTGAAGCTGAGCATCACTTTTCACGCGGCGACAGATGGTCAGACAGAGAGGACCATCCAGACTCTGGAGGATATGTTACGAGCATGTACTCTGGAGTACCATCAGTCTTGGGTACGTATGCTCTGTTTAATAGAGTTCTCCTATAATAATAGCTGTCACTCCACCATCGATATGGCTCCGTATGAGGCCCTGTATGGCAGGAAATGTCGGAGTCCGATTTGTTGAAATGATATCAGTGATAATGTGGCTTTAGGACCTGAGATGGTACGAGATACTGTTGAGAAGGTCCGAGTCATTCGGTCTAAGATGCAAGCCGCTCAGAGTCGTCAAAAATCCTACGCCGATAATCGACGTAGACCGCTGACTTTCGAGGTAGGTGACAAAGTCTTGCTTAAGGTTTCACCGTTCAAAGGAGTGGCACGCTTTGGTCAAAAGGGGAAACTCCGACCAAAATACGTGGGACCTTACGAGATACTAGAACGAGTTGGGGAGGTGGCATATCGGTTGGCATTACCACCTAGTCTGTCTAATGTCCACGATGTGTTCCATGTTTCCCAGCTAAGGAAATATGTACATGATCCTACCCACATTATTCCAGTGGAGTCGGCCACGTTTGAGCCGAATTTGACTTTTGAGGAGCGACCCGTCCAGATCTTGGGTCGGGAAGTGAGGACCCTCTGGCGTAAGCAAGTCCAGCTCGTCAAGGTGTTGTGGAGAAATCAAAACCATGAGGAGGCGACTTGGGAGACAGAGGCGTCCATGAGGCAGAAGTACCCGGAGGTTTTTGTGGGTGAACAATCTCCTTTGCCTTAAATTCCGGGACGAAATATCTTTAAGGAGGGGAGGTTGTAACGACCTAGATTTATCGGTATTTCTGTCACCGATTTATTTGTTATTTATGTGATTTTTTGTATGGTCCGAAATTTATTTTGCACTATTTATTTTATTTTATGTGAATAATTTCGATTAAATTCGATTATTTTTATTCTTGGTTGATTATTATTTATTTTATTATTATTTAATTAATTAGAATTTTTATTATTTAATTTTCTAATTAGTTATTTAATATTTTTGGGCCAAAATCGATTTAAGCATGATTAGTCACGCATGAGTGCAATTAGCCCAATTATTTATCAAAAGCCCAATTTGGCCCATTTGCAAGCCATAGCCGGCCCCCCTTGTTATATGGCAAGTTTGCCACTTGCCTCATGTTCACACCTTAGACCACTTCTATAAATACAAGGGTTAGTAAGGCTTATGATTCATTTTGCCATCTTAAACACACTTGCTCACCAAATTAAAAAGCCAAACACTCTCCATTTGTCATCATCATCACACGCCATTTTTGGCACCAACAATCCCATTTGTTGTTCATCTTCAATTCCAAACCCAAACTTAAAGATTCAACATTCATTGATCTTTAAGTAACTTTAAACACTATAATCTTAATAGTTTTCAATCAAGAATTCTTGTTCGGGTTTTGTTTTTGGGTCTTGTTCGAGTGGGTCGTGTGGAAGCCGTGTGCAAGTGGTGGTTCGTGTGGTGAACCGTGCAGCAGGACCGTGTGCGAGTGGTGGTTCGTGTGGTGAGCCGTGCAGCAGGGCCGTGTGAAGACGGTGGTTCCGTGGTGGTCGTGTTGAAGCCGTGCTATGACCGTGTGGGTGGTCCGTGTTGCTAGGTCGTGTAAAGTTGTTCCGAGCAGCAAGTTTTTTTGTGTTATTTGCTTGTTCTTCATTAAGGTAAAATGTTATCCAAATCCTAATAGGCATACTATGATTCATAGGGTAGAATAAGTGATTAGATTGAACCGGATTTGATGTTTTGTACTTATTTCATGCGTGTATTAGGGGTTGTTTTGGGGGTGATATTTTTATGTTATTCTTGCCATGATTCGATGTATTATTTGATGTTTAAATAATTCCATGTTTGACGATGATCATGTTCAAGTTTAGTGAAATTTTGATATTTGTAAGTTGATGAAAAGTTGTCAAAATACATCGTGTTTTGCGTGAATTTTAATGACATGCTTACGGATGGTTTCTTGATTGAGTTCTTGAATCTTGATTAAGTTCTTTATGAGTTCTTTATGAGTCTTGGTAGTTCTTTATGGGTTCTTGATCGAGTCTTGAAAATTAAAGAAAGTTAATAATAATTAAAGAAAGGTTAAAGAAAGTTAAAGAATGGTATTTGAGGTTCTAAGATTGGATGATTTACGTGTTATTCTTGAGTCAAGGCGTAAGATGCAACTTAAGAATTAACTAAGAATGTAAATTAAAGTTAAGATTAGCTTGATTTTGCTACTAGACGCCTAAGACTTAGAGTAAGATTCTAAGAATTGGGTTTAGATGTTGCCCCTATCCTATCCGCGGTATTGGGATAGTTGGTGGTCTTACTATGTTGTCTTCGGATATGGATTTCCCGTAAGATGGGTTTCATGGGGTTGGGAGTAAGATTCTCAATCCTGGCATAGTAGAAAGTTCGATCGCGTAAGATGCGTTCGTACGTGCATAGTCCGGTCTAGTATGTGAATGATTGCGCCAAAGTTTAAAGTAATGTTAGTTGTTGGTTAAGTTAGTCGAGTCAGCATGTTTACTTGATTTGATTCGCATGTTTGTATGTTTGATTTGGTTGCTTGTTTTATGCTATGTCCATGTGTATCCCCGTTAGGGTGGGACAGTTATGTTACTCACCACTAACGGTGGACTGTTGTTTATTTTTCAGGTTACTCTGATGATGAGGTTCTTGCTTAGCTTTGGGTTGGGCGAGTGCCGATGCTATTTAGTATTTGTTTTGTTGTTTTACGATTCTAGTATAGATTGTAGTAGTGATATATGTAATTTCTAACTCTGACATTTATTTGGAGTTTATATTGTTAGTAGTAGTAGTAATGACATTTGGGTTTAGATATGTACAATCTTGTGGGTGTTGTACTTTCGGATTTAGTATATATTCAGTTTGAGGTATTGTTTTTAGTTTTTAAGTATTTTAGTTTGTTAGAACTGACCATTCGACTCGTCGGTTTCTTCCGCGCCGATTTAAGCGAGTCGGGTCGTCACAGTATCTCCCCTAGCAAGAAGCAAAAGATCATCTGCAAACATCATATGAGTAATAGATAATTTCTCACATTTTGGATGATAGTTGAAGTCTGCATTCTTTTTGAGATCAGCAAGGCATCTAGATAGTTATTCCATCCCAATGGCAAAAAGAAAAGGGGACATGGGATCCCCTTGTCTTAGCCCTTTCTTTGCATGGAAAGGAGCACTAGGACTCCCATTTATCATTACTGAGAAAGAGACAGAAGTAATACATCCCATAACCCATTTTATGAATTGGTGAGGGAACCCAAGTTCCCCTAGCATCACCTTCCAAAAAATCTACTCTACCGAGTCATAGGCTTTTTTGAGATCCACCTTAAGCATACATCTAGGGGAGATGTACTTGTGAGTGTAGTCTTTCATTAACTCAGTAGCCAAGAGAATATTGTCACCTATATGCTTCCCAGGAATGAACCCTGCTTGGGCTTCATTGATCACTTCATTGATTACCAAAGATATTTTGTGAGTGATTATTTTCGAAATGGTCTTGTAAAGTACTGTACAACAAGCAATGGGCCTATAATCCGTCACCATTTGAGGGTGTTGGATTTTAGGCACAAGGGTGATAGTAGTACAATTCCATTGAGGATTCATTCTACCTGTCTTGAAGAAGTGGTGCACTGCTTGATATATGTCATGTTTGATCACAGGCCAAGCTGCCTTAAAGAAACAAGCATTGAGACCATCTATCCCTGGAGCCTTAGAGATATCCATCCCTAGAGCTGCATCATCTATCTCTTGGTTGGTAATTTCTGCAATTAATAGTTGTTGGCTTGAGTGAGATAGATGTGGGCCTGATCTCATAGTAACTAGATCAACCCCTGGCAGGACAGAAGCTTTGGATCCAAGGAGGACATTGTAAAACCTGAGAACTTCAGCTTCTATTTCTTCTGGACATTGGGTGAGCCTCCCTTGCTCAGTAAGAATAGAATCCATTCTATTCCTATTTTGTCTTTGTTTCATGCATGAGAAGAAGTATTTTGAATTTGAATCCCCTAGTTTTATCCAGTCTTCCCTAGATTTTTGCTTCAGGATGCTTTCTTGGACATTTAGCCAATGCCTCAGAACTTTGATAGCCTCCTTTTCCTGTTGGTGCAGATCTGAATTCGTGGGATCAGTTACCATTCTGCTCTGGACCCCCTCTAAGTTCTCACGGGCTTCCTGTATTCGCATCTGGGTATTGGAGAAGTACTTGGTATATATTTAGGCCTTTGATTCCTTCCTTCACCTTTTTTAGTTTAGCCCAGACTTTTGCCATTGCATCTTCTCTATGTTCCATGTTCCAATTGTCTTCCACTGTTTCCTGGAATTTTTCATGAGTAGCAATAATGTTAAAGCTAGAACCTGAAAGGTTTCCCCTTCACTGCCAGGGCAACTCCATTATCCACCACAATGGGGCTATGATCTGACAGGGAGTGGTTGAGGTAACTAATATATAATGTTATCGAGACATCAATTACAATGTGCCAATTAATTCGGTTTTTTTTTTTTGACAAGTCCTAATGACTAGCAACATTTACCACAACATTTAAGGGTCCAAAAACATCAAAAATATTCAGATTTAAACCTTCAAAGGCTGCTGTCCAGACCCTATACATGTTACTAATTCAAGCCAAAAATTAGTTTAACTTGTTCTATTTACATCGTAACTTACCGGTAACACTACCAAACAAGTATTAGGCTTAAAAAATAAAAACTAATACATGTTACACATACATATAGAACAAGTTAAACTAATTAATTCACAATTAACAATTTATACAATCAAGCATAATTAATCATCTAAATCATGAAAAATTCAACATTCAAGCTTAAGAATCAGAATATATGATCACTTATAATTCACTAAAAATTTCAGCAGCATTTCGCCTCTTTTTGGGCTTATATCAAATTGGTAGAAATGACCAATTCGACAAAAATTTATACATCACAAACAACAATATCAACAAAGATATCAAGACATGATAAAATCAAAATTTAACAACAAAATTATGCAGAAATTCGTCCCACATAACAATATACCACACGTTTTTTTTTTTTACAAAATTCACACACCACGTTTTTTTTATATGTATCATGCACCTAAAATAAAATCAAACCATGATACTTTAACACCCATAAAATTCATAAAAATAGCCCATAATATCACATGAAAATTCAGAAATAATCACGACTAAAAATCTTTCCAAAAATTATATAATTAGCATAAATTTACCGGTTTAAAATTGTTTAACCTACTCTAGTCCATTTTAATCGTATTGTGACCGGAAATTCCATATTACTAGTTATGTTACTACTATAGAAGGGAATCATGTTAGTTACCTTGTTGATTGTTGAGTAAAGATGGAAAACCGTGCGAAAGTTCACTTGAAAACACCCCAAAGCACCTTTGAACACCAAGAGAGCTACAGAGAAAAGTGTTTTTTTTTTTTTTTTTTTTTTTTTTTTTTTTTGTGTTGAAAGGATGAATGAATGAAAATGAATTAACCATCAACCCTCATCCTTATCAACCGGCCACATGAGGGTAATGAGGGGTTGATTATTATTATTATTATTATTTTAATTAATTAAATAAATTAGTAAGGTCAATTGCTCATAATGAAGTTTAAGTACGTAATTAAGTTGAAATGCCAAAGGTTCCAACTCTTTGGTACCATGAGGGGGCCGGCCACTTAGGATGCTCATCATCCAAATTTTTTTTTGCTAAACAATTAGTTCAATTCGAAAATAGGGTATAGATAAATTCCCTAAATAAAATACTTAATACCCATAATGACATAACTATATGTAAATATTAATATAACACAAATACGTAATTTAACGGCAAATAGTAAACATATAAGGAAGACATATATATATATATATATATATATATATATATATTTTCGAAATTAGGCTAATAAATAAGATTGAATAAATAATTTTTATTATAATATCTATATCGTATCCACAGAATCATAACACAAAATTTAGAGGTGTTACAATACCTATGTTCATGGCACTTTAGCCACTAGATAGGCGGTCACTTCATAGTTTATTATCTTTTCAAGTTCAACTTTCTAGTTCACAATTTGACTCTCAATAACAAGACTTGACTTCTATTCAATTCTAATTAATCTTAACTTGACTCAAAACTCTAAACCAAGACTCAAACCACACCGCATTTGTCATGCAACCACACGAGAATTTACCCATACAATAGTACAATTCCATCCAACAGGTCCATACTTCAAGACATGCAATAATAATAATTCAATAATATAACTCAACCATATACTAGAACAGAAGTCGAAACTTACCCATGAGCTTACCAACATACACGGCTTTCCAAAATAGAAATTCAATAATAATTCATCTCATAATTCATATGATTAAATCAATTACAATTCAACATACAAATCTTAATTAATTAATTAAAATAATTTCAAGAACGTAATCAAAATCTAGTCTTTTAGTCAATTGAACAATAAAAATCCATTCTTTTTACTCCTCAATTCACTCGGCATTTTGAATACTAATATCAAGAAATCAAGTTTTATTCTAGTTAATAACACAAGCTTTAATTAATTAATTAGAATATAATTCCAAGAACAAGTTCGTACTAAAATCTTTTAACATAAAAACAAGTAAAAACCCATACTTTTGTTCATAATTATCACACGGCTTTCATAAAGAAAAATAAATATAAATCAAAATTTAATCTTTTCTTTTATTGTTCGAAAATAATTTTAATTAGGAAAAATTGCCAAGAATAAGCCAACCTTTGGGTGATCTTCCACAAATAAGCCAATTTTTTGAAAATCCAGAAATAAGCTAACCTTGTTATCATTTAAGCCAAAAATAAGTCAAATGATTATTTAACATGTTATTTTCTATTTTTTTATCACTATTTTACAATCATTCAACCTATATATTCCTTTAAATGATAACAATAACTTGAAACAATAGATAACTAATAGATTAAATAATCGTTTAACTTATTTTTGGCTTAAATGATAACAAGGTTAGCTTATTTCTGGATTTTCAAAAGGTCAGCTTAATTGTGGAAGATCGGCCAAAGGTTGGCTTATTCTTGGCAATTTAATCAAGATTAGACTAATTTAATAGAAATCCATACTTTAATTAATAGTTCAAGATTTCGAATACTAACTCTACCAAAATAATCATCACCATTCGACATCCTCATCATTTAATCAAGGCTAATACTTTAATTTTCAAGAATTAAATTAATTAAAGAATTATATTATGAAAATCATTAAAGAACATAATCTGAACAAGATTACAAATAAAAGATCGTTCTTGAAGGGTTTGAACCACTAGAAATTCATATAAAATTAGACTATAATTCAACATCCATTTAAATTTAAACACACACTTTGGTCATTCTTCCGCTTCTTACGCTTTCGTTTCCTATTAGTTGGTGAACGGGACAATGAACTATTACCCACCTGTTTTTTCGAACCCTCGAGGGTTTTTTGATTTAACGCAGCAGTAACATGCGTTGAACTGCCTTCACAAATGGCCTGCACAGTGTCATTAGCTTGCCGATGACCGTTGGCGTGTAAACCGCCACCAATTGGTATACGTCTCCCATGATATGCACGTTGCTGCACAGTTCTATGGACAGGACCTGCAGACAAAGAATAATACAAGACACAAAACTTTACCTATGACAAACTCTTCAACAACCAAAGTAATTACCTTGCACAACTTAATAATATACAAATAAATAATAACTATGTGGACAAAAAATATACTCATGATAAGGTGCACCGCAAAAATCCAAGTCGACATCAATGTAGATACCAAAAAATAATGGTAATGGTTATTCATAGGCTTTTATCCATTAGAATCAAAACATTCATATACTCTTATACTTCTGTAAATTATATATAAAATTATACAAAAAACACCAAAGTTAAAAGAGCATTAAATAAAGCAAACACAACCATGGTAAATATCATAAATTATATTAAATATAAGCTTGAACGTTGTTTTAGGGGTTTTTGAAATAAGGAGAGAGCTACCCAATTTAATGCTACAAACACTACAAGAAAATTAATTTTTGGCAACAAATTTTTGGCAACAACATTTAATTTCGTTGCAAAAAATGCTTTTTCGCAACAAAAAAAATATTTTGTTGCAAAAGATTGTTACTATTAATAACTTTTCACTTTCCCTCCACAAACTTTGAAGGGGCGGGAACAATTGAAAAAAAGGCATAACTTTGGCAACAAAAGTTTTGTGACTATATATAGAGTTGTTTATAACAACAAAGTTAAATTGTTACCTTAAAGTTTTTCTTTTTAGCAACGAAATATTTTGTTGCCAAAAACACTTGAAAAATTAAAAATTAATTTTACATACTTAAAAAAAAAATAAAGGAATAACTTTGGCAACAAAAGTTTTGTGACTCTATATAAAGTTATTTACCTTAAAGTTTTTATTTTTTCGCAACGAAAGATGTTGTTGCCAAAAACACTTGAAAAATTAAAAATTAAATCTACATACTTAAAAAAAATAAAAGGAATAACTTTGGCAACAAAAGTTTTGTGACTATATATAAAGTTATTTATAACTACAAAATAAATTGTTACCTAAAAAATATTTCTTTTTAGCAACAAAATATTTTGTTGCTAAAAACATTTTAAAAAAATAAAAATGAAATTACATATAGCAGAGTATAATTTTCAATTAGAAGTTTTGAAATAACCTTCATTCGGCTCTCTCTCTCACCCAGCCTTCGTTCCTCTCTCTCTCTCTCTGACCCAGCCATCTCTCACTCAACTCCTCTCTCTCTCACCCAGTCAAACCCTCGACAAAACCCTCCCTCTCTGTTCACCGGTGGTCGACGCGCGGCAGCCAACGACAACCAGCAACAACCTCCCACTCTGTTACCACTCTGTTACCTCTCTGTTAACACCCAGCCAACGAACCAGCAACAACCTCCCACTCTGTTACCAGCAACCAGCAACGCGCGGCAGCCAACGACAACCAGCAGCAATAAGGTGACCCACTGGAGCAGCAACCCAGCGACCCGCGACCCAGCATCACCCAGCGACCCGCGACCCAGCATCACCCAGCGACCCCGCGACCCAGCAACACCCAGCGACCCCGCGACCTAGCAACCCACTGGAGCAGGTTCGTTTACCCAGTAGTTTTTTTGCTTCAATTCAATCTCAATTTTGCCTTTTATTTTGGTGATATTTTGCAATTGAATTTGATTGGAATGCTTTGGTAATGAAATGTGATTATGGTTCAATTTAGCATTGTTTATGGTTTTATTTATTTTTGAGTAATTGTATATATATTCAGATGTTTAGGTTTATTTATGCTTTATTGTTTGCTTGTTTTCTAGGGTTTTGGTAGAAATTGTATATGTATATTGTATATATATGAAATTGTATATATATCAAGATTGAAATGAGTTTTGGAAAAGATAAACAAGCTATGTTTGTTTAGGTTAATCAAGAAATGTTTGAAACCATATGACTTATTTAGGATTTGGGATAAAGGAGGAAAAAGCAAGAAGGAAAAACAACAATATATGCACTATGGCCGTTTTTCTATTGAATACTATATATTGTTTTTTTTTTTTTCATATATTCATTGGTAACATATGCACCCTATGCTCATGGTCGTTGTGCTACTATTTTGTTCTTTTTAGTGTTTTTATTGTGTGTTGGAGATTAAGGGGTGTGTTGTTACTAGGCTTGCAAGTTCTTGCTTCTTCAATTTTTTTATTATATGAATTTTTTTTATCATTTTGTTTTGATGCATTTTATTTTAAATATTGTTAAATCCATGGCAAGTCATGTAAAATATATATCTGTTTTAGTTTAGTTTTAAGCATGTTTGAGTATAGTTTTAATCACTTTGAGCTTAATATTGGAAGTTAGGAGTCATTCATGGATAAGGAATGGATGATATTAAAGGATCGAGCTGCTCCACAATATTTGCAAGGGATAGACAACTTTTTGGAATTTGCTTTTAACAATTCTAGTTTTGAACATGAGGGCAACCAGATTGGAGCCAAAATTAGATGTCCTTGTTGTAGATGTGCAAACGTGCACTATAAAACTAGAAGTCAAGTTCGATTTGATTTGTTAAAAAATGGGTTTTTGGAAAGCTACATCATTTGGGATAAACATGGGGAAACACTTGATCCTCCACTTGATAATGACGCTACTAATGATGATGATGATGAGATGCTTGATATGTTAGAAGTAGGATGCCAAGTTGCTGGTATGGGCTTACTTGAAAATCTTGATAGAGATGATGTTGAACATAGTGAGGAAGTTCAAGAACCATCAGGGGAGGCTGCTCAATTCTATCGCCTCTTACAGGACTATAAAGATCCATTGGTTGTTGATGGGTCAAAAGTCTCCAAGTTAGTTTACATTATGAAATTGTTGCATCTAAAGTGTTTGAATCATTGGACTGACACTTCCTTCACTCAATTGTTGAAATTTCAAAATGAGACCTTGGGTTCCAACTTGCCCGACTCTTTCGATGCATGTCGCAAAATTATTAGTGATTTGGGCCTTGATTACATAAAAATTGACGCATGCCCAAATGATTGCATCATTTATTGGCGTGAATATGCTGATGCACAAGAGTGCCCAAAATGTCAGAGTCCTAGGTGGAAGACAACGGGAAAGAAAATCCCTCACAAGCTTCTACGTTATTTTCCCATAAAATCAAGATTACAAAGGTTATTTATGTCAACCAAGACAGCAAAAGAAATGCGTTGGCATAAAGAGGAAAGAAAGAACGATGAGAAAATAATGCAACATCCAGCAGATTCTCCTGCATGGAAGGATTTTGATAAGGAGTTCAAATCATTTGCTGATGATCCTAGAAGTGTTAGACTTGGTTTAGCAGCGGATGGTTTCCAACCATTCAACAATTTTAGTGGGACAAGTCATAGCATTTGGCCAGTTGTCCTAACCCCTTACAATTTGCCTCCTTGGATGTGTATGAAGCCTCCATACATTTTTTTATCTCTTCTTATTGATGGTCCTAATTCCCCAGGAATGGATTTGGATGTCTATCTTCAACCGTTGATAGAAGAGTTAAAGGAATTATGGGAGGTTGGGGCTGAAACATATGATGCACATGTCAAGCAAAATTTTGTAATGCATGCAAGCCTTTTGTGGACTATAAGTGATTTTCCAGCTTATGCCGACTTGTCCGGTTGGAGTACAAAAGGAAATTTTGCTTGTCCAAGTTGTCATAAAGAATCTGGGTATACAAGCATAAAAGGTAAGACGGCATATATTAGGACTAGACGTTGGTTGCCAATGACTCATAGGTGGAGAAAAAACAAAAAGGCCTTTGATGGAACTATTGAAAAGGGTTCTGCTCCCATTCCGTTGTCTGGTGATGATGTCTTAAAGCAATGTAGCTATTTTACCCAAGTTCCTTTTGGCAAGGCTGGTTCAAAGAGGAGATGGGACGAATCTAATAGTTTCTACGGATGGAGGAAAGAAAGCATATTCTTTCAATTGCCTTATTGGAGAAAATTGAAATTGCGTCATAACTTAGATGTTATGCACATTGAGAAGAATGTTTCTGAGAACATCATAGGGACATTATTGAATATAAAGGGTAAGACTAAGGACACTTTGAAAGCTCGGTTGGATTTAGCAAAACTGGGTATAAGGCACGATTTGCATCTTGTTGTTGATAAAGATAAAGTGCGGATGCCTTTAGCATGCTATACATTAAGAGGTGATGCAAAATCATCATTTTGTGAGATGTTTCAAAGTATGAAAACACCGGATGGGTATTTTTCAAACATCTCTCGATGTGTAAAAGATAATGGTCAAAAGATGTCGTGTATGAAAAGCCATGACCATCATGTATTTTTGGAACAACTTCTTCCGATTGCTATTCGTGGACTCCTTCCGAAAAATGTCTGTGAACCATTGATTGAGTTGAGTTCTTTCTTTCGAAACTTGTGCTCCAAAACCTTAAATGTCAAGGATCTTGATGAGCTAGAAAAACAAATTCCTTACACATTATGCAAGTTGGAGATGATTTTTCCACCGTCCTTCTTCACTGTCATGGTGCACCTAGTTATTCATTTAGTGGCTGAAGCAAAGATAGGAGGCCCTGTAAGGTATCGTTGGATGTATCCCATAGAGAGGTAAATAACGATATATACTAAGTTGTTTTCAATTTTTTCTAAGTTATTGTGAATTTAATTTGTTTCATTCACTAAACATGAAATTTGTTTTCAAGGTACTTGCGCACGTTGAAATCGTATGTTCGTAATAAAGCACATCCAGAAGGTTCAATTGCAAGAGGCTACTTGGCCGAAGAATGCTTGACCTTCTGTTCTAGGTATACGGACGATATGACTACAAAGTTTAATCGCCAATCTAGAAATGATGATGGTCATGATGATGTGTCCGGAATGAGTGACCTGGACATCTTCAACCCAAATGGGCGTCCTTTAGGAAAACCTACTCCTTGCCATCTTGAATTGGAGGAGTATGAACAAGTCCATTCGTATGCACTTCATAACTGTGATGAGATACTTCCACTTGTCAAGTAAGTTCAGCTTAATTATTTTAAGAACAATTTTTATCTCTTAAAATGTTGATGAACCTAATTTTAAGAGCATTTTAGTGAGCACAAGGAGGAACTAGCCAATGAAAATCCAGCACCTAGGAGCATAGAGAGGAGACATAAAGCTCAATTTTCAGATTGGGTTCGAAAGCGTGTATGTTAAATACTCATTTTATTTTGTTACATATTCTTCTTTGTCAATGTAGAACATTAATTTGATTTACACTTTCTATGAATAGGTGGAACTTATGTATAAAGAAGGCTCTATTTCTGAGGACATATATCACTTTGTTTGTGGCCCATTGCGTACTGTGCGTCGTTACAGTGGATATATTGTCAATGGATTTCGGTTCCACACCATTGATAGGCAAGAAACTCGAAAAACCCAGAATAGTGGGGTTACGGTTCGAGGGGATGATGAATCATCCAAAAATTACTATGGTGTTCTTAAAGATGTTTACGAGTTGCAATATCCTGGTGGAAAAGGTGTATTTGTGTTCAAGTGTCATTGGTATGATGTTCAACATCAAGGTAGAGGATATAAGATAGACGACTATGGAATAACAAGTCTCTCTAAGGATTTGTCGTTAGCCACAAATGAGCCTTTTGTGTTAGAGTCACAAGTAGAGCAAGTGTTTTATGTGCCCGAACCCAGAGACAAAAATTGGCTTGTTGTGATTAAGACAGAGCCTCGTGACTTGTATAACATTCCTGAAAGTAACATCGATGAGAATGCGCTGGAAGACGTCAACAATGAAGCTGTGCAGCAGGAACACACTAGGGGTTCATGTGTCCGGACAACACCACATGAACATGGAAGCTTTGGAGAACAACTGTGTTTGGCCACCAATCATTATATTGTGGAGAAAGGCGTAGAAGTTGTCAAATGGGTTACTAAAGAACTACAGAACATTCAAGAACAGCAAAATAGAAAACAAAAGAAGAGAAAGAAAAGAGACAATGATTTAGATGATTTTATTGTTAATGATGATGTTGAAGTCTGAACTAATTTAATGTTCATTATGTCACCTGAGGTCACTTGATTATGAATGAAAGTTGTTTTTGTTTTTAATGATGGTCTGTTTAATATAGACTATTTTAACGCTAATAAATTATTTTGCTGCTTGATATAATTTCAAATTCTTATATGTACAACAACTTATAAGAGAATGAACATTCATTGTTTTTTTTTATTGTTTTCAATCGTGTTAATGAGTTACTTCCATTATTACAGGTATGGCAGGACCAGGTCAGCCTAACATTAGAAAGAGAGTTAGAACGGGAAATGTAAGGCCCTCAGATGTTGTCGATGCTGAACAAATTCACAACTTATCTTGTGATGACAATAATATTCCTGAAATTGGATCTACCACTAATAGCCCAGGTCTTGAAGAGAATAGCTTGCTACCTCAAGTAGAGCCAGGTATCATAACCTATTCACTGGTTATCGTTAAATCATTGGTGCATAATTATTTCTTTATTATTTTGACCTTTTTCCCCTTATGTCATGTGAGCTTTAGGACCAGAAAAACAGAAATATGGGAGTAAATTGGCTAGCAGACTTCGAATTTGCTTAAGTGCTCATGAGGCAGCAGATGCAACTCCAATTCATGCAAATATTGTACAAGAAAATCAAGCTAAGAAGGTGAGAACAGCATACATGCATGAAAATAGGCTAGCAAGAGAAGAAAACCAACAAAATGATCCTCATAGTAGTCAAGGTATTAAATCGCTAAATACCTCTTTCTTTCCCTTTTTTATGGCTCTAATTATTATTGATACTACTTGAAGCCACTTTAAACATGTTTTTTTTTATTATTTATTATTATCACCTTATGTTGTAGCTTCTGCTACAAGTGCTAAAAGGAAAAGGGGACAGAGAGGTAAATATAGGAGTTTAGCACTTGAAAAGAAGACTAAGGGTGGCTTGTTCAAACTTGACGTTAAGATACCTGATTTTGTTCTCCAAGCTGTCGGACCAAATGCAAGGCCAATGGTAAACTTTTGTGGCTATGTTGTCAGAACAACGGCCTTTATGGATGCCGGAGATTGGACTAAAGTGTTTGCCAAATATGGTAATTCAATGTGGTTACAAGTGAAGGTAATCCATTAAAAAAATTGTTAATTAGTATATATCTTTACATCTTATATCGATCATAAGAAAGTAACATTTTTTATTATATAATTTTAGAACAAGTTCAACATCAAAGACTCATCCGCTCAATCACTTCGACTTGAAGCTTTTGCAACTGATGTAATGCAACGCTTATATCGTTATTGGAAGTCTCGCTTGCATTCATACTATAAAGAATGTGGAAATACTTTAGAAGAGCGTTTAGAGAATCCTCCTGATGACTTACCTATGGAAAGTTGGAAAGCTTGTTGTGCTAAGTTTAATGATGAAAAGTTCAAGGTGAGTGTTTACGTTTTACCTCAACAACTATCTTATTTTACCTATTTCTTCTCTAGTTATTTAATATGCTTTGTACATTTCTATTCTCAATTAACACATCTAATTATAACTTCGGATTATAGAAACGTAGTAGACAAAATAGCAAGAATCGATTGTCTGACAAGTGGACTAAACACACCACCGGAAACTTATCTTTTGCAGAAGTGGAGCATATTATGGTAAAAAGTTTCCTCGTTGCCTAGTTCTTGCATGTTGATTATCATCTCTTTTTACAATAATATGTTAGTAATATTTCCTCGCTGCCTTTTTTATTTCGTATTATACTGATTATATATTTTGCTTGTGTAGACTGAGAGCAATGATAATGTGTTGCCTGATCCTGATGTTGTTTGGCTAGCTGAGCATACTAATTTAGATGGTGAAGGGGTGCTGAAGTGGGTTAATGATGGGCGCTCCAAAGAGATACATGTAAGTAATTTTTAGTTTATGATTGTAGATTTTTTTTGGATGCTGGGATGTAGCTGTTTATTACCCCTAGAATGGGGGACGATGGCCTTTAAAGGCTTTTATGATTATAAGCAGGTTTATAGTACTTTTTCAAGATTTAGATTGTTCCAATTTTAGGGGACACTCTGCCGAAATTTTACCAAAAATATCTACATTATAACCATAAGAGTTTATACTCTTTTCAGGCACAAATACATCAACTTGTGAAGGACAAGGACAAAGAACCAGAAGGTGATCATGCACGTCCTCAAACACAAGAAGAAATCCTCCTTCATGTACTTGGTCCCAAGTCCGGGTACATACGAGGAAAAGGAGCTGGTTATAGAACTTCAGCAAAAGCTAAATTGCAAGAAGAACAACAAAATCTTTTAAAAAAACAACAAGAAGAACAACAACAAATTATGGAAAAGCAACAAGATCAAATTAGTCAATTAGAAAGTGAGTTGGATGCAAGCAAGAAGGCTATGGATGAGTACAAGGAACAACAAAGAATCTACATGGAAGCTATGGAAAAGCGATTTGAAGATATGATCGTGAGACACTCAAGGTTAGTTTAAACTTTTAATTATTTTTTTTCAGAAAAGATAAAAATATTATTATTAATCTCACATTGTACATCATCCAAGGCATTAGAGCTCTATCTTCTTCATTCACTATGCCATAATGAAACTAATGTTGACGTGTAAGTAGAGTTAGCTACCTTGGCATATTTGTTGTGTCACTCTTCGCGAAAAAGTTACTGCAATATGATTGATTTAAAATATCAAGAGAATTTCATGCTCCCTTTTTGTGATCTTTTTAGGTTGAATTCTGGTTGTGAAGATGATGAACAATGAAGAATATAATATCAAGAGAATTTCATGCTTTTGGGGAAAGAAGATATCATGTGGAGCTAACAAGTTTATCTAGCAATTTTTTGTACAACCATTAAAGCAAAACTTTGGTATATGGCCTAATTTTTTGGACAAGAAATGGTCATGTTATCTCTTGGTATATTTTGTTAGAAAGCTATGTAATACACTTTTGGATACATTATGAATATATGAATCAAGCCAATGTATTATGGCTATTTTGTAAAGAGTGTTTATATTAAATGGATTTTTGTTTTTAGTTGTATATTATTAGAATGTCCCAAATTTACAATATGGTATTACGATGCATAGCCAAAAAAAAAAAAAATCCCATTATGGTACATTAATTTTTGACAACGCAATCAGTTGTTGCTATAAATCAGTTATTATTGGTAACAACCAATTTTGTTGCAGAAAAGTAATGACTCAGGTTTGTCATAATGTTATTCATGCAGTCTTTTGCAACAAACATGTCGTGGCAGAAAATGTTTTTTAACAACAAAGTGTATTGTTGCTGAAATTCTTTATTTTTAGTAACAACAAGTTTTGTTGCAAAAAATAAGCTTCAGGTGAAGAGGCAAGGCCGAGGTATTGCAACAAGCTATCTTTCGCAACAAAAGTTTTGTGGCAAATAATGCATTTTTGGCAACAAGCGATTTTCGTTGCGAATACCTTTAGCAACGGGATCTCCCATAACAAAGTTAAATTGTTGCCAAAAATGAGAAGTTGTTGCTAAAGTTATCTTTAGCAACAAATTTTTTCGTTGCCAAAAATCAATTTTCTTGTAGTGTAAACTTTATCCAAAACAATAATAATAAATGCAATATTTAATACAGAAGTAAATGTGGAAATAATTAAAGGTGCAAAAGACAATAATAACTTTTAATTGTTGTTAATCAGATTAGATTAATGTTAATTGACAAATTACAAGCTAATGTATATAGTCAAATCAGCAATCAATGTGTTGGGGATGCCCCTTATAATCAATGCATTATTACTTTGATACAAGAGTCCTCCTTCCTCTTCTTATAAACTATCAATGTGGGATACAAGTTTTCCCACTTTTGATGCTTTCCTAACATTCCATGCTGAACTTTAGATAGCCAGGTGTCTTCATAGGGTAATGCCACGTGACTGAGTAGGGTGGTGCCATGTGGCCCTTTAATATCTTGCCATGTGGACTAGTAGAGCCTTTTCCACGTGGACCTTTACTCAAAGGTTCAGTTGGGCCTCCAGGGGCCTTTTAAATGATTCGTGATGGGCTAACCAGCCTTGGCCTATCTTTTGGGTTCTCTCACTATTGGGCTTTACTTAATCAAGTGGGCCAAGAATTTTGGCAATAACATTTGCCCCTCAAAAGGGGGAGAATTTGGCTAATTTTTTCTCTTTTGAACAGTTTTTCTCTAATTAGAGTTCTTAACCAACTGTGGAAGGAAAAAAGGAAAGTGTAGACACCTAATTCTGGCACCTTAGTTAGCTCCCAACAGTCTATGATGAATGTACCCTGTTGCACAGGTCTGGTCTTGAGCTAGTATGCCAAAATTCCACCTGTTTACCCCTCTCCTACCATTCTCAAACCATTTATATGCATTTTAGAGACTCACGACTTGTTTTAGGATTTTTCCGACATTTTTTAGGATTTTTATTATTTTTCATGCATATTTATTTTCTAAGGGATTTTTAGTCACTTTCCATTGCATTAAATAATTTTCCTAGGTTAATTGCATTTTCTAGATTTTTTTGGTAATTTTACCATAATTTTCTGAGTTTTTTTTATCTATTTTCCATGAATGTTTGAAGCATTTTCCATTCCTAGGGATATTTTAGTAATTTTACACCTACATCGTCCACTTTTTCTCCACTTTTCACTCATTTATATTTTTCTAGAATTTTTCCAATTTTTTTGGCATTTTTAGCGTATTTTTTGAAAATAGTCCGAAAACAGTCCAGATTAGCTCAGATTATTCCGGAACATCACGAAATCTCCCGGAATCTCAAATATTACGATAATATTACGTAATCATAATGATCTCCGTAATCTTATCGTAATCGCATAAAAATCTCGTAGAATCACGCGCAGAATAAGCAAAAAAAAATCGACCCGGATACAGCCTGGACCTGCGCCTAGACGCAGGTCCATATTACAGGACCTGCGCCTAGACGCAGGTCTGGTGTTCTCCGGGTTCGATTTTTGCCTCTGTTTGCCTATAAATACGACCCTTCATTCGACCTTTTAACGACGACAACACAACATTCTGACTTCTATTCTCTCTCTACTATTCGTTCTCTCTCTCAAAATCAATTCAAAACACTGTCAAAATCAATTCAAAACTCTGTTAAAATCAATTCAAAGCTCTGTCAAAATCAATATTAATCACATATAAAACACATTCAAGCATTTTCAATCATCGAACTCGGCATTTGGCACGCTAGTTTCAGGGCCGTAATCGACCGCCGCACATTCTGGTATACATTTCTGAGACTCTTTTCTATTCAATCTCAATATGCTTTCTTTTCTTTTAATTTTCATTTTGATCTATGCCTTGCGTTCATCATGATGACATGCGATTTTTGTGTGTTTGTTTGTGTTAATCCGTTTTAATTCATGTCACCGTTAGTTTTATTTTTTTGCCTTTTCATGTCATCTTCTTTTTTTTTTATGCTTTTTTTTTGCATCATTCCATGTAGCATTTTTTTATTTTTTTATTTTGATGATCTATTTGCGCGGGATTCGAGGTACGTTCGCACTTTCTTCGCTTTTCCGTGCCATTATCATGTTGATTTTCTTTTTTTTATATGATTTATTTGATTTGAATCTTGTTTTTTTTTTTATTCGGACTTTTTGCTTCATTCTAGCATCATAATATGGACTAATTCCAAAGTGGTCACAAAACGATTTTAGGCTAATTTGTGCATTAATTTGAACCGGCTTAGTAATTCGCAAATTAGGGCTAAAATTGAGTTATCTCTGTTTCTCTGAAATTGAACAATGATCTTACAAAAGAGACCTAGTAGAGACCGCTTGCAGGCGGGTGGGCCCAATGCACGATTGGCTCGTAACCTGTTCCCGAACCCATACTCTAGTGCACGACCATATGGGACCGATTACTCCTGGCTTTCGGTACTTCTTCGGTGTCCGTGGACCGTATAAACGCACGGTGGCGACTCCTACTAGTCCGTATTCACGTACGGCATTAACGAGCATTCAAACGACTCATCACATAGGCGGCCGGGTAAAAACGACCCCTACAGTTTGGCGACTCCACTAGGGAATATCACTCCTTAGTGGTGTGGACAAACTTGAAAAGTCTCGTAAGATCATTATTCAATTAAACTACTTCACCACCAGACCTATGGTAACATGCAAGGGAAGATTGATGCAGCCACAGCTGATCTAAGCTCTGTTCAGAATCAGCTAGCAGCCGATGCCACTAACTGTTAGCTCCAACAAAAAGAGAACGATGCAATTGAAAAGTTGAAACATTGGCTCAGGGTGCAACAGAGTATCTACCAACAAAAGTCAAGGATAGATTGACTGAAACTAGGTGATAGCAACAACCATTTCTTCTATGCAGCAATGAAGCACAGAGCAGCTAGAAACAGGATTGATTCTCTCTATTCAGAAGCTGATGTACTGCTCACTCAACCAGAACATATCCAAGAGGAAATCACTCACTTCTACAAAGCTTTTCTTGGCACAAGGGCTCCTATTTTGACAACAATTGATACTAATCTGGTTAGGAAAGGACCACAACTCAGCCAGAAAGCACATGATTCCCTCATTGCTCCTGTCACCATTCAGGAGATAGATGCAGCCCTGGCAGGCATTGAAAACTCAAAAGCCCTTGGCATAGATGGCTTTAATGCTTATTTCTTTAAGCAAACATGGCCAACTATAAAAGAGGATGTATATGCTGCTTTGCAAGATTTTTTCAAAGGCAAGCCCCTACTGAAGCAATGGAACTGCACCTCCATCACTCTTGTCCCTAAAGTCCCAAGCCCTAAATATGTGAAGGAGTATAGGCCTAATGCCTGCTGCACAGTGCTATACAAGATTATATCCAAGATTCTAACTCATAGAATATCCCTTGTGATTGGTGAAGTTGTTGATTCTGCTCAAGCAGGGTTCATCCCTGGGAAATTTATAGCTGACAACATACTCCTAGCTACAGAGCTTTTGAGGGGATACACTCATGCACATAGAACCCCCAGGTGTATGCTCAAGGTTGACCTCAAAAAGGCATATGACTCTATTGATTGGAGGTTTCTTAGGGCAATGCTTCAAGAACTTAGCTTTCCACAAACCTTTGTCAACTGGATCATGGAATGTGTAACAACAGTTTCCTACTCAATTCTCATCAATGGAACCCCCACACACCTAGTCACTACTCAGAAAGGCCTTAGACAAGGTGATCCCATGTCACCTTTCCTCTTTGCTATAGGAATGGAATACCTGTCCAGATGTCTCACAGAAACTTCCATCCACCTACAAATATCACCCCATGTGTGAGAAGCATGGTATAACCCATCTGATGTTTGCAGATGATCTCTTACTGCTAGCTAGGGCTGATAAAGACTCAGTGAAGCTTTTACATGTTGCCTTCACTAAATTCTCTCAAGCTTCAGGTCTGGAAGCCAACTTGAACAAAAGTACAGCTTATTATGGGGGGATCAGTACAGAAGAACTTGCTAGCATCCAACAAATACTCCCTATCCCTAAAGGTGATCTTCCCTTCACCTACTTGGGTGTGCCCATCTCTGCAAATAAGCTAACAATCAACCAATGCAAACCCCTAGTTGATAAAGTGACTAATAGGGTCAAATCCTGGAGCACAAAATTTTTGTCCTATGCAGGTAGACTCCAACTCATTACTGGGGTTCTATTTGGAGTCCAAACCTATTGGACTCAAATTTTTGTCCTCCCCAAGAAGGTCATTAAGGAAATTGAAGCCATTTGTAGGGTTTTCCTTTGGACTGGGAAGACAGGTCCATCTAAGAAAGCTCTAGTGTCCTGGGAGAAAGTCTGTCATCCTAAGAATGCAGGGGGGCTCAATGTGGTGGATCTAACTCTCTGGAACAAGGCTGCAACTGTCAAGCTTCAATGGAACCTGTCCTCAAAAGAAAATTCTCTATGGGTCAAATGGGCCCACACTTACTATTTCAAAGGTTCCAACATTAAGAGGGCAACCTTCCCCAAGACCAGCACTTGGAATTTCAGAAAAATAATGGGCTACAGAGAGATATTACAACAAGCAGGGGGTTGGGATCAGTTCATCAAAGAAGGAAAATTCCACATCAGCATCATGTATCAACATCTTAGACCCAAACCTCCAGTGGTTCCTTAGCATAAAATCATTATCAACAATCAGGCCAGCCCTAAGAGTCTATTTTTCACCTGGTTATCACTCAATGATAGGCTCTACACTAAAGATAGAATGGTAAAATGGGGGCTGAACTGTGATCCAGCATGTGTCTTTTTCTCTACACAGTTAGAATCAGTTCAACACTTATTTTTCCAATGTAGTTACTCCAACACCATCTGGAAGGGGCTGCTTAATGTGCTTGGTATTCACAGAAACATTCTTCCATGGGCACAGGAAGTGGAATGGATTCAGAAGCAGAGTAGAAGGAGTTATGCTACCTCCAAGCTAATTAGCATGTGTTTCAGTGAGGCTATCTATTGTATTTGGTTGCAAAGGAATTCTCAGATCTTCAATTCCAATTATCTTCCCTGTAACCAAGCTATCTATGATATTATTTTTAGAGTTGCTTGTAGAGCAATTGATGACCAGAGGACATTACTTCTGATCTAGGATACTTTTTGATGTAATTAGTGCTCATACTTTAACTGTTTATCTACCAAGGCTTTTGCCCACTAGGGTACTTTTTGGTAACTTTGTATAGATTTCTCCCAATCTAGGTTGTAATTTTTTGGTGTTTTTAAACACATCTTGGTATATAACATCTTTATTTACCAAAAAAAAAAGATCATTATTCAATTTTTGAGCATGTGACATAGTGACCTTCCGCATAAGGTCACACTTAGGCCCACATCTCATATGAGCATGTTCTATGCTCGAGACCGACCCCGGGGGTTTGATTATGGTTACTTGTGGTGCCCGACCTCAATAATCGTAATCAGTCCATCCCAGCCACGACGCGTGATCTCATTCCGGATGAGATCATAATGAGGGATCTTTTAACCTTGTGTCATTCAATGTGAAGAGTGACTAGATCGGTTCAGTTTCCCACTAGTCATGGTACCTTTTAACCACCCAGGACTGACCTTAAAAGACCATCATTTGCATATTCTAAGACTAGTGTTATGTGTGCATTTGGCCCATTAATCTAGCCCAGCCCAATTTACTTCACTCATCAACCATAAGGATAACTCAATGTCAAGTCCATAGTCCAAATCACCAGTCCTAGTCCACCAGTCTCATCTCTTCAACTCAGTCCTTAGTCCATAGTCCATCTCTTGCGTCCAATTCTCAAAATGGGGTCCATGTCCTAGTCCGTGGACCGTATATGTAACGACCCGCATTTTAGCAACGTTGTTTTCGAAGAAAACAACAACACGAATCATTAATAACTATAAACTTTTATTAACAAATTCATTACTGGTAGCGGAAGCTCAAAACTTAATTCATATTATTTAATTAAACCAATAAATAGTCCTTATTAACGAAAAGTCCAAGTTCAAGTTTAACCATAAACCACTGGAATTCACTTAATAAACTACTACAAAGGCTAGAGACATTATGGGATCACTATGATTCTACTCTTGTTAGCTCACAATCCCAGCCCTTGCGTAACCCAGTTAATCATCACCTGTACCTGAAAAGGAATTTTTGGGGTCCACAATCAGTGGGGAGTAATTAGATTGTTCTACCTAATCATTAGAACACAATTAGCAATATAATAATTAGAACAAGTCATAGAACATTCAACAAGTCAACAGGAAAACCATTGAAAGACATTCAAATTCAAGTATGCAGCGGAAATAAATCATAATAAAATATTCTACCAAGACTCTCAAGACAAGCTTAATCTTATTCTACACTTCTAGACTCTTTTAAACTTCAAGTTCTAGTTCAATTCAAGTTCACTGCTAATCCGTGACACAGTCATATGCTCGTAGGGGAAACCTTAACTCTAGCTTTCCTACTTTCCTTGTCTCATGCCAGTCAACCGCGAGGGGTCATTTTCCCGACACTGGGATCCAGAACTACCCTAAAACCGCAGAAGGGACAGTGGCTTCGACTAAACCTACGTTCATGGAACCTTAGCCACTAGGTAGGCGGTTACTTCATAGTTTATGACATTTCAAGTTCATTATTCCAGTTCACACTTTCCTTTTAACTGACACGACCATAATTCTTAATCACTTCTAGTTCAACTCCAACTTAACCCAAACCTCTAGTTCATGACTCAATACTTGACATTATGGACAACAATCCACTCATACATTCTCATGCAACAATACTAATCAACTCAACATATTCATTCATAAATTAATACAATAATCACAACTTAAACAAACATAGAAATAGTAAACACATTTACCCATAACCTACCAAACCACATGGCTTCTTCCATGACAATATTCCAACAATATTCATCATAACAATTCATAAAACTCATTCCCTGATAGATATAAATTTACTAGTTCCAATTAATATAATTCTAAAACGACGTAATCAAATTCTAGTCTTTTATTTCCCTAATTTCATTCGTAAATTTTGTGTAACTTCATCATCAAATCGAGTTTATAACCTCTGGGTGATTGTTCGTTGAATTGTGTTGGCAATCGTGCTTTGCCAAATAAGTCAAGGGGCAATCAATTAGATACCTAATTGCCCTTAAACCGAATGGATTGCTCAATGTGACTGTTATTCTGTTAAGGCTCGGCCTTACCTGGTCGAGTTTTCTTGTGACTTGGAGGACAATGAAAAAACTGTCTTTTATTAGGCCTGAAACAGTCTTCATCAAGGTCTGCCACGTGGAAATTGATTCCAAAACTGGGCCCTTATTTTGGGCCTAAAATAACTAGGCAAATTTTTAGGAGTTTTTATAACAAACCACCTATTTTGGGCCCCTAACTTGCTTTTAGGAGCAATTAATGCTATAGGGGTAAAATTGGAACAATGGTAGTGTTTGAAACTTCTATAAATACCACTTGCTTTCCTTTTCATTTTTCACAACTCACTTTACAATTCCTGGAGAGAGAAAGAAGAGAGAGACTGAAAACAAAAAAAAACTTCCAACCTTGTGAGAGAAAATGTCTAGCAATAGGCTGCCTAAGGAGAAGGAGAGCAGCAACAAGCTTCCAGGGGGGAAGCCTGAGGGTATTACTAACGACGATGATTTCACAAAGTATAAATGGAAGGTAAAGCTATGGGATGAGGCCGAATGGTGCCCTTAGGGAGGCGAGGGGTAGGCTGACGCGGGCAAGCTGCCTACCGAAGAAGGCGAAGGTTTTGAGGAGCGCTTACTAAATATGAATTATGAAGCGCAACTGAAAGAATGGGAAGAGGTAAAGAACTGCCCTCCTGATGGTGAGGGCTCAACCCGTGCTGGGAAAGGTAAGAGGGGCGGTTCCTCTGGCTCCAAGAAAGGAGAGAGGCGGCCGCGGGAGAAGAATAACCATTTGGTCATGATCCCGCAAACTCTCGAGGAGGTGGAGTACAGGAAGAGGGTCGAATTGGCCTAGGATAGAGCATATCCATACAAAGACTTTGGATATTTTCGCCAATTTCTTGACTGGGCCGACGAGAAGAGCTGGTGTGAGCAAACTGATCGGCCTCGTCCCTCAACTCATGTGATACCCGACCCGGATGAGAGTGATGAGGCTAGTTGCACTTAGGAGTGCTTATTATTATAATTTTTTTTTTTTTTTACTTTGTAAACCTTTAAGTTATGGCAAGTGATGAGACTTGCCTATTTTGTATTACACGCTATTTCTTAATTTATAAAAGACTTTAATTTATGGTTTATTTAAGTCGTTACTTATTTGATTATTTGCATAGTGGCTCGGCATTAAGTAGCCGAGACACCTGTTTGTTTGTTATTTGGATCGTGCCTTCAAAGGCACGATCCAAATAGTATGTTATTTGGATCATGCCTTCAAAAGGCACGATAAAATAGTTTTTTTTTTTGGCAAGCTAGAAGCATATATATGGTGTTTTTTTTTTTGCAAGCAAGAAGCATATATATGGTTATATAAAAAACATTAAGTAAGAGACAAATTATTACATATGCAAAAAAAATTCAATTTCATTAATTTTTTGTTATTAGTACAAAAGAAACTATGATACTAAATATACAAAAATATATATATATATATATATATATATATATATAAAATAACTTATTCATATATAAACCTATACAAAATAAACTAAATAAATTGAAATAAATTATCACACCACCATGAACAAGTTTCTTGAGAGTATGCCATGTTATCCTTGAAGACAATTTTAGACATCAAATAGCTTATCTTCAAAAGTTTTTGTCCAATCTGGCTTTGTTCATCTTAAGTGCCTTTCGAGCTGCACTTACTACAACTTCAGTAGCTGCAAGGATATGACCTAAAAACACACAATTTAATGATGACATTGCCAGCTAATTAACAAATTTAAAGATAGTCTAAATTGAAAAATAAGCTAAGCAAGTGACAGAACTTCATATATATGTAGCCTTACATGTTTGCCATGGAAGAATTGCAAAGCACCATCAACAATATGGGTCAGGTCAGTACTCCCTCCAGAATATCCCTCGTCACCTTCATGACCGTAGTCCTTATCACCTCTTGGCCCCTTCATAACCATGATCCTCGTCACATCCTTCACGACCGTAGCCCTCGTTACCTGCACCAGGATGCTTGCCTTTTGGTCCAATGAAAGGCTCATAATCTTCTTCCTCTCTATTTGAATGAAATGTAGAATAGCATGTTAGAATATGGGAATTTGTTTGATTTATAACTAATATAAGAGCCTGTATATATGCCTATGTTCAGAATACAATAAGAAACCCACAAATTTGTTTTCTCTTGTATTTACAATAATCCTTTAGAATGAAATAACTCGTAAACTATACATACATATATATGTGTGTGTGTATATATATATATATACATATATATATATATATATGTATTGCCTTATGATGCACTACCACCACTACGCCACTGTCCAAGGACATAATGGGACAGAAGCAGCACATCGGAGGCAGCGGCAACAACGCGCAGAGCAGGCAGCTTCACAACAGAGCAGCGGAAACAGAACGACAACCCAACACAACACTCAGCCTGTGGCAGCAGCACGCCACCACTGGCAGCAGCTGGCGGCTGCAGCAGTGGTTGGCTGCCATGGAAGCAACGACAGGGGAAGTAGCAGGTGGCCAGCCCCTGACTGTGGCTCTGGTCAGCTCTCACCTTCAATTTTTTTTAAAATTTAAATTCAAAAGACTTGTCTTGCAACAACTCAGCCAATTCACTTCATAGCTTGTTTAACACACATAAATTAGAATTTTTGGAACATCAAATGCCCCGAATTCCTAACATTCATCAACAATTAAACAACAAACCTTAATTTTGATCCCATATTAAGTTTCAGAATTCAACACAAGCACACTTGCATTATATTTTGATTCATTGAAAGCATCAAAATAAAATCAAAAATAGAAAGCAATCAACCACTTGCATTATATTGAAGGTTTACGCAGACCATAAAAGAAGAACAAAGATTTAAGATAAGAAATTGACCTGAAACTATGAAGAATCTGCAAAAACCAACTAGTGATTACACCACAACAACCAAGTAAAACTCAGCCACCACCACAAAATAAAAAGGAAAAGAGACGACCAAGAAGGACCCTCTACAACTAATGATAAATTTCACCAAAAATAATAACTAACCATCATAATTACACCAACTCACATCTTATGCTACTAAGCCACCTATATGGCCTGGCTACCGCCTTTATGGCTGGTTCTATTGTTCATTTAAGTTTAATGCAATCTATATATTATGCATCGAACCGCCTATATGGACGGACTACCGCCTTTATGGTCGGCTATATTATTTTAATAAAAAATGATGCAACCTTTATAATTTTATATACTTTTTGTAACATACCTTTTATGTTATTGTTTTGTTTTTCGAACCCACGATCTCTTTGATAAATTATGGGCCCTCGGACCAATACGACTTGCATCCTAGTGTGATAACTTTTATCAATTTTTATTCCTTTATAACTTTTGTTTTTTTTCTTTTGCTTTAATATGATAAAATACAGTAAAACAGTATATGAAAATAGATCGGTATTATCCTCTATAAATACTGGATTACCCACCCCTTTTTACCACACATCTCTTATCTTGTCCTTATTCTCTTAAACTTATCACCACATATAATTATTTTTCTCCATTCTCGATTCTCCATCCTCCAAACATCCGGCCACCATGACTCCCAACAACAACCACCAACAATCTTCCTCTCCATCTTCTTCAGTGGAACGAAATTTAAGATCCATAGAAGTCTACTTATTTTTAATTGCCGCGTTATTTGTATTAATTGTAGCTATTATGTTTGTCATTTAATAAACAAGTAAGTTTTTTTTTGGGTCTTGTTGTTTTTTTCTATTTGTTTGTATCTTGTTACAAACCTGTTTTTTTTTTTTTTTTTTGTACTGGGTGAAATTTGTCAGTGGTATTCCAGTTATTGTTATCTAAATCCCATTGTCTTTCTTCTTCTTTTGTTTTTTTTTTTGTTCATTTGCATTAATTATTCTAGTTGATTCATTTAATCTCATTATATTAGCTATGACACATAATAAACTAAGGTGGAGATAAATAGAGTATTAATAGTTTATTATTAAAATAATGCCATGCTTAACATGAAGAAAATTAATTAATATGTACTTATTTTATTGTAGAAAAATGATCGAAGTCATGAAAAGACAATTTAATGCTCTTGAATTATCCAGCACAAATTTTCTAGAGTGGTCAGTTGATGCCCAAATTAACCTTAAGGCTTAAGGGTTGGAACACGCTATTGCCAAAGATGATGACTCTATAAAAGCCACAGAACAAGAAAAAGCAAAAGTTGTTGTCATTTTAAGACATCACCTTAGTGACAGCTTGAAATCTGAATACTTGTGGGTTGATGACCCTAAAAAGTTATGAGAAAACCTCCCTGACAGATTTGAGCACCACAAAGCAGGGCTCCTTCCGAAAGCCCAATACCATTGGTCCAGTCTGAGGTTTCAAGACTTTAAATCTGTCAGTGAATATAACTCAGCAATGTTTAGAATTGTAAAGGTATTACAATATTGTGATATTCTGGTCTCAGATGAAATGATGATTAAGAAAACTCTTTCTACTTTCCATGCAAATGACATTATACTCTCACATCAATATCGCAACAAAGAACTCAAGAAGTATTTTGAGTTAATTTCTTTGCTACTTGTTGCCGAGCAGAACAATGATCTACTACTAAAAAATCACAACCTTAGGCCTACTGGGTCTAAGGCAATGACTGAGGCTAATTTAGTAGAAGGAATACAACCACCTGAATCAAATTTTGTGAATAGAGGTGGGCGTGGAAAATTTAATCATCGGGGTAGAGGACGTGGGAATTACCGTGGTAGGGGACGTGGACGTGGTAAGCACCACTTCTCTACAAATAACAACAATTTTAAACATTTTGATAAACAAAAGGGAAAAGAAACCATGAGCCATAAATTTACTTTTGCTTTTGCAGTAAATTTGTTAGCCAGGTACAGTAATGCACCAACCAAACGACATTGGAATGGAATCAAACACCTATTTCGTTATCTTCGTGGAACAAAGGATATCGGTTTATTCAATCAATCAAGTGAAGGTGCTACCCTTGTCGGATATGCAGATGCTGGTTATATGTCAGACCCTCAAAAGTCAAAGTCGCAAAATGGATATGTGTTCACCTTTGGAGGAACTACAATATCATGGAGGTCAACAAAACAAACATTGACTGCAACATCATCAAACCATGCAGAATTGATCACCTTATATGAAGCAAGGCATGAGTGCGTCTGGTTGAGATCAATGATCAGTCATATTCAAGAATCATGTGGAATGAAAACAATTTTAGAAAATCCAAAGATACTTAATCAGGCCCTTTTTTGTCCAACTTTCCCGGCTCTTTTAGTTTGTTTTCAATGTTTTTTAGGCTTAGTTATAGGCCTTTTTAGCTTAGTTTAGGTTTATGTTGTGTTTTTGTCGAATAATGTGTTTTCTTGGTGTTTTTTATAATAATTGAACATTTTTGTGTTGCTTATGCCTTGCGTTCTTTCATGCAGGTGTTTTGCATGTTACCGAGCGATTCTCGATAGCCGACAAGAATCGTGAGAGGTCCCGGGAAGCTTCGAGAAGCATGACACAAAGCCAAGACCACAAAACAAGGCTTAAGTACCCCCAAAGGACATGTACATTCTATGATGACCTAGTAATCCAAGGAAAGAAACAAGAGCATCCAAGGACCCATGATCCAAGCCAAAGCAAGGAAAATACTCTAAAACCGGTTGAGTCATGGAAGGAAAATCAAGTATGGAAGCACTTGGACAAGCTGGAACGTTATAATCTTTGTAACCGTTATAATCTGCTTTCGTCCTCCTCCTGAACTTCTGGCGGCGCACTTGCGGGAACGCATTAGTTCTGTGAGGGGTGTATACACTCGGGACACTCTGTCGACAAGCTGCAGGCCAGGCCGAAAAGTCTGTGACGGGATGAAACAGGCCCTATCGCGTTCACTTTCCCAATTAAATAATCTTGAATAATAATTGCTCTAAAATTTGTGAATTGGATAAATATTGGTTCAACTGATGTTCTATGTCTCTTGTGTGTCAACTGTTTTTAAACTAAAACCGTTTTACGGGGTAGAGTCGATCATACTCAGTTTTTCTGATTTTTGTGTTATTGTTTATTTGTTGTTTTTCCTTCGGGGTTTTGTGCAGGTGAGTAGTAAGGATGGCTTACTTGTTTGAGGCTGATGAGGAATCTCTGTTGGAATTAGCTAAACCCTTTGATCATAGGCTTTATGCTTTAGCAGAACATCTTGTAATAAGTTATTTTAACTTTTAATATTTTGGATTTAAACATTATACGGCTTTGGTATTTATGAATGAAATCCATTTTGAAATTTGAAAACATTACGATCCTTCTTTTACTTATTCGTATACCCATTTCTTATCAGAGGTGGGCGTACGGGTAGCAACTCTAGAAATTCGGGCTATGATTTTAGTAAAATTTAAGTTTTATAAAGGAAGGAAAAGGGTCCGAATTTTCGGGGCTGTTACAAAAATAGTATTTCAAATATTTAGTTTAGAGTTTGCTTAGTGTTTTAATTAAAGGGCACAATAGCGTAATCTTTGAATTAAAAAGAAAGGATTAAAAATAATTTTTGGAATTTTATGGGAAGCTAGAATTTTGTAATATATATTTAGGGTAGTTTCGGGTTAATACGAGGGTATTAATTAGTCCCATATTTTATTGTAGGAGACTTTGAATTCAGAGAATTCAACTAATTGTGGCTAGTCGGATATATTATACCAGGTACGTATGTACTCAGTAAGCCGCTTGCATGTAGTATCATGTTAGGGTATGATCCAAATTGTGATGACTGGTTATATGTTATATCTGTGGTCGTGGAAAAGAAAATTTATATTGTTACAACGTGTTGTCCTGAATTGCTTATTTTATCACAGTTTGGAATATAAGTTCAATTATGAATTATCTTACCACTTAATGTGGGGCCAGGAGCATTAATATCATTACCACTTAATGTAGGGCCAGGTGGCATTAATATTATCTTACCACCATTGTGTGGGGCCAGGGGCATTAAGGGATTTAATAACTATGTGATCGCTAAATCTCTATTATATAAGCCAAGGGGAAAGCCATGGTGTCCCCCCTAGAAAAGTCTGTATTGCCCCCCGGAAGTTTCCAAAAATTTAATTAGCATCACTCCTAATTATTATGGAAAGTTATTATAATTTTTAAACTTTTTAAAATGAAAATATTACAAAATATAAAATTCATAAAAATAAAATAAAAATACCAAAATTTATTTTTTTGAATTCTCTATAAATGGATACCCATATTCATATAACTTTTCACATAAATATCATTCGATGATCGTAGAAATTTGATAACCGATAGAATATAAGAACTCAACATTTTTTTAATTTATTATTGTGGGGTGACGTGATGAAAAAGAAAAAGTTTATTATGATCATGTGGATGGGCTTGAATTTGAAAAATGTTCAAAATTTTCGAACAAACAACCTTTGTTTTTTGTATTTGTTTAGACAATTAAAAGATATATTTAAAATATCATCGCATGCAAAGCGTGCACACAAGGCTAGTAAAATATAAATTAGACAATTAAAAGATATATTTAAAATATCATCGCACGAAAAGCGTGCACACAAGGCTAGTAAAATATAAATAAACCTGCAGCTGTGTGATTTGAATTTTGATTGTTTGTGTTGTAGATTTTTAGGGAAATAAAATAAAACCTGACTTCTCTTAATAATACTGTAAATCATGTAAAGTGAAACGAGATTCACACCAAAACTCTTGGAACGTATACACCTTGAGTATGAACAATGGGGGGAGCTTATGCTCCTATCAAGAGGTAAGAGATGTCGTTCACTCTTGTTTTAGTTTCCTTTTATTTTTGGGATCCCACCCACCTTACGGTGGATATTCCCACTCGGATCGCAACTGAGTGCGTGGCCAGTGGCAGCCGTGGTAGACAACTTTCTTTATATTTTATTTTTGGGAGCCCGTTCGATGTGAATCCAATCTCTTAGTAAATAATCAATTAATTTACATTCCACTATTATTTAAACTGACCACTATATTCTCTTCGTCCGATCATGGAGTCCATAGTCTTAGTCCAATCACAATAATTTATTTATGTATTTATTTATTATCGCCTGTAGTATGTATGTACTTAGCAATTTTGCTGATTACGTGCTTTTGTTTGTGTCTTCTTTGGTCATGGCTCTCGCCTTAATGACCCTGTGATGAACCAATTTATACACTTGTATTATTGGGGAGCAGAATTGCACAGGTTAGCTTAATGATGTGAAGTTCAAACATTCAGCATATGCATTGTCGTGGGATGAGAGTGATTCGAGAATTAACAATTATTGTATTTGAGCTTATTTTAAAATGTTATTTTATTTACGCTATTTGGTTTAAATAATTGTTAAAGTTTTTCCGCTGCAAAATTCTGAATAAGCCGAAACGTTTTCACCCGTGGCGATAATGCTTTGGAAATTTCTTTTCAAATGTACTTTAGGTTCTAATTTTTAATAATATTTAGAGTTTTTACATAAGGAATTTTCAGGGTATTACACCACCATAAAATAGGGGAAAATCAGTTTCAAAAACTTTGGAAAAACTGGGAAACATTATATTTTGTTCACAACAAACTACTTAAGAAATTTTGTTATACTCAAAAGATTTATCTTTTAAGTAGCTGTCACAATTAATTGACATTTATCAGCTATCAATGAGGTGTTAAAAACCTAAAATTCACTTCGAAATCTTTTAAAGAAAAACCCTATTACTTTAGAAAATTGATAGCAGCTCGTAGAGCAACTGGTCCCTAAACCTGTTACCATAATTAATAGTCTTATCAATATTATAACCTTTGATTCTAATATTCATATCACTAATTCATCACACATGCATTTATAATGGTCTACCAAACATACACACAAACATCATATGAAGATCGAAGATGCTCAAAATAAAAATACTATTCTATTTTCATGCTCTTCCAAGTCTTGAAAGTTTTCTTTGAATGTCTTCAGCACTGAATCTGGACCTCAATACTTGGAACTTCTACACTTGCTGGCTGCTACACAACCAACATGGTTAAGACGTAACAAGTAAATATACGATTGTTTCAGTACAGTCCAGGGAACACTTCATCTGATTCCAGACCAGTATAGACAATAAGGCTCAAAAACTTATTCCCTACAACACAAACATGTTGTCAAAATAAATAAACTCAATCATACAATATTTATGGGAAACAACTCTTAGTTGGTTCTAACCAACTACATAACTATTGTAGAATACAACTGTTCCTTGTCAGTGTTTGTCATCATTCAAAACCTAAGGGACTCAGCAAATTCCCCTTTTTGATGATGACAAACCTAAGTCAACAAATGAAACTCCCTGCAACCAACAAGTTAGAAACAGAAAATTCTAATAACAACACTCCAAGTGCAGAACCACTCAGAGCACTCACTCATACTCAAAATGAAACAACTAACTAGTTTCATTGTTTCCCAAATATTTTTTGTTGCATATATGTAAAAATTACAATAATTTGATATTAATAACGTACTTATTGAGACGAATCAAACAAAATCACATATGACTATTATGTTTTATATATCGAGAGTAATTTGATAGATACTCTCATTTTATGAATAGTGTCAAGATTCCTAATGGAAAGAACAAAAAGGAACGGAAGGAGTATATCGAAATTATTCTTACAACAAATAATAATAATAATGATGATGATGATGATGATGATGATAATAATAATAATAATAATAATAATAATAATAATAATAATAATAATATCCTAAAAGTAGTTAGGAAACAATAATAATAATAACAATAATAATAATAATAATAATAGTAGTAGTAGTAATAATAATAACAATAACAATAATAATAATAATAATAATAATAATAATAATAATAATAATAATAATAATAATAATAAAGAGTAATAATGTCTGATCTAATCTAATCTGATCTGATTACTGTAGCTTTTAAGTTCTGAAGAAGAGAGCCTTAATTGTTGTAAATTTGGTGACTAAAATTTAGGGCCACTACGCCTTCTTCACAATAGATTCCATATCAAGTTTCAACTTATAGGTCAACATCCATCATAAAAAAGGAACAATCAAACAATTAGGGGACAAAATTGGGTCATATTTAAATTGACATTCAAGAGAATAGATCAGCAAGCTCACAAAAATGGAATTCCAAACGGAAATTTACAGCAAAAGCAGAAGCTAAAATCATTAATTGTTTAAGATTTAATAACAACAAAGCTGATCGAAGATAAAACCATCTGAATTGCAAGGTTTGCAATTGGTAATTCATAATTTCATATATAATTTTCAGCAATCTATCTGTAGTTATTAACAAAAAAATTGGGACGCAAAGCAGAAATTAACACCAAATCAAAAGCTTAAATCGGTAAACAAAGGGTATTTTAGACGAAGGAAGACATACCAAATGTGATTTGGAATCAACAACGTGAAATGGTTAGCTATGTATAGGAGAGATGACATTTAATTTTGAGTTCGATCTCCATTGTTGCATGTGGAATTAAAAGCAATTACTGTGTGAGAATGATTTTTGGAGATTGTCAAATTCAAAGTTGAATGGAGAGGAAGGTATATCTGGCGGGTAAGGCGCGACCGTTAGTTACAAAAGAGTAAAGATACATGATTCTTTGATGGTAGGAGGCGGCAGTTACGATGGAGGCTGGATTTTCGTCTTCAGCTTTAGTAATTGTATATACTAAAGGGGAAAATATGAAATTGATTATAAGTAAGAGTCTGGATTAGTGGTTGCGTAACTCTATTAATTTTCTATTGTCACGGTTTCGAATCATGTGTTAGGTAATATTTTTTTTTGAACCATAAAAGAATATATGTGGCGAATGCTGGGGATGAAATGTGGCGCAAGGAGAGGAGGGGAAATGCTTTTTAAAAAAGAAAGAAGAAAGAATAGAAGAATAGATAGATGTTAAAAGAGGTTCTCAAATTATTAAGAGAGATTACGGAATTTGCTATCCATAATGTCATAGCAAAAAAGAAAAGAGAGATTCCCACTTCCCTTCCCTCCTTATTAAGAACTACTGGAAGAGAGTTCTTTTTTACCCCCAGGGTACTCCCCTTTCGTCAGCCACTTTAGCTCGTTATATACGAGAAATTGCCCAAAGTGGTACCCGTCGATGAATGTTTTGTTTTTGTTTTAGATCTGACTTGATTATTGTTGCTTTTTTTCAGTCCTATATTTCGTGTTCTCTTTCCCCCAAACAAGGTATGAATTTTACTGTTTAAGATTGTTGTTTATGAATTTTTTGATTTTTGTTGCCCTAAAAAAATCAAGATTCATGTTCTAGTAGTTCTTCTGTTTTTGTTGCATTTTTCCGTTTTTTTTTAGATCTGAAGTTGCTTTTTTTTTTTTTATTATTGTTTGATAGTATTTATGAATTTTTAAGGAAATATTTGAGATATGAATTAGTTTTTATAAATTTTTTTGTATGAATTATATAGATTCTGTGTATTTTTTTGGGGGTTTTTTATTTAAAAAAATACAAAATTAAAACAGAAATCAGCTCATTTTTTAATATTAGAGTTTGGATTGATTTTTTGGTTAGTTCAGATTTTTTGGGTTCATTTTAGTTCTGATTTTTTAGTTCACATTTTTTTTTTTGTATTTTTTAGTTCAGATATAAAAATGAACTTAAATTCGTTTATTTTTTTTGTTTTGGTTTAAATCTGTTTTTTTTTTTGTATGAATTATATAGGTTCTGTGAAATTTTTTAACTTTTGTTGCATTTTTTTGTTTCCGTTTTTTTAGATCTGAAGTTGCTTTTTTTTGATTTTTTTTAATGCATGAAATAGTATTTATGAATTTTTGAGATTTGTTCTGTAAATTTAAGATATGAATTAGTTTCTGTGAAATTTTTGTTTTTTGTGTAATCTTCTGTCTTTTTTTTTTTTGAAACATTTGTGAATTATTATTATTATTATTATTATTATTATTATTATTATTATTATTATTATTATTATTATTATTATTATCATTATTATTATTATAAAGTCTTGTATTTTTTTAAACTTATGTCTTTATTATTATTATTATTAAAACTATGATTAATGAATACATTAATTTGTGATTGCAGTACAAATTCTTTAAGCTAGAATCTGAAATTTGTATATAATTAGTTTTTTTTTTTTGTTCTAGTTTACTTTTTTTGGTTCATTTAATGGTTTTTATTTTCATGATTACATCTTAGAGTATAGTTTAGTTTGCCATGATGTATGAGCTCTTAATATTATTAGCTCTAAATTTCCTTGTTTTTTTTTTTTTGTTTTTTCCTTCTAGGTATGACTGACAGTCCTAATACACCTTCTGAGAAGAGGGTTAGAGAGAAGAAAAATACTTCATTGGTTTGGGAGGAGTATGATCTAACGTGGCCCAATGGCCAACGGCATGCAAAATGTAAACATTGTCACTTTGAGGCAGATGCGCCAGGTATAAGCGGTACACAAATTTCAAACGCCATACTGAGATATGTCCAGGTTATAAAGAATTTATTAAAAATAATAAATATGCTAATGTTGAGTATGATCATGATACTTATGTGCATATGTTTGCCGAGGCTATATTATTTCATGGTTATTGCTTGAGTATGGTAGAACATATTAAACTTAGAGAATTGCATCGTTATTTGAATTCCAATGTTAAAGACGTGTCTAGATACATGATTAGTAAATGTGTGAGGGGTGAACATGAAAAGTACAAACAACTTGTATTTGACACTATGCAATCTTGTTAGAGTCGTATATGTTTAACTTGTGATGGATGGACAGCATGCACTTCACGTTCTTATTTTTCTCTTACTGCCCATTTCATTGATAATGATTGGAAATTGCATTCGCTTTTGTTAAATTTTCGACGGTTTCCCCCACCCCATGATGGTAAGCTATGTTCATGTTTGTAAAAGGTTTGTTGAATGAGTGGAATATATCCAAAAAGTTTTTTCAATCACACTAGACAATGCTTCCGCTAATAATATGATGGTTGAAAAACTTGAACGTGATTTGCACTGCTCATCTCCTCTCCCTTTAGATGGAAAATACTTTCATATGAGGTGATGTGCTCATGTTTTGAACCTTATTGTTAAAAATGGTTTGAAACTTGTTGATGAATCTGTGGGTAAGTTGCGTCAAGTTGTTAAATATGTTGATTCTTCTGATATAAGACTCACAAGTTTTGAAAAAGCCAAAAGGTATAAAAATTTGGAATCTAAGGGTAATTTAGTTTTGGATGTTTCCACTAGGTGGAACTACACTTATGACATGATTCATAGGGCCCTTGATGTGAAGGATGCCATTGATTTATATCTTACATTTGAAAGTAGGGATATTGATGTTGATTGTATTTCTGACCATGAGTGGGATATAATTCAAAATATTTGTGATTTTCTTGAGGCATTCTATGATATTACCAAGCTATTTTCTGGTTCAAAATATCCCACTGCAAATCTATTTCTACCTTGCATAATTTTTATTGAAAAACTTTTGACTGATTCTCACCAAGATCCTATTGATGCTGTGAGAAAGATGGTTGCTCCTATGTGGGAAATGTTTGATAAATACTGGTTCGATCATTCTATGGTTCTCTCTTTTGCTTTTATACTTGATCCACGTTTTAAATTGACGTATCTCACTGATTTGTATTCTATGTTATATGTTCCTACTGCTGTCGATCAAAAGTCCAGTGATGTGCTTACTGCTTTTGTTGCTTTATATGAATGTTACATGAAAAAAATCAATCTGCTCCTGTTGCACATTCTGTTTCAAACTCTGCTCCTCCTCGTCCGTTCCAGATGCGGAAGTTACAACAGGATTTTCCACGTACTTCCACATCTAGGACAACGCGAGGTGATGTTGAGTCATATTTGAGCATGTCTCTTGTTGTTGATTGTGATGATTTTGATATTATTGAATATTGGAAGGCACAATCTACTGCTTATCCAATACTTGCATTGATGGCTAGAGACATTCTAGCCATTCCAATTACTTCTGTTGCATCTGAATATGCTTTTAGTGTTGGTGGTCGGATCCTTAGTAAATTAAGATCTTCATTATTACCGAAAAATGTTGAAATTTTAGTGACAATGCGAAATTGGCTATTTGGGTTTGAACCCGAGGATAATGATGCGGAAATTTTAACTATTGTTGCGGAAGAAATCGCTGATGGTGAAGAAGAGGCAGCTATCGTCGAGTAGGTGCAACCTTTGTCGGCAGCGGTGCTTGCTGGCAGCGGCCTTATGGTCAGTTGCCCTTGCATTCTGTTGCCCCTATGGTTGCTGCCTTTGTTGATAAGTTTCCCTTGTGTTAGTCTTTTCTTTTTTCGGGTAAGTGTAGTGCTCTATGAAGATTTTCTCTTGTAATTTGGTTTTTACCAAATTATCATATCTGAGAGCCCATTTTAATTTTTTATAGAGTATATTTTTGTATTTAATATATTACCACTTTTTTTTTTAGAAAATTAATGTCTATTTTGCCGCCCACCTCTGCTTCTCCTGAGTCCTGTCCCTGCTTCTGCTGCCCCAACTGCTTTGCTACTACTCCTGCTTAATACTGCTATTGCTGTTGCTGCCTCCTGCTTACTGCTGCTGCTGCCTCCTGCTTAATACTGCTGTTGCTGTTGCTGCCTCTTGCTTACTGCTGCTGCTGCCTCCTGCTTACTACTGCTTCTGCCTATTGCTGCCTACTACTGTTAGAAACTTGGATGTTAGAAAGTTGGTTTATGTATTAGACTATGTTTGAGTTTAGTTATTTGGATATTAGAAAGTTGTAAAAAACCTTTTAAGGGTTGTTTGGATGTTAGTTATTTGGATGTTTGAGTTTAGTTTGATGGGTGTAAATAAATTTAGTGTTAGATGTTTGGATACTACAAAACTTCTGATCTTGTTGGTTCTTTTCTTTGGATGGGGAGCCCTCCTAGAGGGGTTGTCATTCTTAGGAAAACAAATGTTTGATCGGAGATGAATAAAGTTTATTTATTTAATGACATAAACAAAATTATTATATACATGTATTGAATTTTAATTGTTAAATTTTCTTTTATTTGAAAGCATTACCTTAGATTAATATTCAATTATAACAAACAATGCATGAAAAATTCTTTAAGAATAAAAGGCTTTGCAAAATTACTTAGCTAAGGTTAATTGATTAAATTATATGGACTAATTTATAGAACTGTACTACCTTAGCTCATAATTGTCTTTATAAAATTATTAAGTGTTAACGTAATTAACTAATTGAGCCATTTAATTAATGTATATAATTTATACATAATTTTAATAATTTAAAAAAATTATATATAATTTTATTCAAATTAATTTAATTTTTATGAAATTATGTTAACTTTAATTTTATTTAATTATGATGTGTTTTAAATTAATTAATTTAATTAATTTTTATTATTTATTTTCCAACTTAGAGAAATCATGTAATTAAGTTCGATCCAAAACGGGTTCGGTCGTAAACAAACGTACAAACAGGTTCGGTAAAAAATGAGTTCGGTCGTAAAAAAACAAAACATGTTCAGTCAAAAACAGGTCGGTACAATACGGTTTCGGTCAAAAATCGGTCGATCAAAAATCGGTTTTTTACAGGTCGAAAACAGATTCGGTTTGAAAACAGGTTCATTAACGGTCGGTTTCTGTATAATAAAAACAGGCCGGAAACAAGTTCGGTATTAAACGGGTTGGGTATTGGTCGGTTTCGGTATGTATAGAATCGGTCGAAAAACGGTTTCGGTATAATTCGGATTCGATGGCGGTCGGTAACCGGTCACTAAATAATTCGGTCAAAACGGGTTCGGTATCGATCGATATGGGTCGGTAAAACAGTTTTCTGACCAAATTTACACCCCTAATTAAGATCACGTTTCTACAACAAAGACACGCACAATTTCTCGAAAATTATCGATCGATATGAGTTCTAAAACTGAACAGTCTGCTACAACTGAACAGTCTGGTACAACTGAACAGTCTGCTACTTTCAAACTTAGAGATGATCAATCAATGATTGTATGTATAATAATCATCATTGGAATTTTCTTGAGGTTACTTTCTGTTAGAAGTTCAAAGAGTGAAAATGTGAGAATGTGAGTAGCTAGAGAGAACTTGTCCCACATTGGTAGAATAGGAAGAGTTTTTCACATTTATATATTTGAGCTTACCTCTATTCTCTAAAAGCTTAAGTGGTAGGTGGGTTGTTGACAAGACACACGCGCGCGCACCGCACCGGACCAGATCGGGCCGGGCCGGGGGCCGTGGGTCTTGGGAAATGCGATGCGCGGTGTGCGGGTTTGGGTTGGGCCTTGGGCCATCCTATCTTTTTGCTGCTTAACCGTTTGGTCTTTTATTATTAACGGTCATATTTACCCAGTCATCACCACTAACAGCCATATTATTGACTGTTGATCTTTTCTCTCCCCACTAACAGTCATATTACTGACTGTTGATTATTTCTCCCACTAATAGTCAGTCAGCACACGTTTTTCTCTCCCATGACTCCTCTCTATCATCAATTCTTCAGTCTATAAAAGCCTTCATTCTGAGTCATTTTTATATACAACAGTTTTACACAACAGTTTTTCTCTCTCGTTTTTCATTACTCTCAAACACAGTTCTATTATTTTCTGGGCATAATCTGAGTTCCAGTCGGGCTGGTGCGTGCACACTATTCCGGTGCGGTGCTAATCCTGGAGGGCAACCACTGTACATCTACTGCACCGGGTAGCGCGGAATTGTCTTTTAGGACAGTGGTCGTTCACGACGCGGCAATCGTTTCACTTCTGTCCGTTCACGCTTCAACAGCCAAGTAACATTTTATTATTTAAAACAACAATCTAAAAGACAATTTTTTATTATGGCTACATCTAAGTTTCTTATTCCTGATATGTCGAAATTATAGGCTTTAGATGGTAAGAATTATAAACGTTGAGCTGTTAGGATGCGTTTCTATTTAGAACAGATTGAGGTTGCTTATGTGCTTGATAATATTCCTGAAACTGATGATGAAACTTCTGAAATTTATCTGAAATTTGTTAAGGATAATCGGACTTGTTTGGGTATGTTACTTCATCATATGTCGAATACTCTGCTTGACATTTATATGGCTTTCTATCATGCTAAAGATGTTTGGGATGCACTTGAGAAAAAATATGGAACTGATGATGCCGGTACCAAACGCTTTTGTGTTAGTAAGTGGTTAGGCTTTCAAGTTTTAGATAGTAAACCAATTATTGATCAAATTCATGAGTATGAAAACATCTGCATTAATATGGCTGCTGAGGGTTTGTCAATCTGTGATATTACTTTAGCCATTGTGTTAATTGAAAAACTTCCCCCTTCCTGGAAAGATTTTCGTAACCAATTAATGCACAAAAAAAGGGACTTAACCTTAGAGGAACTTATAGGCCACTTAAAAATTGAGGAAGAAAATCGTATTAAGGATAAAGGAATTGAAGTTCTGTTTTTTCTTCTTCATCTGCTAAGGCTAATCTGATAGAGTCTAAGTACAAAGGCAAAAGTCCACTCAAACCTGAACAAAAGATCAAGAAATATAAGTTCATGGGTACTTGCTTCAAGTGTGGCAAGACTGGTCATAAAGCCGATAAGTGCGTGGTTAAGAAGAATGGAAAACCTCATGCTCATTTGGTAGAAGACAATGATAACATAGTGGCTGTGGTTCTGGAAGCGAATATGGTTGATAACACAACAGAATGGATCGTTGATACCGGGGCTTCACATCTGCACCAACAAGGACATGTTCACTACCTACAACAAAATTGATGGTGAAAATGTCTTCATGGGTAACTCTGCTTCTGCAACCGTACTCAGCAAAGGAAAGATCATTCTAACCCTATCTTCTGGAAAATTGCTTACTCTTACTAATGTTTTACATGTTCCAGAAATGCGCAGGAATTTGATTTCAGGAAGTCTTCTCATGAAAGCTGGACTCAAACTATCTTTTGATTCTGATAGATTAGTTCTTACTCGTAATGGGGAATTTTTTGGGAAGGGATTTTGTAATGGGGGGCTTTTTGTTCTTGATGATAAAGTTGAAATTCTGAACCCTGATGTAAAAGTTGAAACTATGAATAAGAATGCTACTACTTCTTCTGCTTATATTGCTGAGTCTATTGATTTATGGCACGCAAGATTGGGTCACGTTAACATTGATTCAGTTAAAAAACTAAAACACCTTAATCTAATTCCAAAGTTTTCTAACACTGATTTTTCAAAATGTCAAATTTGTGTTGAGGCAAAATTTGCAAAAAAGCCATTCAAATTAGTAGACAGACAGACTGAAGTATTAGAGCTTATTCATAGTGACTTAGGTGATTTTAAAAATTATGAAAGTAGAGGAGGTAAACGTTACTATATTACTTTCGTTGATGATTGCTCTAGATTCACCATGATTTTTCTTCTCAGATCTAAAGATGAAGCTGAGGAAATGTTCCTAAAATATAAAGCTGAGGTTGAGAATCAATTGGGAAAGAAGATAAAAAGGCTTAGGAGTGATAGGGGTGGTGAGTATGAACCCAACACTCTTAAGGCACACTATGAGCAAAATGGCATTGTTCATGAAACAACTGCTCCTTATTCTCCTGAACAAAATGGTATAGCTGAAAGGAAAAATAGAACCTTGAAAAACATGATGAATTCTATGCTTATTAGTTCTGGTCTTCCTGATAATATGTGGGGAGAAGCAATTCTTTCTGCTTGTCATATTTTGAACAGGGTTCCTCACAAAAGACTTGATAGAACTCCATATGAATTATGGAAAGGTCGAGCTCCTAACTTGAAATACTTAAAGGTGTGGGGGTGCCTAGCAAAGGTTGGCATTCCAAGCTTTAAAAGGGACAAAATTGGTCCCAAAATTGTTGACTCAATTTTCATTGGCTATGCTTATCAAAGTGCAGCTTATCGCTTTCTTGTCAAAGGTACTAACAACTCTTATGCAGGTGGTACCATCATTGAAGCTAGAGATGCTGAATTTTTTGAAAACATTTTTCCTTGGAAAAATTCTCATCTTGGCTCTTCTAGTGTTTCATCCTCTAGTAGCTCAGTTAGTTTGCCTGTTGAAATTTCGCCTCCTATCACTAATGATGAATCTGATGTTGAACCTAGGAGAAGCAAAAGGTTGCAAATAGAAAAGGACTTTGGTCCTGAGTTTACTACTTCTTTTCTCTTTGAAGCTATTTTTGTTTATGATGATCTATTCATTGATGATGATTTTGTTCACATTTTTGTTTTAGAAGAAGATCCTAAATCCTATGATGAAGCGATAAGGTCTATTGATGCAGTTTTTTGGAAAGAAGCAATTGACAGTGAGTTGGAATCAATCCTAAGTAATAATACTTGGGAATTGGTTGACCTTCCTAGAGGTTGCAAGCCAATTACTTGTAAATGGATCTTTAGGAAAAAATTGAAGGCCGATGGATCCATAGACAAGTATAAGGCTAGAGTGGCAGTAAGAGGTTTTACACAAAAACATGGAATTGACTATTTTGACACTTACTCCCCTGTGACTAAAATTGCAACCATTAGAACTTTAATTGCTATTTCCTGTATTTTTGGTCTAACTGTGCATCAAATGGATGTCAAAACTGCCTTCTTAAATGGTGACTTGGATGAGGAGATCTACATGGTCCAACCTGAGGGTTCCTGGTCAAGAAAATAAGGTTTGTAAATTGATCAAGTCCAAATATGGTCTAAAGCAAGCTCCAAAGCAATGGTATGACAAATTCAACAAAACTTTAATTAGTAATGGTTTTCATGTTAATGAAGGTGATTCTTGTGTTTACTCAAAACATGATTCCCATGGTTGTGTGATTATTTGTCTTTATGTGGATGACATGTTAATTTTTGGTACTAACTTGGATCGAGTAAATGAGGCTAAAAATTTTTTGAAATCAAATTTTGAAATGAAAGATATGGGTGAGGCAGATGTGATTTTAGGTGTAAAAATTAAAAGGACCTTAAATGGCATCTGTCTCAGTCAGTCACACTACATTGAAAAACTACTTAGAAAATTTGACTCTTTTGATGTTGATCCAGTTAGAACTCCCTATGATCCTAGTTTCCACTTACAGAAAAATAATGGTGCTCCAGTGTGTCAAGCTGAATATGCTAGAGTTATTGGTTCTGTCATGTTTCTTATGAACTGCACTAGACCTGACATTGCTTTTTCCATTAGCAGATTGAGCAGGTACACTCATAATCAAAGTAATGATCATTGGATTGCTTTACGGAGGTTGCTTAGGTATCTTAAGGGTACCATGAATTGGGGTTTGCATTACTCCAAATTTCCAGGTGTTTTAGAGGGGTTCTGTGATGCCAATTGGGTATCTGGAAATGATGAAATTAACTCCACTAGTGGTTATGTTTTAACCTCGGAGGTGGAGCTGTATCTTGGAAATCTTGGAAGCAATCTTGCACTGCTATGTCTACTATGGAATCTGAATTTATTGCTCTTGAATTGGCAGGTCATGAGGCAGAATGGTTGAGGAATGTGCTTGCAGATATTCCATTGTGGGGGAAGCCAGCTCCTTCAGTATCACTTCATTGTGATTCGCAAGCTGCTATTGCCGTTGCAACCAACCTTGCCTACAATGGAAAGAAAAGACACATTCGTTTGAGGCACAAGGCCATCAAAGACTTGCTGTCTGTGGGGGTGATATCACTGGACTATGTAAAGTCCGAAAAGAACATTGCGGATCCGTTAACTAAAGGCCTATGTAGAAAACTAGTTTTGGAAACATCGGAGGGGATGGGGCTAAAGCCCATTGATTGAATTGTAATTAATGGACTCCTACTCACCTTGAGTTCAAAGGGGAACATTATGTAATAATTCAGAAGCACTACATTTTATTTTTCCATCCTTTAGATGTTTTGTTTTGTGCTTGCTACATGTGATTGAGGTTGAGCATTGGCTTTTAATGAACCCATATTCATATATTTGGTGGTGTGATGTAGCTCACACTTGATGGGTTCACCTAATTAGGTGTGGAAGTTTGGCCGATTCCTATGAGTAAGGCATGGGCTGATACTCTAGAGCACCTATGACCATCCAGGTTTGGACGTATGGCCAGTATAAGGCGTCAATTGTGTTCGCGGAACTCAGATTAGTGTACATGTTCAATTGTGTGGCCCAAGTGACGGGTCTCTAACTCCCTACTAAGTTCAAGACGAAAGTCACCTAGTAGGAAAGAGATCATAGCTTGAAGTTCACTATGCGTTAATTCAAGTCGCAAGACAATGACGCTTATGCAATTGATTGTCTTGCCCAAAACAAATTTTCTTCAAATTCTTCTTGTTTTTCACATCTTCGAAACTGTGGGGGATTGTTAGAAGTTCAAAGAGTGAAAAGGTGGGAATGTGAGTAGTTAGAGAGAACTTGTCCCACATTGGTAGAATAGGAAGAGTTTTTCACATTTATATATTTGAGCTTACCTCTATTCTCTAAAAGCTTAAGTGGTAGGTGGGTTGTTGACAAGACACACGCGCGCGCACCGCACCGGACCAGGCCGGGCCGGGGGCCGTGGGTCTTGGGAAATGGGATGCGCGGTGTGCGGGTTTGGGTTGGGCCTTGGGCCATCCTATCTTTTTGCTGCTTAACCGTTTGGTCTTTTATTATTAACGGTCATATTTACCCAGTCATCACCACTAACAGTCATATTATTGACTGTTGATCTGTTCTCTCCCCACTAACAGTCATATTACTGACTGTTGATTATTTCTCCCACTAATAGTCAGTCAGCACACGTTTTTCTCTCCCATGACTCCTCTCTCTCATCAATTCTGCAGTCTATAAAAGCCTTCATTCTGAGTCATTTTTATATACAACAGTTTTACACAGCAGTTTTTCTATCTCGTTTTTCATTACTCTCAAACACAGTTCTATTATTTTCTGGGCATAATCTGAGTCCAGTCGGTCTGGTGCGTGCACAATATTCCGGCGCGGTGCTAATCCTGGAGGGCAACCGCTGTACGTCTACTGCACCGGGTAGCGCGGAATTGTCTTTTAGGACAGTGGTCGTTCACGACGCGGCAATCGTTTCATTTATGTCCGTTCACACTTTAACAACTAAGTAACATTTTATTATTTAAAACAACACTTTCTTACACAATTATTCTTATTTATGCTGTATTATTTTGTAGAACAATGGTTTTACTCCAATTCTGGAAGTAAAATGGGAAGACATTGGAGGTCTTTCAGAGGCGAAGCGTGAGTTCGACGTTAGTTTGATTGCGCGCTTCACGAAACCTGATTACTATGAGGTTAGTCTCAAGGCAATTCGTTTATTGAAATTCTTATTCATAGTTTAACAATTTTTCTTACCCTTGTTAAAATTGAAGTGTTATTATTTTTTTATTTTTTATTTTTACAAAGGTCGTTGTGGTGTTGAGATCCTCTAGAGTTGAGGATTGGTAGAGTTGGTAGAGTTATGAGAGTGAGAGTTTTTTTAATATTTTTTGTTTTACTTTTACAGAAATGATCTTAGCCATTGATTGTTTTTTAAGGGTCCAGATATCAGAAATCTATCAAATCTACCAAAACTGAAATCTAGAGGATCTGAACCCGTCGTTGTGGGGGAGGTTGGTTATTTTGGTGGTCTGGCTTTTGGAATTTGGGTGGCAATTTGTGGCTCTCGGTGGCAAGGGGGTGTTTCGGGGTGGTTAAGTGATGGTGAGTGGAGGTGTTGGTAGGTGCTTTGTTAATTAATAGCCGAAACTTTGCCAAATTTAATCATTCTTAATTAAGTTTTGACACATTCATTTGTCCAATGTGTATATATATGTATTCATGCCATTTATATTTTTTAATATGAAAAGTTGGGTAGATTTCCAAGATTGTTATTTTCACCATGTGACCTGTGGGAAATGATAAAGGCACAACTAAATTGATATGGGTACAATCCATTGTGAGAACATATTTTCCTTTGCTCCTCTCAAAAAAGTTGTGCCTATAATAATTTTAGTTGTGCCAATATCAATTCCCGTGGCCTGTGGATAATCTAGATCATAATCTAAACAAGATTATCACATTTAACAACAGTATGCTATTCACACGAGGCCAAAATATATACTCCGTATAATCTATTCTAGCCAAATTGGATTGCACCCATTATTTGCAGATGCATAATAATCTAAATGAGATTACTATATTTAACATGCATCATCCTATTTGCACGAGGCCTTGGATTACTTGCATACACATGATCTTTATTTGTGACTAGATCTGGTTATTGGCCGGGTTGGTGCGGGTAAAAAACGGGTGGGGTCATAAGAGGGTCAGATGTGGGTCGGGTCAAATGGGTATTGGGCCGATAGTGGGTCAATATTGGGCGTGTTGATAAACGGACAAGAAAAACACTAAACAAAGAGAGGCAATAGTAAATCATATAAATACGAATCCATACGTGTAATGTTTTTGGTGTATTATAATTTATTTTTCAAAATTATCGGGTATCTTTTTTGGCCCTATAATGAAGCTATCCAATAATGACCCTACCCAATAAAGCTCTGTTTAATACTCCCTCCGTCCCTAAAAGATTGCTCCATTTACTTTTTCTCATCTCCCGAAACACATCTTTATATGAAAATATCTTGAGATATGTATAATAAAAAATTATAAGCATTACATATTAAAAAAGTACACATTAAGCCGAATCAAACGAGATCCCATTTGACTATATTTTTTCTTACGTGTATAAAATTATAGAGAGTCAAAGTTACCAAATAAACAGTAGCAAAAGTTAATATGGGGCAATCTTTAAGGGACGGAGGGAGTAAATACCTTATAAAATTGACCCTGACCCTTATGCCATTGCACTACCCTATCCAATAACCAGGTCTATTTGTGACCCTATGAGAATGTAGTTTCATATTAAAAAACACATAAGAACTTTTGAGTGGACATTCTTATACCAAAATGGGAATGTACTAACATATGCGCGTCAATTCTTTTTCTTGTGAACTAGATTTTGGATTAGATCATCATACTGGTATCTTACTCTATGGACCTCCAGGTTGTGGTAAAACAATGCTTGTTCAAGTGCTGGTAAACAAAGTTAATGAAGTTGGAGACGGTATTAACTATCTTCATGTGGAGGCATGGTGCAAATAAATATCGGCCGAGTTGATGCGATGATGCGGATGCGATTTCTGCCGCAAAGATATTTGCCGGTTTGTTGCGGTGTTTCAAAACACACCGAGTTTTTGTGTGACTCGGCCGTATCAACTCGGTTTTGCCTGATATTTTCCAGTGGAAGCAAAGAAAGAGCAAGAAGAAGAAGAAAAGCATACTTCAAATCTGAGATTTAAGTGAAAAAAATTAAAATTAAAGCTTAAATTGTATATAAAATTCAAATTCGAACAAAAGCCCTCAACTAATTGTTAAATTCCTTCAAACATAATCCCCAAATTAAAAACCTAATTACAAACTAAAAACCTGGTTGCATATTGTTGATGCTTGTTATGCCTATAGTTAATGGTAGCTTTCAGCAGCTTGGTGGCATCCGGCGAGGTTGCGACAGCGTCGATAGACCGGTGGCAATGATGTGTGGTGTCGAGATGCAGGCGGTTGTTCCTCTTCTTTTCTTCATCGTCTTTGTTTTGTACTCTATATAAGTGTTTGTCAAACTTCGCACATTACTTGGTATGGTAAGGATTAGATCCTAGTTCCTTAAGACTTATCTTTCCCTTTTTGATTAGGATTGACATTTTTTATCCTTAGTGTATATAAGCAGGGTTGGTTAACTTTTAAATGTCATATATGCACGTTGTGACGACTCGACTCGCTTAAACCGGCGCGGAAGAAACCGACGAGTCGAATTGTCGATCTAACATACAAACATACTTAAAATTTAAAACAAAACCTCAAAAATTATTATTATAAAACCCAAATTGTACAAAACCATAAGTTGTACATAATTAAGTCCCATATAGTCACTACTAATGAATTAACTCCAAAATAGATGTCAGGGTTAGAGTATACAACGTACTAACATTCTAAAGAAAATTACAACTAAAACAATGGATAGTAAATCGACACTCGCCCGAACCCAATTAAGCTAAGCATCAACATCACCATCAGAGTTACCTGAAAATGAACATATATCCACCATCAGTGGCGAGTAACATAACAGTCCTACCCTAATGTGGATACACATGAAAATAAAATAAATCAAACAACAAATCAGACACTCAAACATGCAACATGACACGAAATATATAACAAGAACAACATTAATATTAATATCAAAGACTTGCTCAACTTAAATTGACTTAATCTTATGATTACTTAATCTTTTTCGCTATCATTTACATATTAGACCGGATTATGCTCGTACGAACGCATCTTACGCGATCGAACTTTCCTACTATGCCAGGAATGAGAATCTTAATTACTCCCAAACCCATGAACCCCATCTTACGGAAATTCATATCATAAAGACGACATAGCAAGTAATCACTATCCCAATACCGCGGTTAGGATAGGGGCAGCGTCTTAACCCAAGTCTTAGAAACTTACTCTAAGGTTAGGCGTCTAAAAGTAAATTCAAGCTAATCTTTATAAATCCTTTACATCTTGGTTATCCTCAAGATCGCAACTTACGCCTTTTCTTGAGACTAACTATGTAAATCATAATCTTAGAACCTCATTAATCAATCTTTATCACTTTCTTTAACTTTCTTTGAACATCTTTTACTTAATCTTTACTTTCTCTATCGTTCTTAAACTATCCTTTGCACTTAACTTAACTTTCTTTAATCAAGACCATATAACCCATACTTAAGGATTACATAATCATAATAAAGAAAACCAAGATTCACAATACCATAATCAAGAAACTTCAAGAATCATACAATAATCATCAAGAACTCATACTTTAACTTAATTCATCAAAACAAGATTCAAGAAACATAAAGAACTCATCAAGATCATCATCATCAATACAACTCATAGTTCACGCATATTCATGGCTAACTCTCATCATCATATTCATCAATTCAAAGCATCGAAATTTCTGAAAATCGAACATGAACATGATCAAACATCAAACTATCATAACCAATCTTAAAATACATAGAAACAAGGCAAGAATAACATAAAAACAACTTCCCAATCAGCCATAGAATCACGCATGGATATGGGTCATAATCATCAAACTTTCAGTCTAATTTGATCATCAAATCTACCCTATGAATCATAGTATATAAACTAGGATAGAAAAGCATGTTACCTTATTGAAGTATAAACAAATCAATACACAAAACTTGCTGCCCGAAAAACAATCCGCACGACCCAAAACACACGGTGCACCAACGGCTTCAACACGGCCCACCACGAACTTGCACGGCTTTAACCACGAACCACCGTGCACCACCTGAACACCACGCAGCACCATCACACGAGGCACCACCGTGCACAACCACTCTCGATCACGCACCACCATACGGACCCAAACCCAAGAACAGAACCCAAACAAATAACCTTGAACAATTGCAATGAAGGCTAATGTGTTTGATTACTTAAAAGATGATTAGAATGGCAAAATGATCATCAAGCCTTACTACTACTTCTATTTATAGAAGTTAGTTAAGGTGTGAACACAAATCAAGTGGCAAAACCAAGCCACACACATGAGAGGGTCGGTTGGGTCTAAGAGAAATGGGCCAAAATAATCACTTGGGCCATTTGCACTTAAGCATGACTAATCATGTTTAAATTCGCACTTGGCCCAAAACTTAATTAATTAATTAGAAAATTAAAATAAAATTCTAATTAATTAAAATATAATAAAATAAAATAAATAATAAAACAATTAATCATCAAATAAAATAATCATAATCAATTAATAAAACAAAAATAAATAGTCCAAATAAATTTGGACCATACATAAAATAACATAAATACAAACAAATAAACAAAGCAGAAAATACCGAAAACCTGGGGCGTTACACAAGTGATCTTAAAGTTCTTATGCTGATGTTGTTCCAATGTGTGGTATCTTTAAGTTGCCTAACTAAAAGGTGCCTCAAGTTTTTAATGAATACAGATCAGCGTCAGACCATCGTCAGACCAGTCCCTTACAACGGTTTGTCTCAGTTTATTACTGAACCTTCAATTTTGAAATTGAGAATTTAATTGTTCTGACATGTGACTGTTGTGGGACAAGTGAACAGTGTAAAGTAACCTCCTCCTTATATCTCTTAGTAACTGCTAATTTTCTTCAGTTTATTTCATTCTTTCACATTGACATCTCTTTCTAACCGTCTCTCTCTCTAATTGCTCTTCTCTCTCAAACCCTAAGCATCATCAAAAGAATCTCTCTATAATAATTCTCAAACACTTTCTCTCTCTCTCATCAATCTACTGAATCAATCGAAAATGGGAAGAAAGAAGAAAAAAGGATCAAAGAAGAGAAGCAAGGGCATGAGTCAATCACCAAGCTTCACACCATCCAAGATCGAAAAGGAATCGAGTACTGCAGTGGTTGCTGAACACCATAAAGCAGAAGAGAAGCTGAAAGAGGTTAAGGAACAAGTTATTGTAGAAACGGTTATGGAATCCTAGGATGTCTGTAATCCTAAAGAGAAAACTCCACCACCACCAACTCCTGAATCACCACCACCATCATCACCAAAATCTCCACCACCTCAACCTCAGAAAACTCCATCCCCATCTAAGCCATCACCTTCCACATCAAAGAAATCACCCTCTCCATCACCTAAACAACCCTCTGCATAGTCTATAACCTCATCACCTCCGCAAAAATCACCATCACCCTCAAAAGCCAAAACTCCTCTTCCACCTTCACCACCAAAGTCCAAAACTCCACCACCCTCTTCACCACAAAAAGAAAAATCCCCATCACCTTCTCCACAACCTCAAAAGACACCTTCAACAACCCCTCAGATCACAGAGAAACCAGTGCTAAGCACCGAGGGGGAAGATGTAGAGAAGGAAGAAACAAAAGAGAAGGGTGAAGACACACTTGGGGAAGACATGGATGTTGAAATTACTGAAGTAGTACAGGGGGAAAAAGGAAACTGGGAAGAGGACAAGTCCTTTAAGGTCAAGGGTCTGTAAGGATGAAATTAAGAAGGAGCCTGCTGAGGAGGCTCTAGTGGGAAAGAAGGAGGAAAAGAAGAAAATAATGAAAAGTGTGGCAAAGAAGGGCAAAGCTTCTGAGAGCCCAAAACCTGCAACAAAGCTACCAACTGAAAAGAAGAGGAAGGCTGACTCTGCACCTGAGAAGGACTCAGCTAAGAAGAAAGGTAAGACCATTTCTGAACCACTATTTGAATTAAGTGGTAGGGGTGTTTTGTTTGGTTTTGCATGCCCTAAGTCCTGGATGAGTCAACCTTTTCTAGAAGAGTTTAAGGAGGCTGTAACGCCCCAGATTTTGGGCTAGTTTCGTGTCGGTTTGCTAGTAATTATTTTTGTTGCGGTGCATGGTCTAAATTTATTTTAGACTATTTTTAATGCTTGAGTGTAACCATTTTATTTAATGGTTTATTATTTCTTAATTTTATTTTATTTTATTTGAATTAATTATAATTTTATTATTTAATTTTCTAATTAATTAATTAGTTTTGGGCCATGTGCGAAAATAATCATGATTAGTCATGAATTAGTGCAAATGGCCCAAGTGAACATTGAGCCCATTTGAGCAAGCCCATAGCCGGTTCTCTCTCTCTTTAGTGGCTTGATTTGCCACTTGCCATGCATTCACACCTAACTAACTTCTATAAATAGAAGTAGTAGTAAGGCATGAGGATCCATTTGTTCATTTGCTCATCTCTTGCCATCACTTTTAAAAGCCAAACACTCCCTCCATTAGTTCATGTTTTCCACGCCATTTTTGGCTCTAAACACCCAACTTTGTTCATCATCTTTTCTTAACCCAAACTTAAAGATTCATCATCCATTGATCTTTAAGTATCAAAACACAACCTAAACTTTATTTGGTTCATTCAAGATCACTAGTTAGGCTGGTAGTTTGGGTGTTGGTTCGTGGTGCTAGTAGGTGCGTGTTAGGGGTCGTGCAAGGCAGCCGTGGCTGGGACGTGATGGAGGCAAGGCTGGTTCGTGGCTGGTCCATGGCTGGGACGAGAATGGTGCAGGGTTGGTCCGTGCGGTGGTGGTTCGTGGTGAGGCAGCCGTGCTTGGCCGTGTTCGTGAGCCGTGTTCGTGAGCCGTGTTGTGCGTGTATTGCTGGCCAAAGGTGACTCGTTCCGGGCAGCAGGTTTTGGGGTTCTTTACGTGTTTGTTCTTGGTTAAGGTAACATACTTTCTCAATCTAATTGGTATACTATGTTTCATAGTATAGATTAAATGTTTAGAATTGGTTTTCTTGGAGTTTTAACATGATTTTTATGTATGATTTACATTCTGGTTTGGAAGTGATTTTATGATGATTTCAATGTTTTAAAATGATGATTTCATGATTTGAAGTTATTTTGAAGTTCTATGAAAATCGTGTTCAATTTTGGTAAAAGTTGGATGTTGGAAAGTTGATAAAAATTGTTGATTAAAGTGTTGTTTTATGCGTGTAACATGATGATTATTATGGGTTTAATTCTTGATTGAAGATCTTGAATCTTGATTGAATTCTTGATTGAAGATCTTGAATCTTGATGAGTTCTTGATTAGTTCTTTATGAGTTTGATGGGTTCTTGATGAGTTCTTGGTCGAGTCTTGAAAGTTTAAGAAAGTAATTGATGAGTTAAAGAAAGTGATTAAAATGATAAAGAAAGTTAAAGATTGAATTAAAGTTGGTTAAAGAATGGATTTAAAGTAAAGGATTAATGTTGGTTAGACTCAAGATCAAGGCGCAAAGGCAATCTTGAGAATAACTTCGTGTTTAACTAATTATTTTCGAGAATCAAGGCGCAAAGGCAATTCTTGAATTTAATTATGTTATGATTGAGTTGATTGAGTTGATTAAATTGATTAAGATTTAAAGATTAAAGATTAGCTTGATTTCACTATTAGACGCCTATTACATAGAGTAAGATTCTATGTTTTGGGTTAAGACGTTTCCCCTATTCCATCCGCGGTATTGGGATAGTTGGAGTCTTACTATGTTATCCTTTGAATTTCCAGTAAGATTGGTTTCACGGGACATGGATTTCCAGTAAGATTGGTTTCATGGGATTTGGGAGTAAGATTCTCAGTCCTGGCATAGTAGAAAGTTCGAATGCGTAAGATGCGTTCGTACGAGCGTAGTCCGGTCTAATATGTGAATGATTGCACCAAAGATAATGGAATAATGTTTAATGGTCAAGTTAGTCGTGTAAGCATGATTAAGTGATGTTGTTATTGTCGGTAGCTTGCTATGATGGTTCATATGTTTGATGTACGTTGGCAAGTTTGATTAACTGTTGTTTTATTTGATTTATTCTATGATCTTGTGTATCCCCGTTAGGATGGGACAGTTATGTTACTCGCCACTGACGGTGGACTGTTGTTTACTTTTCAGGTAATTCTGATGATGTCGGTGTTGCTTAGCTTGGGGTTGGGCGAGTGCCGATGTTCTTTTGATTTGTTTAGTTTGTATTTCGTTTATAGTTTTGGACCTCGTTTATAGTTTATAATTTCTAACTCTGACCGTGTTTGGAGTTCATATCGTTATTGGTATTAATAATAACATTTTGGTTTAGTTATGTACAAACTTGTGGGTATTTGTACTTTTGAGGTTTAATAATAATAATTCGAGGAATTAGTTTTAATTCTTAAGTTTTTTTGAGTTGTAGTTATAACTATTCGACTCGTCGGTTTCTTCCGCGCCGATTTAAGCGAGTCGGGTCGTCACAGAGGCTATAGAGTTTCAGGGTTGGGAGGGGCTGTTTGATAAAAGGCTGGATGTGTTTGAATCCTGTGTTGAGGAATTTTATTCAAAATTGGGAAAGTTAGACATATGGAAGGTCTGGAGTGAGGTTGAAGGGGTAGATATCAATCTGTCAAGGAAGAGTCTAGGAGAGGTACTGTTGTACCAAGAGGGGGGTTATGTGGCTACTCAAAAGATAACTGGCCTACTATCCCTGAGGTCAGTACAGAACATATCCAGACCACTCTCTTTACTGGTTCTCCTACTGATGGTTCTGGCTATGTAATTGGCCAACTAAGGGAAACAGTGATGAGGCTGTTTCATACATTGGCCTCTAAGATAGTACTCCCTAGGGCTCAGGGCATAATGGATGTGAGAAAAATGGATGCTGTGATAATCTACTGCCTGTATGAGTCTCCCTGGTCTCATGCTAGCCCACATGGTTAGCATTTTGGAAAGGTCAAACCACTCTCTACCCTATGGTGTCTGGCTTACCTTGGTTTTTCAAAGTAGGAAGGTACATCTGAGTGGTGAGGTTAAGAAGATGTCTGTCCTCACCAACCAGATTTAGGTCAGAAGGGAATGACCTTTGAAGGTGGAATACTGAAAATGAGGGATGAAGAGAGGACCACTGGGGTCAGGAGAACAAGCAGCTCAAGGTTTGAGGAAGTTACTAGGGCACTGTCCAAACAGGTGCAAACACATGGAGAACTACTTCAACAGATGATGGCCAGTGTCAATGCTCTGTGTACTTCTCTGGATGGATCAATCAAGAATATATCATCAAGGTTGGACTCCCATGAAGAAAAGCTTGCCTCCTCATCCAGCATCAAGCCCGAGACCACTCAACGACCAGTCTCCATCATTGCCTAAGTGAAGAAGAAGAAGCAAGAGGAGAGTGCAGAAAAGGAAGAAGAGGATTCTACTGTGGATTCTAATGATGATGTTAACTCTGACTCTTCTTAGCTTACCCCCTACCCTGCTAACATATATCTCAAACTATCCTTTCTCTGGTTTCCTTGAACAATTTAACTTCTCTTAGTTTTTGACCATTTCTGCCAAACAATTTCTCTGCAGAATGGTCCTGGTCTGTAAAATTAATTAACTTGTGTGCACTTTGAACTTTGGTATTATGAGTTGCAGGTACTCACTTTTGGGACAACATCTCTAGAATGTTGTGTTTATATTATGCTTGTGCCTTGACTTTACTTGTTGCCTTCTCCTAATTATTGTGCTATGATTATTTTGTCATTTGATGATGCCAAAAGGGGGAATAGGACAGATGAAGTTCCTAGTGTCAGGTGTAGCAACTTGAACAAGGTTCAGACCTTGTTAGAGATGGCCCAGCTTCATGCCTAGGAGTATTTTGAATTCAGATCAAATGCTCCTATCCATCCCAACTGGAAGAAACTCTTCCAAATGAATTTAGAATTCTCTTGCTACATTTGCTATTGATAAGTCTTGCAGGTTACAGGTCTAATGTTGAAACTCAATAATTATTGAGTAATGTGATGAGTTGACTGACCTTGTAGTCAGTCTAATTGTGCTTTAGTCTGCTGTGTATTTTTAATTCTTTGAGATTATGAATCTGACTGCAGGCACGGTACAAGACCAGTTCCTCTGAACAGTTGTTTTATCTTAAAACAATTGGAAACTGTTCTCAGTGAGAACTTCATGGTTTGTCATCATCAAATACGGGGAAATTGTTGAACCATGTTTGATTTGATTGATGACAAACCAGTTCTCTATACTTGATTGCTATGCATGTTTGTATTTGAACAGGTTAATTCAAGTGAGGACTCTACAAGGCAACTTTGAAGATCTTGAGATACTAGAAGATCAGAAGTCAAGAGCTGGAAGCCTTTTTAATTTTTGTACTTCTAGGATCTTCTTGTAAAATAGACTTAGGAAAATATATCTTGTATTTCTAAGTACAGAGCAAAAAGAGTTAAAGTTTATGTCCAGTAAAGAGAACAAGCCGAGAACAAGCTAAGAACAAACAAAGAACAAGCTTGGAACAGTTCTCTTTATCAAATGTAGACTTTATAGTACTGAGACCACTGTGGGAACAGACCTCAGTATTACGCACGTGCATTTAAGTGATCAGCATCGATTTTCGTGTTCAAAATCATTTTTGAAAATTTATTTGAAAAATATTGATCACTTATGTTTTGGAAATCTGCCAAATTGATACACAAAATCAGCTTTGCATTGTACTTGTTTGGACTTTAGTATACTTCCCACTACATGTAGTGGAAAGAGACAAAGGTCTGAAATAGCTACCTATGCACTTGTGTCAGCTGAGGTTGTTTGCACAATTTAGGTAAGTCTCCAAGAACACTTTTAGGGGACGGTTTTTACTTGCTTATAAAAACAATCTTTTAAAAAACCCTAAAAAGTGACTCTTGCTCTCTAAAGAAAACCAAGTCATATTTTCAGAGAGTTTATCCATAGAGCTAAATTATCTCCATATCCATCTTTAAGAGAAAACTTACGGAGATTTAAGATTGTAATCTTTGAACCACTTAGAGGGAAGTAGTTGGGGAGTGTTCTGAGAACATTGAGTGAACCGTTAGAGTTAACAGTTGGGGAATTAAGTGTTACAGAGTTGTAGCATTTAATTGAGTGTGTAACCTTGTTATTATCCAGAGTTGATTAATAATATTGGCGAGAGAGTAGAGGACGTAGGCTTGTTTAGAAGCCGAACCTCGTTAAATCCTTGTGTCCCTACTCTTTATTTACTGTTCTATCGTTGTTCTCACAAAAAGATAAACAAACTTTGAACAAGATTTAAAAACACACATACTCAATTCAACCCCCTCCCCCCCCCCCCCGCCTTCTTGAGTATACATTGAACTAACACACGACACGACTCTGACGAACTCAAAAGACGCCAAACCAAATCATCACACGAATTCAAGCACTTCCATACGCATAATCACCCATTCGAAACATCAAGCCATATTTATCAACGAGATCATCAAGATACACTTAAAACTATAAAAGATTCATGCTTAACACTTAATCATACATAAAAACAATAAAAACTCATGCTTTTAAATCAAGGATAATACACACATATGATCATCAAGAATTCAACAAGATTTGCTAATAAAACAAGATAAAAACCGAGCCTTTAATTAATTCATCAAACTTTACGCATAAAACACGAAGCCAAAAACCAATTCAAGAACTCAACAATAAGCTTCAAGATTTACATGTAATCAACAATTAATATTCAATAATTTTAATAACCAAAAGATCAATAAAGAACCAAGGATTTCACGAATCAAAAAGGTAAAAAAAATCATGCTTCCAAGTACTACATTCACACGCACAAAGCTATTCAAGATTCAAACAACAAATCATGATAATTATACAAGAAATTCCAAAGCAAGATCATAGAATATAATATCACAAAAAGATTATTCAAGAAACAACATTAAGAGATCAAGAAATCCAAAGACAACTCCTAATACTACACGGTCATCACACGAAGTACATGAACAGCAACAACAAATTTCTCTAATCTATCATCCTATACAATCTAATCCTAATCCTAAGTAGAATAGAGCTAGTTACCTTATTGAAGAAACTACATACAAGATTCACGCACAAGATACACCCAAAATACGGCCACACTCGACACCCCAACGCACGGCCAAAGCTAGGAACTAGGCTTTGATCTTTAAAGATGTTGATGGTTGGAAGGCTTGAACTATCTTTAATGGGGTGGTTGATTTGATGAGGTGAAAGGTGAATTCGGGTGGTAATTTTTTAGAATAGCCATGCAATATAAGAGGAGAAGGAGGGAATTTGTTTTGAGGTTTGATGATATAATGAAATAGGGAAAAAGGGTGGACTTTTGGGATATGAATAGAGTAAGGCTATCTAGAATTTAGGAGATGGTTTAAAATTGAGATAAGGGATAATAACAAAGGGTGAGGCCGGCCAAGGGGTCTTTAAGGCACGATTTGGGCTAGCTCAACTTACATAATTAAGTCCTTTTGGCCCAAAATAAAATGTTTGGGCTTTAAGGCTTAATTTCACACGAAATTTTACGGCCCAAAAATCCGGGTCGTTACAGGTGACTTGGTTGTGAATGGGTTGATCTTTGACGTTGACTGGACTCCCTCGAACGGGCTCGGGCCTAGCTGAGTGAGTCCTGCAAAATTGTAATAACCTGGAAATTCCCTATTATAAAACTCCCTTAAATACCTTTCTGAGTTAAATATAAAGTAAACCTGCAGGGAAAACCCAAAGTATTACCGCCATCGTGTTCAAACGACTACGGCAATTGTTTTCAAAGTTGCACAGTGGAAATTATAAAACTGAAATATTTAAATTAGTCGAGTATACAATCCTCGACATTTTATTAAAACCAAGATAAACTAAATACTAAACTTTATTTATTACAAGTTGGAACCTTCCGGCCCATTCAAAAATATCAAATAATTCATAATTGTTAGCCAAAAGAAATGAACGCATAATAACTGGAAACTCTAGAACACTCTTCACTCAAACCCGGCATGCTTCATGTCCCCACCTATAGCATACCTTTATTTTTGTCCTACTACTCACCATTAAAAATGGGTTGTCGTAGAGTCCAGACAAAGGCAAGGCCAAATGCACCAACAAATGCAGCGTCAGCCAGAGCTGAGTACGGAATAAAACAAAACATGCACAAACGATATAACATTATAAGATAAAGCATTTGTTAACCTACTTTTCACTCTACATGACCAGACCCTTACATCCCCGGACTCCATCAGTTTAATAAAAGGTTTGGATTCAACATCGAACGGGTTTCCTTCCAAATATGAGTAACCATGGCCACTAGAGCCCCACTCGGTTGCAGTTCGAGTGGTAAAAACTATGCCACTTTAAAGTGACAGGATCCCAGGCCAAAATAATAAAATTAAACAAGGCTGTACAACGTCTTGTACCCCTTGGTAGAAGCTATTTAGCTCCCCCCATATGTTCATACTCAAGGTGTATACGTTCCAAGAGTTTTGGTGTGAATCCTTTTTCGCTTTACGTGATTTATCAAGTTTATTTAATAACCGTGAAGACTCACCCCATACAAGACATCACACAATTTGGTGAATCAAACAACACATTTTCCTTTTTTTAAGATTCCCTACAACTAGGCAACCACATAACCTACTTTTAATTATCTGAACTTGCCTATGCCCAATCGAACAATGTGGTTGGGTTAAACTTTTAACCTTGTCTCAATCTCCCACAGGGGGAGAGAGTAAAATTACTACCTTGTCTCAATCTCCCAAAGGAGAGAGTAAAATGATTCCTCTAGACTCGACATGTGAGTAATAATAATTTTCTTGCCTAATTTGCAACATACTCATTTATATTCCATATTCAGAATAATTAATCCACCCTGGGGATTTCATAACACTTTAAAAATATCACAAAGTGAAGAACAACTGGAACATTTGTACTATTATTTTTTTCACACGCATCACATACAATAATCATGACATCTCATTGCATTCATATACTTCCCTAATCATGCTGCTATATCAGTAATACGTTTTGCGTACACACGTACCTGGTATAATAGATCCTACTAGCCACGGTTACTCGAATTCACGAAATTCAAAATCTCATACAACCAAACAGCGGACTAATTAATTTCCCCCGAATATAAAATTTATCCTAAGCATAATTATTACAAGATTTCCAGCTTCTATAAAATTCTAAAAATTATATTAGTGTGCCATCTACTTAAAATACCCAACAACCGTTTAGGTAGATAACTAAAATAATATTTTAAGCATGTTAAAGAAAATTTCAGCCTTTATTAATTACCATAAACACGCCTAACATATTCCAAATGATAATTTTTAACGTTCTAACAATGCCGGGCAAGTTGTTATATCCTCGGGAACCCTTATATGCTACTAATGATAAATCCTTTAGAATTGAACTTTTTGCCCGAAAAAAACAGCAAATAAAACCTCTACAAGTCCATAAAAGCAACATTTAAAGTCCCAAAATTCGCATACAAAGATCATAAAACGCGCAAGATACATTTCTACCCAAAAATATTAAGAAAAGCATTATATATGATGTTGAAACATTTATGCATAAATGGGCTTGAACAAACGGACAATAGAAGAAGATTTTAGGCAAAAGGAGGAATCGAGGCAATGGAGGGTTTGCGGCTCGCGACGGTTGGTCGCGGCTCGCGATTTGCCCCTGGATCCTGCTGCGGTACTTCTTGTTCCTTGGATACTTTTGCCTTGGATTCTCTCATGTATTAAACCTTGTTTATGAGGTTTAATGGCTGCATTACGATATGATTAATATGAATTAAAATCAGAAGTTTGATGGTGAACATTGTGTGTGGTATCTTTTGGTGTTTAATCACACAATTAACTCACCTTTATTTCTGATTTTATGGTGTAATATTCATTCATCTTTTTACTGATTCTTCTACTTATTTATGCCTATAAATAGGCATGTTTGTTCATTTGTTAAGTACACATCAAAATATTCATATTTTTTACACTCTACTCAACTTGATTGCTCTTGGTATTCTCTAACTAATTATACTAAGAGTGTTCAAACACAAAACCTAAACACAAGTCTTTAGGATACACTCTTAGGATCCCATAGAGTGTATATTTTCTCCATTGTATCTCACTACTCATTTCGTGGATTCCCGGTGATCTAAAGGGGAGAAATAGATTAGAAGGAAAGTGTAGATTCCACGCCTTGGAGGGTTACATTATACATTTCAACGATAAAAAATCCTAACGTATGACAATTTAAATAAAATTCCAGAATATTATTTTTCATTTAAAACATATCCCTAAAGGTTGAAATATACTTTTTAAGCCATAAAACATTACAATTTAATCCCTAATATACCTAACGCAGATTTAAACAAGATACAAGCCAGAAAATCTTTTTTTTTCTTGTTCCACTCGACAGTCCTCCTAAAAAAATATTTTTGAATTTTTTTTTTCTGAAATCAATTCTTAAATCCAAATCAAATAATCAGAATCTAAATTATACGCAAATACATATATTAATTCAAGATTTAGGGTCCAAATATCATTTAAACTATGCGTAAAAAGAAACCTAAAATACAACCCTAATTATTTATTAGAAATTAGAATTTATAACTTCAAACAAACCCAAAATCATACAAGAATCATGCTTTAAACTAAGATTCCAAAACTAATTAACATAGTGAATAAAATATTTAAAGAAAGGGACAGTTTCTTTATTTTAAAAACAGTATCATTCGACTGCACGACCCATCAAAGTGGTCGGCAACGGCGACGAGGGTGGCGGCTCCGCTGGTGGTCAGCCGGCAGTGGTGCGGCTGGTGGTTGGCTGGTTTCTAGTGGCTGGCCGGCCCTTTTTTTTTTTTGAAGAATATCGAGTGAGTGAGAGAGAGAAAAGAGATTTGAGTGTGTGTATTTTTCCTTTTGGCAATTTTTAGGGTTTAAATGAAGTCTAGGGCTATATAAAATAGTTGTTGTCAATTTTCCCTACGGGTCTGCAACCACTCAAAAATCCCTTTTTTTTAATAAAAACCTGCCCTAAACAATTGAAATATATAATTGTCTTTCTATTTTTTTCCGACTACAAGATAATGTGATATTTATTAAAATTGAATTAAAATATAAAAATAAATCGGAATACATATATACATACACATACCTATAATTTATAAAATTTATTCATTTCCGTACATTTATATATTACGGCATAAAATGTAAAAATAAATATATTAATTTATACGCTAAAAATTTGGGTTATTACAAAAATGAACAAGGGTGACTGACCCGGGGGGTGGACCCAGGAATTCCCCTCCGATGCTTAAGTCAGCACAGTATTATGTGTGGAAATGTAGAGAGAGAGAGAGATAATGCTAGAGAGAGAGTGCATTTCTCTATTAGGAAAAAGTTACCTCAAATAGAATAAATGAGGGTATTTATAGTTGAGGTTTTTGGGGGCTGATTAATAGTTGATTAGGGGCTGTCAATCAGCTAAAATGGGGGGATTTGTGACACCTGTCCTTGGTTGTCCAGATGTTTACACCTGTCCAAAGGGTGTTTAAGAGATTATGGGAATTCCGGGGTATTTTGGTCATTGTGACATTATTGGGCTCAAGGACCAAACAAGAGTAGATTAGGCTAGATTTAGGCTTGATTTCTTGAATTTCTCTTTGATTTTCATGGCATCTACTCTTCTCAAGGTACACAATCAATTTCTTTTGCTTTTACTCTTCTCTCTTTCATATTTTGCAAGTAGATTAGTGTTTAATTACTGCATTTACTTGTTTTCTTAGTTTAATTGCTTATTTGTTGTTAGATTTAGGTTTAATCCATGTTTTTTTGCTTTGAATTCCACTTTAATCTCTTATCTGTGTTTTCTTCCTAATTATGCTTGAGTAGTTAGTGTTATGGTGCAATTTAGCTAACCTGATTACAGGTAGGAAGCCGAGGCACGGCTTGGTAAGCCGAGAGTTACAGGTTATAAGCCAAGGACATGCCGGGAATAGCAGGAGCATATGCAGGAACAGATACATAAGCCTATGGTGCTAGGTATCGGGTGCATAAGCTGGAACATGAGCTGGATCAAGTGCATAAGCTTAGTGTAAGCTGGAACATAAGTTGGATCAGGTTCGTAAGCTAAGGGTAAGCCTAGAGTAAGCTGGGTCGGGTTCGTAAGATGAACAGCAGGTAGAACAGTTAGTGGATCAGCTAGCATCTACGATGTTCAAAGTGTATTTTGGGAGTTATGCATGGTCAAATAGTCCAAGAAGTTAGTTCCTAATATCAAGGAAGCCTTATTCAACAAGGAATAAGTCAAAAGTCTCCTCCATGTTCCCACAAATAATGAAGGAGTCATTCAAATGAAGATGCAAACAGTTAGAGAGATATATGCAACACACTCCTACATTTCAACAAGCAGTAAAACAAACAATACCAAGTCAAGCAACCACTCCTTATATTGGTGCAACCGTGTAAAGGAATACGTGGGGAGTCAAGTGTCAAAGGTAGTTAGCTAAAAAATAGGAATAGTTGCCTAAGGTCATTGGGCATACGTGAGAATAGTTATAAATAGGAGGAATAGGGCTGCCACAAGCTCGTGTCTACACAGCCCAGAAGAACTCTACTTAATGTATATAACCCGACAGTTATCGTTTGTACTAGCAAAAAGCAGGGCATATCACCCATACCTCTAGGGTGCTACTAAGATAGGTTCATCCATATTTAGTTTATATTATTCAAGATATTGTACGTGTACTAAACGAATTTAATGCCCGAATCATAGTGGATTGGTGGACTCATAGCCACCCGTGGTTTTTACCCCTGTTCTTGGGTTTTCCGCCATTTTCTTGTGTCTTCTCTCTTTTATTTTTCACCATTTACTCTTCATACCCTAGTCTAGCTATCGCCCGTCCCAACCTGAAATTGTTATCTTAACGATTTTCGGCAAAAACTGTTTGGCGCCCACCATGGGGCCGATGGCTAGAATTTCCCATAAAAAATGTGTATCCACAAGATAAATATGCTCTTTGGCACAAAAGATTAATCTATCCTTATTTGCATCAAAACATAGCAGCGAATGAAGGCATTATACGTAGATCGGCTCATGCCATTATCAATAACGTCCAATATATGGAGAACGTGGAGGAAACCAAGAAGCTAATAGCAAGAGTGGTTGTATTAAATCAACCGATTTGGTCCATCACGCAATTGGGTATCGTAAATGGATTGAGAAGATCTCTCCGACAACTTTGGTGTTATTTGATGAATTTCCAAGGTGTTGTCGTGCCGGAGATAGCTTGTAGATGATTAAAACTTTAAAAGAGTGTCCTATTTCGTAAGATACAAGCGGAGTCGGGTTCAAAGCGTTCAGGTTCCAGCTAGCCTGTTCATGTAATAATCTGAACCATACAGCTACCCAGCTAGGGATGCAAACATGCTTAATAAAGTAAGTGCTATTTTAATTTTCAACTACCAAGGAACATGATTCTGGTTCAAATTAAATTTTTGTCTTTAAGTCGTAATCTGTAAGATGAACTCGCAGCTTGGGCAAGTAAGTTCCTCAACCCACGAATTGGTGGCTAGTCGTTACATTGTACTTTTACTAACCCGAATGTAGGTCGTTGCAAGCTGAAATTTCAAAGTTATCATAATTTATGTTTAATTACCCAAATTCATGTTGCAAGATGAAAGCTCGACTTGGCCAGATTAGATTTACTAGTTTTGAAATAAGTTGTTATTGCGAAATGTTGCTAACCTGAACGCAAGTTGCAAGTTGTAAGCTGCAAACGGTAAGCAGAATGCTGCCAACCGCAAGCACTAAGCTGCAAACGAAAAGCAGAACGTCGTAAGCCGCGAGTTATAAGCTGGAAAGTAATTAAAGCAGAAAAATAATGACTTTTTATAAGCAAGTTCTCTAGAAGCATTATATTTCAAATTAGATATACAGTTTAACTATAAGTAGGAGGAAATGATAAACTAGTCTTAAGAGTTAATTTGGAAGCTGGAAAGGCTGAAATGAATTTTTAGCTATAACAAGCAGGTTACAATGTCTTATGATTTAAACTATGAACTATTTTAGTTAGTTTTGTGGAAGATCTTTCAGGTACAAATCTGAACACCAACCCGTATGTACCTTCAACAACCTATAGCGCGCTGGTTCCAGCAACTTGTAAGCGATTCCAGCAACCTGAACTTGGTTCCCAGCAACCTGTAGACGATTCCAGTAACCTGTAGCCGGTTCCCAGCAACATATAGACGATTCCCTGCAACCTGTAACCAGTTCCCAGCAACCCGTAGAAGGTTCCCAACAACCCGTACATGGTTCCCAGCAACCCGCGAATAGTTCCAATAAGCCGTATATAGCTTCTCCAACATGGTATATCTTCAGTTATGTATGTACCCCTTCCAACTACCTAGTCCTGGTACGAATTTTACCAATTGCAACCTGTTGCACCTTTATTAGCAAGCATCACCTTATGGTTAGCTAGCTTAGCTTATTATCAAATTTCATACACATGCTGTAACGACCCGGATTTTTGGGCCGTAAAATTTTGTGTAAAATTAAGCCTTTAAACCCGAATCATTCGATTTGGGCCCTAAGACTTAATTTTTATTTAATTGATCAGGTCCAAAACCCATGTTTGACTCCTCCTAAAACCGACCCCTTGCTATATTTTCCTTTTACTTAATCAATTTAATTTATTTTCCATAATTAATAATCCATATCGATTTTATTTGAAACCTAAAAAAATCTATTTTTATTTTTCCTAACTACCCTACTACATTTTAGGAACATCCAAAAAATCTTACTTTGCATCTGCCTAGCCAGCCCCTTTGTTTTTATTTCCTTTTTTTTTCCAATCCTAAATTACAAATAAAAACTAAACTACAAATAAAAACTACAAATAAAAACTCCTCCTTTTCTCCACAGAAATACTTCCTTCACTTCATCAATTCAAACACCTTCATCAAAGAAAGTTCAACCTTTAGCCTTTGAAGATCAAAGCTTGTCTTGCTCATGGTCGTGCGTTGGTGGTCGAAGGTGGCGTGTTTGGACGTGGTTTATGCGTGTCGAGCGGTTAAAGATCGCGCGTCTATCGGTTCATCTGTGATGAATCGTGCGGGGCAAGTTTTGTGTGATTGATTGTGAGTCAGATTCATGTCGAACGGTTAAAGATCGTGCGTCGAGCGGTTAAAGATCGCGCGTCTATCGGTTCATCAGTGATGAATCGTGCGGGGTAAGTCCTTTATTTGTTAGTCTTGTTATCGGTTGTAGACCGAGTGTCTTCTTGTTATTGAACTTGTGATTAAACGTGTTATACTTGGAAGTATGTGCAGTGGCTTGAATTGATTAATTGTTAAGTTTCCGCAGCTATTTCTGATATTGAACTGGTAACCTGTGATCGTTGTTGTACCTGTGTTCTGACCCTATTATTGTATGTAATGTGGTCCTACTTCTAAGTAGGATAGTCTAGTTACTCGCCACTGATGGTGGACCCCCAATTTTATTTTGCAGGTAAGCAGGATAGAAGCTAGTAGCAGGATGAGTTGATGAGCGTCTAGGCCCCTATTTTTATTTCCTGCTTTTGCAATAGGTTTTATTTCAGTTTTTAGAACTAGATTTATGGTTTATTTAACCTTTTGTAATTTGGGATTCCATTATTATTAATAAAAGTATTACTTCCACGAGTTTAGTTATATCTTTGTATTATAAATCGATTGGTAACTGCCTGTTTACGACATTATCACTAATAACGTCGTTGCTAAAATGCGGGGTGTTACACATGCTACGTAAGTAAACCCTCTAGCTGAAGCGGATAACCAAGTACACCTCTGCATGATTACTTGTGTTAACTGCATGCATTAATCATGATAAGAATTTGTTTATCATTCCGAACTGTCCCTATGTGATAACATCTTCTAATACTTGCGACTTTGTTTTGAAACAAGTTAAGTTTTTAAGTATACACATATTAGTCCGACATGTCAGGACTCCTTTGACATTCATTTTCATCAAACAAAGAAGCTCTAGCATAATCAAGTGGACTTCAATAAGTGAGCATCTCTAAATTAATACTTTTATTTTCTCTTAAAGTAGCCATAATGATGCAAGACAATATAGCTTATTTACTATGATTTTAATATTGCAATTCGCATGTGACTGCACAAGTCTTACGCTATATCTTCAAAAGTATTTTACAATTTTCTGTGCGAAATACATGTACAATCCTAATTAAATATAGCATGTCATGGGGGCTTAATGCCAACAACAATGACACTTTATGATTAAGAGAAACCCGAGATTTCAGCTAGTAAGTTGTTAGCACGTAAAGTCAAGTTGAAGATACCACTAGTTAACCCACTCGACAACATGAATATGCCACCGGAAACTGAACCAGCTTGTCAGGCTCACACAATAAGCTATCTTAATCTGTTAATGACGCCAAGTAAGCTTTGAATTATCGAAATAGTCAATATCATTCACATGTATGTTTTATTAATTTCCGAACTTTATTCCCCGGTTATCGTCAGAGCTTATCCGATGTGGGAAGTGCACTTAGTAGCTACCTTGTGAATTATACTCAAGCATGACTTATACGCACTCGTATTCATTGTTCTTTTTTATGTGGTTAGTTATCAACTTCTTGGTAATAAATATAATATTAGTGCTTCCTTATGAACTAACGTGGAGTGCAGTGAAAGAGACTTATAGGTTACTTGATACCAACGTGTAAGTTGAAGAAAACAAGATACTTCAAAGCTAGAACAGCTTCAACATTGGTGATTTTCTTAAGATGAGACCTAGCTAGTTGATAACAAGGCACATGGCATGGAATCAAACGACTAAGACACTTATTGTCACTACATTGCTTCAAGAGATCAAAATTGTAAATCAAACAATCATCTAAAGAGCTAAGTAACTTTAATATACTCGACTGTCAAAATCGTTTGTTTATTTTACGTTCGTACGATCTCTCGCCCACATTGCTAATAATCGTTATTACTTATTCACTTCGTAATATCTTCGAATCTAATTTTTATTCAAATTAAATTTTACATATGCACCACAGTAGCAAATCATGCTTTTACTTTATGAATCAATCAGGTAGCAGTTGCATTTTCGATGCTTAAACTCATGAAAGTCATTCTAACGAAAAGCGGAGTTAAGCTGCACGCATGTCTTTTTCCACTAGGTATTAAAGTGCTATTAGCCAGATCTTAACGGAGCGAAGCTGACGCAAGCTGAGCAAAGCTGACGCAAGCCAAGCGAAGTAGACGCAAGTCAAGAAAGGCAGAACGAAGCTGACAGAAGTTGACTCAAGCTGACGTAAGTACGGGAAAGCCGAAGTGAACCTAGAAAATTCCGAAGTAAGTTGCCAAGGGTGCAAGCAACCCGACAAGTACTAGACATAAGCTGCAAGATGTGAAACTTAAGCTGAGCAAAGTTATAATAACATATCGTGTATCAAATGCAAGTCGTTGGTGCTAAACATAACTTGGTTGCAAAGATGGATCACACAAAGCTTTATAATGGTGGTCGATTTATAAAGGCAGTAACATTAGTCGAAATCAATTCACTTAAATCGTTTACCATGGTAACATATCAGCAACAAGAGGTACATACTCCCGAATTCACTAATGCATTTTCTAAGATCATTGAACTCATTGTCATACTCAAACGAATTAACCTGTATTTAAATTCATTCGTTCATTGACCCAAGTTGCTATGTCCTAAGCTAATACTCGCATGTTGAAAAACGTAAAGCATTTACTCATGCAAAGGAAAACACGTTTTCTCTATATGTCATTATATAATTTTGTATCATGATGCAACATGATAAACTTGCTCTTAAGCTAGCTTGACAATAAGATTTATAATTACTCTAAAAGTAAGAGATCAATCTCATGCAAAGAGGTCTAGTTACCAGCTTAGCTTACAAAGTAGCCCAAGTGCAAGCTCGCAACGTAGCCCAAGTGTAAGCTGGCAAGGTGACCTAAGCGTCAGTTTACAAATTCCCCTAAGCGTTAGCTTAAAAAATGGTTCAACTACTAGCTTACAAAGCCGCTTGGGTACTAGCTTGTAAATCGGCTTGGGTTCCTACTTACAAGTGGCTTAATCACCAGCTTATAACGGCTTATATGCAGCTTGTAGATTGTCGATCTAAAATATTAGTTTACAATGTGGTCTGTGTACCAGTTACCAACTTGCAAAAGAGGCTAAATCTCGGCTTAGCGAAAGAACAAAAGCATCAAGATGAAAGAGGCTTATGTGTCAAATGTCAAACGTCACTACAACATAAGTGATTTTAGGTAACACACTAAAAGTGTTACCTAAAGGACTAAAAATGTTACATTAGACATTAGGTAACACTTTTTAGAGTGATACATCTGCTCGTGCTACCTATTCCCTAAGGTAACACTTTTGGTATCACTTTTCAAAGTGTTACTTGTGAGATTTTAGGTAACACTTTTACTGATCTTATGTAACACTTTAGAGTGTTACTTTTAATATCTTTAGGTAACACTTAATAAATTGTTAGTAGAACTTTTTTGTGTTACCTATCATCTATGGTATCACTTTTTAAAATATTACGTATCAGCTTCCATCACTTTAAGTAACACTTTTTTAAAAATTAGGTAATACTTTTGCTTAATTAGTAACACTATGGTAACACTTTAATTCAGATAATGTATCACTTTTCAAATACTTTAGGTAACACTTTATGTAATTAAAATGATGATGGATGATGATGGTGGTGATGATGATGATAATAATAATAATAATTATTATTATTATTATTATTATTATAATAATAATATAAAAACAACAGTGATAAAAATTACATAAAAAAAACAATGTATGCAATAAAAAAATATAGTAGCAAAAATAAAAATGATAAAATTCATAATAACGTAAATGCACTCAATTACAAAGAAAAATTGAGATGTCCAAATTTGAATTCAAAAAAAAAAAAAAATTCTCAGTCTAGACCTGTCTACATATGTCATATATACAACCTTCTTTTTTTCAGAAACTAAATTTGAATCCTAATCTTCATGCTTGTATGTGAGTTCATATATTGCTATTGTAGTAGATATAATATTGCTACTCCTGCTGAAGATCATTTTCCAAGCCCTGTAAAAAAAAGGAAAAAATTAATTAGAATAGAAATTTAAACAAAGATATTGATTAAAACAAATCCTAAACTCTAAGTCAGATAGATAAGCTTTACCTGATCATGATGCTCATCATTTGTGTCGTCTTTACAAGGATGCTCTGTAACTTCTAAACCAGATGGCATGTCACCAAGTGCTCTAGTCATATTATCAAAGGTTTCAGAAGGGAGGTGGTCTTTGAACATTTTCATTACATCTGCTACCGTCTCTCTCACAATTTGATCTTTATATGGCTTTAAAAACTCATCTGGAATATTACACCACCGACTGAGGCCTTCTTATGCTCCTTTTTTTTTTAGGAACATGTTTTCAATTGTCTTTGATTGCCAAAGTTATCAACATTCATTACTTCATAGTATGCTTCATCTCCATCAATTTCCCTTTGCATTTGAACTTCCTCCATCTTGTCCTATAATGAAAATAAAACATAGTGTGAGCTGCATTTTAAGGCGTGTAGAGTGTTTTGTGTTGATTTTCAGCAGATAGTTACTGTTGTTCCTGCCTTCTTTACCATTATTCTATAACACTTTAGTTGTTGCTATGCACTGTGCCAGCTATTGTGAGTGATGCGGCAGCAAGTTTAGTTTTGCTTTCTACTGGTGCTACTAAATTTAACATGGATACATCAAAGCGGCAACAAGATAGAACTTACAATGTTACTTTGAATATGCTCATAAGATGTCTTGTATTTTTTGCCTACTTTTCTCTTGCGCTACTCGAGGTACAACTTTGCTTGGGATGGCCGGCTTTTCTCCCGATCTTGTTGTTTCTACAAATGAAACATTCCATGGTACAATATATAAATATATCTATCACATATTTTAAGAAAATATACAATAGCATAGCAAAGAAAATTTTTCTTCAAAAGCTAGTAGTTTCACTAATTCACAGTGTATTTCATTTACCAATTCATGTTCTTTCCTAGCAAACGACTTAGGACCCATAGTATGTCTATCTTTTTGATTGGCACTGCTTTCCCGTTTCTTTTGGCTTTCTTCCTGCAATAACAGCATAAAATACATATAACTTAGAGCTATCCTGTTGAAATATAATAAGCGTCTAATATGAACTTACTTGCTTACTGGAAAAAAAAAGACTGATAAATCTGCAAAATTACCTGAACTAAATCCAAGTTCCAATATTCTAACAATTCTTTGAATTGTTCCTTTGGAATATATTCAGGAGCATTTTTCAATCTATCTTCATCATTGTCATAAGCACTAAAGTAGTTTCTCTTTACACAACATTTATGACGACGCCAAAGCCGTCCAATTGCTTTCATCACATAATCCTTACCTTCTTCGGGGATAATGAATTTCTTCTACATACATTAATAAATAAAAAACCAAACAATTAGCAGTTTTTTTTTAAGAGAACAAGAATTCAACAATTTTTTCATAATAGAATACGAATACCTGCACATAGCTCCAAATGCTATCGTGCTTAGTCTTACGCACTTTACACCAATTAATATTATTCAATGGTGAAAGTGTAGGAGAACGAGCTATAGTGCCTAAAAATCTTGAAAACTTATCCAAAGTTTTACTATCAGGACCAATAGGCTTTCCCATTTCATTTAATATAATAACCTTATGTTCCTCCATTGACCATTCTAGGACATCTTTGCACATAGTTGGGCCTCTAGTTCGCTTCTTTTCTTGTGGTGCTACATATAAAATTGAAAAAAAGGAAGATTAGAAAAATATATTATTCTAACATGTACATATATGAATATTTAAAAGCATTACTAAAAAGAAGGAAAAAAACTATTTACCATTTTGGTGACTTTCTACAATCTAATCATCATAAGCTTTGTTTTGTCCATCTAAAATTTCTCTATCACTTTCAATTTCATCATCCATGTCTTCCTCTATGGTAAATTCATCTAAATTTATTTCATTTTGATATTCTTCCTCTACATCATGTTCCATTTCAGTTGGTGTTGATTGTGAAGAAGTTCTCAATTGTGAATTACCTATTTCCCTTAGGATATCACCATTTCCCCTCTTCCTCGCTTCATTTTCTTTTGATGTTGATTTTATCCTATAGTAATCACCTAGTGTTCCGGGAGCAATCATTGCCTTACTTTGTCCCATATGTGTTTGAAAATCATTTCCCTTTTTTGTCGGAAAACTATGGACGTTTTGTGTTAATCCAAACTCTACCTGTTTGTCTTGATGTCTTTCAAAGGCTAATTTTTTCTGTGTAATAGATGGGTTTAACCTTACTTCAGAATTATTCAATGCACCTACATTTTGACGAGTCCGTGTCGGAACTCTCTCTTCTATAGCATCTTGTTGGGTGCTTGAGTGGCGCATCTTCATACGAGTTGACATTGATATTGGAGTATCACCTAATTTCTCCTTTGTGTTAGTGAGATTTCCATCTTTGCCTGCTGACACCTAGAAAACAGATACATGAGAGGGGGGTGTCAGCTATTGTTATGTGCATGAGTGCTACTGCCCACCCCCCTGCCCAACCCCCCTGCCCAGCCTGCCCTGTCCCCCTCCCCACCCCCTGCCCAGCCCCCTCCCTACCCCCCTGTTCAGCCACCCCTGCACAGCCCCCTACCCAGCCGCCTCCCCCCTGCCAAGCCCCCTCCCCACTGCCCCCCCGCACTGTCCCCCACCCCCCTACAATCCCCCCACCCCCCAGCCCACCCCCTCCCCTGCACAGCATCCCCCCCACTGCCCCCTCCCCTGCACTGCACCCCACTGCCCCCTCCCCTACTCAGCCCCCCCCACTGCCCCCCTGCACAGTCCCCCCTGCACAGCACCCAACCCCCCTGCCCAGCACCCAACCCCCCTGCACCCCCTCCCCCTACACCCCCCACCCCCCTACAGTGCCCCCACCCCTTGCTGCACCCCCAAGCACAGCCCCTCCCCTGCCCCCCCTACACGGCCCCCCCTGCAGCCCCACCCACTGCCCCCTCCCCACCCACTCTACACTTCACCCCCCTTGCCCAGCCCCCCTCCCCACCCTCTCTGCACAGAGCCCCCTACCCAGCCCCCCCTACCCAGCCCCCCACCCCCTCTACACAGTCCCCCTCCCCACCCCCTTGCCCAGCCCCCCTCCCACCTCCCCTGCCCAGCCCCCCTCTGCATAGTCCCCCACCCCCCTCCCCCTCAGCCCCTTCCCCCACCCCCCCTCTACAGCCCCCTACCCCCTCCTCAGCCCCCTACCCCCCTGCCCCCCCACTGCCCCCCCTACCCCCCACCCCCTACCCCCCCTCTACAGCCCCCCTGCCCTTCCACTGCCACCCCCTCTGCCCCCCCTCAGCCCCCCCCCACTGCCCCCCCTCAGCCCCCCACACCCTTGCCCCCCCCAAAGCCCCCCTGCCCCCTCACAGCCCCCCTGCCCCCCACAGTCCCCCTACCCCCCACAGCCCACCACAGACCCCCCACAGCCCCCCACAGCCCCATGCCCCCCCCCCACAGCCCCCCTGCCCAGCCCCCCTCCCCACCCCCTCTGCACAGTCCCCTGCCCAGCCCCCTCCCCACCCCCCGCCCAGCCCCCCTGCACAGCCCCCATGTTTGAAATCAGACATGATTGTTGCAACTATTACTCTAGTTTGATTTGTTTTCTTAGGCATGCAATAATTACTCTAGTTTTAAGTAGCTTAAAAACAAAATTAGCTAGACTGTCAAGGCTTAAATTACATTCTTTGAGCAAGGCCTCAGGTTTAGAGTTGTTTTTCGTATCTCATTGTCATTATTTATACTCGATTGGATGTCCTCTTCATCAGGAGTGTACAGGTTCGTGTCTTCATCCACTTTCTCTAACTGCTTTTTACTTTTCGTCTTTTTCTCTGAGCTATTCCTCATTTGATTTAACTCCAACGCCATAGTTGTCACCGCAAATTCCTTCATTTTCATCTTGTTTTCAGCTATTCGCTTCTACCTAAGCTTCAAATAATCCGACATCGTGGTGTGAAGTTAATCTACACAAAAAAGGGTAAAATTTTGAAAGTAAATTAAATAAAACAACAAAACATTACAACCTAAGGTCCATAAGAAGGGCAAATTCATGCATATTTCATTACATTAAGATGAACTAAAGAAATAAATAAGTCCAAACCAAACATGTTCACCGATTATTATTGATAATTAGGATAAAAAGTTATAAAGTAGTACAAAATCTAAACCAAGCATTATTTTACATTCATTTTATATTATGCTTAAAAAGAAACTATAAAACCCTTAAAGAATCTAAATTTGTGATTCCATCCAATCCCAATCGGTGTCATCAATATCAGAATTTACGTCTTGAAGACAAGCATCGGTTTCATGCAACCCAGCATGTTGCACCTCAACTCGATCAGAAATACCAACTCTGCATAATGTGACATCATCATCATTAATACTAGCCAAAACAAAAGGGTCATTTGTGCTTCTGCATAGAAAAAGTCTCTTGGCAAATTTCGACACACATAATGCAAATCCTTCTCAACACCATCTTCTACATAGAAAACTTGGTGCACTTGTGAAGCCAAAACAAAAGGGTCATTTGTGGAACACAATTTGTTAAAATTTACACAAGTTAGGCCATAATCATCAATTTCCACTTCATACCAATCACATTCAAACAACACAACACTAAATGCCCCCCAATAATCAATTTCTATTATATCTTTTATAACCCCATAGTAAGTGACATTGCCAAGAATAGGATTGGAATCCTTGCTACTTGCGAAGCTTCGAGTCAAGGCTGTTAATGAGACACCACTATTTTGGGTTTTACATTTGTCATCATGGTTTTTGGTGTAGAACTTATAGCCATTACAAAAATAACCCGTGTATCTTCTTGCAACATTAGAAGGACCCAGAGATAGCCACTTTGTATGACCGCGGACGTTATCTAATTCAACTTTTTCTTTAAACCAATCCGTTAATTCATTGCTATGTTGTTTAGCCTCCCTCCACCTTTTTTTCCGCTTATCCTTAGACTTACTTTTAACAAAATTTTCGTGTTCTCTGCATAAAATTTTACCAAGATAGTATATTGTTAAAAAAAAAAAAATAATTTACAGCACAAGGAACAAATTATGAAAATATACGCACTTGATGTAATATTGAACTTGCTCATCTTGACAATTGAATAAAGCATATCGATGTGCTACAAGCTTAGTGTTGGAATTGAGAGAATACGCTTTCCCTTTCTTCTTCCCTTTTTTCTTTCCTCCAAGTGGATAGCCTATCTTAGGAAACAAGGATTGTAATACCCCGAAATTTAGGGCCAGAAAATTTCGCGGGTTATTTATATTATTTTATTTATTCTAAGTCCAAAAGACTCATTTATTTGGACTGTTTTATTTTTATTTCTCTCCTTATCTCAAAATTGGGCCGATGACCCAATTTTTCTCCCTTTGGCTGGCCCTTCCTTTCCTTTTGGGCCAATGGTTATTTCTTTTGGGTTTAATTTAATTAATTAGATAATTTTATTAATTAAATTAATTCCTTAAACTAATTCAAACCTAACTTTAACAACCTAACTAAGTCTACTCTCACTCCCTATTCTCTCTCCATTTGCACGGCACCCCCTCCCCTTTTGTTGTTGTTTGTTGTTCTTCTTTTCTTCTATATATATGTTAGGCTTAGCAATATTTTGTTCCTAATTGCTAAAGCTCATAAACCCTAACAAGAAAATTTTCCTCCTTTCCTTCCAAAAGTTAGCCGTGCACTATATTCACCAAAGTGGTGAATTTTGCCTTGGAATTTTTAGCGATTAGAGGTAACTAAGCTCTCTCATTTAAATCTGGAACAAGTTAGCTATATAATTAATTAGGATTAAAACATGAAAATTGTTAGGAATTAGTGTCATGATCACCTAGAAAATTTCGAATCATATGATATGATATTATGTAATTTTTCTTGATGATAATATGTAATCTTTATGAATTATTATGAAATTTTCTTGATCATTTTATGTAGTCTCTTGAAATCTTTAATTGTTGAATAATTATTTGTATGAATTTATTTCTTCATCAAATCTTGTTATTTCTTGATGAATTTTTCGTGGGAGTTTCTTTACTGTTTGATTATGAATCTTTATTTCGTGGCAAAATTCGTCCTTTTATTGCTTATAATAATTTAATCTTTTAAACCGGTAAAACTGTCCAGATTTGGTTTATGAATTTATTAAGATACTTAATCAATTCGTATGGCTACGAAATTTTAGGTGGAAGTCAGTAATAGTGTTTTACAGCTTGTTTTAAATTTTCGTAATTTTTAAAGTTCGTTTGCTATGGAAGAAAAATCTGAAACTGATTTCAGCCTAATCTGATTTGTTAGTTATAAAATCCCTTAAAAATAGTAAATGACGTTATTTTTGGACGAAATTTATGCACGTTAAACCTTGAACATATATATATCTTCCATCAAAATTTCCAGATTATTCAAGACCTTTTAATGGTGGTTCTTAATTTAATTCTTTAAAATCAGGTTGTGTAAAATAGTGTGATTAAATTATTAAAACATGTTATTATTGAATTCTTGGATTTAATCTTGATAATATTATTATTCCCAAAATGCCGTGTGTATTATATATATAAAAGAATGTTTTTGATCTTGTTTTTACAATTAATCTTGATATATTGTGTTCCTTAGGATAAATTTAATGTTTAATATTAAGTTGTTATGAATTATTGTTAATCATATTTATTTGATTAATTGTGAAATCTCACGGTAATATTGCCCCAAATTTTTCGAGTGGTATAAAATATGAAAAGTAGAATTTTTATCATGTTTTAGGTAATTTATGTAGTTAATTGTATTTTATGTGGTGTTAAATTAATTATATGATGAGTTGATGAATTTATTTAATTATTAATTTACTCCTAAAGTGTCATGTGGTACTCATTTATTTTGATCAATGTTAGTTTAATTTTGACTTATAATAATATTGGGATAATTTTAGGAATTATTATTATTATTATAATTATTACTTATTAAAGGAACTATCAGGGATAAGTTGTAATATGAAGGGTAATAATAATATGACAAAAGGGATAAGTTGTAACATAATAATAATAAAAGGATTTCAGGATAGTTATTATATCAGTCACCATAATATTTATTATTATTATATTATTAAAGGAAGTCAGTAGGGATAAGTTACTATAAGAGGAAAAGTATAATAAGATATTAATAAGGAAGGAAAGGAAACAGAGTAAAAGGTTATTGATTTGTTTCGATCTCTGGCTAGGAAAGACTTGGTATTTAAGGTGGCCAATATACGTGCCGCACCTCTCTTTCCTGGGACTTCGAACATTTCATTTCCGATTACGGTCACCTAGTACTTCCAAGTATAAGAAAGATAATAAGTTAAGGTTGCCCCTGCGATGACGCAAAGGTCATCAATCGGGTTAATAAGATAGGACGCCCCTGCGATAACGCAAAGGTTATCAATCGGGTTAAGTCGTTGCCACTGCCAGACTGCGGTATCTGCGCAATTCTTGATTGTAGGATATGTAGCTGTCTAGGTGGTTCTCGCAAAGGAGGGCTATTTAGGGGTTATGGCCATAGCTTAGGCTTAGTTCTCGCAAAGGAGGGCTACGGGTGGGACGCAAAGGTTCACCCCGGCATGTTTTAGGAAAGTTGTGGACGCAAAGGTTCACTACGAGCTATAAAGACCGGTCCGCTAAGAAGTTAAGATATATGATAAGTTAAGATATATGATAAGTTAAGATATATGGTAAGTTATTTTATGAAGTTAAGATATGATGAAGTATGATATGTTATGAAATCATGATAACCAAGTTATATGTATATTTATAATATAAGATAAGAATGAATTGCAACGTACTATGAATAGTATAAGTCTTCCGCTGTGTACATCTGTATTTGTACGACTTAAGTATGTACGTATACGTATATGTATTTGTGTGTTGTACCTGTATTGTATACGTATTTTTGTATGTATCTCTAACCGTATTTTGCAGGTATCATTATACGTATTGTATACGTACTTTTATACGTATTTTCGTACGTATTGCTAACCGTATTTTGCAGGTATTATTATACGTATTGTATACGTATTTTTACACGTATTTTTGTACGTATTTTTATACGTACCCTATATGTATTTTTGTATGAAATGTTATATGTTTGCGTATGGTTTTCATGTACAATTCTATGCTATTATGTGGTTAGCAGTCCCTCATTTAAGCGGGACAGCCTAATTACTCGCCACTGACGGTGGACCCCCCCCCCCAAGTTTCAGGTGATGATGCAGCAGCTTAGAACGGGCTTACGCTGGATTGGGTTTTGAGTGGCAGAGTTCTGTAGTTTGACCCTAGTTTATTTAGAATGTCCAATAAGACGTTTATGCTAGTAGTTGTCCCAGCCTGTTGGGAAAAACATATTTAATTTATGTAATTTTAGTATTTATCTTTGTAGACCTTTGGATTCTTTGGTTATTAAGCTAATAAAAGATGCCTTAGTTTTTTAATATTAAATTAATATTAAGTTTATTGTTTAAGTAATGATCCGTATGTCGATTTCCTTCGTCAATCGACAGTTAAAAAGTCGGGTCGTTACAAGGATAATGCATCATCAACATTGTTGGCTTTATCATCATCAATTGACTTGAACCCCTCCTTGGCACCATGATGAAGATATCTTGAGCAAAAAATTAAGCACTCTTCAGCCAAATAACCATTTGTAATAGAAGCCTCAGGCCGACTTCTGTTTTTCACATATAATTTCAGCTTTCCCAAATACCTCTCTATGGGATACATCCACCAATCACACACTGGTCCACCAAGCCTTACCTCTTCAACCAAATGAATAGGTAAATGGATCATGATGTCAAAAAAAGATGGTGGGAAGATTTTTTCAAGCGGACAAAGAGTTTCACTAATTTCAGTTTGAAGGCGATCCAATTCTTTTGGATTGATGACTCTATTGCATATGGCTTTAAAAAATGCACTCAATCTAATAAGAGGTAAGGCGACATGCTTTGGTAGAGCTTTTCTAACTGCAGCTGGAAGTAAGTGTTGCATTATAATATGAGCATCATGGCGCTTATACCCCGATATCTTCCCTTCCTTCAGTTGGACACACCTAGAAATATTTTACCCACACCCTTGTGGTAGCTTCACCTTCTTTATAACACTACAAAATATTTGTTTCTCTTCTTTGGTCATTGAAAATGAAGCTTTCGGCAAATGAACATATCGATCATCATTTGATTCCAATGGATGCAACTCTTGCCTTATCCCCATTTTTTTCAAATCTAATCGAGCCTTATGATGGTCTTTTGTCTTTCTAGGTATGTCTAACACAGTTGCAAGCACACTATCACATATGTTTTTTTCTATATGCATCACATCCAAGTGATGGTGACACATAACATCTTTCCAATATGGCAAATCAAAAAAGATGGATTTCTTTCTCCATGGATTATCCTTATTATTCGGTTTTGGTTGTAACTTTCCAAACTTATTTTCCCAATTTTCTAGCAAGCATAAAATTTCCGTTCCCTTTAATTGAACCGGAGCATTCCTTTCTTCCTTTTGCCCATCGAAAGACTTCTCATCATGCCGCCAAGGATGATTAGCATCTAAAAATCGACGATTCCCCAAGTAGCAAGATTTACACAAAAATCGGTGGTCGGTTTCATAATGGCAATGAGGGCATGCAAACTTCCCTTTAGTGCTCCAACCAGATAACATAGCATATCCTGGGAAGTCACTTGTTGTTGAAAGCAAAGATGCGTGCATTTTGAAAGTTTGTCTCTTGGATGCATAATAAGTGTCCAAGCCAAACTCCCATAGATCATTTAAGTCTTCCTTGAATGGTTGAAGGAAGACATCTATGTTATTTCTTGGAGAGTTTGGACCAGCAATAATTGTAGACAACATCAAGAACTCTGGCTTCATGCACAACCATGGCGGTAAGTTGTAATTTATTAGAACAACAGGCCATGTACTGTGTTGTGTGCTCATAGTGCGAAATGGATTAAAACCATCGCTGGCAAGCCCCAAACGAACATTACGTGACTCACTACCAAAATTCGGGTATTTACGATCAAACTCCAACCAAGCCTCGGCATCAGCAGGATGCCTCAATAATTCATCCTTGTCCCTCTTCTCCTTATGCCACTTCATTAGCTTTGCTATTTCAGAGCACATGTAAAGCCTTTGAAGCCTAGGTTTAAGAGGAAAATACCACATAATTTTTTCTGCAACATTATGAGTATTATTAGTTAATTGATTACCGTGATTTTCAACCTCTTTCCACCTTGGAGTTTGACAAACATGACAGTATGTATCATTAGCATGATCTTTCCAGAAAAGCATACAATCATTACGGCATGCGTCAATTTTTTCATAATGGAGACCCAAATCACTTACTAATTTATTAGCCTCATTAAAAGACTTAGGCAATTTAGCATCCGGTAGCAACTCTAGGAGCAAGTTTAAAATATCCGAAAATGCATTATTAGCTAACCCATGTTTGCACTTCAGAAGGTAAAAGCGGATGAGGAATGAAAGTTTTGAAAATGTTTTACAACCAAGAAATAACTCTTGTTTTCCATCTTCAATCAACCTATAAAACCTCTTAGCTTCATTATTGGGCTCGCTTTCAATTTGATCATGATTGTTTGTCAAATTCTCAACCACATCTCTATGTGTATCATATATAAGTCGGTCTATGTCATCATAAGTATTTTTGGAATTCATCTTAAAATTTGATGTTGAGGACACATCTTTCTCATGAAAATTGAATTCCTCCAAACCTGGTTGAATACCATTTGCAATTAAGTGATTGAACACTTTATCTCTACGATGCCAAAATCGATGATAACATGACTTACATGGGCAACTAATTTGATCTCCAATTGCCCATGTAGCAAATGCCTTATCTAAATACCCCCTCAACCCCTTTTTGATATTGCTTACTAGATTGTAACAAAGTAGTCCAATTACTCATTTTTTCACCTTTACAAAGTAAATAACACATGGTTATGAATTTTTTTTAAAAAGTTGGATTTAACACTACTATGTCAATTGAAAAGAATAGTAACAAGAATAACACTACATAATAAAATAATAAATTTCTACTTACATGATAACAAATTAAAACAAGTTACTTAAAACCAAAGATCCGAAAATGATACAACAGAGAATATTAAAATCAACCCAAAGAACATAATATTTAATTTTTTGCATCAATTGCAAAAGTGAAACAACAGATGCAATTAAATATAAGCAAATTCTTAAAATACTAAATTATTTTAGCAATTGATCAGAATAGATACAACATGAATACACACGAAATTTATAAATACCCAAAATAATCCAGTAAATTACTAAAAGAATAGATACAACATGAATACAATAGATAATTACTGTTAAACTGTAAAAGAATCCAGTAAATACCCAAAAAAAAACTAAATAATCTAAACAACTAACTGTCAAAAATTATAAACTGAATACAAATCTTGCATGCGTGAATTCGAAAAACATAATCATTGTTTTAGATTGCATATTGTATATAATTACTATAGGTGAAAACAAGATTTTTGCAGAATTACGAATTGAGGGATGAATTAGGTTACCTTTTCTAATTTTCGTGAGGATTGAATTGCGATGTGATCTTATTGAATCTTTGTGTGAAATGCACCAGGATTGAACCGCAGCTGCGAGAAAAAACCAGAATCAACAATGCAGATTCGACAACGGAGAATTGGCAATGGAGATTCGACAATGGAGACGCGGCTATGGAGATTCGACAATGGAGAATTGGCAATGGAGATTCGACAATGGAGACGCGGCTATGGAGATTCGACAATGGAGTTTCTTTCAATGGAGAATTGACAATAATGGAGATTCAACAAAATCTTTGCAATTGTTAATTTTTGCAGAAATTTTTTTTTTGGTTTTTTTTTTGGCAGTTTAATTTGTTTTTAGGGAATTTTTGGAGTCTAATTGTAGTTTTACCTAGGGGTGATAATGAGCTCGGTCTGTTCACGAACAGTTTTGGCTCGGCTCGGTCAAGGCTCGGCTCGTTTTAGCTCGGTTCGAGTTCGAGTTCCGCTCGAGACGTTAATGAGCCAAGCTTGAGTTGTGCCAAGCTCGGCTCGAAAAGCTCGTGAACAGGCTCGATTAACTGTTTAATTATGTAAATAATATATTATGTTATATAAATAAATTTATTTATTCTAACTATTATATATATGAATAAATTAATAGTCTTATTGTTAAATATTAACAAAAAAAACAAACATCTTCAAAAAATTTATAATAGAGAACACATACAAAATAAGAATAAGAATAAGATTAGGTGAAACTGTTCGTGAACAGTTCGATAAGGGCTCGGTCAACGATTGGTCAAAGCTCGACTCGGTTATGGCCCGGCTCGTCAAAGTTCGAGCCCAGCTCGAGTTCGACTAAATTTAAATGAACACGAGCCGAGCTAAGCAGAGTTCGAGCTCGGCTCGTTCGATAATCACCCCTAGTTTTACCAATAAAAAAAGTACTGCATATGAGTTTAGGCTATAATGTAAATTTTGTCATGTTTTTTATACTAAAAAAAATAATAATAATATGATACTCAACTTACTCCCTTCTAATAATGACAAATCTTTCTCAAAAAATAAAAAAATAAATAATGACAAATCAATCCGGATCCGACTATTATCCGATTTAATCCGCTAGAAAAATTCTGATTCAAATCCGGAAAAAAATCTACATCTGACTCTGTAAAAAAATCCAACTTCGAGTCGTAGTCGGATCAGAGTCGGACGATGTTGAAAAAAATCCTACAAATTTGTCTGACTTCGACATTCAGTTACATTTTTTATATTTCTAAGTTTTAATTTATTAAATTTATATAAATTATTTGGTAGTAATTATATATATAGTTTACTAAAGAATAATATATAATTTTTGTTTCGATCTATTTAGAAGAACAAAATGCATTAGAGCTTATATGACATTTTTTTCCTTACATTATACTTCGTATAAAATTAAAAGTATAGTTATGGTCAAAATTTCAACATGAAAAGAATCCAATCGTCAAAATGGATCATCACTTATTATATGGGTCGGGTCAGATCGATGGAGTATTTTTTTCATCATATTAAATTATTAGATTAAATAGTTTTAATTAAGTTACTAATTTATTACTAATTATTCTTGCATGCCTTCACAGTACAATAGCCAGATGGGCAGACAGTATGTTCGATGGGTCTGGCCTTCACAATGATTAGATGGGCATGACACAACTTAAATTTTTACTTATTCTATTAAATTATTAATTATGCATGTGCTACTTAATTCAATTCCTCCGTTTTTAATATATAGTGTTGCATCAAGTGAGTATTTTTCTGAGACATAAAAAAAATTCATTTGTTGCAACTATATATTAAAATATAGGGGAAGTTCATAAAAAAATGTTATATTAATTCAATTTGTTCAAAAGTATTATTGCTACATACACATGTATATTATTGCCAAAAATAAATGAAAGTGTTGTTATGTCATGTACGTGTTACATGTTAAAATGTGTTACCTCCAAAGTGTTACATATAAATAATGTGTTACTCTATTGTGTTACTTCATAAAAAGTGTTACATATAAAAAGTGTTACTCTAATGTGTTACCTATGAAAAAGTTTTACCTCAAATGTGTTACATATAAAAAATGTGTTACTTCATCGTGTTACATATTTAAAAGTGTTACATAAGAGTGTTACATATTAGTAAAGTGTTACAAAAGTGTTACCTATATACTTAGAAATTTACATTATAAAAAAGTGTTACATTTGAATGTTACCTAAAGTCACTTTAGTTGTAGTGCGTTAAGTCTTCAATTCGTGACTCTAATGTTATTTTCAATCAACGATACCAAGGTGAGGTCTAAAGTTATTTAAGTAATCCACGTAAATAAATGATAAAATCAGTGGGAAAAAATATTACAAAAATGCTCAAGCAACATAAAACATTATGTTACATCAATCGAAAATATTTGACAATGTCGGCTTAGACGCAACGTGTCGGTAGCTCGGTAAGTATCAAGAATCAAAACACTAACAATTGTTTTAATTACAAAGTTATAAGGTACTATCTCAAGCTATTAAGCTATTGTTTTAAGTTGTTTGATGATTGTCTCAAGTTGTTATCAGGTTGATTATTTCCAAGGAGACATAAACGTCAGCAAACTACATTATTCTGAGCACTAACTTATCAAGAAACCAAGGTATTAATACCCAAGTAAGCAGTTGAAAGAGAAAAGATAACGAATATAATTCCAAACATAGCCTGAAGCTTATTTTCCCAATTTTCGGCGTGCTCCAATTAGGAAAATGGGGGCTAATTGTTATGGTGCATTTTAGCTAACCTGATTACAGGTAGGAAGCTGAGGCTCGGCTTAGTAAGTCGAGAGTTACAATTTATAAGCCAAGGACATGCCGGGAGTAGTAGGAGCGTAAGCAGGAACAGATACATAAGCCGAATGGTGCTAGGTATTGGGTTCATAAGCTGGAGCATGAGCTGGATCAAGTGCATAAGCTGAGCGTAAATTGGAACATAAGTTGGATCAGGTTCGTAAGCTGGGGGTAAGATGAGAGTAAGCTGGGTCGGGTTCGTAGCTGAACAACAGGCAGAATAGTGAGTGGATCAGCTAGCATCTACGATGTTCAAAGTGTATTTTGGAAGTTATGCATGGTCAAATAGTCCAAGAAGTTAGTTCCTAATATCAAGGAAGCCTTATTCAACAAGGAATAAGTCAAAAGTCTCCTCCATGTTCCCACAAATAAGGAAGGAGTCATTCAAATGAAGATGCAAACGGTTAGAGAGATATATGCAACACACTCCTACATTTCAGCAAACAGTAAAACAAACAATACCAAGTCAAGCAACCACTCCCTATATTGGTGCAACCGTGTGAAGGAATACGTGGGGAGTCAAGTGTCAAAAGTAGTTAGCTAAAAAATAGGAGTAGTTGGCTAAGGATTCGGTCATTGGGAGTACGTGAGAATAGTTATAAATAGGAGGAATAGGGTTGTCACAAGCTCATATCTACACAGCCCAGAAAAACTCTGCTTAGCGTATATAACCCGACAGTTATTGTTTGTACTAGAAAAAAGCAGGGCATATCGCCCATACCTCTAGGGTGCTACTCAGCTAGTTTCAGCCATATTTAGTTTATATTATTCAAGATATTGTACGTGTACTAAACAGCTTTAATGCCCGAATCATAGTGGATTGGTGGACTCATAGCCACCCGCGGTTATTACCCCTATTCTTGGGTTTTCCGCGTCACCATTTTCTTGTGTCTTTTCTCTTTTATTTTTCACCATTTATTCTTTGTACCCTAGTCTAGCTTCGCTCGTCCCAACCTTAAATTGTCATCTTCACGATTTTCGGCAAAAACAGTTAGGTTTTCTAGGGATTGGATGACTTGATTCTATGGATTTTGGAGGTTGATTATTGAAATCCATGAATGCTTGAGTTTATTAGATTGTTAATTTTCCTAAATTTCTTGTTGCTTTCATGCTTTCTTGGTGAAGTAATCATGTTGAGTTCTAGTGATTTTGGGTATAATTTTCAAGATTGTTTTCATGTTTTTCTATGGAGAATTTTCCTAATTGCTAGAGATAGTAATTGAAATCGTGAATCAATAAAAAAGTTGTCAAATTCGATTTTAAGAGTTGTTAAATTAGCTATTCGAGAGAGGATGCTTTAGCTTATTTTGAGATTTCCTAATGTCTATTCGAGAGAGGGCTTAGGATTGGATTTGTTAACTATTTTAGAAGTTTACTTGGCAATTTAATTCCTCAAAGCATAAATGGTTTTCAATGATCGAAAATCCTCCAAATGAAGTATATTCAAGGAGTTTTTTCCCTAGAGCTTTTTACATTTATTCTCGCATTTATGTTTGTTTTATTTTTTTCGTTTAATAGTTAAATTTCTGAAAATTCAAAGAAAACAAAATTAGAACCTCAATTCGCTAGATTCTCTAAAATCCACTCCAATCCACCTACTTCCTTGCAGATCAACCCTAGCTACAATAATATTACGTATAAGTTAGTTAGGCATTATAAATTGTATATTCGGGAAGCGACTAGGGCCATGACACCCTAGGAGTCGATCAGTGATTAAGGAGCCATAGGCCAGAGAATGATGAGAGAACTGAAAACAGTGCATCATATGACCCAAAATGATAGCAGGGAGGTTGACCTTAACTCTTTTCATCATCATATACATCAGAACCATTTCCATGGATCTTACCACCCCTCTACCTTGTGCCCTAGGAATTATCAGCTTATTGCAGTTATTTCCTAAAGGGATAAGACTGATATGACAATAGGATGATAACACTGAAAGGAATTGACAGTAATATTATGATTAGGGAACCTTGTAGTATAATGATTAATAATATGGATTAATAATTTTAGTGCCATGTTTGACTTAAGAGGATATGATTAAGTCCTAATAAGACAAGAAAATTAAATAAGGATAATAATAATATAAACATCGAAGGAAAGGAAACAAAGTAAGAGGATATTGTTTTGCTTCGATCTCTGGCTAGGAAAGGCTTGGTATTTAAGATGGCCAACATATGTGTCGCACCTCCCTTTCCTGGGATTTCGAACATCTCAGTTCCGATTACAGCCACCTAGTACTCTCGATTATGGTGCACTCTACCGGGTTTAAGGAATTGACGGTCGGCTTATGCCGATAAATTGAGAATTGATGGACGGCTTATGGCGATAATTAAAGAATTGACGGCCGATATGAACACCAATATAAAATACATAACAAATTGATAAGATAAGATGATATGATTATTGGTGCCACATTGATTATGTCGATAAGAATATAAGATAAGATAAGATAAGAAGTAAAAGAATTAAGTTATGAATAAGAAGACTATGTGTGTTTTTTTATGCTTATGTGATAAGATACTTAACTAAGGATTTATGAAGTGGTCTCCCACTTGGTGATACATGAGTCACCAAACCGGGTTGAGTCGAGGCCACTGTCCCACTTCAGTACATGGACAGTTCTGGATCCTATTATATGTTATCGTCTAGGCTGGTAGCACATGAGCTATTAATCTGGGAGTGAGGGCCCCACTTAGGCATGGTACTCGCAAAGGAGGGCTACGGGAATGACGCAAAGGTTCAACCCAACATATATTAGGAAATTTGGGAAGCGCAAAGGCCGACCTACAAGCTATAATGACCAGACCATGGATTAAGCAACCGATAATAATTATGATGAGAATAAGAATATGGTAGACTTTAGGTAAAATTGTCACAAGAATAGAAATCTTAAGGTATTAATTAGATTGAATGATTGATGAGTTTCCGCTGCATAGTTTTGTCGCCTGTTTTGATGTTATTATATGAATGATTGTTGTTCCGCTGCATGATTTTGATAGTATATAACTTAGTCTTGATTTGTATTATGATTGCTTCTATTGCGAAGGACGGAAGGTAAGTAAGTACGTGATTTAAAATTATTTTATGTCTGATATGAGTATATGGTATGCATTAATCTATCGTTATTTGATCGTGATTGATGTATGTTTATTTTAGTTCTACATTTAAGTGGAACAGCCTAGTTACTCGCCACTGACGGTGGATCCCCATTTCAGGTAAGGATGACGAGTAGCTGTTGTGATAACTCGAGCATGGGTGTGCGTATGCGAGAGACTAGATTGAAGTAGCCCTTTTGTCTTTTCTCTTAAGTAGTGTATTTTAGTTAATTGTTTCGTTTTGGAATAAGTTGTTTAATAATTTATATAAGTAGTGACGATCCGACTTGTCGATTTCTCTGATATCGATGGTTATGAATCATATCATGCCTACAACAAGTCCAAACCACATCTGTCCCAATACTAAATTGAACAAAGGCTTTACAATTTGTTCTAATGAATATCATAACTACGTGTCATCTTTTTCGAATCATCTTCAACACTGGCATTCGAGCACAAATACTTCCTCATTGTCCAACCATCACCACCAGCCCAGCATCTATTCTTACCCTTCCTTACACTAAAACCCTTCGATAAAGCATAGTCATTGTACAAATTATAAGCTTCATCATCAGCATTAACGATTTTATATAACAACTGAGAAGTATCTGCTTCCCTTACAACCACTTCATTATTACCCTCAGAATATTCACCAACATAATTAGGAATGTTCACCAATTTAAATAACAATGTTCACCAAGTAAAGAATTAACATTCACCACACTATACAACATAATTGTTCCCTAAAATTCAAATATTCGCCACAATATGACGAATGTTCACCAGCTCAAAGACAAATATTCACCATAATATATAAACACAAAATTACAAATTTTAATTAACCAATGTAAAATGAACAATGATCAGAAACATCACAACTTCAAACCATAATTATTCACAACAAAATTATGAAATATTCACCAAATAAAAAAGAAATGTTCACTAAATCAACTTCCACCATAATATGGACAATGTACACCAACTCAAAGACAAATGTTCACAAGAAAATCAAACATACAACACATAAACACAAAATTACAAATATTAACCATTGTAAAATGAACGATGATAAAAATCATCACAAGTTCCAACAACAATTGTTGACAACAAAATTATGAAATATTCATTTATCACAAAAAATCAACAAAATCATAAAAAAAAATATAAACAAAACCATTAGAATATCAATAAATAAAATTCAGTAATATCAAATTTTAAAAAATTAACATAACTTACAATTATTCACCAACGCAGAATCATCAACCATCGCCATTATAGAATAATTTGAAATAACTTGATCACAACTCAAATTATCATCCATTTAATGAACGGAAAAAAATCCTCAAATAAGAACGACAATGGAGGTGCAAAACTGGTGTGGATATAAAAATAAAAAAGAATGAAGAAGGAAATCAAACCGCCAAATTATTTTAAAACGATTTTTTAAACGGCAAAATGATGTCATTTTGGACCCGAGTCCAGCTAATAACTTGCGGTTGGACCGCGACCCAAGTGTATATACTCCGAAAGCCTAAAGGTCATGGAATTGCGCAAAGACCTCTTCGTCAGTTGAGTAAGTATAAGCTATGTCTAGGGGTGATTATCGAGTGAGCCGAGCCCGGACTTTGCTTAGCTCGGCTAGTGTTCATTTAACTTTAGTAGAACCTGAGCCGATTTGTAATCGAGCCGAGCTTTGACCAAGCGTTGACCGAGACCTTATGAAACTGCTCACGAACAGTTTCACCAATTATTATCCTTAGTTTATTTCTCTTCTTAATTATATATTTTTTGAATCAATATTTTTTTAACAATAAGACTTTTGATTTATTAGTATGTAATAACTAGAATAAATATATTTATATTTATACAACATAGAAATATATTATTTACCTATACTTTTTGAATCAATATATTTTTAACAATAAGACTTTTGATTTATTAGTATGTAATAACTGGAATAAATATATTTATATTTATACAACATAGAAATATATTATTTACCTATACTTCCTCCGTAAACAAATTCTTGCAACAAAGCCCACTGGCACGGACTCCAAAAATAATTTTGTAAGTATGTTTAAATTGATAGATTAGGTAAAAGTATGAGAGAGAAATAAGATGAAGTGGTCCCAAAAGAAAAGTTGTTGTTTTATTGGTATTTTGTTGGTAGATTAGTAAAAGTATGAAAGAGAAATATGTAAAAACTTACCAAATAAGAAAAGTTGGTATTTTGTTATAAGAATTCAAAAACATCCCAAAATAGCAAATGTTGCAAGAATTTATTTACGGAGGAAGTATAAAAATTAATCGAACTTGTTCCAAGCTTTTCGAGCCAAGCTATTATAACAAGCCAAACTTTGACCGAGCCGAGCTCGAGCTGTTCGCGAACAGGTCAGACTCCCCACTAACCATAAGCTATGGGCCCTATGGCTATGACTATGAGGTCAAAGTTTAAACTCCCGGAAACCTTGTTTTGACTTTTTTTTATCTCTTCCCTACCACTGCCGCCCTGCCCAGTGCCCACCACCTAGTCGAGTTGCCACTACCACCGTCGATCGAGGCACCATAAGCACGGGCGATCAGTGTTCGGCACAAAAAATACGAACTCGGTGCTTGGTCTTTCGTTAACTCTACTTCTTAAAGGTAAACTGTTTCTTTTTAGGGTGACTCTTGTTGCTTGCTATAAGTTTATTTGTTAATTGCAATTATAGTTTTTTTATGCTTATCCCAATTGAATTGATAGGCAAGCCAATTCAATTAACAAAAGATGAGGAAAAGAAACAAAAATTCTTCAGTGGAATCAAATGCGGATGGCAGCAAAGAAAGTGCTAATTCAGGGAATGAGGCTGGTGATGATGATGGTGCAATCATTTGGAGGCCAAAAAGATCGTCTTATATTATGCTAACACTATGTGCATTGATTATGTATTGTTCCTGGAATGTGTATCGTTATCAGTTTGAGGAGTTACCTGTTCCTCTTAGTGGTGAACAGGCGGGAAAACGTGGATTTTCAGAGCTTGAAGCCGTGAAACATGTCGAGGCATTGGCTCAGTTGGGTCCGCATTCCCTTGGTTCTGATGCCCTTGATCATGCTGTCCAGGTTTGTTTTCATAGACAGGATTTTTTCTTTCTTCAACGCTGCATTTCTAACCAAGTTGATTGAAGTTATGCCTTGTTGATGTTTATTGTTTCGGGTATACAAGTTTGTGTTAGCTTTTTTTATAATCCACAGTCTTAGTGTCAGCAGGTTCAGAACTACTACGTTTTACTTAGGGCATGTTCCTTTGGATTGTAGTGTAGTGCGATGAATTGAAGTAAACTAAACTAAATTCCTACACTCAATAATAGCCGAACTAGATTGAATTTGTTTGGAATGAAGTCGAAAAGAACCGGTCTTAGTCCTTTAGTTTTTGAATGCACACATATATATACAGTGAGAATCCCATGTGAAACCCTATTTGGTGAGAACTGAGAACCATGACAACCACCTTTTTAGCCATTAGATTAAGTTTTTTTATAGCTGTTAGTTTAAATATGAGATCTATGTTACGTTATAGCTTAATAATTTTTGAAAATAATATTTATTAGCATTTTTTTGCTATCAATTTCTTTAGGAAAATTTCGAAAAAAAGTTCAAATAAAAAAAATAAATAAACTTTGATTCTAAGACCTCAATCTAAAATTCTAAAGGCTCACTTTAAGATTCTAAGGGCTCTATCTCAGATTCGAAGACATCACTAAAGATTTTAAGGCTCTGTATCATAGTTTAATGACCCAGTGTCAGATTGTAAAGGTTAATTAAATATTAGGTTCTAAAGGTTAGGTTTCAGATTCCAACTTGATCAGTTTGAAAGTCATCAACAACAATTTTCATTCATCCAGCCGAAACATTATGAAATCACAAATGTATAATCTGAAGGTCGTGATTTTTAAACAGAAGTTATTTTTCAATTAGATTTTTAGTCTTCCTCTCTCTCTCTCTCCATAAAATCACTACTCACTCGCACCACCACTACCACTGCAATCACAAACTCAGATTGCTTTCGCGTATTTTATTTAATATGTTGATTTCAACTTTGACTGCAGTTGTCCGACCAGATAGAATTCGAAATCTGTTGGAAATTTAGGCTTTGTGTTTGTAAAACAAAGATGTATGGACTGAAAATTTAAATCATCGAGGCGTGTACTCACTATCCTAAAAGCAATATTTCGACCCTATGAAAGCCCGGGTATCATGAAATTCGCCTTTGAAATTCAACGAAGAACAATGGTATCAAGCTTTCTTTGGATAACATCCAATGAAAATCAATATTTTATTTGAGTTTGATGATGAACACTTAAAGAGAATTTTGCAAGGATAAAAAGAATGTATAAAACTACTTTTCTCTCTCTTTCATACACCTTAATAACCCACGCAGAGTTATCACACGATTTGCAAACTGCGTGTTTACCAAATAACCAGACAACGACTAAAATGACTGTAAAATGAAGCGGAGCGACCCAGCATGTGCCGCGCGCGTGCATGGACCCAGGCACGGGCGCGACAAGTCCTCCGCGCGGCCACGACCCATGCCTTCCCCATTTTTGCTTTGTTTCGTGATCGCGGACATAGACGATTTTGTCACGTCTGCGCAAAGCTCTCTGTCCGCAATGTAACATTACGTTGTAGCTTAACATGTTGTGGTAACCACACGAATTAGTCAAGTAAACATGTATACATCTCTTATACTCTAAATTATTTCAACAAAATCTATATTTAATACGAAGTATGTTCTAACTGAGTCGAATGTTAGCACTACTTACAATTTGTGAAAGAAAAATTGGATAATGGAGTTGACATCACCATCATGTGTTGTCAAAGCAGACTGACAACATCACAATCGGTCAATCGCACCATCGCAGCATTGAATTTGATAAAAAAAAATAGATAATAGTTCTTTGACATCAGGCCATTGCTCATTTAAGGGTTATTTTTTAATTATTATTATTTTTAAAGTTTACCGTTGCCGATTTACCATAAGCTTGAATGGAGTGTCGATGGTATCATAGGTTTCTAATATGAGATATCAATACAATTATAGTCATTTGAGGTCTCGTTGGATTTGTCTCAACTTGCAGCTTTTTATTATTTAGTGTTTATAATTTTTACAAATACATAATTAGAGATATTAATCTTTAAAGTTGTATCGGCATGTGTAAAAGGACAATTGTTTCAAGAATTCAGTTACAAAGCAAGTATAAAGTTTTTTCTCTTGGCTGTAGACTTTTAGATCTAATTTTTCCTTTTTCAGTCTCAACTCTCTTCTGCTATTCTCATTCTGTAATTGTAATCTTACATATTTAGTAGTTATGTTGGCTCATTGTAAGTGATTAATTTGTGCACAC